>OX638381.1:88911639-90111639 GCA_951813785.1 Criorhina ranunculi | reverse complement strand
AGAGCAAGCGGATGAACGTCGTTTTTATCACTTTTTGCTTAGTTTTTCCATTTTCACAATTTCTATTCAATTTCCTCTTGCATTTTACATTACGTTCTCCATAGTACGGCAATAGAATGAATGCGCTAAGGGATGCTGAGTGAAACAATAGAAAAAGAGCAAACTAAAATCGGTTTCCGCAATTTCATCTTGAAATCGCTGAATGCAAAAAAAAAGATGCAGAATCACGACTTCTAAACTCAATAGATTTGTTCCCCAAGCGTATCAACAGACGAAAACATAAAATTCACACAGAGAAAGGAGTCTTCTAAGTGAAGAGCAGGATATTCAAATAGGAATTGCAGTGAAATATGCGCATTTTTATATTCAAATGAACGATTAATATCAAGATATTAAAGTTGCCATTGAAGGGTTGGATAGGTGTGACTGGGTCTTGACGACGAATGATACCATGGTAGAAGTGGAAACGAAATACATTCCTTTCTTTTGAGATGAGGATTCTATTAACGTTGTGGAGATGTTCAAATAATGATATGTGCAAAGTAAGTATATCCCCAAGAGGTGCTTAAAGTTTTACTCAAAGGCAAATATTTAAAAGGAAAAATAGAAATGCTATTTTTAAATTAAAGACCATTACCTTCCATTTGTCATCTTAGTTAACTATATTAAAAGCGAAATGTGTACCATACTCAAAATTACTTAATTCCCTCCATCCATTGCCTTGCAAAGTTGGGGAAGACAGTTACATCAACTATGTTCATTTTTAATTGTTCTATAGCTGATTTCCATCCTCATTCTGTTCTGAAAAGAATGTAAACTTCAAACGATATAATTACAGACTATACATAGATTAGCTAAAGCTGATTGCTGCCACCTATTGAGGGATTCTGAGTTGAAAAAACACCAACCATCCTGCTCTTCACATCTCGCTTCACAAGAGAAACAACGTTTTTGTCCACAAGTTTAAATTGAAATACCTTAAGAATTTACTTCATAACTGATTGCTGATTTATTTTTATTTCACTGTTAAGTGCACAATTATTATATGTATGTGATTTTGTTTGAATATAATTGTAAGTGTATACATATATTATATTTGCGTGATTCTACATAAATATATGAAATTTATAAAATGAGTGCGGAAATCAATTTTCGAACATATAGACATATTAGTTTGTACCTAATTTTGAATTAATTTTTTGAACTATTAATGCTTTAAATTGAAAATTCTTACTAAAAGAAAAAAAAAAATCTCCATTCCGCTTAAAATACTTGCACCCAGAAAAAGGCCCAAGATCCCACCAATTGTAACTACAACATCCAAGCGGGTTCGAACTGCTTGTCTTCGAAACTGATGTATAGCTTTTGATTGCTTTATTCGTAGTCGCATAGAATTATTTGAAAAACTTCTGCAATTTGTATACAATGTATTGCTGGTGTACACATTAATACAAATCATTGTTTTACCTACGGGTTGACTGAAAAACAAAGATCTCGTTCTCAGTACACGATGGTAAACAACTGCATGAATATGATTTTGAATTCCACGATCGAAAAATATCTGGCCTTGGATATATAAGATCATGAAGATCTAAACAAATATAACCATTGAGGTCACATGTGGGAGTTATCTCATCACCTATTTCAAAAAAAGAAGTGCTTATTTCATAAAATTAGCATGAAATATTCCAGTTTCTCAACTTTTCACTATATAAGTGTAGTGAACGCAACCACAAGCCTTAAGTTGTAACTCTTTAAGGCAATTAAATAAGCACGATGAAAAACTATAGAACTCATATCCAGAATCTGCAAAATGTTCATCGGGAAATCTGCACCTTCTGTGTTCTGGTGAAACATCTCGAACACCTGGATCGTTGATGATATTTATCGAACGCATTTGCAAGTCTACTTCTACTCCTTCTTTGATTTTATTTACAGTTGGATTTGCGTTCCCATATGGCATATCTTCTGGATTCATGATAAATGTCTAAAATAAAGACTACGTCAAAAATATATCTTCAAAATGCTATGAAAAATAAATAAAAAATTAACTCAAAATTCATATACATATTTCTCACGAGCAGATTTATAAGATTTATAAGAGAAAAATACGATCTCAAAATGTTTGGCCTTATTTCCGTGTTAATTTGTATTATTTTAATTTTCTTATGGAAATAAGGCCAAATTGAATGTTTGACCCACTACAGTGAGTAATAAGTCAACAATAAAAAAATGGCCAAAAAAGTCATCAAGCCCCATGTAATAAGTGTTGATTTATGACCCCTTAAGGTGAGTCATAAGCCCAAAATGAATTTTTCCCCCACTTCAGTGAGTCATGAGCCTATTTTAGATTAATGGCCTGTGGACTATATACACTGCGCCCCTCAGCACACAAATGTAACAAGATGCATTGCTTAATAATCAACGCGATTTTCCGGATACAAATGAAACTATTAAATCGTAGATCATGTAACTCAACATGATGATAATAACCATACATACATAGTGACGATTCATTTTACTGATTTAAAATGTATCGTGTATTTATCGCCTTCTTTAAATTTGTCTAACTATAAAGAGAGACAGACAACGCGCTACGATTTGTATATAACTTTCTTTTGAAAACTTACTCCCACTGGTTTTTTAAATTCAATTTTCAATTCTCCATCACCAGCATCCCAACCAATTTCAGTCTTGAACCAATAAGGGCTATCTCTAAGTAAGCAAACAAAAATATGACATTATTTTTGATTTCACGTTTAGAATTGAAGTACCTAGTTGTTGTTTGTATAGAGTTCAAGACAAAGCATCGACCTATCGACGTTTGCATAGGTAAAAAATAATGGCAACAATTAAAGCGATTTCCATTCCACATACAATCGGTAAATAACTCAGAGCAGTTAGCCCTCACCTAAAATAAAAACTGTTCTATGTAGTATTTATGAAAATAAGTTACCTAAGGACTTACTTTTGCATCAAGTTCGCTGTAACCTGATGCTGGACATTTCATACAATCCGAACAATCTAAGTTTGGTTGACACAAAGTCTTATATGATTCAAAGAAGTAATAATCAAGAAAAATAACGCGCAAGAGAAACTCTTCTATATCATCATTTGTAATAGTCTCGTAATTATGCACTCCATTCTTTTTGCCTAAGCTAAAAGAAAGTTGCTTTGATTGAATGTGTTGTTTGCTAACACATAAATAAATAAATATCTCACTCTTTGATGAATTCTCGGACTTTTTCATACTCTCCTGTGTCTTCCTTTTCTTCGCATACTCCTACAGCCGAAAGTTGTGATTTATCCTGCAGCCTTGTGCTTTCTAGAACCAAGCTAATTGCCTTACTTTCAAATGAGTTCTGATATTCTCGAATTAGATAATACGATCCACCAGCAGATATAATAATGCAGATTAACCAAAAAAGTCGTTCGGTTAAGTGGATCCTAGAAAAAGCATGGATATTTTTTAATTCACAAAAATGTATATTAAGGATACGCACTTTTGATTACAGATATAACCTAAGCCCACCAAACTAGTATTCTCGCAATAGTTTCGTAGGATATTCGATATTTTTTTGATCACCATGGCTAATCGATGTACAACTCTTTCAGGCACCTTATCGACTTGTACACTTCAGAGTCAGTATTGCAGAAACACATAAGAGCTTATTGCATTTACCGAGCATTTATATTCGGTTTTACTTAAATGTTGCCGCATAAATATTTAAGCGGGAAAATGTACGATTGTTGCATGTTGCAAAAATAATTATTGTGGTCTCGTTTCATGAAAACCAGTGTATGAGTATGTATATGTGGCAACATACTGCAATAAGCAGGAAGTTGAAATCACGAAACGTTGGTTTGCGCTAGATTTTCAATAATATAAAGGCGAACGTAAGTGCAAACTGCAGTCCTTATGAATATTTAAACTCCAATTTCGAGTGCAAGGTTTTACTTGTACCTTAATAAAAATCTGTTTCTGAACTTTTGTTACTTTTACCTACTTGTACCTACATACGTATGTACATAGCTACACTTGTTAAATTATTAGTTTGGTTTTCCAATAACAGTTAAACATTATCGAACATAGTAAGAATAAAAACAATGATAAAATAAAAAATAAAAAACTTCGAGAATTCTATAGGGGCGTCCGATATTTTTTCACTTTTTTCCGCCGCGTACTACAGGAGCTATTGGTTATGTTGGAACCAAAATTCTTGCAAGGTCCATATATAGGAATATTGCGTATGCGTACGTATACACACTAGAAGTAAGACTTCTTTGTCATCGGAAATGAACAAATACTTTCGGTGTCGTAAAGTTTCTCATGCATAGCGTGCATGTCCGTATAACCCCAGGGTCAAATCAGCACATTAACAGCACTTTTTTCCAATACTAAAATACATATATATATGGCCACAACTACGACGTTGCATGATATTAATCAAAGCATTTAATTTTCAACTTTAAAAAATTGGGACACAACAGCAACATCTAAATATATTGTACATGCATCATAGACTTTGATATGGTAAAAGAGCAAGAACTCTAATAATCAATAACTAATTGTGATACTTAGTCTCACTTTCAATTTTTCTTACAAGATTAATTTATCATTTAACAGACTTTTTATTAACTGCCACCGAGACGTTGTAAAAAGTTTCACATTTTTACATTTTTCACCGAAAAATGTGACCTAATGTACGACAAGTAAACTTAAAATACTTCATCAACAATTTGCTGCATAAAAACAATAATATTACGTAGTTGGTGTTACACCATCTAACGAATCGATATCGATCTATGCCATAGAGTGTGAAAATCAAACGAACCCTAACAATAGTAGGACATCGAAACAGAGAAACTTCGATAAAATACCTAAAATAGTTCCATTTTTCCAATTACTAGATGAAAAATATGAAATATCCTCGCAACAGTTATTTTTAGCCAGTGTCATTTATCAAAAGATTATTTTGTCGCACAAAGTTTTCAAAAAAATGTCTTCTCCTGATGGACGACGATTTCAGCGGCGGGCGATGGAATTCCGGTTTACTGTGAAAACTTTGAACCTCCCCCGAAAAAACGTTCTCAGGCGGCAAGGAAACTTCCCTGGAACATCTATTGTACTGTGAAGCAAACCGCCGCAATGGAACCCATTATCCCGCTGGGAGAATGTTTTACTGTATGCCTGATTTTGCGGGAAGGAGAAACATCGCTTGAGGGATTTCCGGAGAAACTTTCCACAGAGACCCTTTTAACCAAATTCCAGTGTGCAAGGAAATTCCTTTAAATCCCTAGAACGGAATTCAATGGCAAAACCTGAACCCTACCACCAACGTTTGGTTCTATATGGTGAATTTGAGCTTTTCCAACGATCCTGTCAAAGTCTTTGCCGTAGTAATTTCAATTTTCATCCGGATGCACTATTTTTTGTCGTCTAATTTGTTTCATTCCATTTGCTGATTTCTAACATGCATTTTAAATGTTACAGTCATGGGAATGGCATGCCGCTGGGCTTGGAGTAGTTCTACAAACTTAGTTGGTGGTTGGTATTGGAAAATTTTATTTCACAGGAAATAATGATGTAATAACATATGAATGTAGTGTCGCTTGGTTGAAATCGGTTAAAATTTGGGTAAACGTTAACTTGTTATTTTTCTGACTTTGTATTGCATTGTGAACCCATCATTTGAATTTCAAAAAAAATACCTACCTGCTTTTATACCTGAAACTTTACTTTATTTTCTTTTTGAATCCCTTTTTCTTCTTTTTTTATCAATATAGAAAAGACTGGTAAAGCCCTACTTAGCTGAGGTACTTAAGCTATTTAAATCGAGAATTAAACATACATTACTCGTTAACTTAAATTGTGCAAAAGGAACGACATTTGCAAATATTAGACCAGCAAACAATAAAGATCATGGAGCATTGAGAACAGGGTGATTTGAAATTTTTGTTTTAAACTTGAGAGCGCGAGTTCTACTCTCACTTTGCAAATTAAGGACATAGGTAATTTTGACTTAAACAGGCAATATGTAAAAGAATAAGCATGGTCGTATCTCTTGTTTGCTAATGCGCCTCATCATCACAATGTATATGCATATACATATTATAAAATTTGATTAGCAAATAGTTGACGGTAAACAATTTAAAACTTTAAAAATACCTCGAAAGCATTTTGGCAAAGCAAACTTAATATCAGTTTCTTAAAGGACTTTCCTCAGCAAATTCTGACAATAGAACCTCATCAGATAAAATGAACAAGCCGCTCAAGCAATATCCTGCAAATGAAAAACTTTGACAACAAGGCAAAAACTTTTCTAAATATCTGTCCCACTTTCTGATTTCCCTGTGTGTTATCCTCTTTAATGGTATGAGCTAAAGTTTAAAAAAAAAAATCTATATATATATTATATATTATACACGAGCAGATGGAAGCAAAAGGAATTAGATTATGACTCTCCAGTGGCTACCTACATCATTCAACGGAATTCCAACTTCCAAACACATACAAGTGAATTTCATTTGTTGTTTTCGACATTACGTCGAGATAAATTTAGTTTAGAAATAAAAAGGATAAACATAAAAAAAAGAATTATTTCATACAGTTTCTACTACAAATAGTTTAGAGAAAAGTATGTTCAAAGAACTCTTTTCTTTTTTTTTGGTTTTAATTAAAAAAAACAAAGCTGTACAGTACTGCTAAATGAACTAAATACAACTCAAAACTAATGACAATGATTTAAAATTAAAACGCACTTCAAAATTGCAACATTACCGATTTATTAGGCTTTATATACACACTTATTGATGTTCACTTTGTACTCAGAATTCTTTGGACATTCGCCACGAATTGGACGTTCCGCTGTACATTGTCCCCCCACTTTGTTAAATCCAGCAGGACATGATTGGCCAGCAACAACCGCCACTAAAGCCATAACGAAGACCAACACCCAGGAGAAATTCATTCTGCAACAAAAATTATTAAAAAATTAACTAAGTACAATTTATAAAATACACTTTAATACACACTTTCAATAGTTGTTCACTGTTTAGTATGCAGAATATGTCTAACACTGAACACAGGTTGAAGCACGGATTTATAGACTCAAATCAGATAAGAATAATGCCTAAGTACTTGTAGTGATTTAAGGTGGCAGTGAGATGATTTAAACTATCAGAGCGAGGGGTTATCGATACTTCGTCTTTTGTATTATTAGAAATTATTTTGCTTGGCAAAAAAAAACTTTCGATAGAATTATTAGTGTTATGATTGTTTTAATGGTTTTCACTGGGTTACTGGGGTTTTTAATAGAATTGTGTAGATAAGTAAGGTTAATCTTGGTGCATACTTTTCATCTATAATAATGTACTTATTTGAAAAAACATCGCCGTATCTGTATAAAATATTGAAAGTTTATTAGGATTAACTTTCAAATGTCTGACATCCTGTTTTCAGTTCAAATATTATGAAGCCACGATTTGCTACGTGCATTCTTTACACAAGTGTTGATGTACAATAGTCATTTTTGAAACTCAGGTGGTATAAGGTTTCAGTCGTGACTCCTTGGTTGGTGTCTAGAATAACTGGAAAGAATTTGTTGGTGTTGTTGTCATTCTTTAATAAGTCACAGTATTTCTTCCCAAATTCCTGATTTAAGTATGATCGACCCTTTAAACCATGTAACCACCATACTACCTTTGTGCATGCATAATGCATAAGGAAAGTTGAGTAATATATAAGTAGTTATAACATTTAAATCGTAGCAAAAGAAGAATTTTTGTATTTAATTAATTTTATGTTCATACACAGGATTCGATTTAACATTTGACACCACACTACAGAAATATCAAAATCAATCAGATCTGCTAATTTTTTTTGAAAATGCGTCCCCAAATGAAAACATAACCCAGTTACTAAAGCCAATTTATCCTGTTTCATAAATAATAGTTTATCACATAATGAGGGGCCATTGAATTAATAAGATGATAATGAAATAATTAACGGTAATAAATTAACAGGGCTACACCATTTTAACAATCCGCCTATCAGATAATCCTTGAGTTCAGTTGGCTTATAGGCAAACGGACTTTAACCATCTGTTGTATGGTGTAACTCGATGGTATCAAACTGACCAAACTATGTTCAATTCGCCCTTTAATACTAGGTGTAGGTGAAATACATACATATGTATGTATGTATATGGCGTTTATGTGCATTAACGCGATAAGAAGATTCTATTGGCTAAAAGAAGATTTATTGGAAGTGCATTTTTAGATTTTTAAAAAGGTTCAAGTTAACCTGGCAGTGTTTGGATACTCCCTATATGTGTTAAGCCTACCCGGAGAAATGAAGTTCCCTAAAGAGAATTTGAAAAGAGATTTACTGCGGGAATATTTTACTCCCCAAGGAAATGAAATAGTAGACTGAGAAGAAGAATAGGAATCGAAAATGGAAATACTCGTATTGCTGGTACAGAAATGAAGATGTTCACATGTAAAGAAAAAACATAATCATACATCAAAAACCAAATTTGAGCGTTGAGATTTCATATCCTTTTTTAATCGGCAAAACGTGTTTTCTGTTAATGTCGTTTCAGGAAATAGCTTCCATAGAAGGCACATTTGAGTCTAAAAAGAAATTCATGTTGACGGATGCAACTTTCCCGTAAAAGAAAATCCAGTTTCGATCTTCTTTCGCTTAAAGTCTCGTCAACGATTACTGAAATTGGGTTCGTTTGCAAAAATTGTTTGTATGTGAATTTATATATATTCTACATTCTTGGAGCAATCATCATCGTACATGTATCATATATTACTAATTTTTAAACACTTTTAATGTGCTCATGCTCCAATACCTCGGAAATAGTTCTTAATGCTTCTATTATGATGTGTACTTGTATGCTCGTCATCACTGGGACTTATAAACCTTAAATGACAACAAAATTAACGTCTGTGTAGAAAGCTTCGTTATAAGTACAAAAATTGTCTTTGCGGTCTCATTGCTTTTTTGTGTCTCTGCCAGGTTGTAAAAAGGCCACTCAGACCTCAAATCGGGTGTCTCAGAAAAGGTTTCTTTGAAACGGTTCTAGAATATTCTTTAATGGGTTGGATTGATGCTCGAAAATCGAAGAATCACACCAACTTCTGGCGGTTTCTTTTAATACATTGGTGACAAAAGGATGCCAACCAGGTGGTGTTTTGTAACCTGTCTTGTGGTTTTATGGTCACAAATCACCAACTCATAAAGCGTAGCAGCCTAGGATACGACGTTATTGGTTACGCTGATAATTTGGTCATTATAATCAAGGACCTCCTAGTCTACCAGGCTCCCAGCACAATAGATCTTATGGATCGCAGTGGCACTTGCGACATTCGCAAAGCCAATTAAATAATAATATAGTGATCATAATTAGTGTGAGAGTTCATGCACAGTGATGTTTCTGGCTAGTGCTAGGGAAGATTGAAAGACCTAGAAAAAGGAAGAACATTTTACTACCGGGTTCTCAGACGAAGTCAAATATCTACGAGTCGAAGACTGAACTGGAACTCGCATATCGAAACAAAATTGCTTTCGCATATTGGGCAACACCTGGTGATGGTAAGATCCATCATAGCATGTGTGTCCGTTGAATGGTGGACCAAAGATAAACAAACAAAAAATAACTATCCTCAAGCTTCGACTGATTCAAGAGTTAGTGTACCTTGACATAACAAGGGGTATGCGCACCTGCCCCACGAAAGTCCTAGAGGCTATTATTGGATTTACTTTTTGTCGAAAAAGTAGCGGAAGTATTTAAAAGTCAGTTAAAATTGAGTCAGTTTCAAAGCCATGTTAGTTCCTTGCTCGCTGCAACAAAAACTTCTTTTGATGGATACCAGGGCATGGAGGTATTAAAGATAACGAAATTGCTAACAATATAACCAGAAGGGGTTCTTCGGGAACTTAATTAGAACACAAAACCTTCTGTAGAATTTCTGATTCCAAGTTCAAACTAATTTTAAATATGTGGGGGAGCGATATGTGCTTATCCTATTGGGGAAACATTCATGGACACAGCCATGCTTTAAGTCCCTTTCACCTGATTCATGAATGTTCCTGCCTAAGATGAAACTGCTGAGAACATACTACATGCGTCGTTCTGTATAGAACTCAGTTGCAAATCTTCGGTAAGGAAAGCCTGACTTCGCCCGTAAAGTTTAGCAAAGGTTTGCAATCTGAAGCCAAATTTAGGATGTTTTAAAATTGTCTGTCTAGAATTTAACAATTTTGTAAAATTCAGTATTTTAATTTCTCTGAAAGCTCGTTAGCATGTGACAAAGTAAGAATAGTCTCATAACTACGTACATACGTACTTACTTACATATACTTAGATATACATTTTATCGGACCGGATAAAAACATATAAATCCTCATATAAATCCTTCTTTAATAAAAACATATACATACTTCCATACATTCATATATGTGCACTAAAAAATTTGTTCTTGCCTTACAATTCAGTGCCAGAAATGCACCAAGCTTAATGCAATTGTATAGAAAAATTGACTGCGTCTTGTTTTTTCATTGAATTTTCTTAGAAGAAAATTTCCATTAAACGCCGGATTGAGGTCATCATTGCCTTTTTCGCACATTCATTTGTGGAGTACGTGGCGCCAGAATCATTTTCCCATAAAACAGAAAGAAAACTACATTGTATGTGTGAGTTACAACTACAAAATATCATATTATATTCTCTACTTCACAAAAAAGTTTGCATGTGGATGTGTAAAGTGACCCGAGAATTCCGAAGACCATGCGCGGCCGTGTGATTTTGGTGGTCAGTTGACAGTCATAATTATTGGTTTACCAAATTTGGATTGTCATGTAACATGTCCAAGTAACGTATGACATCGCTTCGGACCCACAACGCTGGTCCGTACCATGGTGAGAATGTGTTGAATGGTTGGTGGGCAAGTGACGGAGCGAAAATGCTATTTCGAGAAAATATCTGTGTTTTCGCAAATATTTATATGGCAATAAAAATTGTTACTTATCAACCAGAAACTGTATACGAATGTACGCATTTACGACAAATGTTTTTAAATTATGCACATCCAAGCAGCTATGTGGCATTTACTGCCGCCCAAATTGGAAAAGTCTAAAATAAATACTGGTATTATATACCTAGTGCTTTTTCGTGCAGAATCGGATTTGAAGGTTCTTCAAACTAAGGGCATCAAAATGGATCTACATTAATCTAAGTGAGACGGAGGAGAGATTTGCTTCCCCTGTCAACCCTATTACATAACCAAATCTAACCTAGCTCCAAGGATACAAAATAAATATTTTCAAAAATATGGCGTTTACTATTTTTCAATCGAATTCAAAGTGCGTGCTATAGTGGACGATGGAATCTCGTCTTGACATACCCGAAGTTTATTATGCTCGACCAAAAATATAAAATATTCGTCAACTTATAGCAGAAGATCCTACGACCGAGGTGTTTATAAAAATCTCGCAATGGATCCGTAAAGTGAAGCAAGAAGGTTCACTTTGGAACTACACCTTTAACCTGCAATTGGTTGAAAAATATTTTGAAGAAACAAATTTCGTTTCACAAGTGGTACTGACCAGTTAAAACGTAAGCCCTGTACTATTTTATATATTTTAAAAAACTTTAAATTTTCCAATAAATGTTTTACAAACTTATAAACAGTCAATTCCAAAGTTCACTGTTCAACGGTGAAGTAAAATCCTAAAGAAGTAAAGCAGAATATGTACATAATAAATATTTAATACCTGATTATTTTTTTTCGCTGATCCTTGCAATTCATGTTTTAGTTGACCTAGCCGTAAACCCTGGCAGCTAGTGCTACTGTAAATATGTAACATTATTTTGTAATTTAAATACAATGTTATAAATGATAATATTTACAATAGTTATTATCTCCTTAAAATGTAGAACTAACGAAACTATAACAGTCCACGACAACATTGACAACAAACAACACCATTAAAGTCTTAAACTCACCTCTTTATTATATTGCCGAACATATACTTGCGAAAATTCTAGCGAAATCATCTCTCCTACTATTTATGTACATACTACACCATTGAACGAGTGTATTGCATTGCGCCAATCAAAACACTTTTACAAGTGAACTCAACACTAAAAACGCTATAATGCAGTCTTATAAAGTTACTGCAACTAACAACACGAGCCAATTAAATTTTGAAAAGTTCAACTAGTGTTAAATTAAGATACATGTCACGGTTCGGCTTAGGTTATTGATTTCAATTAAACGATGACGTTTAGTAGATGCAATGCACCTCATTACTTCGATGGCTGTACTCAATGACTGATGTACTCGTCACTTCGCGTGCTCAATGAAAAATTTATACTCCTGAATGAATCCGTTTCAATGGAATTAAAGTATACTGAATAATTGAAATTTTGTAACGTTTGTAATGATTGTTTCTTTTGCAGAATTTGGTATGTTTTCAAAAAAATTCACGATATACGAAGCTACAAATGAATTAAATATATTTGAATACTCTGAAAAAGATAGAAATATCTACTTTTGTATTTTAATGAGTATACTTGTATATACAATGCACTTTATCCATCAGAGAATAATTGCTTACGTATACATACATTATTACTATGATTTCCTTCCTTTTCACAAAAAAAAAAGTCATAAAAGGGTTCAAGCAGAGTCCAATATCACAATTACACAACTAAAGATTTTATTTGGCGAAATCCTTTTTCTGCTTTTAATCACACCTACGAAGTTACAATACAACACAAATTCTTGATCCACTTATTGCAATTGTTCATTTGTCAGTCTCAATGGGAAAGCCCTGCCCTCGGTGGTCGATTAGTCTTTGATATCTTGTATTTTCGCAAGCCTAAGAGTGTTCATGATTAAGTACTTACTTCCGAGCTAGAAGGAAGTAGCATTTTGGCCGAAAAAACAATTGTAATCATTGACTTAATTAATTTCTTGTTTTTATTATGATCGTCCCATTCTAACAACTAAAATAAACCAAAACATATCTTTATTAATATCTTACATCAGCCACCGAAGGTAGAAAAAATCCCGCACTTACAGGCGCCACTAATTTCTTATTCGACTCACATCTTTACCACATAGCACCGCCAATACATCCATATATGGTAGGCACTGTCTCATTCGATTTTAGTTTCAGAGAGGCATGATAATAGCAGAAAAATTATCTATTCCGACCAATAACAAATTGTCAACCAACAACACATTAATATCAAATGAAATGAGTTAGAGGGGAAAAAAACCGATAAAAACCTGAGAAAAAAACAAGTAAACTTGCAATATTAGATACCCGTATAAATTGCAATGGAAGTCATTGATTTCTATGTAAACAGCACACACGCCTTGTCACAAGAAGGCAAGCAGTAGCCACAACTGCCGATAAATGCTAAAACTTGGAGTTTTGTAGTTAATTCAAAACTTAATTGATCAAGAAAATTGCTTTAAAAATGTACCTCGACATGTGATTTGGATAAGTTTTATTGGCCGGAATATGATGTATTCCACCTGCTCAATGAATGGGTGATTGTACGCCCCTGTACCACCTAGCAGATATGTGTATAACTACATGTGCATATTTAATTTATTAAAATGAATCGTTTCAGATGTGGAATATCAGTAGCTGAATCAAATGTTGATGTCATGCTTCAGTATTTCGTGAAGAAAACTGGACAGATGAATGACGACATTGATTGGTCAAATACGAAGAAGCTTTTGCATGAGTCAGTCACTTAGATTATGTTTGGGTAAAAAAAGTTGCTTACGATGCCATATCGAGAAGAATATAGAAAGAGGAAGGCCAGCTTGTTGTGATTCTATTGCTTTAATACTTGTGAACTGAATCCTCTTGTACGTCCATAGATAAAGAAAATCATAAATATTGAATGCCGAGTAAAGCACAACGCAACACTCCACTGTACCTACTGACTAGTTGTGTCCCGCCTGCCTATTGTTACCATTAAAGAACATTTAAAAAAAAAAAGGTTTTATTTTAGTTAAGCATGCCGTGGTATTTGATCAGGATATGGCTATCGATTTACATTTTTCTTCTGTAGGTTTCCCTTCTCCTAGCTTAACAGAAAGAAAATAAATAAACACTATCTCTATTCAATGTTTGTTAAATTATGTTACATTAGAGTGGAGTTCCTTAAAATCTCAAAATCTATAACTTCAACACCTGACTTGCATGACCCAACCCAGCGCCTATCCATTTCACTGCCTTGACAACAAAATAATGATTTCAGTTCATTGCGGATATTTATCTATGCAACACATTCGCTACTGTAAGCTAACTAATGCAAACAAATTCTGCTCGGCATGGTATGACGGAATTTGCTAATGGATATCTAATATCAGTGCTCGGAATACGCCTCAAACGTTCCGCCAATATCCACACATACAATCTAACAAACACAACCAAAAATCTGAATTTATTGTAAAGCGACTAGCTGCGCCTGAGATACACGGCAATTGTTAAGTGCTCACTTACACATTTACTGCCAATTGCACACCTCAACGCGCCAAGTTCCTTGCGTACACTCGTTTGTCAAATCTAAATTACAAAATATTAATCAAGCATTCCATATACTCTACTTGCCAAAGGGACATGATGAAAAATTAACTTTACTCAAGTCTAACACCGATACACAGAAGAGCAAGACTAACCAGAATGTTTGATAAATTTTCCTAAATTTGTCATTGTTGGACGTTGGCAGCTGGTGAAGGCAACTCTCGTCTACTTTCCCTTTTTTAAATTATTTATTCTGAGCTATTTTCAGGTTGAATTTTTGTACTGATGCACGTACATAGCTTAAATAAACTCCTGCGAGGAAGCTTACCATCACCTCATCGCCTAGCTGGACACTGAGAAATATAATCGAACTTTTATCCCATTCACTGGATGCCTCTGGCTCACATATTGGATGCCAGCACTTGAAATTTAACTACACCAAATGATGAACATTTCACAATACACGCGCTGCAAGGTTTATGTGCTTATCCTTCCTTTTTTGCCTTGGACGGGCTGTGAATAATTACGTGCTACGGAGCACGTGAAAAAATCCAAAATTTTCTTCACCTGAATTAAGTTACTAGGTTCGTCCCACGGATCATAAATTGGCACATCATTCATTGGATGTTGACGCCAGAATTTAATGCCTGGATTCACTTGAAAACTCGCATCCTTCCGGGAAATGATTTGATTCTGGGTTGAGTTAGTTCATATTAAGAAAGACATATTTAATATTTTAAGACTGTCATTTAATGTCAATCTTAATTCTAAAATTGAAAGCGCGTGTTATAATAATGGTCATCAAGGTAATCTTAGCTATTTCATAACCTCCCCTGAGAGATTTTATATGTATATTTGTTAGAATTTTTTTTAAATTTAATTACCGGCGGTACAATGCAGCAAAGCACTTGATTGCAATAGTTAGCATGCCGGCGGCGGCGTACCTAATTTCATTGTATCCAGGTGTTATTGTGCGATTAAGTAGATTTCAGCACTGACTATATGACTGTGAGACAATAGTTCAAAATAGTCTAATCCCTCATCATTTTTCCGGATCGTAGACTTGCATCCCATACCAATGCTTATACTTTAATTCAATAATTACGTCTTGCCTTCGCATACATTTTGCCGATTTGCGTTCATATATTTTTCAAAATTGAACATTCTTCTTATTTTGTACTTGTAAATGTACTATTGTACTTGCTCAGCTTAAAACATGTCGGCTTGATGACGCTTTCAATTGAACAAAATTAGCTGTACTTCGCTATACCACCATAAGCAACAATTCGGAAATCCATGGGAGAGTATAAACTTCTCATGTCATATGTAGTTTATTAATCACTCGTCTTTCCGAAACCTATTTTACGCACAGCAGTTGTTATGGTAATTGTAATAAGCCTTCTATCGATTAGCATTAGAGAAACACGAGTAGAATAGGATAACTTCTTTTACGATACAAAATTATACATGTATGCACTCAGGTGCAATGAAAAGTTAATTAACCCATGAGAACATCTTTAAGCAATTCAGAGTAAGAAATCTTAAAATTACCAGTTTGTTAACCACCACAGCCAATCACCAGGATAATGTTCATTATTAGAATGTTAGGCATACCAAGGGTGGTGTACCTATATATAAAACAACCCCTCTAAAGATTACTTCTTATGTAAGTAAATCAAGATTATTTTCACCTCAGAAGAGTTTAATAGTCTCTACGTGTAGATTCACATTCGCGCGACATGATGTAAAAATTAAATTCCTCCATGGAAGGAACACTTAAATGATGAGTAGCTTTAGGTTTACATGAGAGAAATTATCCCGACTCAACGACCTGAAATGATGGTACGAGAACATGTATCTTCATGCTCTCGCAGACCCAAAACATTACATTCTCAGTGCCAGTTATGCCAGACGAGATAATAAAGCAGGTTGATGGTCCTTCATAGCTTCATCAACTGACTCCATTGAGATTTATTTGGATCCTAATGTTAGTCCTCTTACACCCTACAGTGTTTTTAAAAAGTAACTAAACTTTGATTAATTATAATTGTGGCAACAGTTAGACAATCACTCTATTTATTAAAATACGTATTTTATTGCATGTTCAATTGGAAAAAATATAAAATAAAACAACCAACGATTAATGTGGTATTTTAAAATAAAAATAGAAACAAATCCGTTTATTTTTTGTAACATTGTACACCTGATGTCCTTTTCCAACGACGTGGCGGAAATGAAAAAAAATTATGTGCGAAAATATTAAGGAACGTTTAAATTGCCCCTGGTGACTATTATGCGCACGTACGTTTCTTTCCGATAATAGGACTTAACCTGGGAACTGCGTTCGCATTTTAAACGCCATCACTTACATATTCAGGTTAATGGTCCGTCGGACGCAAACACAGTTAAATAATTGCAGGATTACATCGCGCCTGCCATAAAATATGTGACACTGTGAATCGAAGCTAAAAGTAGGCTAAAGGTTACCTTTTTCTTTTAAGTGTAGTATAAGCCAGCAAAATGACTTTTATTACAGGAACACCATTAAGCCGGAAATAAGGTGGATTTGTTGTTCTTCTTAAGGTTAATTTTGTCGAGTGGAGTTTCTCGAAAACTTGGATCAGTACGTAAATGTTATAGTGAATGTGTAGCATACAAATGTTTATATATTACAGAAAGAATTTCTTTGATAACGATGTTATCATATATTGTGTAGAAATATGTAATTCAAGATTTTGTTTCCATCAGCAGTCGAAATTTATTCAATATATATATTTAATACTTCGTTTGTATATACACACTTTATCTTATCAAACCTAGCTTTTCACAATCTTTTCTGTAATGCGTGCTATATACCACACAGGATCGAATGGAAGGGACCTAAAGTTTTCATTACTGACTTCAAACAGTGGATTGAGAAGAGTCTTATCATAATTGATACTCTGGTGGGGCCGCAACGTAAATTAATTTTATTTCGCTGAGTTTCGAACCGGCCCGCGGCGTAAACTTGTTTCTGGTTCAAATCTCGATATACAAGATATGATGAAATACTTTGTTGGTGAGATAACTACAATATTTTTCTTTTTTACGTAATAAGAAAGTTACGCCGACGCAAAACCAATTGTTCTATTGCAAAGAAAAACCTGGAATGCGGGGTCGGTTAATCCGAAATGAGTAACCAACTTCGAGAATGCGAGCACTGCCGTTGGTCCATGGAGCTTGGCAGTTAAACGCACTAACCACTAGGCCACGGCGACCCAACAGACTATGTAACCAACTATTCTAAATCTAAACATCTGTAACTAAGACAGCATTTACATGAATTATATGTATGTACATATATATTTTATTGTCAAAATGTTTAATCAACTAACAATATCTTTTTTTTATATTAAGATATCTTTAGTGAGAAAATTTCTCGTCCAACCAGTTTTTTTTTATATTTACCATGAATCATTTCGTCAACGGAAGTTAATGACTCCATCATCAATGAATCCGAAAATGTTTACATTTCATTAAAACATAACATTTCCGGTGGTCAGGGCAAAAAGCGTGACGGATTGATACATTTTTTTTTTTCTATACAACTTTTTGTTACCAAGGTTTTCAAGTTTATTATCAAAGTGAGGCTCGAGATTGCACCAGAAGGTCAGTATCCGTGGGACGGGTATTATGTCTTATGTGCGGGAAGAACAGTATGCGTAACAATGAATGAATGAATGAATACATACCAAGAGACCAGAATTGCCATACATTTAGAGAGGTTTTTGGAACCGCTTTATCTATTTCGATATTCACTAACGTATACAAATACGAGTTTGTATTGGCAAACTCAAATCAAACAGGCTTTAGGGTGTCTGAGCTGTGCATTGGCCTCCTACGTATTAATTGCAATCGGTACCACGAGAGTCCACGCGTGTCTTGTGTTCATATGATGAAGTAAGTATTCTTGTAAAGGAAAAAATTGCGATAAGTTAAAACAAGTGGGTTTTACCTGTCGGTTGTTGTCATTTCGTATGGCATAGGTAGAATTCGATGGTTGTATCAATTTAATTAGTAATTTAAAAAATATTTAAAATATGAAAAAATTGGCTGCTTTAATCGAAGATGGCAATAGTTCCAATAGTCATCCTTACATAGCTTACTCTCATGGAACTAGGGAAGAAAGAAAGTAGTTCAACCTGGAGAACAATTAATCAAGAAATTTCTAAATTTAACCATTATTTATTAAAAAAAAAAAAAAAATGTCATTCCCTTGACGATTAAAACCTATAATTTAACAGAAAACTTTAAGTCCTCTTGCTGAAGGCACAATTTCTTCACATATGACGCCAAAACTTCCCAAGTTCTATCGTATCACTTGGCTGTCGTTGCTGTCATCTCTCCAGAACATGCTGTCCTAAATTATTGTCCTTACAACATTCGCCAGCATTTAATGCCCATCAAACTATCTTTCTACGTAAACTCCATTAATTTATGCACTTTACCATTAGAACGTGTCACATTAACTTTCAAAATCGTTGGAACTGCCTGCAAGAGAAGCAGCCACTGCACAAATGGAAGCCACAGCAATATCAGACCGAACATTAAAAACGGGGGAGTTCCTTCTTATAACTCATACATTCCTTCATATAGCTGGTACCTCCATGCAGTTGTAAAGTAGTTCCGCTCAACTGCGGGACAACTGTAACAGACATGACTATAACAAAACTTTCACATATGCATGTAGAACAAAAAAAAAAAACCATTTGTAATAGAACTTAGAACTATGCGCTCAGATTCGTTGCGATTGTAACACACAGTCAGTGATGAAGAATATAAGAAAAAGAAATGCAGCTTCAATAAAGTCAAGCCAACTAATTAAACACTCAAACCACGTTCTTCGTAATTCGCTGCTCTCGGTTTCAGCAGTTTTGTTCGGTCGCCTTTGTTGGATGATACAAAATTGCTGCACCCGCTTACCATCATCCAGCAATCCATTCTCGCCACCCTCCTGCCCCACTTCAAGTTGTTTCAACAAAGTGGTCTCTAGTGGCCTCCTTGTGTCGGTAGTGATGTTGGTCTGTGTGATATCTGTAACCTATACACGACGACTTAAAGCCACCCACCCTCCAAGCAGCATTTGCATGCAATTTGTGCACGTAAAATCGTTGTAACACATACAATGAGTCCCGCTGTGAACAGAATGTCTAAACAGTAGCAAATGGCATAGATGGCTTTTGCAGGGATATAGGATGATGAAGCAATTGAATGGATTGAGTTGAGCTGAGTCAAGGATGAAGTTGGCGGAGCGACTTTTAAAACAGATACTCAACATTTTGACTTATGGTGGTGTACAGTTACAAAACCGTCACTTTCCCCATGATTAGGTATGTATGTAGAAATCTATGAACGAATCAGTAATTGAATCCCATTTTGTCCTCGTAATGTGGTCCTCAGACAGAATTTATCTGATTAAAATATAATTTGAGGATGAAGAAATTAGTACAGGATGTTCAAAGCATACAAATACGAATATGATTGTGAACTCGTTTTCTGGGAATCTTAAAAAAGGGTTTTTTCTTACATAACTTATTAAGTGCCAGCAGGAGCTTTTTTTTTTGTAGCAATGTATTTTTACCCATGAGAAAATCTTATAATTTATACATGTGTACATACTCGTCCATGCATACATACAATAGAATTTTTATTGACGCAATGTGAACGAAGTAAGTAACTCATATTTCATTCATAGATACGTTTTCGAATTCTCGTTAGGAATCCTGTGTGATGAAACCTTCATGATTGCTTTCATGGAGGACCAACTTTTCTAGAAATTCTAAAAGTTCATTAATCTGACAAAAGCGGTTCCAATATGTTCTTGTTCTTTTCATAATCTATGTACATGTAAAAATAAATAACAAGTTTATATAAATAATCCCCATCGGAATCTCGTGCTTTTTGTATTCATTTTCTCGGAAACAGAGCTTACAAATGCATCTTGGGTTGCAGTCTCCATTCATAAATCAATATTAAAAATTATTTTATAAATCAACTTAGCTGCGCGGAATTCATTCATGATTTTATTGGTTGTTAGCTACTCCAAGACTTACCTGTGGCGGCTATGGTGACCCCTGCCACCAGAAACTTCAACAGGGATGGGGAAAGCGTAAGCGCATGGCAAATTAATCAGCTTGGCACGATTTGTCGGTGCATTAATTAAAAACGTTTTGTCGCCGCCAACAGGTTTTCACTTGAGTTGAGACAGTCGTTAGCATTGTTATAAAATTATCGCACACGGTTGCAATACAGCGCAACAATAAAAGCAAACAAAAAAAATTATTTCATTCTCAGGGGATACAGAAAACCAGCTTTGCTGCGGTCTTCAAAAGAAGTGGGTGAACACTTCCTCGCTTAACACTCATTTCAATGCTTACTTAATCGCGTGCTAAAGCACTAACAAGTAGGTTGTCTGCCAGGCAAAGTGTGTCCACTACGCGACCGTATTGAATTTGCATATCTCTGGCCATAATTGGGTTGTGTTTCAGTGCTTTGCCATGCAATGGGGTAATCCAACAATGTGACGACGTGTATATCTAAGAAGGAACCATAAAGCTTCTAATTATCACATACAGGTCCGCTCCGCTAAGAGGATCGATTACGGTTGTTTGAACAATATGAGGATGGATTTATATTGAAGCTGGTGGTCGCAAGGACATTTTATAAAACTGTATATTCGTGGGAAGCGATGTGTGAAAATGAGCAATAACACGCTAGTGAAAAGGATTAGGCTGTTAGATGTGCAAAAAAGGTAGAACCGTAATAAAATGGAGCTCGTTATCGTAATATTTATGTTATGGGGGTTTATTTTCACAAACCTTCTTTGTTATTTGTCAACTTTACGAGTTTTATTTTTCATTTTGCTTTGTGCTTGATAATTTTTAACTAAGGTTGGTCATGTTTTTTGTTCATTGCTAAAACATTAATGTTTGCTATTATTAACCAACATTTTGAGTTGATTAATCCTTCTGGTTAGAAAGAGCTTATTGGTGCTTGTAGCAAACCTGCGAATACCCATCGCATTACTTTGCATTTTTGCATTTTTGCAATTTCGCCCTTGGTAAAAGTACACTTGAGATTTGGTGCTTCATATTTCGAATTCTTTGGGGTTTTCCCGGTGGCAATGGTATGAACCTTCCCTAATAATATGTTCTTGTCAGAGATGCGGAATAATCATGAAACCTGGATGTCGCGTCCTTTGGGATTGCTGAAAGGAGGCTAAACTCCACACTGCTTTTGAAGCTTTTCCTCATCCAGATACACGTATACAAAAGCATATTCTTCCACTTAAAGTAAGAAATGGTAAATTTCTTGAATCATTCATTCAGAACTATGCTCTTTTATGACCTCTGTGAAAGACTTGATTGCAAACATATATTCTGATATTGTCCCATAACCGTAGTAAAGCTATGGAATGCTTATGATGCGACCGTGCTACTTGACCCCTACAAACGACCAAGCTACTGTCATTAAAGACGTATTACTAAACTCGTTTAAATGGGCAGTAATGGAAAACAAATACATATGAAGCCTCGGTGGTAAGGGCGGATTAAGCTATATCACCGTATCGCCCAAACTATGAGCTTATATTTAGAGTGGTGATGTTACTGCTAAATCTTTGCCTGTCCGAACTCTGACAATGGCATCAGACTTCAAACAAAAGCTAAACAAAATAATATTGCCGATGCTACAATATTGACTGGACGATTTCGAAGGGAGTCATTATTCATAACACATACGAGTTTACCTTTAATTGCCTCTTCGACTTACCCTCTGAGTTCTTGAGATTTCATTTTCCCCCTTAAGGTTTTTTTTGTGATAACAATCAAAATCTGGGACGATACGTTTGGCCGAAGTGGACGTAGTTGAAGGAGGGGTGCTTTCGTACGGTCAATTTTACGTTGCTTGCTAGGGACACAGCTCACCAAGTAGCCTGGTTATTCTGGTCTAGTTTAGCAACACATGCACAGATTCCAACAAACATTTATATCATGCGCCTTAAATTTTTCTAAAGGACGGATAGAGATGACAAATGATATTCAGTTTGAGGAGTTCACTTTTATAGCTATATACCGACACACACCACTGCTTAGAGTCAACAGTGTTCCCCCAATGTATTTCAGCATTACATGAGAATCGTTTTCGATTCTGAATTCCGATTATTTTGGTGCACTAAAAGTTATTTTACAAGCCGATTATGAAATTATGTAGTTTTTTACTGCAGAGGTAAAATACTTAAATTATAAACTTTTTAAGGAATGTCTATAATTTTGTATAAAAAAGTCCTTACATGAAGTAAAAGCATAAAAGAGACATGTCCACACTTTGATATCTTCATTACATTTCATCCATAAAATCTTCTTGTACATAGGTCAACTGCCAGATGTATTTGAGCTGCAGTACGTGCCTAAAAAAGACTTGAATCAACTTTTAGGCTGTAATATTCCACACTGTATGGGTGTGTCATAAACATTTCATGTCTTCATAAAGTACAGCGTTTTGATCTTCAATAATTTTCTTTGGACAAGCCAAAAATTATAACACGCTAACCAATGTGAGTGCCACTGGTTTAGATGATGGATAATGGGTACATATTGCACTCATACCCAACATTGTATATTATGTTAGGTGATTTAATAAATTCCCTTCCTCATCGATTCTTAATAAATAACAGGTACAATACGATAAGTTACATGTATGTAGTCTGCATAGAGTCTATGAGGAACGGCAGCGCATGCTGAAAGTAGTGTGAGATTTTTCCGTCACAAACACTTCCTTTTTCTTGTTGACTACAACAAAAATAGGTAGGTTGTCTATTTTTTTGTATAGTTAACATGCTTTGATTTGGTCTCGTGAAAAACATTGCGTCAAATCTTTGTCCACTCACAAATTTTATTCAATGCTAGTTGGAACTTTTCATTTGCAGATTCTATTGAATTTTCTGTTGCCAGTATAGCCGTGTTATCTGCGATCGTGGAATTTCGGCAGCGATATCCCTAAATTCAGAGTATTCAGTATGGTTAATAAATCGTATGCAGGGTCTTTGTTATTTTTCAGATATTTTGTTACCTGGCGGAATTTGTCATATGTCAATGTTGTTTGTGGACGTAAAGACAATATAAATTGTGATACCAACATTCTTTCCAGTTCAATGAGTCCATTTAACTTCGATGCTTCATTGTTGTGTGCATTTTGGCGGAGTGACGAACTTTCTCTAAACTAGCATTTCTTTCAGTTTAAATATAATAACGAATGTAGTACACACACTTAATCACATCAAGTACAATAAATGTATGCATCTGGGCGTAGAATGCAGTCCCAGACAACTCATGATGCGCCCACTTGATTTAATCTCTGACAGATAGCATTTTATTGTAATTATTTTGGTGGCGTTTCCGTCGAAAAATGTGGGACGATAAACTAGTTTCGATATGTATTCCTAGTTGTCTGAGCAAGAAGTTAGACAATCCAATTCTCAGAATATATCGCATTTTACTTCACGGAAATAATGCCATTGAACGTAAGATATAACTAAATTAGCTAATGTCGTCTACATAAGTTCTAAGTAATAATCCAGTAATTCGAACGTATTTTATAAAAGTTGTAACAATTAGATTAAAAACGAATTCCGTTAAACTGTACCCAATGTCACTAAACTGCAATGTAAAAACTGCGAAAAAGTGAGAAGGTTTTCCAGGTTGCCTATGTTTCGCCTGGTTTTGCTATTAGATACGGATGATCAGTTCAAATTACTGGGTTCCAAGTGTTGACAACACAGATTAAGATCGTGAATTTTTGTCGAGCGTTGACTTCTTTACTAAACCTTGCAAAATCTTAAATTTGCCCATCAGCAAGCAACATGCAATGTGCATGTAATGGACTAAAGATTGGTCGTTTCGTGTGACATCCTGCCTATGAGTAAACGCCGGTTCGAGCCATGGCCTCTGGTAGCAGCAAAATATCGAAGAGAAAAGAAATTCGTTTTACCATGTCTATCCTGGAAAATGTAAATTGACGATGGCTATCCTCTGGCCTCGTGATCGCTTTATCAAGCAAACAATTGTCGATATTAGTTGATTGTTCAAATGCAACTCTTGCACTGGATGTGGATTCAGATATTGAACAGCGTTTTCAAATCGAATTATTTGAGATTAATTGAAACACATACTATATTCTTGTAAGGAAACGATGAATTTATTTTAAATCCATTTTAGAATATTATATATAATACATTAAAGGGAATATCGGGTTATGAATAAGGGATTTTTATTTTGATAATTAGCACACGCTAAAGGGTTTAGAGGAGACACGAAGTAAATACCGATGAACATTGGTTTTAAATGCTTGCGGGTTATAATCCATATATGTAATTAACAGAACATTAGAAAGGAAGACTAAGGCTAGACTGAAGAAGCCCGGAGCATATTATGGGTGAAATGTTAGACGGGCAAAATGCAACTGGCTATTTCACTGGTGCACTTTTTGTAGAAGAACCGATAAAATAGTGAGAAACAAGAGGCATGTTCAAGCAAATTTATTAACTTCGCAATGTAACAGTAATTTATAAGTCCTAACGCGCGTTGGAATGTGCGAGACAGTTTTAGGTGCACCAGACTAGTTATGAGTGTTGTACTCAAGCTTTCGCCGAATGAATGCCTTATAGAAGCCAGATCAGAAGGCATAAAGTAACCCAGACATTTCGCAACATTTTTGAAGATTTCGGAAACATAGCTGTTCCAACGACAGTCCGAAGGGGGAGGACGTAAGTAAGGAAGACTACTCTCATCGGGATACATTCTATACCACCTGAGTTTTAAAATCACTCTACCACCCTTTCATAACCCCTTTAGCGCTAGTGAATTATAAAAAAAATAAAAATATGTACGCAAACTCTTTCAAATGCATTGAAAATATCAAGCGCGAAAAACTTACTTTTACCAAAGCGATGAGAAAAAAGTTGTTTCATTTCTCGATGAGATATGCTATCAAATCAGCAGTGAATCTGTTGTTACGAAAACTGTACTGCTGGTCATTTATGTACATATGTAAATTTGGCACGGCAGCTCATAGAGAGCCAAGGCCTAGCTTCTCACAACCATTCATGTTGTGCGTGTTATATTCTTCGCACGAATAGAAGGGACCTACAGTTTTAATGCCGACTCCGAACAGCGAATTGAGAAGCTTTTCAAGACAGTTTATACTCTTGCAGGTTTGTCATGCCTGCGAAGAGGTGGTGCCGCGAAAAACTTTTTGGCGGTTTTTGAGAATCGAACCTGTGTCTCTCGCCTAACAACTTAGCCCCGGCGACCACTGCTGGTCTCAGAGAGAGAGGCCGTCTCTATAGTATATGTCAATAGGTCAGAAATAAGGAATGACCTGTACGACGTTACTCATATTGTGAAATTAAACTGAAATAAAAATAAATCAAGACAGATAGATGAATTTGACTTAATTAAGATGTCAAATCAATAGCTACCATACCGTTTTATCAATGACAAAGGCACATATGCAAGTGCAAATCATTGTGTAAAGTAAAATACTTATATGTACAAAGAATTGGCCCAATTAGCTTTACTTTCCTTTATTTCATGACACATCTCCGCAAACAACTGCGCCGCAATAATTTATTACTTAGTCGAAAGCCCTGGTAGCTAGTGCTAAAGTTTAAGATTAAAATTTAAATTGAACTAAGTTTTTTAATAAATAATAATAATTTATAACCCTATGCTTTATGACGAAATCGAAGAGAACTTCCTTGCAGTTAATTTGCCATGTTCATCGTTCTTTGATGTCGTAGACACACACATAAATGAGTGACTAATAAATAACGAAGAGGACTTTCAAAAAACGGGCTATCATTGTGCAGCTCCTTTGGGGTAGGTGAGTGTAGGTGTCACCCACACGCGAACTGTCACGGCCAAATGCTGATTAACGATTTGTTTTCATAACGCACGGCATGCGGCTTGTATAGGAGCTGATGTTGCTTGAGGTAACTTGAAGCACTTTGGAAAAGTTTCCTGTTGATTTTTAGCTAATAGAAACCTGATGGGCTGGAATGCATACAATATGATATATATAACTAATTGGAAATTTACCGTAAGTATTAGGTATAAGTATATTCGCGCTGTATATGTATTAAAAGAAATCAATATGAAACGTGAAAAGTTAGTGTTATGAATACATCAACCAAGCCATCAATCAAAGAGAGTCCTTAAATATTAAGCATCATTGAAGACGATGATTATATTTCATCATTTGAAATATGTATGTCATATTCTGAATTTTTGTTCATATTTGCATTTTTTAGTCTTTGTAGCTCAACCAATTACCAATTAGTGCACGATAGAATCACTTGAAAATAAAAAATATTCCACATGGCAGCCCATAGGAATAGTCGTAGTCAGTCAGGGCTCAAGTGTTTTAGTGCGTTTAACTGCTGAGCATTTTGACGAACAGTTTCTGGTTCAAATTTCAACAAAAACCAAACGTTTTATTATATCGGTTATCCTATAGTTCTATTCGTACCAAACGCCAAGAATGGTTGCTAGAAGCTTTACCTTTTTTTTTTGTTTTTATTAAGTTTTTATACTGCAGCTTTATTTATTGCAGAGAATTTTCGATGTCCTTGTCATCGTGTCATTTAAAGTGACACTTTCATTGGATATTGTACATAACATTCACTTTTATTTGAGTATCCTGGAAGCATCAGAAGAACGTAATGACCCATTTATATTTTGCTTTATTTTTCTTTAAAATTTAAAATTATCATACTCTGAAGGAGCTACACACATATAGCGTGGGATGGATCGATTCCCTTAAAGTCCAGTAAACGAAATCCATTAGATTTGTTTGACAAGTGTTTCGCAACCAACCAGGTTAAGTGCGTATTTGTAATCTCACCATAAAACAAATAAGGTTTTGTACTTTTGGTATTCACTTTCCCAAGGTGTTACCCAAACAACACTTTGCTCGACGAATCAGAAAATCCTATAAAAAGCACCACTCTACAACCTAAACAAATATTTTTGTTTAACCGAGACATCAAATCTCACCCTGCCGCTCCACTTCTTAAAACCGTCTGGCTAACCAAACACTCATCCACATCCACCATAAAAAAAAAATTAAAACCCATTTTGCTACTCGACTTTCCGTCACCAGAGGCTACGCGGCGAATTGCCAATCTCAATATTGGCTATTGTCAAACAAAATTTGAAAAAAAAAACAACTTTAAAGATCCCCCAACCGCCCATTCAAATTAATTGATAATGCGTATGCGGCATATAAGGCCCGAGGGAACCTCTTTATGTAATAAATCTGCTGGACAATTGAAAAGCGTGTGTGTCTTCGGCACAACCAGCCTCTGCTTTAAACGTAAAACGAACTGGTGGTCTGCTTGTGCACTTTGCGTTTATATGGTTATTGTTATTGGATGGGCCTACTTTTGATTTATGCGGGTGTGAGCGACGAAGACGACTCCAACAACGGTGAAAATACAACAAATTGCCAAGTGGTGGGTATAATACCTTTTGTTACTGCTACTCTCCAATGACAGGGGGCGAATTATCAATTTAAATTTGACTTTTCTTTGGATCAATATCGGGCGATTGTTCTTCCTTTTCAACAACAACATAGCAGCAGCACTTCACTTGTCAGTATAATTTTAAATCTCGATTGTTGTAAATAATGGCATGCCCCTGATGTTGGTTACACGTCAAGTTGTTAAATTGGTGCATTGTGCAATGAAAATAAATTTCGGTGTGCAGGTTGCCCGACTTTTGGGTAAAAAATCGTATCGCACTTGTCGTTTTGGCCAAAACTTTATACGTTTTTCGTGAAGATAACCTTTTATGGTGCACTCGTTTGATTGGTAGTTATGTTGTATGTGAGAGAAATTGTTTTATTCGAAAATTATAAAAGAACAGTTCATGTGCAAATGCACTTATTTCTTTATCTGACTTTTGAAAGTTGTGTGGTGTCATCACAGAGTAGGTATGTATGTATGTGCATGGTATGCACCGAAAAAGGAAAATGCTTCACAAACATCATTAAACTGACCTACTTCAAAATAGGTGTTTTTCGTTTCATAGAAAGTTTCCCCACCAATGTCAGACTCTACGCAGATTTACAGAAAAATGCTCATGCTTTTGTTTTCATTAATCAAATACATTAGGTATGCATGCATATATGTACATATACCATATATGTCGATTTATAAGTCACCTGAAGTTATAATTTTTATTTAGTACATACTTCCTGATTGTGTTTTGTCCATTTCCATAAATGACAATCATTTCGCCCAACCAGATGCCCATTATAAAAGAAACCGACCACTAGTTGCAAAATGTTGTTGCACGAGGTGATCAGTAATTCCAGATCACCTACGCACCTCTTAGCAGCCTTGTTCAAACTACACGTATATTATTTTCCTCAGTGAAGACAGTAACTTATGCTGGATCACTTGTTGCATTTAGCATACACTTGCCACTCTGTAGCTCAAAGTAGTCATTCTTTGGATGAATATTAGGAAAGAAAATGTGTTTTCGCTCAAAACGAACGAGTGGTTTTGTGAATTACGTCAGATTTACATCGTCATGGTGGCGGCGGCGGCGGTTACGGCAGCTAAAAAAGCGACATGTGCGTATAAAGTTAGTTGGTGCTTGTACGTATGATGGCGGCGGCGCCACTGCGTCCTTGTACCGTCAAAACTCCACTCCAATTGTGGAGGATTTTCTAATCGAGTGGTGGTGCAATTCTCTTACGACGACTTAATATGGACAATTGGACAAGCATTTTTCGCTGAGATGCCATAACGAAATTATTTATTCAATCGAGCATTGAGCTGAGAATTGAACTTACCAATTCTTTGATACTCTTTCATGAAAACTAAGAAAACATGTTCATACTGTAAAAGGCAGTGTATTACCGGGTCAACGTGGTTTATTTTAACTTTGCCTTCTTGTAGGTACGTTAGTGTGTAAATATTTCGCAGAAGTGTGCTAATATGAACATTATATATACATACCTATATTATTTTTTGTCAAGGTTTTCATGAAGATCACAGAATGGTCTAAATCTTAATGATTGATATAGGCAGCTTTGTTTTTTGATCCGCCTCTCTGGCACGGGCAAAGCTTTTCTCGAAAATGACACTAGAAGTGAGCCCGCATACAAATAATTATGTACATATTGCAAAATTGCGATTACAAGCATCTTTTGCCTTTCTTAAATCACTACATCATCAATTGACAGTCAGCAGGGTCCTGCCGGAGTGGATAATAAGGAATTAGACATCAAAAACAACATGAGCCCGTTCTCAAAAGGGAGACAAAAAGTTATTTAGAGAACCGTGCACAAGTTCATCCAATATTCGACAATTGGATCGTAAGCATTATTAGCTTAAATGAGATAAGTAGCCATTACCAATGTCAAGCTGGATGTAACCTCGCGATACACTTAATGAAAAAGAAACTTACACCGAATCATCTGTCCCTTACATACATCGGATGTTTTGCCGCAAAAATATATGTTTTGTTCTTGTGAGCAGTTATGACTAACATGATGTACACATACATATGTATTTCGAACGAACTTTTCAAAGTAAATAAATATGTACATATACGTACTCCTATGTAATTTCAGAGTAGGTAATTTGGTCGCCGTGGCTTAGTAGTTGGTGAATTGGACTGAATCGGCTTGCCAATCAGCCGTTCAGAATCGGCAATAAAACTCTAGGTCCCTTCCATTCATGTGAAAAATATAACACCCAGAACATGAATGGTTGCGAGAAGCTAGGCCCAGGCTCTCTATGAGCTGTCGCGCCAAATACTGGTATTTTGCAAAAGATATCCTAATGTTTCATAGCTAAAAGGTAGCTTAGAGTTCGAATCCATATGTGCATATAACAGTAAAATTTGGTAGAAATTGCATTGCAAAATCGTAATTTTTCCATATAGTATCTGCATTTATATGCATCATACTTAGACATAGCCGTCTACTCCAGTGCATTAACTAAGTAAATCATCTGCTCAATCAACTGGTGTTTTAATTATCAACTCGATGCACGTAAGCACTTAAAATTCCTACCATCACTTACAGTTTGAAAAATGAAAATTGCCTTTCAATTAATTAATACAAAAGCGATCGATTTTTAATTAAAGTTTTTATTACAGCTTTCGGGGTGCAAAACAATGCACAGCAGATCACACACTCTAATCTATTATGCCCCCGGAAACCCCATTCAAAATGTAATTACTATTACGTCAGTGGTCCACCCACATCTGAAATACGAGTCCAGTATATTTGTCACATACAACAAACATATGTTTGTGTTTCTTCCCGAGCATTAGAAATAACCCCTTGAAAATGAAAAAAGGTTTATCAAAATGTCACTCAACTTCAGAAAGAAAAGGAGGCATCCCAGTATGTTAACCAAAAAAAAAAACTGAAATTCTTGGTCCACCAAAACTTAAGAGAGCAAAGATCGAACAATTTAAAAGTTTTTCTGCTTCTCAAATTTAAAAAAACCATTTTAAACGCTATAATGACGTGTTTCTTTTTTCAAAAAAAAACATTCAACAGCATAGCGTGCAATAATTAAAGAAATAAAAAAGTCACTCGATGAAATCATATCGAAATTAATTAAGCTCAAAGTACATACATACAAACATGTGCACATTTGATTATTGTCTTGCACGGCAGCCGTGGCATTTGAAATTTAAAAAATTATTCATCTTAATTTACCACAAAAAGAATAGCCTCCGGTAAGTATCAGATTTTCTTATTCAGTTTGCTTGGTTTCTTCTTTCTTTTATTATTATTATTTTAGTCACGGAAGTGGATTTACTACAGCAGGTCGAGATGTAGGTAGGTGGAAAACGGAAATTCTTTTGAAAGATGCAGTAGGTGGAGATATATCCACCTACGTTTTACCTGGTTGGATTTATTGAAAAAAAAGAAAGAAATAATAATAATCATACTATGTGTACCAACATATATTTTTAGGTTATAAGTAAAAGTTGCAGCATCATATGCGAAATCATTTACACAGAAATGAATTGTTTTTAGAGACATGGAAAATGTAATTACTAAATTATTTACATATGTATATATATGTAATGTATATATATACCACGAAAAGTAGGCTCTCGACCGAAGCGCAAATCATGAAAAAAAGCGCATTTTTTTCCCAAATATGTGTTTTTTTTTATTAAATGGTGCCATTTCGTAAAGCTTTTCGCGAAAATGAGTTGCAATATTCAACCGAATACCGAACAGTAAAAAAGTAGCCAAATATTCGCGGCATCTTTAATGTGGACTATAAACATATGTATTTACATATAACTCACAAAATGAATGTAGTTGGATTTTTTTTTTGTCTATATCGAATGGTAAAGTTTATCTATTTTTGAATGTTGTTTTGCAATCCCTTGAAATTACGTAAAAGATCATCAGTTTACTTCGTATTTGAATAAGAATTCGAAGGATTCGCATTTACAACAAGATTGGGACTATGGTGAAATATTTAAGTGACGCATTATCGCACTGCAGTAAGTCAGTAATTAATATCTACTTTCTCTCTGGCCCTTGGTTCGAACAATCACTCTTGTCCTCGTTGTTTATTTGGGCTAAGAAGAAAATTGAGTAGCAACGCGAGAGGTTCGAATAACCAAAGTAACTCTATACAAGACTCTTGTCAACCCAATCCTACACTATGGCGTGGATTCATAAACTTTGTCAAGAGTGAATGAGGTTATGGTTGGTCCAGTAATTTATATGGAAGAAAACATGCAACGACGAACTATATGGGCTGTTCAGCAACATCGACCAAGTCAGAAGAGTCCAAATACAACGACTACGATCCATGCTCCGGCTCGTGAACTCTTCTGAAAGGAAGTACATGTTGTTTAGTTCTTTTATTGGAAGGTATTAGAGAAAGCTCTTGAACTGTTTATTGCTCTTCATTATTATTTATTATATTGCTTCTAAATTATTTTTGAACTTTTTTTGTTTGCCACTGATTGATATTGATTTTTACAGTGTTAATTGCTAAATCGTTAAAAATGGTCTACGCTCTTGGTATATTCGAGTATAGTACTTATTTAAAAAAAAAACTTGATCTAACTGAGAGAAATAGGAGATTCAATGAAATAATTCTGTATTTTTAATACAACGAGAAATAAAGCAAAAAAAGTTTCTTTCATCTTTATTAAAATGTTTATAAGCATTTCCGAATACATACCAATAAATCATTTACGATAAGTTATTTTTTTTAACTCATAACTTATCAAATATACCTATATATGTATTAACACTAAAAGTCGATTTATCATCATAGTTGTCACAACTTAGCCACAGATTTATCTGCATTAACTTCTTGCCTCTTTCATCTGTCTGGTTTAATTGTATCTAACAGGAAACTAATGGAGCAGAACAACTCAACAGCGAATGCAGCGAAGTGGTATTGAAATCTTCAGCTTTTTGGAAACTCACTCAACCGAAAATTGACTTCATGTACAAAATCAAATATGGGAATTACTAAAAACAAAAAACATCACCGATCTTGATGAATATATGTGTAACTGTCTTATGTACTCACTGCGGCGCAGTGATTAACCTACTCCACTGTCAAATAGTGGTCTTACCATATTCGTAAAGAAGGTGATGCGAGAACCTATAGTGGGCACTCGGCATATACATATAATCGTTCAACCTACCTAATCTGGCAAATGTTATCGTGTGGGAATAGCACGGTTACCTCAACCAAACCACGTTCATCTAAGTTTTCTTTATTCGTTTCAGCAAATGAAATTTTACTTTTTTGGCTTTTCTGAGTGGTTTCATTGATCGAGCGTAGCTGCTTGAACAAATCAACTCAAAGAGAGAAGTCATCTTGCCCCACTCAGTGTTACTCAATTCACTCTTTTTCATTTCGCTTTAGTTTAGCTGGGCATATAAAAAAGAATCAACACCCACGTAACATAAATTAAATGTTTTTCTGTTGCTCGGTGTGGGTATATCATTTGCAACGCCAGCATGCGTCTGAACATTCGCTCTGCTGAGGAGTATGATGGCTTCCCCATCGCACAGTGTAAGACATCTATCCATCTATCTTTGTGCAACGCTTTAATAAATATCGCGTTCGCGTCTCCGTACAGCACGTCAGAATGATTTTTCCGAGGTGTTTTGATCGAGATTTTAGTGTAGATTGGACAATTGTCGCGTAAAGACGGGTTTCGATGTGTTTTATTCTTTCAGATTAAAGGCGTCTACGATAGACTCCTTCAGCAGGATCGTCGATTTATGAGTAATGAGAACGTGTGACGCGAATATTTATTTTTAGACTGTGATTGAATATATAATTTGTCCGTAAGCTCGTTTCACGCATCTGATGTGTATTTCAGATTTTTTTGATTATTTCGGAAAAATTTCTTTAGCAAGCGCGCCGATCTTTTCCGTTCTGTTGATGATGTGTTAATGATTGTTTATACGATGTCTCTTTGCATCGTACATAAATAATCAACTCGGGAAATATTTATAGTGACATACAAGTATTTTTATGATTTTGACACTCAGTGGGTGGGATATCGTGAAACAACAATAAACGGAAGTGTTATTTGAGAGGATCAACTGCCAAGGAAAGCTTGTACGAAGATAGAAAAAAAAAAAACATTGGATTACGGTCAACGATTTATTGGATTTTTCTCAAGGTAGATATATAACTTACAGGATTATATATATTTTTTTATTTATTTTATATTTTATGTGACGTACTTAAGTATAAAAGGATACAAAAAATATATATTCCAGTGTAAAGCTTCAGAAAGACTACTCCCTTTAGTTCATCAATTCTTATTCTGTTTAAAGTTTGTAAACCAAGCCACTTATCTTTAGAACTCCTCCCTTCCTATGAATCTAAAAACAAATATTTGTTGCCATGTTAACACACATGAAGCTGAATTTTATTCAAAATTTCAAAAATACATCCTTTTTTTTATTTATAAAACAAATAATAAACAGAATGAGATAGAAATATAAAAGAAGTGTAAATGCGTTTTGTTATTTTTAGCTCCAGTTCGTAGTGTTTCATTTGTTTGTTGGGTGTTTTCTGATGTCAAGCAAAAGGAAACTCTGAAATCAGATCATTTTGTGACTGGAAATCATGAAGTGAGTTTAAGTAGTTTTTGAATATTGAGCTATGATGAAAATATCAATAAGCATTTTGTGACAACTTTGGTGAACTTACATTTTTATAATTTATTGTCTTGTTTAGTCTATATGTAGCCGTAGATACATATTCACAATGTGGAAAAATAGACAAATTTTCGTTTAACTGATCTTCACTGTATAAGGACATCGAAGAAAAAAATTGTTGAAAATTTCTCGGAATGTTAGGTATCAATATAGCCTAGAGGAACTTTGAACTTTACCAGCAAGACTAGTTCTGGTTTTGTCCACCTAGTTGGATGAGGACCCCTTTCCAATTTTGTGTACCACCTCCTTCATCCTTTTTTCTCAGTTGATTGATTGAGGCCCTGGTCCACCCATTTTCATACTATATTTCACTAGTCCTATATAAAAAAGTTGTTCATATTCAAAAGAACACAGCATAATCTTTCTAAAACATTATTGCTGCTAAACTATGGATTAACAGAAGGCATTAGTCATTGTTGTAAAATATTCTTTATTTTTTGTTATGAAATTTGATGAAATAATAAAGATAATTATCTATTTATTTACCTATGCAGCTACGCAACTCCATGCTTAATATATGCTAAGTAACGTATTAAGCACTAAATTATCCTGTACCACCATCATATCAACAACAGTTTCTTGAAGACTTAATATCATCAACAGCTGCACCACACTTGTAATTAAATGCGCAAACTTGAGTATACGTATATTTTATGAAATCAAGAAAGAATTACAGTGTAAATAACTTCTTATTCCTTCCAACTAATGTAAATAGAAGCGGTGTCAAACACACAATTACTTATCACTTCATTGAAAAGCCGCATGCAAACCATTGCTTGCAGCAAAGCCATGTTATTACCTTCTGTGCAATTTAAAACTTGGAGGTGTTTCTCTTGTGCTCTAACAGACCATAGGCCGGATAATAGCCCCAACCATCACCGATATATAACTACTTCACCGCAGGAACAAGGTGAATATTGCATGATAGGAAGGAGGAATCATTCAAAGTAAAGTGTTACTTGCCCTTCGGATTATATCACATATTAGGTTTAAACCAAGACAATTGTTAGCTTGTATATCATCGTCCTACGTATCAGTGGCCATATATAAATAATAAGTTCCACCCACTGTAAACTACTTCTTAGAAATTCCCACTACAACGAAACAAAATAAATATGTACAATCCATCAAGTAAAGCGCAATCAACCCACACGGGGTTTTTTTTTTTTTGACTGTTAAATTGTCTATTTTATTAGCTGTAATTTTTTTTAAATAGTTTTAGGGTTATGGAAGATTGAAAAAACTAGAATTGAAAATAAAAATAAAAACTGTTCATCTGCTAGAAACTAGACAATCCTTAAAACCAACGATGCTTTGAAATAAAAAAATCGTCAATTTTCCGGACATTTGGGTAACGCACAAGCCCCTTTTTCTCCTCGATTGAGCATGCAAGTTAGAAAAAAAATGTTCAAGCCCATTCAGATTGTAAGACTTTTCATTGTTTTAATCAATTAAAAAAATCGAACCAATTTCAATTCATAATGGGTACAAACAACGGAAGTACATGCCGCACTTTTCTACGTGTTGAATAGCGATTTCCATTAGAAAAATGGGGTGGAGATACATATTGATTATTCCGAGTAGTCACTATACGACAGTAAGGGGCGTAACCTGCTATGTAATAACAATTATGTATATCAAAGCAAAAAAAGTTATTTTTGTTGCACTCTATTCTTTATCAAATGCATGTCGTTATATAACGATACAATTATGTTACAAAAACTTATACAAAATCAGCGAAGGATGTCTCATTCTCATATTACTGGTGATAAAATAAGGTCTTGATGGACGTGTGAAATCCGATATATCTTGAATTAGAGGCTGGAAAATAAATGTTAGATACCATTGTGGCTTGCTTGCACCTAGGTTTTAAGTTTAATTGGCATATGCCAATTGGTTGCTTAATAGTTGGTTTTTCTGTAATTTAACAAACAAGTAATTTTATTTGGATTTTTTATAATATAAAAATTACTCGAGATTAAAATAGCGTTAAGAATTTTGCTCCAATTACTTTGCATTTGCAAATACATTTGCATTTTTAAAGACTTGCGAATGTTAAATCCAGCTGTTAAACATCTATCGCATGATATTTTCCCTAAAAACAACAAATTGGTTCCTTCGAGTGTTTTTGTTGACGCCTTTCAAGCCTTCGATATAGTGTGGCTCAAGATACGACAGGTCTTCCCGGTCTGATATGTAGACAGACGGGAACACTGAAAGCGAGTGTACTTGGTCGGATTTTATATTTTTTATATAATCGAGACGTACCGCAACTAGAAGGGATTGTTGTTCATACAGCAATATTGTTAATCAGAAAGCTTTAACAAGAAAAATTTAGATAAGCTCTACATGGTTGGATACAAATTTGGCGTATCGTACTAAAGGAGGCCAAATCAACTGATGTTAATTTCACTTACAAAAACGTGAATGAGGTACCCGTTTTAATTACTTCGGTGAGAATTCCATACGTAAACGAAGTGAAAAATCCCTAGAAAACTATCTACTAGATTAATACTCACGTAGTTGTTTTACTAATACGATAAAAGGATGTGTTTTTAGTAAATAATAATCTCACAAGAAAGATTTTCACCTACCACACCTTTTTTTAAAAACATTTCTTCAAATATCTCAGGATCCGCTTCACCCATTTTGCTCAAAATCTAATCAGATCTAATTTTTATCCTTACAAATAAAAAAACACATGATCGTTCGTCGATTCGGTTATATACAAGATATTGAACATCCTGTCATACCAATAGGCTTTAAATATGTCGTCAAACCACCTTTATAAAAGTATTTCCATTAAGTTTGATAATTTTTTATTGATTTAGTTTCAGTGACTTATCGGCAACTTTTTGTAAATCGAAGCTTTTCATTCTATTCTTTAAATCACGATGATTTTAAAAATAATAATAATAAAAAAAGATTCAACGTTTTACCGTCAGACAACATCACTAAATATAGTTGAAAATATACCATAATAGGGAAATGAATTATGACACTGTTATCGGACCACTTTGGCATGGAACAGGGCCGGTTACCTATATAAGTATGAAGTTTTCTACGTGAGACTACAGGAACGGCGGGTGGGATGCCGTCCTTTCACATTCGCTGTCATTCTTACAACAGTTTATGTCATATCGGGTCCAGATGTGGTCTTACTATGGTAAACTACACCATATTCATCGATTGATCTCGCATTTATCGTAGCTAAGTTAAGAATCCAAGTCCATGGGATACAAACAACACACAAAACAGTTGTGTAACTGCAAATAAATAGCAGTACGTTGCCATTTTAAGAGGGCTGCTTATTACGATAGCGTACTACATAGTATGGATATCTTTACGGTAACTTATCCTGCAGTTGCATCATAAATACAAGAAAATCGAATAAAAACTACACTTAATTGGTAACCTGGGCTAAAACGTTCTTTGCAACTGGATTTGTATGTATGTCCTTATACAGTGCTTTCAAGGTGCAATATTGCACTGCACGTACATAGAATCGAGTTTAAAAGAATTTCTTAAAGAATTATATGATGAGATTATAATAAAAACCATAAACGTTGACGTCGTGGTTTGAGTAGCTTAAGAACAAGATTTTTGGTTCCAAGTACCCATTCTATAGTCACGTATAAGATCCATATAATACTTGATAGTTCCATATGTACAAAAAGTAGTATGTCTCGTTCGAATTATATGTAGTATGCTTTATTACTCTTCAACGTATGTCGTGACTTAATTCTCTAAGTTGACTTTTCTTGACCTCGACTAGTATGTCCAACAAATAGTATTATAATAAAATATAGCATAATACGTTTACATCTAAGAGTCTATTTAAATGTGTCCATTTGTGAAGAGACCATCATTTTTTTTCACCACCCCCAGACCAAGGTTTTAGTCCTAGCATAGTTTAAGGTAATGTAGTACTTAGTGATAAAAAGAACTCAATGGAAGCGCATTTTTTGGAAATAGTTATTATACTCAAATTATATACTATCACTCACTCAAGCCGTGAGAAGGAGCAAAACAAGCAACAAGTTTTTTCGCGGTACCACTACTCGACATGCAACGACTTACCTTGAAGCTTCGAGAGTATAATTTACCGTGAAAAGCTTCTCTGCCGGGCGTTTGAAGTCAGCAACAAAAACTAAGAACCCCTCCATTCATCTACACTATGGGCCCTATGTAATTTGAAGACATTTAAGATTGCAGATCCAAAATAGCAGACGAAGTTTTCAATATATGTATGTATTCCGATATTATATCCTGCTACTGAGTACACCCAATTCGTTAAGGTCTTTAGGTCTTTACAAATTGTTTCATTTTTTAGCGCTAGTTTACTAGTTTTGCATAATACTGTCAAGATGAAGTGTAAGCAACCATGTGATAGTACATACGTCGATTGTCTCGTACAACATTTCTGACTTCATAAGGGCATATCATCTGGAGCGGATAGACACATTTGGTAAAAAAGAGTTATGGCACTGTATAGTATGTAGCTCGATATTGTTTTGGAATTACTAATTTTCTTTATCTAAGTTCTGATAATCTGGTTTATGTTGGCCCCAAACAAATACTGACAAGGATCGACAAAACAATTAGCCTTATTTTTCAGATGGTACCTATGAAATGTTGACAAGTCTGGCGACTCTGTAGCAGTTTGGATGGTATCTTCTTTTGGGAATCAGTCAATACATGTAGTCTTTCTTGTCTACTCTTATAACAACAACGTTGTGTTCTATGTTCTTTAAATCAATAAACAAAGTGTTATCCCCTTAGCGAATCACAATCTGTAATTCCTAATTACCCATCAATACCCGACTTGCAGACACCTAACAATGTACGTAATTTTTTCCTTGGTTAATAATCGACATAATGATCACTCTGCGTGCGAAGCATTAAACTCAATGCAGCTAAATCGTACTGTCTGTCGCGCTCTTTAATGACACCCTTGACACTGGTGTGTTGTATGTCCATACGCTCGCATTTGTTAGAAGCAAAAATACTTGATCACATTTATGTCGATATTGCTAATAAATTCCATGTTTTCTTTTTCATTGGCAATTTTCAGAAATCGAAAGACATATATTTGCCGAGCAGACAGTAGCAGCAATGAAGTCAACGACATGTCATAAGCAGACGACGACATCGTTGACGTCGGCGGCGTTGATACCGTCTGAGGCCGTAAGCCATCATCGCCACCATCACAGTCAGTACCGGAACAACAGTGTTAGCACTAGCAGTAGGAGCAGCGACATAAAACTCAAGCCCAGTGATGCGAATAATAATGACAATAGTCCGATGATGACGATTACGACGAAGGCAATAGCAACAACAAAGATGTCAATCATGACGGCCCCTGCTCGAAGTAAAAACAGTGAAAAGTACTCCCTACGGCAAAGACAGAAGAGATCATTCGCTGTTCCGTCTTCTGCTGCAACGGTGGCGGTCGTGTCTGCAATAAGGTCTGGAGCAGCTTCAAATGAATCAACGAAAGCTTCTAGCGGTAGGCGGGGCAACTTTAGTTCAACTGTAAAACGCCCAACCACCTCAGCGGTAACATCGATTTCTAAAGAAAAAGCAAAAAGTAAAGCAGCTCCGCTCAGTAAATATCGACGAAAAACCGCTAATGCCAGAGAACGAACACGTATGCGTGAGATTAATTCGGCTTTTGAAAATCTACGACGATGTGTGCCCCACACTATAACCGGAGATGAGTCCACGTCTTCAAATGAAAAACTGACAAAGATAACGACATTGCGCCTAGCAATGAAGTACATTAGTATTCTATCCGAGGCCTTGGATAATCCAACATTCCAAGAAGATTTTCTGCTCGAATGTCAAAACGACGGTGATCACAGATTCAGTACCCGAGATTGGGTTCAACCTATCGAAGTTGCTGTTCCCAGCGAAGAAGAAATGAATTCAGAGGCAATAGCAGCAGCTCAATCCCGATCCAAAGTAAGGAAAACAAAACTGCAGACGACCAAAGCTTCAACCAAACGTCAGCGAACGAAGACGAAACTTCAGGATACTCTTTCGCCGTACTTGACATCGTCTTCGACATTCTCATCGTCTTTGTCCTCGAGTTCCTCGTCAGCCTACGCTTCCATGTCGGCGTCACCACTCCTCGATGATTGTCATTCGATGACTGATTTAAACAATATGATACTGGAATCCGATGGGGAATCGTTGCACTTATCCGAACCATGTCTGAGCCCCTTAAACAGAAGTTATCACTTAGGAATGCAATCGCTGGATCGAACAGGTGGTTTAATAAAAAATACTTCGATGGCAATAACAATTGACAACCCGCTCGAGTTAAGTTTAAGACTTTTGGAACCAGATGGAGATTCCTTGGAATTTTCAACTGATCAACAACCTTCCTCGTGCATAAGTCCGTTAGTTACGCTGGAATCTTTCAGTCCTTTTGGAGACTTGCTGCATACAGAATTTCCTGAACACTCATCGTTAGATCTGTTTTTAACATGACGTTTTTGTTTTATTTTTGAATTTGTTAAAATTAAGGATTTTTACGACTTCACAAATTATTAACCATAGAACTTTTCACATTTTACATTTGTTTTTCTTACTTCAAGAAATTTTGTTAAAAACTAAATTTTATTCTACTTATATGTATTCATTTCACCTATATGTTTTTTTGAATATACAAGCTTATCCTTTATTAAATTCTTAATAAGAACATAAAGACATTACTTTTACGAGCATTTGCATGTTTCTTCTTACAAATATAAAAGGAACGATCCCATTAATTCTTATTGTGTCATATTGATTTTAGATTAGGATTATTTAATATTTTTTTGTACATAAATGTAAGAAAACGTTCATACGAATTTTATGAAAATAAAAAAAAACTCACTTAATACTACAAAACAGTATTTATGCATTTATCTTGAGCTGCTTACGCTGCAAGCGTTATGCTCTAAAGCACTTTGGTGGAAAAACAAAACCAAAAGTTGTGTTCACATTTTTACACTATTGTGTTGATTTGATTTTGGTAGAAGCCGATAAAACAACTACGTTATCATTTGACGATAAATATGACAACTAAAACTTTTCCTTTCAAAATTTAATTTATTGTAATTTATTTTACCTCTATTTTCGAAACACAGCATAGGTGAACCGCCCATGACATTGACAAAAACGCAGCCTACACTGTCATCAAATACGCCTAATTGAAAACATGAAAATAACATATGTTAATCAATATGTTCCATCCTGTTTTATTCTATGCAAAATTCATTTCTACGGTCATCATGTAATTGATTTAACCGCGAGTATAACAATTACAAGTCAATTACGCTTAATATCACAATCCTGTCATTTTCAGAAATGGTATCGCACCGTGCAACCATTCATTGACCGCGACCAGTGACCTCGTCCAAAAAGTGCCAACTGATTTACACTCGAGACTTATTGCAAACATGTCCATTCACTCGTGTGTATAAAAATCATAGAACCGAGCAAAAACTCCTCCAGCATAAGCAACACGTAAACAAATTGTCGAACATTATCGTGGTTCGGATGGTTTCAATAACTTGACCCGCTCTAAAGAAGAATAGCATACAAAAAAAAACTATATTTTATTAGAAACTTATGGAGATTTTTTTTTATCGTCGTTTGTATAGTTATAAATAGCTACAAACTTAATTCTATCTCATAATAAGTCGTGCTACGGTCTAACGTTTTGTGGTTTAAAATAGTAAGCTACTTCGATATTGGAAACCCACTTTATGTATTTTGGACTTGTACAATCTATGAGATGAGAGTCGATTTAATACTACTCATATGTCATAACTCGTATTTTCTTTTAAATAAAGGTTAGAGTTGCATACGCTGGAAAGAAAATGATCTCATGAATTCACTGAAAAAGTCCTTAAATGCAGAAACAGATCAAAGTAATTTGACTTTCGTTAACTGAAAAGTAAGTGATAAGTTTTTAGGTAGTAGACGGAAGAAATGTCAACATTGTTGTACCTGACAAAATCATTGTTTTTTGCCAAATAAAAACTAATTTATTGTTAACTCAGACGAATATCAAAATAAATGTATAAATAAAAATGTATATAGGTATTAAAAGAAATTTAAAACAAAATGTGAATTAAAAAGACTGTAATAATAATAACGACTGACTTTTCTGTCAGAATTAATCAGTCAACTTCCTATGATATCGTTCGGTAGCTCCATGTTTGGACATGATTAATGATCTCCATTTATAGCACACGCCTTCTTGACTTCTTTGATCGGCGAGAGTACACCCCTCTTCTTCTGTTCAAGACATTCGTTCCGTTCATTCATTAAATATTTATAAAAATACTTTAACGGCTTTCGCATTGCATTAGTTTTACTTTGTTAATTGGTAAGTAGTGAAAAATAAAATTTTATGTAATACTTTTTTGCTTTGCGCGTTATTAACGCTATACCTACTTAGATAAAACTTTAACAAAAAAAAACGAGGAGTTTTTAAATGCATATGTAAAATGAAAAAGGTATATATGGAAGTATGTGCCTAACAACTGAGATTGCTTTTCACGTAAACTAATATTTAGGTGTTCATTAATTGTAATGCTGGGAACCAAGAAAGAGAAACCGCCGGGTTAGAAATTAGAACCTTTCGAATAAAAATCTCAGAATGTCGCGAAAGAAATCATTGCCAAGAGTCCTCATTCTTCTATTAGCCAGGGCAGGACACTTACGAAGCTGGTGCCGAACAGATTATATAAAACAAAATTAATGTCTGGCGCACCAGCTCATAGTTACCCAGGGCCTAGCTCTTCGCACCATTCATGTTGTGCGTGTTATATATATTTCATGAATAGAAGGGACCTACAGGGACCAACTTCGTACGGAGAATTGAGAAGTTTTTTTATGAGAGATTATACTCTTGGAGGTTTGTCATTGCATTTATGAAGGTATCAAAACTTATTAAAGGCCGCTTTATTTCAAATTTAGTTAATATGTTTAATGTCACAAACGATACCCTAGTGGAGATTCGAAGGATAACTTTAGACAACCGCTGCTACATTGGTTTTTTCAAACAACTAGGGTCCAAACTCCTAACTCGGAGGTCCAAAATCATGCTCTACAAAACCCTAATCTTGCCAGTCTTGCTTTATGGTGCTGAATGCTGGACGATAAGTAAGACAGCGGACCAAGGATCCTTCGAAAGAAAAATTCTACGTCGAATACTTGGTCCTGTCTGCGAGGAAGGCGAATGAAGAAAATATAACCGCGAACTCTACGCGCTGTATAAAGATTTAGATGTATTCCGGAAGGCAAAAATCCGTCGACTGCACTGGCTCGGTCTCATCGAGCGAATGGACGAGAATGCTCCAGCTTAAAGAATCTTTGAGTCCCAGGCACCTAGTTCACGAAGAAAAGGAAAATCGAACCTCCGGTATAAATATCAAGCAAACGCGGACGCCAAAAAACTTGGTCTAGTAAACTGGAAGCTGCGTGCCCGGGACGCGTATATTGAAATGCTTATTCAATACGTCCTCTCAGGCGGTGACGAACTCAGTTAGTATATACAAGCGAAAAAAAAACACACAAATGCTACTTCAGTACGTCTCAGGCGGTGACGTTCTGAAGTAGGATTTCTTACTTATAAAGTAGTTGAAGAAATGATAATCCCGCATCTTATTCGTCAACCTCGAGTGACGAATTGAAGCAGGACTTCTACTACTTTACGCACAATATTTTCATTGAAAAGCTAACGCGATACGACTCCGTTGTTCTCTCGTACGTAGACTTAGATGTAGATATTGCTTTCACTGTCTTGCACCGTATTGTCTGATATTTCTGCTCTGCAGCAAAAACATTCCATTAGATGGACTTGGCTCAAACTGATAATATGGGTATTGTGGAATTACTTACTAGCATTTTATATACAAAATGGCGAAAGGAACAGTTCGCTGAAGGAGATATGAAAAGCGCTATAGAAATACTGAAGAAAAGGCAAGCGAAGCTTTCGGAAGAAGACATGTACATATATTAAAGACAATCCAACTATTGTCGTAAGTATTACGCCTATTATGATAAGAGTTTTTTCTTTGAGTGGATTAGCTAATGAATTTATTTTCATAGACTCCAGCTCATCGTGTGACCAGAGCAATACATGCGTAATCTTTTTCTTTGCCCCTACCTTGGAAAAAAATACCGAAGTATCATTTTTGCCTTCAGTTGTTATGACTGATGATTCAGCTGCAATGCGAAACGCTCTTAAATTGGTATTTCCGAACAGCAAATTGTTATTGTGCATTTTTCATGTCACTCGCAACAATATTCACAAAGAAGATCGGAAATTCACCATGAATATGTTTCGAGACATTATGTTTTCTAAGACCGAAGAGCAAGTCAATAATTGTTTAACAAATACTTTGTCCATGCAGTACACCCAAACGTAAATCTTATAAAGCATTTCAGAGACGTGTGGGAGAGACGTGAAGAATAGGCTTTAGCTTTTCGTCGATTCATATTGCACAGGGGACACAACACCAATAGTTATTGTGAGGCCTTCATAAGAATATTGAAAGACATTGTCCTTCAGAGAGTAAAGCCTTAAATATGTGTGCTTTGGCAGATTTTGTGCTTAAAACTTTTGAGACATACCACAAAAAACACTTGCTATATTTTGTTAATTCAAGATCTCGAAAAATTACCCTAGATTATGTTATGATAAATTTGATTTTCCTTTTCCTTACTTATAGAATTGTTTTACCTTTTTTTTCTTTTGTCATGTACTTATTCCAATAATTTCGAAGTTTAATAAAATACCATGGTTGTTATTCAAACGCTTAATAACAAGGCTGCGCAACTTTTTTAGCAGTTGGGCCAGACGGACGATTTAGATATTTTCGGTGGGCCACTGACGGTTCCTATTTTAATTACTTTTCTTCTTTGTTTATGATAAAAAATTCAATATTATGAAGTATAATAGTTGTTTAAAAAAACAAGAAAAAAAGGGCATTTAATGCCAAATAACGAAACAAAACTGTACATATGTAGGTATCTTAAATGAAAATCTTAATAAAACCAATGTGATTTCTCACATTGTTTCTGTTGTAATAATTTACTTATGTTAGACATCAAATCGGATGTCGATAGTAACAACAAGTCACAAATATGTTGCTCAGTTAGTGATGTGCGGTATTTATTTTTTACATAGTTAAGATTTGAAAAAACATTTTCACAATATACCTATGTTGATCCAAAACTACTTAAGAACTGCAAGGCCAGGTCTGTTATTGCAGGAAAGTCTTCTTTTGGTACTAATTTCCAAAAATCTGCAAAATCTTCTGAAGAATTTTGTGGTTTGGAAGATACTTACTCGGTACATAAAAAGATTTTTTTAGCGAAAATTGATTTTGCAGTTCAGCGAGTTCCAACTCACTCATCATCACTCACTCATCGGCAGGATAAGTAATTATTTCACTCAAACTAATTATGAAGGGATTTATAAAAATTTGTATATTTTATTTGTGAAATTTTTATGCAAGTGCTCAACTAGCCCGCCACGCAGTGGAAGGCAGAATGAATGTGTGTTGTGTACAAATATTTCGAAAACCGGTTTGAATTATTTGAATAGGTATACGTATACCGTATACCGTATACGTAAGTATACCTATTCAAATTTGAGGTGTGATGTGCACACTATACTTTGGCAGGAAATTTTCAAATTTCTTGCGCGGGCCATCTAAAATTCGTCCGCGGACCACACTCTGGCCCAATAATTCTCCCCAGTCATTCTGGATACCACCCTCAGATTAAAAAGACTGAAACCTAATACCACCTGAGTTTCAAAATCACTACCCTAAGACTAGCGCTGTTTGAATAACATCATAAGGGTATTCATAACCCCTTTAGCGCTAGTGAATTATAAAAAAAAAATATATATATATACACGCCCGGGACAGTGATGTATGGAGTAGCGGCTTTAGTTCAGGCTCAGACCCTCCAAGGGTCGCTGGCCTGATAACTAAGTAAGTAAGTAAGTAAGTTAATTGTGTATGTACTAGAGCGTACAGTAGTTCAGATGTTTATTAAACATAAGATTTAACTCTCAACTTTATGGCACTACAAAACTACTATTAAAAAAAAACAACTAATCTTATTTGAGAAAAATTGCCCATATCATACAAATTTAAATTTAATTGCAATACCTATATGCACAAACTCCTGCATGTAAGTCTTCTTTGGTGTAGTCACATTACTTCACTCATTATTTACACAAATTATAGTCTCCAACTATAGTCATGTTTAAGGTAATTAACTTGATCTCTTCAAATTAGAAGCAAATTACATATATACCTATATGTACATGTATGCATAGTTATAGCAATACTAGAATAGATTCCTTTAGAAGAAGATGTTAGGAATTCAATAGGAATCAATTCAGTTCGTATGTACCGAGATTGAAAGCTGCTTCAATTAATAAATGCTTGAAATAAATCGAATTTAAATTAGCACAAAGTTGATTATGACAACTTACACGTACTTTCAATGATTAAAAGAATTACCGAATCAGTAATTAATTATCGACTGAACAAAAGTAACATTAAAAATGTATAATGAGTTTAAACACTTATTTATTTATTTATTTATTTCCCTTTTTTGATAGAACTAACTCAATGTTTGTTTTGTTAACCTCTTTCATATCATAAAACAAGCAAAATTGTTTTACACGTTTAAAAAACAATTACTGTTATTTTAAACAAAGTATACACGTAATTGAATAAAAAAAAAAAAAGATTGAAGGAAAAAAATATATGAATATAAAAAAATATAAAGTGAAGGAATAAGCGTTTTTTTTTTTAAGTTATTTGTTTTAACTCAAATATTGAAAACTTTTAAGACTCAATAGGTGTGTTTTTTTGGTATCCCATATGGGATTGGCGAAAAAAACGACATCGGGGATAAGCAATATGCGTGTTAAATGTAACAACAACTTATCCCACATAGCGTTAGCTAAGACCACAAAATTTTCTGGGCTTAACTTTATCCCAGATAAAAACGGTGCTACCAGACTCAAGTTTCTATGGAAACGTGACAACTGAGGTGCTTTGATGTCAGTCGAGCGATTCTTTGTTATGAAAAAATGGCTGAACAAGACAGAAGTCCGTAAAAGCAGAAATGCAATATGCAAAATAATTCGATAAATCTATATTTATTGTTAGCATACGTAAAAAGTGGTCAAGACCTGAGGGATTGGGGCTGCTGAGATGTTATTTAGCTTTTGTTTTGGTAGTCATGGTAGTTCATAATATGAACTGCAAATTCTAATGTGAATACAGCTTAAGAATTTACGGACTGGAAATCAGCTGATGCAATTTTTCTATGGATATAAAATCGAAATCTTTTAACAAATGAAAGTTAATTTATTTAACTCTATAATTATTTATTTGAATCTATCAATCAAAAAGTAAGGAATACGCAATCAAAGCAGTATACAAAAAATATTAGTTTTCTACACAGTTTCTACGTTTATATGTTTGTTATATTCTTGTATAACAGAAAGTAATCACTAATCAGCTGTTTGCCCAATGTCACATTTTCAACTGTCAATTTATTCCGGGAGGTGCAATTCGCAGAAAATTGTATTATAGCGCGATTTGAGTGAATATTTTTTCTTTCATAACTACAAAAACTAAAATCTCTTCAAAATAATGGAACACAAAAATTCGCTCCGTGTCAACAATGGCGATTGCAATGGGGAAGAAGTAAAGACTCCATTTCTAATTGGTGTTGCAGGTGGAACTGCAAGTGGAAAAGTAAATATAAACTTGAAGCACGCTAATTGTATACGTTTTCGATTTCGATTGAAAATATTTTTTCCAGTCCACTGTGTGTAAAAAGATTATGGAGCAATTGGGACAAGCTGATATGGATCACACTCAGCGCCAGGTAGAAACTCGCTTTTTCTTTACTGCATTTTTACGATTTTCCTACTTGTATCCTAGGTTGTCACAATCAGTCAAGACTGCTTCTATCGTGAATTGACACCAGCTGAAAAATTAAAAGCACAAAAAGGATTTTTTAATTTTGACCATCCAGATGCATTCAATGAGAAATTAATGTTTGAAACACTTGAGTCAATATTAAAGGGGCTTAAAGTGGACATTCCAACATACGATTACAAATCCAACTCTTTGTAAGTGAATTAAGGCCGACTAAGTGAGGCAAAATTTTACTATTTTTTAATAACATTGCAGGGATTTTGAAAACACTTTGACGATTTATCCTGCTGATGTGGTTCTATTTGAAGGAATACTCGTGTTTTATTTTCGGAAGATAAGAGATTTGTTTCATATGAAATTGTTTGTCGATACTGATTCGGACACACGTTTGGCTAGAAGAGGTAACAACTGCGTAGTAATGCCTATTATCTATTCGAGGATAATTACTTGTATCTTTAGTTCCAAGGGATATAAATGAACGCGGCAGAGACTTGGACCAGGTTCTTACTCAATATATGACCTATGTGAAGCCTGCTTTCGAGGAATTTTGTTCACCGGTAAGTCGAAATTTTCTTGCAAAAAAAATAACGAGATATTGTAAAAACAAAGTTGGGAAATATCAGTGTACCAAAAATGATGCGAAATGCCAAGGTTTCCTTGAACAATGCAAAAATACTCTACGCTTCCTGATCGGGCTTTAATCTATAAGGGGTTAATTCGCATAAAACTCAAGTTAAATCCCCGGATCTGGTCTGGTGCACCAAAATTTGTGCTATATATTCTAAGTTAATGCGCGTTAAGACACATGTAGGTAACAGGGACATTGCGAAGTCAATCAACTCGCTTGAACACCATAGCAATACCTCCTGTCCTTCATTGTTTTATCGATTCATCCACAAACAGTGTTCCAGTGAAATATCCAGTTGCGTTCCGCCTGCTTAACAATCAAGTTGTTTAAATTGTCGGAAGCACACTTATTTCGATACTAATTTTGTTACGCGAAACCACCAAATGTTTTTTCGCTGCAAGCAATTTACCTCGAATCTTACAAAATCATTTACTCCTGATATTTACCAAACCAAAGGTGGAAAACTTTAATTAATCTCCCTTTAATTTGAAATTGAAAGTAGTCCGTTCCACTCTTTGTCAATAATTCCTATATCTTCATTCCTGTGTGAATTAAATTTCAGCAAAAATTATTTCCTAAGTCAAGGTTCCTATACTTTTGACGATGTTTTTTTATTTTTTATTTACTTTTAGACTAAAAAATTTGCTGACGTTATAATTCCTAGAGGAGCCGATAATACTGGTAAGTATAAAATACATTCAATACCTTTACAATGTAAGTAGTTTGATAGTTTATTTGTTTTTCATTTTGTTTTCAACGTAATTGTTAAATAATTAAACCTCAAGTCTTATTTTAATTAACAGCTTTTAAAAGTTTTAGATTTGTTAATATTTCATTTTTTCATCCTTGACTAATATTATTTATTAAAGATTTTTAAATTGAAAAAAAAATGGAAAAGATATATGAAATAAAGCTGAGAAGAAAGAAAAAACAAAAGCTCCAGCAGTTTTCTTTGCTTGTTTATTATTCTTTACAGTTGCTATTGATCTCATTGTCCATCATATTGGAGAAATACTTAGACCTGGCGGAGCACCAAATAACTCAACATCAACAACGCATTTCGTCATGAAAAGTGAACATTAAATGTATTCAAATTTATATACAATGCGCAACGTAAACAAGTCAATAAACAAACGAAACACAAATAAACAAATAAGTAGAAAGTGAAAATTATACAAAAACAGTATACTTATTAGACTCTCAATTATTATTGTTTACGGAGAAGCGTTATTGTTTATTAATAATGGATCCATGTGAACAAATCAAATGATTTTAAATTAATAGGTCTCCATTTTTCTTTTAGACTTTTAAAAGTTTCCATCTTCTTATCGAACGAGTTATTACGGGCCTATATACGTTGTCGTACGGATGTAGAATTATTGCTTTTATTTTTATTAGTAGTAGTTTTTTGTTTCTTATATATATATTTTCTTTTTACATCATCCATACACCATACATCTAGTGATGTTTTTTTTTATTTTATTTTTACTTAGAATTTCAGACCTTCTGGCAAAGGCGTACTAATTATTTATTTGTTTGTTTGAATTTTTGTTATCGTATTTCAATGGCTTTTAATCAATAATACTTCTAACCTTGGGTAAACTATAGTTGCTTTAAATATAAGAATGAAACAAAAGTTTAAAATGCCGTACAAGCCTTTACTACACTTTCTGAAAACACTGTTAAATTGATCTTGAAATATTTTCTTAAATCAATTATTTAAGCACAAATAAATATATTATATCAAACATTAGATATAATTGTTTTTTTTTTTCGTAACTTCCAAAAGCTTTTTTGGTTAAGTACACATTTAGTTGAATAAACCTAAATCAATATTATAGTCTTTTGGCCATGCAGATGTGATAACAATTGAAATATTTGGAAAGTTCCTTAAAATTAATATAAATACATGCTATACTCCAAACTGTGTTCCTACTATCAAGCTAGATGCAGAAAATCGTTTGTATTTTTTTTTTAACATTTTAGACTTTGACTTTTAACTTAACCCTTATGCCGAAAATGGAATCACTACCAATATAACAGGTAAACAAATGACTCGTCAAGTTGAACGTGGTTTTATTTTATCATAGTCGTAGTGTGATTTTAATAAATTCTGTACTTTATGCCAAGTTCAGCTGAGTTCCAAGATACTAAAAACATGCATTCTTTTCTTATTTTACTGTTTCCTTTATCAAAAAACTGAATTTATTTTTATTGCTTCTGTTTATTTCTAGTTGCTATTGATCTTATTGTGCAACATATAAGAGATTTTTTGAATAATCGTTCGAAACACGACTCAACGACAAATCTTGCAATAAATATGAGCAGTGCCTATTTATCAGGGACTTCTATAGGAGGAGGTAAGATTTCAACGTCAAACGTTTTGAACATTCTACGCCCGCACTAATTATTTTTAGTGTTAAAAACGCTAACACCCACCATATTCAAAACTATAAACTTGATATTTATATTTTTTTAACTGCAATATGTATAAAGAATGCGTGTGATTAAAAGCTTAAAGCAAAAAATGGGTTCCAAACTACATTCCATGTTTTATAAGTTTTTACTAAATATTAATATTATTATATTGGAGTTTAAGAACATATTTCTACTTCTTAACAAGAACTCAATCCGGTTTAAAAAAAGCTGTTTTGTATTTTTTTGTTTTTTTAATGTGAATTAAAATTGTTTACATGTATATCAGACTCAGATAGAAAGCAATGTAAACATACTTTTTCAGCAAGTAAAACAACATACATTTGGCCATATTAAACAAAAGATTATCCGATATTTCAATACATTGTTTGATATAAGCTTTGTGTTAATAAGATATTTTCAAAAATTATCAACAATAAATACATAATGTATGAATTTAACATGACGATTATGTAACCATTGCTATCATCTAATCCTTGGTTCAGCGCACGTGGATAGGTGAACATAAAGAATGTGATATTTAAACATGATAATCAAAGATTATAGTTGACTTTGATTGTTAATCGTTCCTTTAAAACTACCGCAATTCATATGACCATTATAGTTCTAATCTTAATTTTGATAAATAATTGACATTTGTACGTTTCCTGGGTTAAATGATCCAAATTATAAATTGTTTTTCTACTTCATAATAAATTGATGACAATATAAAACAATACAATGCATATTTTAGTTTAAATACATAACCTGCATATATTTGTTTGACTAAAGAGTGTGTGTTTCTTTTCCTTAATTTATAACTGGATATTGCCAATTGGTAAATATTAGTTTCGAAAATAAAGGCTATACTCATGCATGCTGCATTTGGCACAGTTTTATCCTTTATAAAAAACCAGAAAATAAATAAAAAATGTGTGTTAATAATTTATGCTTTGTTAATAATATAAAAAAAAATATAACTCGTACTATTTTTCGTAAGACGGGGATGCATACATGGCAATCCGGCGTTTTTCAACACTCTGCAATCAATTAAGCATGCACGGTAATGTATTTTTCGAACAAAATCAATACCTAAGGAACAACACTACACATTAAATAAAATTATATTTATTTAGTCAATTTTGTTAAATTAAATTTATAAGAATGTAATTTAGTTAACTGCACAAATAATATGTTAAACCGTTAAGATGTATGCAATTAATTTATTTTGAAAGTTAACAAGTACGTTTTAAATAAATACAAAGTTGAACCAAAAAAAGATATGTTTATTAATTTATCGAATTAAATTGTTCGTAGGGTAATTTATAGTGAGACCGGTACTCAGAGTATGGTCGAGCTTAGACAACCGAATCTCACCGTCCTTAGTGAGTTAGGTGTGACACATATTAAAATGAAGTAGAGTAAGTTTTTTATTGTACAGTTTCGGCACATCTTTTATTGACAGAGTTCTGCGGTTTTAAGTTCTTCAATCAACAAAATGAAAATCACGCGGCAAATATCACTAGTTACGATCACCTTTCCCAATCCTTAAAAATAATTTGGAGAGAAAACTATTACATACCTACAACATTCATAAACAATGAATGTATTTAAGGTACCAGTGAAATAAAAACATTCTCAGCAGATAAATTCTTACCTCAATTCCACCATACCAAAAGGAACGTACTGCAGTAGTACACTTTCACAATTGATGGATATTCAATTGTCAATTTTGCAACAATAGCAGATTCTTTAGAAAAAAAAAGGAGATGTCCTAAACACCTGAACGGGTTGTGAACAATAAATATGTTGTTAAAATTAAAGTAAAACTCCAATTTAACTGTACATATACCTGGAAAATGAATAGAATTTAGGTATCCTTCCGGAAACTTTAATTGTTAATAACTTTGTTAATAATAGTTTCCTCACCAAATTACTTTTTATATTCGTGTTTCACAAAAATATAAATACAATTTTAGCGAACCTCAGCCCCGATTTCAAACACTAACGCCTCAAAGTCAGCAACAACTTGATCGTGTGGATGCAAGCAAATAGCATCCACAGCTAACTAACATATCAAAGACAAGAACCTTAATTATATGTAGTCTATCTGTTCCATATAAATACCTGTCGCACCTGCAATAAATCTACTTGTTCTCACTTACCACAGGTAAAGCAAAGCCCAGCCAACACTCTATCGATCTCTCACCCACACCCTACTTACTAACCACTTTAGTATGAAAGGTAATCGTTTTCTATTTCATCTGGACAATTGTGGAGAGTTTCACTTCATTTCAAAACCGATTTCAGTTTGAATTCGGTTCTCGTGTGTAGTGTATGTGGTTTGTTCCCGTAACTAAGTGGTAGCGCGATAGTGAAACTTGGCGGATGACGAATGCAAAGAAAAGAATAAAAGCTGATTAGTCCTCTTTTTCTTTTTGTTTTATTATGTTTTAGTTTTTGCCCAGCTTATCTCCGAAGATAGTGATTTGTTTAAAGTGAAGAAGTTGCTATTAATCAAAGCGAAAAGCTCATTATTATAACGTGAATGCTTCTTTAAAAATATATATGTAGTCAAAAATGTCCACATAAATGTTTCTGTTCAGAGTGAACGAGTGAGTGAGATCATTGGATTATAAAGCGAAGAGAGTACAACAGAACTAAATCATGAAACTAAGATTTTACACATCAACATATCCTGTTCGGGATTCCCGATGGCTGGCCGTATTTTTATTAATTTATGTAGTTATTGGTAAGATGTGCTAGCAACATTTTTTGCATTTTCTCTTAATTTATCGACAGAGATTTGAAATAGCGAAATTCAGAATGAGTGTGTTAAATTGTCTAATTCAGTGGTTAAAAAAAATTTTTTACGTGTAACACAAAGTCGTTCAAATGCATATCAGTATGTTGGACTCTTTCTTTCATTTGTTTGTTTTGGAGTTGGTAGTACCTTTCTATCTTACCAACAAAAAAAAGTCGGACAATACTAACGCAACAATGCCCTGCAGTATGTGTATGCATGCACTCATGCAGGTAAAAAATGCGACAGGTAGACTTGTGTGAAGCGGTTAATGAAGAGTTCACTTGTTTTCTTTGTGACTAGTGTTTACGATTTCTCGTTAATAAAAGCTTAGGCGTCTAAGAGGAATTTTGGAGGCTGAAGTGGGATTTCTAGCTGCAGATAAAATACGAGCATTGGTCTTATTTAACATTAATATAATCTCCTACCAACACTTTTTTTGTACAGCATATTTTAATTATTTGAAGATAACGATTTTTTTTTGTTTTTTTATTTTTATCGAAAACAAATAAAAACAGAAACTGCATGAACCTACACATATATTTTCATAGTAAGTAGTTAATTATCTAATGGGCGTATAGATGTTCAAACTCATACCACTAAAAATTAACTAGTTAACCATGCCTACAGACCTACTGGCGGAAAACACAAACAAATAACGTTTGGTTCTAAGTGTTTCATAGAAATAAAACTGAAATCTAGAGTTCAATGCCTAAAATTGCTGTTTGGAGGTCAACAAAGTGCAAACACAATCTAGATGTTATGATTAAACTGACAAGTTTTACATTTTCATATTTTACTACTTTTGTGTCAATTGCGCACTCACATTAAATTCAACATCGTGCTCTACAAAAGTCGTACCTACATACTTGTATTATTGGCTGCTTATATAAACATAGGTAACCGTGTTTGTTAATACTTTCACACTTAATCATTCTCGTGTAAACAATTTTAATTTCTTAATTTATATCATAGTAAAGATAATAAAATATGTAATAAAGAAAAACATAAGATCTTAATCGTCATGCACACTGAATTCTCCTGAATAATCCCTAGAGACACAAAACACAACAATCATGTGAGGTTCTATGAACTGTATCTCTTTAGTGGGCGTCATAGTCAAATGCATGACCGATGTGTCATTCAAAAAAAACGAATGGAACTTCTGGTCCAGTTTATTTATGGCTCCTCGATCTAAGCCTTGTTAAAAAAAAAAAAAACTGGCAAAAGAGAAATGCAGATAAAAGTCGTGGAAAGCTAGTCTGGTTACATACAAATGTAAAACACAAACGCATATAACTAGATTTTCATCTTCTTTTTGACTTATTCTACATGGAACGGAATCCATAAAAGCCTCGCTCTCTCGTAATGTGGAGTATTGAAGTAATTCAGGTGTAAAAAATAATAGCGCGGCAATTTTGTTAAATGCTGCATACTTACATATGTATGCATGTATTTATATATGTATGTGTGTAAATGTCTGTAAAAATTTACATATGTATGTATATGATTCGTGTGTTAGAATATTATAAACAGAAGGGTAACTTAGAGATCTACTAGGAATTAAACGTTAAACGTACAGTCTTAATGGATCGCCTTACTTTTTTTTATGTATGTTTACATTTCTCGTTACAATTGTAGCTGAATGTATACGCTTTGATTTATTAACTTACTTATGATGCCGCTTTTAGGATAGTTTACAGTGGCTTGTTAAACAATTCGCCCAGGTCATTGAATAAGTGATCTCCGATCTGTATCTTTTTATTTCTGCTGAGGCTAAGGCATTCGTATAGAAGGTGGAAGGTGTCCTCTGCACCCACTTCGCGACATCCTGTAATAGATCCGTTTTCCTTTTGGGTTTGTTCTATGCAGAGCATTCTCCAGCCGCGGCATGTAGTAAATGCACTCCATCTCTCAGAGTCGAGTTTTTCCAATATAAATGTGATATGTACTACAATTTTGAAGTTCTAATGGAGGCAAGTCATCATTCATTTCAGATCGCAATCTAGCGAGCTCATCCATCTGCTGGTTTTCACGGATGCCCTTGCGTCCTGCGACCCAATTGAGTGTAATGTTATATTTTGCACTAAGAGACTTGAGCTCGTCATTGCCGCGATTCATAATTTAGTATGTTACAGCTTTTATGACTAATTGACTATCGTTCCTATGTTATGTAGATGTCGATTATCTTTCTTGCGAGTGTGTGTTGTGATAATTCCCAGGAAGCAACGTACCCGTAAACAACCTCTTATCGTACTGAAAACATCGTTCTATTAATACCAAGTAGATTGGAAGATGTCCTAGAAGCAAATGGGAGGCCTACAAGAGTTTCGCTGCATATCCTTGTCCGTTGATTATAATTTTTATGGACATGAAATGTGGGTTACCAACTAAATTCCGAAACACATAGGTAGTCCCGGAACACAAAATCCGGACCTATAGTTACACAGAATTCCGGAATTTTTATTCTCGGATTATTGATAAAGTATTATTATTTATCGAGGGTTCACTCGAATGTATGAGAATCGATTTAAAGTTAGCTCTCGTAATTCTTACTTTTGCAAGTAATTCTTATGTTTGCCATGTTTTAGTGGTTGTTTCATCGCTTGTCACGCTGGAAGGTCTCAGGTTAAAGTCCCGATCTCAAGAAATGCAAGTATCTGCAAAAAAAGCTGACGTCAACTCTACTGCATAGGCATAGGGTGGTCATGTGATAATAATGATAATGACATATGACAGAAAAAACACTGTGAACTATAAGAAATGACAGTAATACCAGTAATTATCCCCAGTCATTATAGACACCGTGGTCGCCGTGGCTTAGTGATTAGTGCGTTGGACTGCTAAGCGAGAGACACAGGCTCGATTCTCAAAAACCACCAAAAGTTTTTTTGCGGCATCACAATCGGCTTGACAAACCTGCAAAGAGTACAATCTGTCATGAAAAGCTTCTAAATTCGCCGTTCGGAGTCGGCATTAAACTGTAGGTCCCTTCCATTCGTGCGAAGATTATAAAACGCACAACATGAATGGTAATGAGAAGCTAGGCCTTGGCTCTCCATGAGCTGCCGTGCCAAATATACATATACATACATACATACATTATAGACACCACCGCCAGAGCAAAAACTGAAATCTACCACTACCTGCGTTTCAGGAAATTTTTGGTTTTCAATACGAGGGATTTTCCAGCAGATTTTGGGATGGAACTTTCACACTTTTACTCTGGGAATTTCGCGAGGGAGAAGTTTGTGGCAAAAGATTTCATTACGCTCCCTCTATGTAGCACTACATTTTTACTTTTTCAGCAATAAATTAATATTACTTACCTACAAACTTAATGCATATGTACATGTTTACTAAAACTTATTTTACTTTAGTTTTAATGGGTTCATATAAAATGTCAGGACTAACTACATACATATTCGTAACTGTTATATAGTTGAAATGCTAGTTTAGCAAAAAGCTAAGAAGTTCATCAGTTCAGGTAAAACCAATTCAAAAATTTGAAGTCGCAAGTCATTAAAGTGAATGATGCAATGAAAAGAAAATGAATTATTTAAACAATTCAAATTGATTTAAATTTGAATTTTCTGTAGTTTTCCCCAACCATGAATGTCTTCATGCCAAGCGCGTGTTTTATTTATTATACATATGTTTGTACACACGTGAGCGATGCAACACCAGAGAAAATGGCTGTAAGAAATCGACCGCAAAATTGAACTATGTACATATATTATTACTCTATTGTTTACTTGAAAAGGAAGCAAATTTGCTAACTATTCAAGGTTGTGGAATGATTTAACAAATAATGTATACCTAAGTTGTTTTTTCCCAGTTGGCATCTTGATTCACCAATGCGGGATGCATTAAAATTCATGCAACTATTTACAATGAAAGGATAATAGATTATCTTTATTTTTTTTTTTTTTTTTATTAATGTTAGCATTTAACAACAACCACGACCATACATTTATCTTCCCATTACAATTCATTTTGTATGGCAATATATCATTTTGTACTTTTTTACAAGAATAAGTTATGCCCACTATGTGTCGTTTCTTAATGATAATATGTCGCCAGTAGTACTGGATTGATTTTCAAAATTCCCATTTACATTGTCATTAGTAAAGTTTTAATATATGTACATTTCTCTATTAAAATAAGTTTCTACGCCCGTGTAGGGCCAGTAAGTAAGAGTAACATAATTAAGTTAATTAAGCTAGTTTTAAGCGTTTTTTTCCTAGCAAGTAAGAGTACTAAATTTAAAAAATAAAAATGCATTTAAAAACAAAAACAAATAAGTTTCTACACGGCTTAAGTAACGGACTCTTTGAAATTCCTTATAAAAATGCCTCATGGATTATTAAATGCGATCGCTCATAGTAATAAAAGTATTACAATTACAAATTGTACGGACATACTTACTTACTGACTTCGCCTTTTATGTGTCAAGCTTTTTCATCTGAAGTGGTATGCTTGTAACGTCAAATATAAGGATTCTTACTTACTTACATAGCTCCCCTTTTTTCTCATCACTACAACAACCTACATACATTGAGAACCAATGTGCAAAGGTACCTCCTCCGTTTTTCGTCTAATATCCCTTATATACATATACATATGTATTTCCCTTTTTGGGATTTTTAAACTTTCCAGTTATTGTTTGTCCTCAATCTCGTGAGCAACAGCTAAAATTCATTTGCTTGTTGCTCTACATTACAGAGTCAGAAGCATCTAATAAAATAAATCTTTCTTAAAATTAAGACAAATATTAACGTATACAATAATCGTATTACAAAGAAATTCCACAACCCTAGGTACATATTTTCAACAAATTTAATATTTCCACAAAGGTTTTTAATGACGAAGTTAACATTTTTAATAGACATTGATAATTTATCCGGTTATTATGTCCTTGATAAATATTGCTGGAAAATAAATTTATTTTTTATCAAGCGACTGTATATGAATTAGTGAAAAACTTGTTGGAAGGTACTTATGTCAATGTTCAAGTTTAAGATATATTTGTATATGGAGACTTATTAAAAATCAAATAAATTCTTACAATTCTTAATGTGTGATTACTGTACGCAAGTTTGATTACATAATCGTACTTAGTTAAATGTCTAACAGAGGCAAAGAATATAATAACGATTGTGCGAATTTTTTTTTAACACATTATGCTTGTTAATTTTAATCGATTTTAGATTTAAGGTTAGTACAGCGAATAATAAGTATTGTCTTCGACACTCCTGCGAAAACATAATAAAAAGCAGTCAATCCAGCTAATATAGCCAAATAAATCGAAATAAAAAATAATACTCAACGTTACGTATAGTGCTCCAGATTTCACGTGAACACGTACTTCACGTGTATTTAAGATGTGCGTGTATTAGCACGGGTACACGTGTATTTAGATACACGTGAATTTATGGCGTGAATTTGGTTCGTTTCGTGTATGATGTGCTTGTTCTCGGGCCGTGTTCCGTGTATGATGTGCGCGTACTTGGTCCGTGTATTTGGTTTGTGTATGATGTGCACGTACGTGGTCCGTGTATTTGGTATGATGTGCACGTACTCGGGCTGTGTATTTGGTTTGTGTATGATGTGTGCGTACTGTGGCGGCGTATTCGTGTCAAGAACTCGCGTAATTTTTTTATTTTTTTATTTTGTAGGGTTAAAGGGGTTATGAATACCAATACACAGATTAATGATTTCTAATTGAAATTTAATGTGATTAATAGATGCATTTTATAATGAAATGCTTCAGGTACACGGACCAAGTACGCGCACATCATACACGGCCCGAGAACAAGCCCATCATACACGAAACGAACCAAATTCACGGCATAAATTCACGTGTATCTAAATACACGTGCATCCGTGTCTGACACGTGTACCCGTGTCTATGATTGCATGTTTCACGTGTACACGTGTCACGTGTCACGTGTGCACGTGTATTAAAATTCACGGATCGAATCGAGAGCCCTAGTTACGTACCATTAAAGCGTTCGGTCTACTTTGAGACGTTTTGACAGAACTTATGAGTTCCAAGAAGCGACATAGTCTCATTTTGTCTACCGTCATTTGAGCCATCGTCGACTATCTGACAAAGGATTTTTCTGAAGAAAGCATTGAAAACCACCGTTGTTTTCCTCTGTCATCATCTAACATTCGGCCAACGTGCAGTGAGTTCCTTTGCTTAGTCTTAATCTGATCTTCACTAAAATGGGTCCTTATTTTATTAACATAGATACAGCATATGTATGTATGTACATATTTCAATACGTTTTCGAGATAACTTTATTTCCGTAATTTAATATTATCTTGTCCGACCATTCGTTAAATATGTAAGATAAATTAATTTAAATTATTGAAATTCTAATTCAACTATTATCACTAATTCACATTGGTATAATTTTAAACTAAGCATTTTTTTATTTTTATTTAAACACATAGTGCATTCAATTGTACTACTACTTTACTATATGCTAAATCGATAAAAGTAGAATACAAGCAAAATAAAAAGACAATCCCTTCACATGGCCTAATGAACTCATGAGACTACAAGGGCATATTAGACGTATGTATGTTCAGTCCTCCTCAACCTTACTAACTTCCTCTTCATTCCCTTTTCCTTGGTCAAATGATTTTCTTTCCCCCGTATAAACAAAACGCTACAACACCCGTGTACGTCTACGTTAAATGCTTTTTCTGTTTTCTTTATTAAAAAAGCCTATTAACCCAAGAGTAACCTCATGACAGGGTTTTTTTTTTTTTTTTTTTTTCTGCATTATATAAATATAAAATAAGGATCGATATTTGTTTTAGAGGGTGCACTCTCATTGCATTTGTGTTCTAGAAATTTTCAGCCGCAACAACTCTTCCATGGACTGAAAGCTATGAAGACTTTTATTTCCAATGCAATGCTTCTGAATAAGAAATCGCAGTCTTTTTACAACGACTACTAACATTCACGCATGCAATGAAAGATGTAATGAAGGGAAATAAGTTATTACACGTAGCATAGGAAAGGGGTTGCATTTTCCATGTCGTTTACTCTAAGTCGGTTGGCTAATTGCACATTTCTGGAGCAAAGTTGTCATTTATTTTGTTTGCTTTGTATTCTATAAACCTTTTTGCTACCAAATAATGCGATAATGTACATTTTACTGCCGATTAGAAAACACTTTACTTACTGCACTGGCAAATACTCCGTGGACTTTTGTTTTAGGGTCATGAATAGGGAAAAAAGTGAACAAATAATTTAATTAGCTTTGATTTAGTTAGTTTTTTTACTGTTCGAATCATGAAAGCGCATGGGCAATTGTGTAAGTTTGTAACATTTTTTCCTTCAAACCCAATTTTCGTTCTTAAAAATAAATATACGTTGAACTTAAATCCTTGTTTGACAAGATTTATTTTACCTAAAGTATGTTTACGAAGACTTTTAAGTAGTCTAACTTTAAAACGAAGACTTTCGGTTGTAAATTACAGAAAAATTGTGCTTACTGAAGTCGGGAACCTGACTTGTAAAAATGTATCAATTGATCTGGGGGTTTCCTTAGCAAAGGGTATATATGGATACATATGAGTAGCAGTTCATGATCAACACTGAATAAAAGAGACTATGCAATAAATCAAACTTAAAAATGAAACATATCATAAACTTTAAATTTCTCTTATGTAAATTTTCATAAATACCGAGTTGCATATTTGAAAGCATCTTTTTTTTTAATGAATGCACAGGAGGGTGTGATCAAAGAAACGGGATACCGTATTGGGATAGATTGCATAAAATATTATGAGAATTATTTTAATTGAATAATATCTGTTGTAGCAAATTCACTGCGAAGTATTGCGTGAGTTCTGCTAATAAACAATTTAATGACCTTATGAAGTAGGATAGGAGTATACACATACATATGTACATGATACCAACTATTATATCTGCAAATCCTCATTTAAATGAGTGATGGTAGGTGCAGAATAGAACTTTGTATTATATACATACGCGATTACCACTTGCAGGTTACAAATTTTGTTAGAGACTTGACAGTTTGGATAGGTACCTGTACTCTAGAAATACTTATAAGTTGTATATCGTGTGAAAGAGTTCTCTATATCAATTCAATTCATTTCAATTTATTATTCCCAGTGTATATAATTGGATATACAAAACTAAAAACAATATGCTAATGGTAAAGCTGTTGACTAGTTGACTTTCATGGATAGAACATTTATCGTCGAATTTGCAAGAAATAAAAACAATATACTACAAGAAGTAGTATAGAGTAAATATAACGACCTTATATGTGCTGGCGTACCCCGCTTAACGTCTTTAATGCGTTCCTGGGAAACACGACGTTAAGGGAAACAACGTTGTTCGGGGAAAATAAAGGAGAAAACATTGTGTTAAGGCTGATTTACCCTAGGAAAAAATGTAACTTATTTCATTTCATTTTATTGCATTTTCATTTTTTTCAAACGACGTTACAGCAAAGCCACGCAACGTTAAGCGGGGTATGGTAATAATTCGTTGCCGACGTTATAGCGAAACAACATTGCGCGGGGAAATGTTTAGCGGGATATGCCTGTATATTAAAAGCTTAGGTAGAAGGGTTTGTACTAGTATATTTGCTTTTTTTATACTTACTAACATTGATGTGAAGCCAATATTCAAGTGTTTTATCCAACCTGAGATCAAAGAATTTAATCGGGTTACTCCGTTCGATCAATGAGCCAGAGATATTTAACTGGCTTTATGGTTAGTGCGTTCAACTGCTAAGCAGAAGGACCCAGGTTGGATCCTTAAAATCACCAAACAAAACTGTAGGTCTCTTCCATTCGTGCGAAAAATATAACACGCACAACATGAATGGCCGTGAGAAGGTAGACCTTGGCTCTCTATGGGCTGTCGTCGTGCCAAACAGTTTTTTGTTTAATTAAGATTTGAGTGCTCCTTTCCCTAGTAAAAAAAATGGGTCCTTTCTTTTTGTCTAGTTTATTTTAATTAACCAAGCGTAAAAGAATGTATCGATATCTAACGCCTCGCGCACAGTGAAGCGATGCGAGAAACGTTTACTTGCGATAAAACTGTTCACATGTATTCTAAGGCTTTTCGCCTTAGCTCGCTGTGTACACGTACATAAGAATTTAAATATTGTAATTCAGAAGTTTGTGAAGTAAGCCGTCATGCCAAACACTCTCGAATGATTTCTTAAGCTATTCTCTATATCTAACTTAACCCTAACGGAATATATCCACTATACTACACGTATGTTCATATCTATGTGAATGCCAAAGAATTGCGTCAAAGCAAACAAAAATAAACTTATTACACATCCTATAGCCGAAATAAAACAAAACTAAATTTTTCCTAGTGGACGGTGTCACTCGGTTGCAGGCGAGATTAACCGGAAAGATCTAGGTATACTCGTACATATTAGTTCAATCGAATTGATACCTAATTTTTTGTTGGTTTGTTACTAGAAGCCGTTTACATAAAAATACATCTAACATGTGACCACTTTCATTTGTCCATAAACAGAAAGAAAGTTTACGCGAGATCTCTGATTTACTTAATCATGTATCGAGCACTGTAATAAAATCATCTACCAAGCGTGCATCAAGTGTTTATATGTACATACATAAAAAATAATAATTAGAAATGATTTTCTTAAAATACCTTTTTTATTCCATTTTCAGCGTTAGATTTAGTACATAAGGCAGAAGCTACCGGTGATTCAAAAGAGGCCTATTTCAATGGATCTGCATATCTGAGGCTGTTAACGCCAATGCCCATATGGAGTCATTCGGCAATTAGTTTTCGGACGTGTAGAGGTTTGTGGATAATTTTTTATGGAAATATATTAATCTTTAAATGCATATTTTTAATAGTATGAATTTCATGTACATATTTTTATTTTTTATTTTTTTTATTATTTAGGTGGGGAAATCCTATCCCAGCAGTACAATCGGCACACATTATGGCTCTCGGTGTTAAGCGACTTTGTGCAAGTTTCGCTTATGGGACCAAATGCACGCGTTGATGCACGTTTACCGTTTAAGCTGTTAGACAATAAGTGGCACACGATACAATTTAAATATGAGTATGGAAACCTGAATTTAATTGTTGATCGTACAGCAATGGTTATTGGTAAGATGTTTCGATTTGTTTTTTTTTTTTCTTTTTTTCTTTAATTATGTTATGTATACCTATTGTACTTTTTATTATGTTAATCCAAATCGAACAATTAAACAAATACATCAGAATGACAAATCCAGATCAATGGAAACTAACATATCTGAGTTCGGCTCTAACATTGATTTATTTCATTTTTTAAAATAATTTCATGTGTGTGTATTTTTGCTTTCTTAAAAAATGAATGAACTTTGTAAAATAATTAAATAAAATGATCCTTTTTATTTTAGCAAACTCAACATACAATTCACAGTTTTTGACAAATCAGGATGTTAAAAACGAAGCAGCTATTCTCATCCTCGGAAACACATATTCTGGCTGTTTACTTAATGGACCAGGACTTATATTCAATGCCAGTTCAATGCATGCCCAGGGTGTTGCATTTGGTGCTTGTCCGCTGGCATCAGGTCCTTGTGGTGATCATGACACCCTTATACGTGTACAAATCGATTACTGCTTACACGATCCATGCATGCAACATGGTTCGTGTATATCACGAGTAGATAGTTACGAATGTCACTGTACTACTAGGTATACTGGTAAGAACTGTGAAGTCGACACCGGGCCACCATGCCTTTCCCATCCTTGTACGAACGGTGGTAGCTGCCAAGAGGACGAACGGGGCGACTACCAATGCTACTGCCTGCCCAATTATACAGGTCAGTTCTGTGAAAATGAGGTCAATATTCATCCACTATGTGAGAAAAATCCTTGTCAAAACAATGGAACATGTCGGGTACCAGCTAATGGCAAAGCTATAGAATGCGACTGCGCAAAAGGTTTTACCGGTCAAATATGCGAAATAAACAGCGATGATTGTGCCTCACAGCCATGTTTGAATAATGGACGTTGTATGGATATGGTTAACGGTTTTTCTTGCGATTGTGCTGGAACAGGATATACCGGTACAGTGTGCCAGAACAATATTGATGAATGCGAGTTAAGCCCTTGTCAAAATGGTGGAAAATGCTATGACACTTATGGATTTTACACATGTGAGTGTTTAGCTGGCTGGGGTGGCAACAACTGTGAGCTATCGATCAATCAATGCCAATTCCAGCCTTGTCAGCACGGAGGCACTTGTTTAGACAAGAAAAGTAGTTTTCAATGCATTTGTGCACCAGGATTTTCTGGAATTTTTTGTGAACAAGGTCCACCGTGCCCACAGTGTCCAATTGATTCAGACTGTATTGGTGGAAAGTGTATCTGCAAACCTGGAACAACTGGTAAGTCTTACACATTATTGGTTTTGTTTACGTACTTATAAGTTAGTACAAATTTATACATACATACTGTATTATCAAAAGTGGAGATGTTTATGGTTTATAGGTTAGAATCGGATATTGTAAAAATGAAATTAAACTTTTAGTTTTGATGGGGCTTAAACTTTATACAACCGGAATTGTATTAAATAAGCAAAATAATGATATAAATGCCTCTCTGGTCATCAAAAGTAATAGCGCAAAATCTATTTAATTGTTTGTTATTTGAATATAATAATGTTAATGGTTTATTTTTAACTATAATAACTTTTTTGAGTTAGAGTAATATTAATCATTTCTAGCATGTTCATTTTTATTTTTATTTTTAATTGCTCTATGTTTAAGGGGTAATACTTAGTATTAATTGATAAGCAAAAGATTCGTTCATATACGAACAGTTTTTTTTAATATTCAATTTGGGTACACTTTGCGTACAGCCTTTTCGTAGTTGATAGACTTTACTGACATCAGGAGTTAAATCTGGAACATGACAAGGGATGGTGCCACTGAAAATAACTATTTTAATAATTAATTCGATATAAAAAATATAAAACTGCAAGGTATTTTGTCATTCCTGATAATTGACTATCATAACTGACTTACCTATCAGGCCAGCGACCTTTGGAGGGTCGGAGCCTAAATTAATGCCGCTTTCCATCCTTCACGGTCCCGGGCACGCTGCTTCCAGTTTACTAGACTAAGGTTATAGTAAAAAGGTTACATGACTATCATTATGTAATCTTATTATCACAAGTTTCTGGGCGAAAGTGGTGTTCGTGCCTTGCCTTTAAGTTTTTTTTTTTTTAACTTAAACAAGTGTTCAATGTTGAAATGGTAAATATTTTATTTAGCTTTTCAACTACCTACGTCACATGTTATACTATTCTTGGCAAAACAAAAACAACACACGATCACAAACCGCATGTGCCGATGGCTACGGTTGCGCATACTATAAATCTACAAACTTTAATACCTTGTGTATTGGCCCGTGGATATAATTTTGAAAAACGGTGAAACACGTGTTTCTTTATTTTTATTGTAGAATTTACCTACCAAATTTCAATTCTTAATTCCAATTAAAATTTGTTTTTCCATACAAACTGGAATACCCTGTATCTACCCTTTGGAGCAAAAGTTCAAAAAAATGCTTCCATTGTTTTTTTTTACGCCAGAAAAGGAAACTACTGTCCAAATTTCAACTTTCTAGCATTAGCTGTTTAGGCTCGGCGATGATGAGTCAGTCAGGACTTACTGCTTCATATATATAGATTTTATTTTTACATTGTGGAAATATTAAAATACTTTAGTCATAAACAAATACATATGTACTTTATGTTTTAAATACAAAGCAACTAGCTTTTTGGACAAAATTATCCTAACGGAAGACAAGGATCCACGCAAGAAAAGAGCGATTCCGTCTAGTTGGCTGAAAAATAAAAGATGTGCGTATGATAAACCTCATTTCCAGTGTAGTACATTTTTATTTTAAAGCATAAAACCTTTTTCTCAAGAGATCCTGCTCAATTGTTAGAATTTAAAAAAAAAAAAAAACAAAAATGAATTGTAGCCGTTAGCCCTCGCTAGTGCTAAATCTAAAAAAAATAAATGCTGTAATTATTTACATATTAATAAATTGTAATAATAACAATGACTCCCCCCATGCAACAGACAAAAAGTAAATTTTTAAATATCGAAAATTAAGTTAAGTATTAATTTGTTTTTGTATGTTTTCATATTTAATTAACTAAAATTGGGTTACACAAACATTTTTGGCTTTCCAAAATAAAGTATATTTCTTTTAATCTGTATATTTTTTGATTTAAATTCAATTTATCTATTTACGACAGAATTAATATGGTTTATGATTGTAAATATGTTAATAATAATAAATATTTCTTTTGAATGTTAATTAATCCAGGCCCAATAGGCCATTGTGTCCCAATACCAACTCCAACCCCTCAGTCACGATCCGCCCAGTTGAATGCATGCCCTTATTCTGTATGCTTAAATGGTGGTACTTGTACCGGAAATGCTTCAAATTACACTTGTATTTGTGCTAGTGGATATTCAGGTTTGGACTTAATTAATTCAAATTAGAAAAAAAAAAATAGTAATAATAATACAAACTTATAGATTGTTTAACATTGTAACGTAATTGAAGCTAACAAAACTATTACATGATAACGACTATAAGAGATTAGAAAATAATAATATTTTTTTCTTTCAATTTTAAAATTAGGTTTCAATTGTGAGTTCCCAACCTCTACAGATGGATGTAAGTGCTTAAATGGCGGTACTTGCTCTTTGAATGGCACTCATTGCTATTGTCCCTCCGGCTTCGATGGCGATCGATGTGAGAAATTTGAACCTTGCAATCCAACCACTTGCGAGGAACCCATGATGTGCTCCAACAACAAGTGCATATGTCCAGATAACATGAACTGTGCGGCGTGTAGCTCAAATCCTTGTCATAACGGAGCTTTATGTAGGAATAAGGGTTCTGGGTATGAATGCGTTTGTGCCGAGGGATGGAACGGTACAAATTGTGATATGGACATTGACGAATGCGCCCTATTATCTGCATGTGGACATGGTATTTGCGTCAATCGTCCGGGATCATTTAAGTGTTATTGTGAGCCTGGTTTTACGGGACTTCGGTGTGATTCCGATGTTGACGAATGCCTTAGTCGACCATGCAAAAATGGAGCTTCTTGCGTAAATAAGGTGAGTTAGAGGGACTTTGAAATTTTTAACAAAATTTCACTAAAATCGAAATAGTTATATTTTTTTAAATACGGAAAGCATCGAAAAATTTTAAGAGAAGTAAGTAAACAAACACCTCGCTAACATAGCATCTGCCCATTGTTTGTCAAATAACTTTCACGTCTAAAAATATTAAAATTAAAAGCTAGATTTATATTAAATAATTTTATTCTCGTTAAACAACATTAGACAATCATCAAATATCTTTTTTTTATAATTATAAACAAATTACGTGAGCATGAGTAAACTATTCCTGACGAAATTAGACGTACTATTCGATTTTCCAGTTTATCATTGTACCTAGTATAGCAAAAAGTCTAAACTCAACAAAATAAACGGACGACTCCCACTCTTTCAAACAAAAAGACACATATTACAAATATGACTTCCATAAAAAACTGATTCTTTTAGAGTTCATGCCATTGACGTACATACATATGTACATACATTCTGGGTTATCTGACCATCGTAATTTTTCTTTATCTTTGAATCCGTATTTGTTAAAAAAAAAAAAATTATTTTTATTTATTTTTTTGTTGTAAATTGTAATTCTCCATTGAATCCTTGGTATATGATCATTCACTAACTATAACATAGCATTGATGAAGGATTTTATGTTAGTATATACATTAAATATAAATTTCTCAGGTTAACGACTATGAATGCATCTGTCCAGCTGGCTACACAGGCAAGGAATGTGATGTTAATATTGATGAATGTGCAAGCAATCCTTGTGCGATAGGATCTACTTGTATTGATATGGTAAACAACTTTTCCTGCTCATGCATCCCAGGAATGACTGGACGATTATGCGATATAGACATTGATGACTGTGTGTCACAGCCCTGCCAACATAATGGGAGATGTATTGATGAACTTGGCGGGTTTCATTGCGACTGCGCAGCTACCGGATATACTGGCGAGCTTTGCCAAATTAATATAGACGAATGCTTATCACACCTATGTGAAAACGGTGCCGAGTGCATAGATAAAATTAATGATTATTCTTGCAACTGTTATCCCGGATTTACTGGAAAAAATTGCGAGATTGACATTAATGAATGCGAGAGCAATCCCTGCCAATATAATGGAACATGTTTGGAGCGATCGAATAGGACACTGTATCGCATGTCAGACAAGTACCATCTACCACCGATTTATTTACAGGAGTTTGCATTTGAAAATGCAAGTGGGTAAGTCTTAAGATGCCTGATATTGTGGATAAGAAATAATATTACTAAGCTACTGATTTCATATAGTTATGATTGCATATGTGTACCGGGAATAATGGGAAAAAATTGCGAAATTAATATAAATGAATGTGAAAGCAACCCATGCTCCAAGCATGGGACATGTAACGATGGAGTAAGTTTTGCAATTATTGTCACAATTATTTTTATTTATGTTAACTTTGGCTCTAGATAGGCAGTTATACCTGCGAATGTGATCCAGGATTTGAAGGTGTTCATTGTGAAAACAATATTGACGAGTGCGATAGGTAACTTTCAAAATTATTTTTTCAACCCCAATTTCTTATCATCTTGGTGTTCTGTTTTAATAATCAGGTATACGCCTTGCGTTCATGGAACTTGTATCGATCAAACTAATGACTATGATTGCGATTGCGACGTCAATTGGGGTGGGAAAAACTGCTCAGTGGAGCTCAGTGGTTGTACGAGTGCGCCTTGTTTAAATAACGGTACATGCAAACCATATCTTGTCAACGAAACAGAACACCTCTTTAACTGCTCCTGTCAACACGGTTTCCAAGGATCAATCTGTGAAAAAACTACTACCATTTCCATGGTATTTAGCAGTTTAATTACAGTCAAAACCACTCGCGAAGAGGGTTATGATATTAATTTGGAATTCAGAACAACTTTACCTAATGGGGTTTTAGCTTTTGGAACTTCTGGAAGTCAGAATGAACCAGTTAGTTATATCTTGGAACTAATAAACGGAAGACTAAATCTTCATTCATCCCTGCTTAACAAGTGGGAGGGTGTGTTCATTGGGTCAAAATTAAACGATAGTAATTGGCATAAGGTTTTCGTTGCAATTAACACATCCCACTTAGTCCTATCGGCCAATGATGAACAAGCCATTTACCCTATTGGAGCATATGAAAGTGCGAATGGAAGCCAGCCTTACTTCCCCTTAACATATTTGGGAGGCACAATCCCCAATCTAAAATCATATTTGAGACACCTAACGCATCGACCGTCAAGTTTTGTTGGATGTATGCAAGACATCGTTATTAATGGCAAATGGATCTTTCCAGACGAAGAGCCAGATGAAAATACATCGTTGGTGAAGATTCAAAGTGGATGTCCAAGATCTGAACAGTGTAAGCCCAATCCATGTCATTCGAATGGAGAATGCAAGGATCTCTGGCACACTTTTTCATGTGGGTGTCAGAGACCGCACCTGGGACACACGTGCAAATATAGTAAATTCATAGCTTTATATTAGTTTATTATTTATCTTACCTATTATTATCATTCAGATATAACGGCCGCAACTTTTGGACAGGAGAACACCACGCATTCAGCTGTAATAGTAGAAACCAATGAGACTGCGCGTAGAGCTATTCGATCCATTTTAGATATTTCAATGTTTATTAGAACACGACAATCGACAGGTCAAATATTTTATTTAGGCAGTGATACAAGAAAAGTGTTGGCCACAGCACGAAGTACTAGTGAGTATTGAAATTATCTGCGCCTGATTTCATAAACATCCTTTATTGTATAATTTAGATGAAATTGGTGACTCGTACGTCTCGGCAAAGCTTGATCTTGGTGAACTTCTTGTTAAAATGCAATTTAATGGAACCCCAGAAGCTTATACAGTCGGTGGAAATAAACTAGATAATGGCTACAATCATCTTATTGAAGTGGTCCGGAATCAAACGTTGGTCCAAGTCAAGCTTAACGGTACCGAGTACTTCCGAAAGACACTGTCTTCGACAGGTCAACTCGATGCACAGGTGCTTTATTTGGGTGGGCCAGCGCCAACCATTGGTAGCTTGGATACCAATATGACTAAGGAGGAAGAAGATAAGCTATATTTTAAAGGAATAATTCAAGACGTCCAAATCAGCAATGGATCTCATGCCATGATCGTAGAACTCTATCCACTAAATGAGGAGGACCTACAGCTACCAAAGCCATTTGGTGAAGTAACTATTGATCGTAATTCAGTTCTCAAAGGCGAAGTTTCCGATGATCTCTGTCGCAAAACACCATGCCAGCACAATGCTGAGTGCAGAAATACCTGGAATGATTTTGAATGCACTTGCCCAAAGGGTTATAAAGGCAAGTTTTGCCAAGATATTGAATTTTGTCAATTAACTAAATGTCCTGGCAATGGTGTTTGTCAGAACTTGGATGATGGTTTTGAATGCATCACAAATATGACTTTTAAAGGGAATGAAAAACAGCCGTTGGCTTTCGCGTATTTTTCCGTAAATCCAGATGAAGAAACGGTTTTGAAACCGGTTGTTGAGATTTCCTATCGTACAAAGACTGGAGGAACACTGCTTTATGTTCAAGATGGGGACCGGTATTTCGAGGTAGCAGCCTATCGTGATCAAGTAACAGTACAATGGAAACTAAGTCCAGAACTGCCTGAAACAAAACGGTTTACAAAAGACAAATCCGATTTTGATTGGAGCCGCGTATTTTTGCGAGTAGAAAGTGGAAAGCTGGAAGGTGGCTGGAAGGGTTGGGAAGAGACACCAGATCCTTCGCCAGCAATTTCTGTTGAAATTGATCAACATGCTTTTCAAGACTTGATTTCGGGAAAATATTTAGTATACTTAGGCGGAATGCCACTTTCTGACAATCTTCTCTCTCGTGGTATCACATCAGGAGCCACATTTAAAGGATGTCTGGGTGAAGCCAGACTGGGTGACCTCTTACTTCCTTATTTCTTGCACAATGATATGTACACTGAGAACGCCCAGCCACGTTCCCAGTTTCAGCTGAATTCCACTAAACCGGATGAAGGTTGTGTGTTATGTTTTCAGGAAGACTGTAAGAATGAAGCTGTATGCACAAATCCCTCGGAACAATATGCATGCGATTGTCGTCCCGGTTATGAGGGGGACGACTGTTCCATCGATATTGATGAATGCCTAGCGGCAAATTGTACAAATAACTCAACGTGCATCGATAAAGTAGCTAGCTTTGTATGCAGCTGTTTACCTGGCTACGATGGACAGTTTTGTGAACATAACATTGATGAATGCGCATCGACGCCATGCCACAATGGCGGAAATTGTACAGATTTGGTGGCTGCTTACAAATGCGATTGCACAGATGACTACGCTGGGCCTCAGTGTGATGTATTAAAATTGGTAACATGTGACAATGGGCCTTGTAGAAATGGTTCAACGTGTGTGGATGGTTTTAGTAAGTTTTATAATAATGACCGTTCATTTTTTACATAAATACATATTAATATTTGTTTGAGTAGATATGACTACGGGAAATAACTTCACGTGTTATTGTATGCAAGGATTGCAAGGGCCTTTGTGTGATATTCCCTTTTGTCATGTGGAACCTTGTCAGAATGGTGGATTTTGTTTGACGACAGAACCAACAGTAAGTTGTTATTTGTGTTAACTACTAGAGTACTTTTATTATGATCTAATTGAAAAAGTGCAATGTCTGACGTACATTTCAAAAGATTTACATGTAAGGAAATCAACATTATAATTTCATCTGAAACAGTACCAAATTTTTTGAAAAAGAGTAGTTCGCAATAAAAACACAAGTGGCCCTAGAACAGACTAAACAATTTTTTTTTACTTTTGCAGCCGCCTATATGCCAATGCAGTATAGGTTACTCCGGCAGATTTTGCGAGACGGAAATTAACGAATGTGATCCGCAACCGTGTCACAATGGTGGAGAGTGTAAAGATTTTGTAGGCAGCTACTCCTGCAATTGCACAGGCACCGGCTTTGAGGGACAAATGTGTGAAATCGACATCGATGAATGCCAAACTGGTCAAATAACATGCGGTGGTCGAGGAGTTTGTATGAACACACGTGGTTCTTTCAAGTGTTTGTGCGAGGTAAAGTTGTGTGGTTCAGAATGTAACGTAATAGACCCATGCCAACAGCAGGATATGTGTATGAACGGTGGAATTTGTGTTGAAGCTTGCACAGATACCGCAGATTACTATTGTAATTGCACTGACGGATTTACTGGAAAGAACTGCTCAGCAATGGTAATCCTTAAATATTCTTTCCACTATTGTAAGCTTATGGTTTTTTTTTTAACACAGATTGTTGCTAAGGACGATGGACCCTCTACTGCGGACATTGCGATAATTGTTATTCCCGTAGTAGTGATTTTATTACTAATTGCTGCTGCTTTGCTTGGTACATTTTTAGTAATGGCACGCAATAAACGGGCGACGAGAGGAACCTACAGTCCCAGTGCCCAGGAGTATTGCAATCCCCGTTTAGAAATGGACAATGTGCTTAAGCCACCGCCTGAAGAACGTCTCATTTAGTGCGGTAATTTGAAACTCTTCCGTTGGTTGTTTTATCTGTTATTTAGCGTATTTTTAATATGCCTTATTTTTAATGGAATCAATTTAGTATTTTTGGCGAAATTATCATTAATACAGATTTTTATTAACACTTTCGAATTCTCAGATTTTTAGTACTTATTACTACATAATTTATTGTTTAGTTAGAGAATAATAATTTTTAGCTCTCAATGACAATTTAACATTCCGTCGTGTAGTGTACATTCAACGTGAATATAATTCATTTTAACCAAAATATAGTTAATACTATATTTTTTGACTTTGTTATAACGAATATTTAAGTTTAAGCAACAAATCCTTCCACAATTGTAAATTTAGTATTTACATTAAGAGTAGTTTTAAGTGTCCTTAATTTAAACTTAAACAAAAACGAACGAAAATCTTTTAAAATATGAAACTTTATCCACTGTTGTTTATTGATTTTATTTCAATTATTTTTTTACGTTTTATTATACTAATCATATTTTAAACTTGCGGTAAAGTTTGTAGATAGCAATTAAATTTAAAAAAAACTAAAACATACGAATTCAATACAAAACATCTTAACTTTTTTTGAAAAAAAAAAAGAAACAGATTATTTAGCTTGTGCATAAATATCCAAACAGATTGAATTATTTTTATAAAATATTTGTCGAAATAAATTTTACAACAATGAACAAATGAAAGTATAATATGTATGTATATGTACTTAAGTAAACTGAACAAAGACGGCATAAAATAATTGATTAATATTTATACGCAATATTTGTGATAATTTCTAAATTTAATAAAAGAAAAACAGTATTTTGCTGTGAGGAATTGCGGACTTATATATACATTTTTGAAGTGTGAGAAAATGGATGGTGAATACAACAATTGCAATCAGTTAAACCTTTCAGTTCACATTTCCTCATAATTTGGTTGCCAAAGTCTAGCGGTTAGTGGGTTGGACTGCAAAGCGAGAAGACACAGGTTCGAGCCTCAAAACCACGATCTCTTCGCAGGCGTGAAAACATGCAATATAATCAGTCAAGAAGAAGCTTGTTAATCTGCCGTTCAGAGTTGGAAATAAAACTGTAGGTCCATTCCATTCGTCCGAAAAATATAACACGCACAACAAGAATAGTTGCGAGAAGCTAGGTTCTGGCTCTCTATGAGCTGTTGGGCTTATTATTTGAATTTTTTTTGTAAGTATAAAACCAATTGGCACGGAATGCGTAAGGGGGGGTTGGTTCTGGCTAGATATGGCATCAGATCGGAGGGATAAGCATTACAGTATAAAAAGTTCGTTCAAACTGAGTTAAACGTTAACTCAAACGTTGAGTCACTTCGGAGATAGGGGGCGGCACTTTCGATTTTAAGAAATTTTGGTTTTAAAAACTTTTTGCAGAGAACTCATTATTAAAAGATTTATGATGTATGCCATCCTAAACAATCGTATGTGAATTTATTGAAATAAAAATATGTACATACACAATTTGGAATTCTTTTTAATCAGTTTGTGAAATTTTCAAAAATTTCCTCATTAATATTAAATTGTAATGTTATTTTTATCATTCATCTAAAAACTATTTTCTTTATATGTTTCGTGTACATAAATGTGTTTGCATTTAAAAAATCCTAAAGCACCTACTCCGCTTAGGTTATAACAATATATTTGTGAGTATATATATGTATGTATACGTATACAAAATTAAACGTAAAATAAATAAACCTTTAAATTAAAAATGTATTCGAATTTACATTTTCGAATTTAACATCGGGAGTAGGAAAAGTAAATGAACTACGTTTATTATTAAAATAGCAAAATACATGTTTTAAACTGATTTATTAGTTTATATTTATAGTTTTCTTATACAACTGACGCGACCCACTTAAACTTATTGCTGGCGACATCATGGTGATAGAAATTACATTCTACCTTATTGTTGCAGTTCCGTCCGAAGCGACACATTTTTGGATGAAAAAATGGGCATGAAGGTTTCGAACAATTTGGATAAAATTTACACATAGATGGTGTAGATGATGTTGAAATCGATTTGTAGTTCTGCACTGGCACAACGTGAGACGCTACGAGGACAAAAAAAAAGGAGAAACGTTTACATTATGAACATTCTATAAATCTAAGTGTACTTACATAGAGGTGGAGCAGAACATTGACCAACCATCGAGGCACTGTGTTGGAAGTTGCAGCCAATTCTATTACAGGTCAGATCGAATTTGCATTTTGGATGTACGTAAAGACATTTGTCTGCGTACTTGCAATTTGGGAAACTCTTGCACGATGCCGCTGGATGATAGAATTCACAAGTGTCTTTTGTACAACTTGGATAATACTTACAGCGTTCCTTAGGTTTCGCTTTTATGACCAACGAATCTATGGGTACGGAATTCACTAAAAAATAAATAGAAAAGATTTTTAGATTTTGAATATTTGAAGACGAATTGAAATGACAACATAATGTCATACTTATAATGGGACGCAAATCACTTTTTTTTTTATTATTTTACCCGATGTAAGTTGGAAAACAGAAGTGAAGAACTACGAACGAATTTTTATACGATATAGCACTAAAATCAGGTGGTAATTCCTTCTCTTCTGTCATTTGAAAATGGGCCCAAAAATACAAATATTTGGTACTGCAGCTTATAGAGAACCTACGACCTACTTTTCTGCAAGCATTCATTTTGTGCTTGGCGTAATATCGATTCCGAACGGCGGTGGAGTGAGAAGCTTTATCATGACAGATTATACTCTCACAGGATGGTCATTGCCTACTGTAAAATGGTGACGTAAAGTCCGAGTGATGGTTTTTCTAAGGCTCGAACCTATGTTTGCTAGAGAACCAAATCCAACGCACTAACAACGGAGATCATGCATACGTATTGAATTGACGGAATCACAACTGAGAGAATATCCATAAAAGTCGTTTGTTGGTATTTAATAAGTGACGTTTAGTCAGGTAAGAACTAGAAATAAACTACTTAAAGTTAATTCAGGCCCTACATATAAGTAAATGATGATGAAGAGCATTCTTTGATAATAAAAACAATTTATCTTACATGATGATGGTACGTTATCATATTTCTTCGATTCTACGTTCCTTATTGAAATTTTGTGCCTTTCATCCGCGGTACTTTCAGCCATGTGTTCTCTTTCGCGATCACCACTCTTTGATCTACGTTTTGCTGGGACAGGATCTTCTGCCTTATGCAGCTTCGCCAGATCAAATTTTATCAGTTGTCTTTTACGTTTGCCAGTGGTGTTTTCAGGCGTCTTGTCATCATTTTTACGAACAGGAAGAGGTGGTGTTGTAGAACCCTCCTCTTCTGAACTTATTGACTTCTCTTTTGAGGTAGAAACCCGTTTTTCCTCTTTTGGGATTTGTAACTTGATTGGTGATTCCTTCTTTGGACTATGAAAATCTTCATCTTCAGAATCATTTTTGATAACAATTTTCTTTACTTCTTTTGGCTTTCTATAGATCTTGATTAATTCGGTTTTCTTACTCGAAGACAACGATGAAGAAGGTCTTGGGGGTGTGTTGCATGAAGGAGAAGAATTCGATTCACGATCGTTATGAGTTTGATCTTTTTTTAGAGTTAAACGACTGCGAATGTCGATCCTTTCACGAGTACTAGTATTGATTGCTGGTCGACTTTTACCGTCGACGCCATTTAAACGCGAAGTTTTTGATCTGGGCTTGTAATTTGTAGAATTTTTATCTAAAGAAGACGAAAAAAACATATGTAAATCGGGATATTTTATTTACCCTTGGCAAAACTTTATTTACCATTTAGCGTGACTACGAATTGAGTTTTACCTTCGATGGACTCATCACCGATGATATTACGTTCACCTCTACAAAAAAAAAAAAAATATTATTTTAAATGCCATTTCTCGTGAGTTCAACGTCAACTTACTCTTCATCTTCGTTGCTTCCAGAATTAATTGTCTGTGGTATGTAAACAAATTCAAGGTCTGACTCGCCCCTGTCTGATATATGTTCTGGCACATATTCTTCTTCTTGTGGCATTTCCTCATGTTCGCTCCTCTCCACTTGTCGATCTGCCAGTTGTGGTTCTGCCTTTACCTCAATTACCAGATTTTTTGCTGTTCTCCGGAGCAAGGCATCCCGACTTATTCGATCGCGATAGGACTTTGTGAAGAATTTTGTATTTCGCTTTGTTGGAGAGCTGGATGAATTCTTACGCACAGAAATGTCCTTCTTTGGTTTCACGAGAATTGTAGATCGCTGAGCCTCTGCAACAGCCCGAAGAAGTAGATTTTTACAAGCCTGCTTGCTGGGTGATATTGAAGGGCGGGGTTTAATTTTGATGACTGAGTTAACTGGACGCTCTTGTAACTGATTGTCGATATAATCATTGTTTACGATTTCTGGTTTAGGGGGAGCGACAACAACACGTGAGCCGATGCGTTGATGGGTTGTTCGATCATGGGAACTGTCTCGCTTATTTTTGTCATTCGAAGTTGACCTTTTTCGACTGGAGCGAACATCAAGTTCTCCGTTTGGTTTTATTTCTCTTTTTTCTTTTTCCATCTCCCGTCGGCGAAATGCGGGTATGTACAACTCCTTTTCCGCTCTGCGGTATTGATGAGAGTGCTCAGAACCTTTATTTTCTAAAAGTGAATAAATACATAAGTATTAGCTTATGAGGGATTAATTCAAGCACCGGAAATTTAAAAAAAAAAAAACGAATACTGTATCTTCTAGACATTGAGAAAAATTACAGTTCAGGACTTCACATGCTTTGAAGATTAATTGGTAGGCGAGCAGCAAGAGAGAATCGCTAAAACTCGATTCTGTGAATATATCTGCGTATTTCTTAGAAATTTCATCACTCCAGACGTAATATTTTAAAGTACGCGCATTTTAACTTTGCTTAGCATTGCATAGAAAATAAAGCTCTGACACTTTCATCCATTTCTAGTGGTGCTGCAGTTATCATTATCAGATAAATGAATATATAGTGCAAAATGTTCATAAGAATTCAATTCAGTTATCGTAAATGAGCATGTATTTTGAGTAAAGGATGCAAATATACTCAAATCAATCGTTTTCTTTATGACCTATGGATCAAAAAACTTTTGTTTTTTTTTTTTTTTTTTTGACAATATAACTTATTGAAAAACGGCTTTTCGCCAAACTATGTTCAACACATTTGGTTACATGACATTGTTATGCGTCAAATCACCAGCCGATCCTGAGCTATTTTAAGATTTATATATGTATATGATTTTACAAAACAATGTGTTAAAAGATCTGTTTAGTCCAAATATTAGAGATAATTGCTAAACTGACTTGAATAGTGCTTTAACGGAGTGTTTAGACTTAATAATCATAGAACAATTAACCTAAGAGCACAATGAACTACATCTGCAGTACGATATCCCGAAAATGGAATAAAATTTAAGACGTTTATTTGACTGTGACTATTTACCGGACAAAACAACCTACGTTTACTGGACATTTAATTGCATACAAAATTACCTCTTGACACCTGTCCTAAACGCTCATGGATTGATCTTTTTCGAGGAGTTTTGTCCTTTCCATCAGGCATGCGATCTCTCTCCACCATGTCTCTGCGACTAAATTCAATTGGTCTGTGCTTACTCAAAGAACTCAAAACAGACCCATCACCTGCACTTTCTGAAAGTAATATTACTCCTCTACCGTTGTCTGTGAAAGATACATTGTCTTCTTGCATCCTATCAAACACAATCGGACTCTTCGGTTTGGGTTGTTTTTTCTTCTCTTTAACCAAATCACCACTTTCGTCAAATTCCTCACCATCTTCTTTAATGTTTAAGAAATCTTCATCTTCACTTTCATCTGCATTATCTAGAATTTTCAACTGTTTTTTTGCAGCGTAGATCTTCTTTTGGATTTCTGCCAATTCCGCCAAATCTTTTTCCCGACTTTCACTTGTGGTTGCACCTTGATTCGATATTTCCGATATTGTAGGAATATCAAAATCATCTGTTTCATCTCTGGGACACGACGTTTCTTGCTTCTTGTCTTTCTGAACGGCATTAGCATCGATTTCAAACGTTCTTTTAGCTTTCTCGAGAAATTCTCCAGCAAAAACATCAGTAATTGAAGTTATCTCATTGGAGTCTTGCTCACCTGACTTTTTTTGTGCCTTTTTATCCTTTCTCTTTTCCCTCTTTTCTTTTTTGTTCGAAGTCGCCTCATCCTTTAGACAATTTTTTCTTTTTTTCTGTAGTACTACATTTAAAATATTATTATATAGAAAACCATTTTTAGATTAAAATGTGTAATTTAACTCACCTACGGCTGGCAGAGTGACTTCTTGAAGCTTTTGCAAAACTTCATGCAACCACGTAACAAACAAGTCGGTTTGGGAGCCAAGAAACAGATTAAGGTCGGCGATCATTTGCTGTTTTGATCTTTTGTTAGCTACCATAATCATAACATAATCAGGTAGTTCATCGTCTATGTATCCTGCGGAGCCTCCTGTTCCTAATTCTAGGAGTTTCGCTTTGACGGCACTCTGCAATACATAAAATTTCAATGAATTAGTCTGTGGACATGGCGCGTCTCTGCTATAAAACTTTAAACAGATTTGCATGCTTTCACTACAATCGTACCCTCATTTTTTGACCAACTTCACTGCCAAGATTGTCCATTCTTTCGAAGGATTTTAATATTCTTATATATTATATTTAACCCAAAAAAGAAACAAGTATTAATTTGATTCTTTTCTGTTGAAACTTGACAGTAAAAAACAAAATTAATTTGACGTTTACTGAACGTTTTCTAGTTGATAACAATGTTGCCACATAAAAAAAAATGCAAGTCGATAGACATCACATCAATATTTCCTAGATATGCGGAAATAGGAGTGATGTGGAAGTTTTATCGTTTGCTTGTTGGCTCCCTAATAAATGTTAAACTATTTCTTTTGTAAATATTAATACATGATTTAAGTACTTTGTCTAATAAATTTGGAAATCAGCAATAAAACAAATATTCTAGATCTTTAATAAAAATCCACTTCATATGCCCACGGAATATTAAAGTGGCAACTGTGGCTGATAGTTCAAAATTCAATCACTGGCGCTAAACTTTGGGTTTCTTGCCTTGTATATACTGGAATTGTTAGATCTTGTTGATTTAATAAAGCAATGTGTGTTCAGGGAACATATTAAGAAAATAATTCCCGAATCAATCTGCGCGTTCCAGACAACCAAAAAGCGCTTTTTAAATAATTAGTTTTGCCTATTTTCCCCTTCGAATCAGTTTAGTGTCATCTCAGTACAAATTTGACAGTAAAAAAGCGCTTTTTGGTTGTCCGGAACCCGCAGAATGAACGCTTTTGAAAGCGTTATTTTGGTACCTGTAATGTTCATACCCATTGACTTCTTATATATGGACTGCAAGTAGCGGGAAGAAGTGGAAACGGAGCATATGAAATATTCACTTTTTTTTTTTTACAAAATCATTGATTATTGAATAAAACAATCAAAGGAATAACTAAGAACGAAATTCTGTGTGGTTGGATGCATTACTGGGAGATTGAAGTGAAGAAATACATATTTTCATAATTTTTATTTGAATAAATTAAAACAATATATGCCATCTATTATGAAAAATATGGCAACGATTTGAATTTCATCGTTCTTTTTCAGTATGTTAACTTTGTTATAAGAGATGACGTTAGTTTCTATTGGCGATTTTAACTATATCGGATTTGTTTCCCTTTCTTCCCGCTTTAAAACTGGAGGGCTGGTGATGTTTAAACACATTTTTCGGCAGAGATTCTATGAAAGCAATTGATTATTATTGATAAATTTATCAATCAAAAAAATGTTCGGTATTGTGTAAAACAGTTGATAAAATGATAAAATGTATGACGACTGTAGTCGTCAAATATTTTCTGTTTCATTCACAATCGCAGTGGACTAAAAATTTACATTTATCAATCATTTTTTATTTTTTTTCTATTCAAAATAGAAATTCGTTACAAATTCAACAGAGTTTATTCATTTTCGATTGGACAATCGAAATCGAAATTAGTTGATAAGTATCGTTTATCGTTTATTTGTTGACAATCGCAAAAGAGATGAGCATCAAGTTTCGGGCAACGGGCTCTAATATGTACGATGCCTAATTCGTCCAAGGGTTTAGAAGAAGAACCAACTTGTAACACATAGATAATAGGTAAACAATGCAAGCAAATATGTGTAAAAGTTTGGACACAAAACAATATAAAATATATTATTTAATTTATTCAATACGAGATTACATGAGAAAGCGTTTATCAATTAATGTTTTCGTAGCAAGATTATTCCTGACCCAAATGCGAAAAACGTTCTGAAATAACTTAAAAACAAACCAATTATACAGATTTAATTAAAAAATAATATAATGTGTAAGATATGTATGTACCTTGTTCAAAATGCAAAGAATTACTATAGATATTACGAAACTATTAGTTATTAAGTTAATCGCAATAAATAATAAAAGCTCCATCACAAATATATTATTTTGATTCCCATAAAGAAATAGTGAGCTGAATGTTAAGTTATTATCTATGTAGAATGTACCTTTGTCTGAAAGAATAAACAATTTTAAATTCTAACTATAAAAAATATGTACCTATATTATTTAAAAACATACTTTCTGCGAGAAAACTTTCAAATTCACAACCAAGAAGATTTTCTAAAAAGCTCTTTTCTTTTATAATATAGTCCATATCCTTTATGGCCTGAATACAAATAAAGAATTTTAAACCATTTGGCATTAAAAACAATATCATCAGTGCTGGCTTACGTGGTCAATAAATGCGCATAAAAATCGATTTACTCTGTTATATGCAGCTGCAGTTTTTTCTAAAGATCCGTCGAAGTGTTTACCAATAGGCCCATGTTCCTTTTGAAAGTGAATTTGTGATAAGTTTTCGGATTTTTGTTTCAATGGTATAAGCTTATCTATACAAGCTCTGTAAAATAGTTGGGTTAAGTCAAGTTTAAACAGTAGCGCTTATAAGACTACCTGAAATAAGAAGGTGGTAACACAACGTATGTTTGAAAATTTGAATCACTCAAAAGCCCTCTTTTACCACACATATTCTGAGATTCACGTTGCAACTGCAATATCATCGATGGCATGTCTGTATCTGAAAACCCATGTGGTGATCTTCCATGGATGTAGAACCCACAAGAAGAGTCTAGGAGTGTTAATATAGAAATATTCGCCATAGTACAAATATCCATAAATTTTTGAAGTGGACATCCAAGTACTTGATTTAGTATTAGATATCTAACCATCCGTTGAATTATGTGGGCACTAGAGAATATTATGATGCAGATGAATAATTTTACGGTTGCATCAATGTTTACTGAAGGATATACACTTTTTACAATCTAAAAAAAAAAGAATGCAGGGATTATCTACCTAGATTCAAAAAGTTTATAAACTTACCCAATAGACAGTTAAACAAACAAAACCATGAATAAATGTTGATGTGCTATGTTTGCTACTTAACTCAATCCATTCATTAGCAACGAAGAATATTCTCCAAGCCGATACATTATTCTCTGAGAAAGTTCGAACCTAGTAAATTAAACATGAGGTCGAGATAAAATGTTTAAAAATTGTTGCAGGCACAAGCGCTACAAAAAGACACTAATAACTTTAAACTTACACTGGAGCATTGTGAAGAAGTTTCGAAATTGTTTTTCAAATGCAAGGAAGCATCGTAGCCTTTTGGACGTTCCCAGTCTACGAAAAATATATCAGTGTGGGCGACTTTCCAATAATTAACAGCAAAATAAAATCCCTAAAGTAAATAATAAATTAATATGTACTCAGTTCAAGGTTTTAGTTCACAAACACTCAACACACCTTCAAACCAACAGCAGAAAATATTAAAACCTTGAAAGTATAAACATTTTCATGAGGCAACATAAGCATCATATTAGGCCAAGTAATAAACATTAAAACTGAATAGAAGACATCAATAATAACAGCGATAAGAAAGCTATTTCCTACATTCGACATAAGATGAAAACAGAACTGCAGGACTGTAATCATATTAAAGCATTCCGAATTTCGATGAAATTTAAGTATATAAGATCTGAATATCGCAAACCCGAAACTAATTGTTATCAAAACAAGAAGACACACTTTGTAGAAGTTAGATGAAATGGATTCCTTTTTAAATTTAACAGCAAGTTCAAACTGAAACATTTCGTCAAGGGATGTGTTTGGAGATATGTCTATTTGATGATAGCTTAGGACGATAAGTGGGATTGATATTTTGTTATCTTCTGTAACAATACAGCGCAGTTCAAATTTTCGCAGTATTCTTATCGATTTGAAAAGCCTTAATTTGTATGAGTCTTCATACGTAAGCATTTGCGATGATGCATCATTAAAAGTTTTATTAGCTCCGATTATTTGAAATCTTTTTACCAACTGCCATTCAGCAACATTTGGGTCCTGAAACATAAGGGAAAATATTTATGTACATAAATTTAGTGGATACAAATTAATTTAAAAATTAAAGCTAACATTTTATTATATATTAAACATTTTGTACGTAAGTAAACATAGAATCCCCTATCTCTTCCTTTCTTAAAATGGTGTGCCATTTAGTCTTTCATTTAGTTTTAAAATTTGTACTTGGATGAAATAACCGTTAGGTAATATTCGCAAGCGAGTACTTAACTGATCGCCCACTGGTCTACTACTGGTGGTCACAGTGGTTTAGTGATTAGTGCGTTGGACTGCTTAACGAGATTCGAAACTCAAAACCACAAATCGATTTTTCGCGGCATCACATCTTCGCAGGCATGAAAAACCTGCCTGCTTCTTAATCCGTCGTTTGGAGTCACCAGTAAGACTATAGACCACTTTGATTCGTACGAAAAATATAATGGTTACTAGAAGCTAGGCCCTGGCTAAAATGTTTAAAATAAATTCTATTACATACACAGTTCTTCATAAAAACTCACCGCATTTCCATCGAACGCATTTTCAATCAGTACTGGTATTGTTTGTACATAGCGGATATTATCATTTTTCGTGTGATTTAAGAAAACATTGAAAAATTTTTTATTAGAATACACGGTTGCCAAGTCGATGATAGTTTCCATTGTTAGTTCGCAGCCAATTCGAAAACTTTTAAAGTGCTGAAAGTATCTATTAAGTCCTTGTAAATTATGACTACATAGGATGATGTCATTTGGTCGCAATTGTCCCAAACGTATCAAATGCCCATTCATAGAATAAACTGTCGTAAAAAGTTCCATCCTATTGCTCTATAAGAAAAACAAGTTTTTAACACCAATCAAGCATTATTCATAAAATATGTACCATTCTGTTTGCGTAAGAATTGAACGGATAAGTTATTTTCTCATCTATTTCCTGGACAGTTTCTCTTCCTCTTTTATAAAACAAATACGGTCGAAAGTCGTCCAATTTTTGATCTATACTTGAATAGAGTGTGGCATCGGAAGCCTGAGCAAGAAGAAATATGCTGCATGGTGAGTTTTTGTCAGTGTCGAAAAACGAAAGGACACATAAATTTGCTAAATGATTACAAGCAGTCATATTTTGAAGAGATTGACAAAAGAAGGATATAAATTTCAGATCAGCGTAAACACTTCCTCGGTGCCGGAAAGCGTTGTGATTAAGATCATTTTTTAGCAAGGCCTTCCATATACAATACTCGCCATAAAGATAGTTATGTTTTGTATCACAGTTGCAATTCTTTGGTGAATTTGAAGAATGCGGATAAATGTGAATATGTTTCGCTACTCCTGTTTGTTCCACTGTGAAATTTATGTATTTAAGGATACATAGACTTTGTGGTAAAATCGATGTTGTTATGTTTTGGCACTTATTGGTTTCCAAATTTTGACATGGCTCGGCACATATTGGACGATGTAAATAAGCGTCGTAAATAACAATCGGTTTTGAATGCAATGTACATTCACATGTAAATTCTGAAAATGATAATATGTTTATGTTATTTATGTATTTATATAAAAAGGCTTACAGGAATGAACAAGAATTTTATACATCAGATTTATATTCTTTCACTGTTTACTCTTTGCGAAAACATTTTTTTTTAGCATGATAGTGGTAAGAAGTTAATTTTCTTCAACTCGCCACTTTTTTCGGCATAGCTAAACACTGTAACAAGTAATTTTGTGGAGTTAAGTAAAAAAACCCGTCATAAATCCGTAATCAGTTGTCGTTTATACAAATACAAACACAAACATAAATATGTGCATGAGTATGATTCATGACCATTATTATCTCAAATGCTTTCATTTAAAAACAATGTAAGTTGCGCAATTTAAAAATTGCATTAGGATTATTTTTAGGCATAAGAAGAGCAAAATGCGAATATGTTACTAAATATTGAGTGCGATTTATGATAACATAAGTTTATCACTATGAGTGTTAAAATATCAAATTCCATTTCTTTCTACCTAACGTAGCTTGGATAATTATTATAAAAATGTATACTTACTATCAAGAGCAGGTTGCAAATTAATCTTCGAATCACAGGGATAGCACGAAAACGAATCCAAGTTATAAAATTCATTACGCTTGCAATTACATGGATGCTTATATATAAATAAAGTCTTATTTATGTTCTGAAGACTTAAGCTTTCACTATGATGCAAAAAGATTAAAACGAATAGGAAGACCGAAATAAATTCCTTTTGGAAGATCATTTTTTATGTATGTTACTGTTTAAACAAAAATACAAGAGAACCGTCGTCTTTAAAGTTTTTTCAAAACTTAAATTTTTTTTTTGCATGTAATCTTGCATTTCAATTTCAATAGAAATGTAATATACATGTGTTTATATTTTCATAACAGTGTTTCTATAGAAACCTGACCCTTAGCACATGTGATTTTGCCTTAAGTCAAATTGTTGATTTCGATTACCTGCCTAAAGATGTATGTAAATATACTTCTGTAATCAAAAAGCAAAATCAATCGATTCTAAACAATAGACCCTTTTAACATTAAAAAAATAAAAATAAAGACCAAAGAACTATTTTATTTCAAGAAAAACTGATAACATTCTTTTTTAAATAACACCCACCACTGAGGTAAATACATCCCCTATTATGATATTATACCAGTAAAATTATACATGCATAACAAAGAAAAAAAGAACTGTTTCGCGCAACTCCACTTGTCCGTTTCGTCGTTTCATATTTAAATAATTCGCAAAATAAAACCGTTGAAAATTTAAAAGAAGGTTATTAATATGCACGTTTTGGTTCGACTTACAAATTATAATGATAATATAAAAGAAGAAATATATAAGCAAAAACATTTTGATTAGTTTTAAGATAAACCTACAGGTTTATTCTATGTACCAATTTTAAACAAGCATTTATCGGCAAACCTGTTGCTGCTGTTGAAAGAATGTCTAAATTAAAGGGTAAGAAGGTGGTTAATGCCGGAAGATTGCACTAGATAATCACAGAAGCATCTAATGAAGCTGCCAGTTGTCCTCTCTTAGGTTTGATTCATATATAAAGATCCAAATCGCAAGTGCTTCTCTGTATCTCTGTTTCCCTGGCTTTGTTCTGACTGACTGACTGACTCATCAGTCACCGAGCCTAAACGGCTGATGCTAGAAATTTGACAGTAGTTTCCTCTTGGGACTTAAACGTCCACTAAGGAAGTATTTCTTAAAATTTAGCTCCAAAAGGGTGTTAAGTTTGTATGGAAAAAAAAATTTAAATTGGAACTTTTTCAAAAGTATAACTATGGGCCACTATACATTTTTTATTTTTTATTTTTATAATTCACTAGCTCTAAAGGGGTTATATTTGCAGGTTTATAGTATTCGCAACACATTCGGTTCGTGATCGTGTGTTGTTTTTGTTTTGCCAAGTTGCGCAAGGGTAGCTTTTTCATTTATTTTTCTTTTGTCGTATTCTTGCTTCTATGGATATACTACGTAATAAATTTACAATGTATACGCAGTTCATAGTAATTCGACGGGAAAAGGGCATGTACGATGATTTGGTTGGGTGGTATCTCTGAAATTACTAAACTGATTTTAAAAATTCTTTCAATATTAGAATGGTGACACTTGGAACAGACGATTTCTTGCGGCTTAATATAAACCTTAATATATATTTAATGCGTGCGGAGCTGCGGGGGCCTGAAAGTAATTTTTGATTGGATTTTCGTATGAATTCGCGACCATAACTCACGATTCGAATGATGGATTTGCGTAATTCTTTTTATGTTTTCGGTAAAATGAAAAATCTGGAAATTTATTGAAATTTGGTCAGGACAACGCCTGTCGGGTCAGCTGGTTTACATATAAAGTAGAGCCTCGATAATTCCAATTTTTATGAAAACTGGCTGTGACCAATTATCCTGATTTTAGTAACGCAAAAAAAATGTATTTTTAGAACGAAAGAAACCATCGTACTCGTACCAGATTATGAACTTAACATCGGCAGAGCGAAATCAAAACGCTGTGTAGTGATAAATGGAATGTTGTGTCTCAATTCGTTTCGCTACATACCTATGTATCGATTATTGTTGTTCAAAATTCTTTGATTATCAAGAAGTGATATAACAACATCCCGCTACGGATTCGATTTCTAAGATGAGGCCAAGTTATTAATCTCTTCTAATTGAACATGTTTGTTCGACACGTACCATTGTGAAAGAACCTTAAGGTTTTTCCAGAATGTCATCTGCGGAAACGTCAAAAAAAAAAGTAAAAGAAAGAAAGATGACATACCGTCTGCAATGGGAAAGTGAAAATAATCGTTTTGGTTTTGGTCTTGTTTGCCTTCTATTTAACCCATCCCTTACACCTTTTGGATCTTTAATTCGTATCAATATATAAGTATGTATGTACAGTATAACTTGAAATCTATGTATAAAATGTTATTTCTAGTTTTCTAGGGATAAATAAACAATGCTTCGTGACTCACCTGCCAGGTCCTTAAATCCTCATGAAGAGGCTCTGCATTCATTTTGCAAACAAATGTTAAAATCGAGACTATTTAAAGGGTTTTACAGGGAAAGGTGTTATGTAGATGTTGTTAATAGTTACAGAGATCTCATAGTGCTCAATCCCTGCGAAAAAGATCTTAAAGTCATCCTAGAAGATATTCGAAACAAATTAATACAGTTCTATCAAAACGAATCATCTACGATGTGGGTCGGAATTACGAGAAGTACATTACCCAGCAATGGTTTCAATATGTGTATTTGGGCGGAGTTGGATGAACTGGCTTTTGATCAATATTGGTTTAGTATAAAAGCGGTGCGGTTTAGAAAAAATGAAATTATCATTAAACTTAAACCTGTCCGTTCCGTTGAGGTGGAGCCTGAAACGCCATCCGGTGTTCTCTTATCAGATGGACTTGTGAAGCAGTCAGAATCTATCAGTTTACAAGATTTCATGGAAGTTGTGACGGGATGGGGAACTAGTATAAAACGTACGACTTATGAATTTATGTCAAATGACATATCGAAGGACAATCTTAAGGCCGTACTAAAATTTGTTTCTTTGATGGCGATTTCATTGCTCTCCGCATCGATGCATGCCATCAGATTTATTGGTATATTTACAATTCGATTTATAATAGAACTTAGGAGACTGTTAGTGGTTACGACACCAATATTTATGCGAATAATTGACCTATGTAGCAAAGTTATCGGTGGATTTTATATTTTAATAGCGATGATTTGGCGAGATACTACGGGAGGCATCAAACGACAAGCTAATCCGCAGCGAGCGATTAGGTATCATGGTCCCATATACCAAAGATTAAAATACGACAACAAATCGCCACAAGAAAGTGTGGGAGGTATACTTTAGAGTATATTATGTACATATTTTTATTTTTTATCTTTAAAGATTTGTTTAAAATGTTTTAAGATGCTCGCTTATACAATATAAAATTAATAATTATTGCATGATGAATAAAATATTTATACTTGGTTTTAAGTAAATAAATATATAAATATTTGGTAAGGTAGACAAATGTTTTTTACATCTATGTATCAGTATCTATTAAGGTCAAAGATCCTGATCCTGATCCTGAACATTCATTTTGATTTTGAACAAAAAGTTGAAGAACATCGTAAAACTAAGTAACCATTATAAATGGCCGTAGCTTGAGGAACAACGTGCTTGGTCTAGGGAAACTCGACTTAAAGTAGAATAAAAGCTTTACATCACTGTCTGCACAAAGAACATCTGAATCCTTTGACTTCATTAAATCGAAATTATAATAATACTAGCCACAGTTGAAACAAACGTTTGTTGAGAGTTTCACTCATAAATCTGTTTTTTTGGGAGAACTATGATAACTCCATAAATTTAATTCTTCAAATAAGACTACTGTTTTGAACCTTTTAATTTGTCTGACTATATTAGCTGCAGCACATTTAGAAATATATGTAATCATTTGGTCCAAAGTGATTACAGGAAAACCTTCATTTACGTCGTTTTCGGGACCGAGAAAATGCGACGTAAATCGAAAATAACATTTTTCTAACATTTGCGATTTTTGTTTTATTTAACCCATTTTCTACCGCGCTGCTAAAATTATTAAATTTTTTTGTGTAAAGTATATTTTTTTTAGTAATTGGTGCCCCCTGATTCCAAATCTGTTATCAAAAAAATGTTTACTCCCCCCGTTACACAGTTATGTCCAAAAATCAAATGTTCAAATTATCGAACGTTGGAGCTTATCCCATACCATGCGAAATTTTCCTACCAAGTAACAACTTGCTTCCAATTTCTATTGTGTTTTCAACAGTAGCGAATTTTTTTTGTGCGGGTTTATAATATTTTTACATTTTGACTGCAAAATGGAAAATAACAATGAAGGAGGTTGAAGAAAATTTACCTCGCGGCGCCCATGGTTTTATGTATGATTCTAAGAACCAGATCACTCTATGTCGCTGGCAAGATAATAAGGAAATCACCATTGCTACAAATTACGATCAGATTCTGACACTCCCCTCTGTTGGACGTTGGAAAGAAGGAAAATTTGTCAACGTCGATCAGCCTGTTGTGCTTCGCAGCTATAACAATGGGATGGGTGGCGTTGATCTTCACAATAACGCCATTCAAAATTATCGAGTCAACATTCGTGGAAAGAAATGGTACTGGCCACTTTCGGTAAACACCCTTAATTCTTCATCTGCGACCGCTTGGAAACTTCACTGCATGATTGCGAAATATAAAAACGAGAAGCCAATGAGTCAGATACAATTCAAGTTGTCCGTCACTGAGCCTCTTTTATTGACTGATAATGAAGAAGGAATGGAAGTGGATAATGACCTTTATTTCCAGAAGCCACGCAATTTACCAAACGTGGTTGGTAAACACCTCGTTGTTCGTCAGCCGGGAGGAAAATATCGTCGATGGGTGTGGCAGACCTACGATTTGGATGCGCGAGAAATGTGCCAAGCATATGCACGCGCATTGTTTAAAAGCTTTCCATGCAAAATGATTTTTTTTTTCTTTTCATTATTTTTCTTTTAATCATCAATAAATACAAAAAATCAATAAAAAATATTCTTTTTACTTAAATAATCTTGTCTATTCACTTATTTACGATTCATTCATTTATATGTGGGATAAGCGCAAACGTTCGATTAATCGAACACTAATTTTGTCTCATACCTGTGCTATTCAGGTGGTGTCTGGTGTTGATTTTTTGAAGAAGACCTGCACGCGCATGAAATCGGTGAGATGTGCATCGCAGTCGAATAAGAATGAAATGAATTGTGTTTCAAGAAACGACATTAATCGAAACTGGGAAGTAAAAACCCGGACAACGTTAATCGAAATAAAGTAAATCGAGGTCTTCCTGTAGTGTCTGTAATTTATTTCTACTACACCGCGCGGTAGTTTTTTTTTTTTTTTTACCGCTGTCAAAATTGTCGCTATAGACGTTTTAAATGGAATAAATTAAAATTAGAGACGAATCAGCTAGTAGCTCGTTTAACAACTATTATCTTGTAACTTATTGCATGTTTAATAAATATGTAATCACATCAAGATTAACCACCTAAAATTGATTTTATTGCAACTCTTCATAAACGAATTCATTGAGATCGGCAATATTGGCCGCATTGTGTGCGGTTTGAGTTTCGTTTGGTGATTAAATGAAACTCGTTTGTTATTCACTGGTAAATATGTATATACACCACTGAAGGTATCCAAAGGATTTTGAGTTCTTGAGTTTTTATATGTGTTTCGTGAAGAAAAAATGTAAACCGTAAAAAAACCATAGGTATTGTTAATTTATTAATTTAATTTTCTGCTGTCTAATTTTTAAAATCCAAAGATTTTACTTTAATTTGATGACCTTACTGCATTCTGGACTCATCCGCCCTGTGGAGAAAACAATGATTCAAAACACTAATTTTGCATTTGAATAGTTGTACACTTTTCCTTTATTTATATTATTTAAAGTTGTTCTTCACATTAGTTTTTTCTATATTATTATTATTACTATTATTTTTTGGTATATTTATTGTTGTTCGTACATGCGGTACTGTTTCTTCTCTTCAAAAACGAATAATAGTTAACAATCATAAATGAAATTTTTCTGATTGTTTTATTGAATATACACTTTTTTTTAAAGTTATTTGTTTGAGTTAATTGCTTACTTTGAAACAAACCATTTATTATTTGTCTATAGAATATTCCCAAATTTATCTTTTAATTTACTAATATTCATAATTTGAAAATTTTACAATATACATAGATACATATATAGAATAGAATATATAATATTATTTATACGTATTTTTTTATTTTTATTTTTTTTTAACAAATAAAGGGAAGAAAGTTACCTTTTTCATTTTATTTCACTAAAACAAATAGTTGCAAAAATGAGAGAATTGTTTTAAAACTTTTTAACTTATTAATTTAAATAGATTAAAATGATTCAATAAAAAGAAAGTATTTCTATATTAATTGGTTGTATTACGTAGAATTTATAACTATTTGTTTTTAACATTTTGTTTATAAATTTGTATGCTTAATATTTTTATTTCAATGATATTTACTATGGTTAAAGTATAATTGCGCTGGAAAACAGTCTCAAATTATAATAGAGTTAATCTTGTACAGAGATTTGCTTTTGTTTTCAATACAATTGTACTTTTTTCCCTTCAATAACAATCAAAACAAATGTATTTACTATAGATTATACTGTTTTAACTTCAGGAGTTTAAGAACATGTAAAAAAAGAAAAAAATAAAAAACGGAAGCAACATTTATTGTGGATTTATTTTTATTTTATTTTTTTAATAATATTTACAGTTTTTAATGTATTTGTATATATAATATGTAATCATAAAAATTATATATGTATATTTATATATTTTGCAATAAACATTTGATGACTATTTGAATACTTTTTATCTATATTTCTATAATAACGTAATTTAGCTTAAATGAGCCTTAAATATTCTTTCTTTAATTCAATTTATTGGTTTATTTTGTTTCTGCAAATTTATACATACAATACTCTGTGTTTTTATTTTAAATATATTAAATTCAAAATACACATATACATATAAATATAATATATATATATATATATATATATATATGTATATATATAAATTAAATACATTTGTCGATTTATTTTAATTTTTTATATTTAAATAAAATGTCTTGAACCTATGGGAACCATGAAATTGAGGAAATGTTGTTTTACATTTTTTTGTTTTGTATATATTTTTCTTTAAGTGCCAAATTACCCTCTATACTTTTATATCTATGTATATTAAACATTTTAACGAATACAGATAACTTAACCCATCTTTTCTACCACATTTGTTAGGGTGAGCGGCGGTGCATAAGCCCATTAACCTAATATTACCCTTTTTAAGCTTTTTAATGTTCTGATATAAGGTAGGAATTTATTTGATCAATACAAGGTAATAGAATTGCGGATTGAGATAGGTGAATGAAGGTTTGATAGTATGAAAAGTATACGATTAATATTCACATGAAATATCCCGGAAAAAGAAAGAAAGAAATAAAAACAAAATGAGAAAAACTCAAGAAAACTTAGAAAAAACTACGATATAGGCTCTTAATTACTTTAAATCATCGGTCTCATCGATAAGATCAGCGTATTGTTCCCAATCATTGTTAGATGGACTACGGTTGCGTATCGTCGTTTTTGATGTTTCTCCAACGCCTTCACCGCCCCCAGATGCACTCCCGTCTGTAACAACTTCGTATTCTTGTAATTCAGCTTCCAGATCCTTTTCCCACTGTTCCTCTAAATATGATTTGCATATGTTTATTTGTTTTATTTATTTATATTATGTGATTTGAACATTATTTTAGTTCTATTCCTGTTAGGTCTTATTATTAGTCATTTTTATAAATAAATATACTCTAGTATGTAGTTTAAGGTGTTAGTAAGTATTTTATAAATTAGTTTGTTTGATTAATTTATGACTTCTACATATAAGAATATCTGATAAAATGGAATGATACGATACAGGAACTTAATAAAATATAATAAATATAATGAAAAAAAAGGAAACGACACATGTATTTAAAATGTGCAGAGTAGAAAAAAATAGATAAATGAGCGAGAGAAGATTACAGGGATAAATACAGTATTCTGTTCGAACCAAATTAAAGCCCCAAAATTACTTTGAAGAAAAGCACACTAAAAATGTTAGTCGAGCAGTTTTACGTACTGTACTGGTTGAGTCAAATAAGTATTTTCATTTCATACTTGACATGAGTCGTATAAATGTCTTCATTTAAAAATGATCTGACTGCCGTAAATCGGGTGTTTTCGTTCGTCTAGGGAACACACGGATTGTCGTGCGCAGCTGTAAATTAACAATTCTATTCAATTTAAACAGTCACCTCGATTCCTGTTTTCATTTAAGACATGGCACGATTATCGGGTATTATTTTTGTAGTTTTTGACCACAACCATTTGTAAAAAAAAAATGTCAAACCTAGTTTCTCAGTTGTTACGCAAGTACGTCGTGTCAAAAAAAAATTTCAGAATCTCGATTCAAAAAACGGAACAGCGGAAAAGTCAACTATGTCGTATACAGGAATCGTAGTTTTTTTTTTACATATTATTTCCTTTACTTTATACTTAAACTGAAGCGAGCTCTGAGCAATTTTTTAGAGAACATAATTATAGAGCAACTAATTTAATTCTGTGCGAGCAGAATACTTTCTAGACTAAAATATTGCGAAGCTTATTTTTTATAAGCTTCGCAATATTTTAGTCTAGAAAGGGTCCAAAAAATAACAAAATACCAAATTTAATTCAATATAAAACTTAATTTATGGTTAAATAAGCAAAGCCTTCTTCATTTTATGTTTAATTGTCGTTAAAAGTTAAAATTGCTTATATCGTTATTTATTTTCTCAACGTCTTTATTAGAAACTTAATCAAGTTTTTATTTGTCAATAAAAAATGCATAACGTTAAACAACCACTGGTTTTCCGGTCAACAATCCAATCAGAATAAGAAAAATATCAAAATAGTTGCACCTATTAATATTTATATATTTTAACAAACACCACCATATTTAGATGCTTTGTCAATAACTTAACACAAGTGAAAGCTGACTTCTGGTAACCAAAAGGTTGAGGATATACATAAATAAATATTTACTTTCGTGCATACTGTTTATTAGGTGCTCATACCTATATTTATCAGAATTATTCAACGGAATATTGACACAAAAACCATAACAGAAATCAGTTTTCGAACGCGCTGCAAAGGAATTTTAAAAACAAAATCAATGGAATTTTCATTAATTAGGTACCTCGAATTAATATTTACAAATTTGATAAAATATGTATTTGGATACATTATCCAACAACCAAGTTTCCTTTCGTATATTGTTAAATTCCTTATCAATAAAAATTGTTAAATTTGTTATGATTTGAAAAAAAGTAAGAGCATTCGGTAATTAAATAAAATAAAAAAAGGTACAAAACGAAATTAGCATGATTTGTGAAAAAGCAGTCAAATATGTATGTACAATGTACAAGCAAATTCAAAAGAATTCACATTCATACGTATGTACACATGTATGCATATATGTATTTGTACAAATGTATATAACAGATTTTAATAAATATTCAACATACATGTGTATGCATATATATCTACATAAACATGGAGTTAAAGAAACAAAAACTTAATAGCATAGAGAAATGCGTTAGAAAACTGCAATACTACCAGTCACTTCGAATTTATCGTAAAATCAAGTTAATGTATTCGAAATTATAACTTTTATGCTCACCAGATGCGTAGTACATGTTTTTGATTTAAAAGCTCTACAACGTCTTACAACGAAATGCATCAAACCTCAAATTTAATTTGAACATGCACTATACATTCATCTTGTGTATTGCAGTTTTTGTTTTTTTATGTATAAAATAACGAAAATCAGAATTAAAAAAAAATCAGATAACTAAATATTTATATATCAATAGATAAAAAAAGGATAGCACTCAATTGGTATTTTGTGTGGTGAGTTTTTATAAAAGTTAAAATCAATGAAAACTGAACAAAATAATTTCAGGTTTTTGTCCAAATCAAAGTTTAACAAAAGGTATGAGAATAGATTGCCCTAAAGTATCTTGTGCTGAATAGCCGTGTTTAACTTGACATGTTTTTACGTAAGTTTTTTCTAATTTATATTTGTCAGATTGCTAAAATACAGTTTTTATTCTTAAAATTTTGGTAGAGTAATATTAGCCCGAATTATGGCTCTGAGTTATTTCGTGGCGGTAGTGTCACTTAAATTGTTAACTTCATGACGATCAAACTAGTATATTAAAAAAAAAACGAAATCCGAAGTAATTTTTTTTTTAAATATTAGTCTCAGCTTCGACAAAAAATAAGTTACGTTTTAATTACCACGGCATGGAAAACAAGAAAAATAATTATGAACAAATTACATAAAAAATAAACTAAAAAAGACCTCCATGAACAGCAAGTGTTATTTTATAAACGTAAATATTTATATATATTAAATATATTCTCATACCCATCACTAGAAGCATTTGATTTTGCTGCGAACAAAATTTTCGTAATACTAGATTCATATAATTGAAGCAAGCTTTGAGATTTCCTCTATACAGAAATAATCTGAATTAGGTTTTTATTTATTATTGTAAAGTTAAAAGCTCGACAACAATTTTTAATTTTAGCAAAACGACATACATAAAATAAAGATAAATAACATTATTAAATAAAATTAAACATTTTTGTTTACACCAATTATAAGTCTAGGGTAAAACAATAAATATGTAGGTCTACAAACAAAAACTGAAAACAGAGAACACACAGAAAAGAATTTGGCCAATTATATATAAAAAAATAGTATTGATTTGTCTTTTTTTTTAAATAAACAGTGAAGTTATTATATCGAGATAATGATTTTAATGAGAATTTTGAAAGTACGGTTTTTTTTTTTAACGAACGAACATGAACAGGAAATTACACACATTAAGATTTTTCAGCTCTAAATTAACAACAGTTTTAATATTTTTCCAAAATAATGATGAAATTTTGTTTTATTTCAATAACAAACGAATTAATTTTTAATGTAAACTTACCACACAAAATTTTGTATATATATATCTGTATTTTTTGATTTTTTTTAAATTTTTATTTTAATTATGAATTTTTATCGTTAATCCATTCAATCTTCTGAAAGATGAATTGAAATAAAAAGAAACAAATATATATGATTTCAATACAAATTAATTATTATATTTCTTATTTTGATTGCAGATTTTAAAAATTGTTAAACTTTGGAAAATGGGGAAAAAATAAGAAAATTAAAGAAGCAATTACTATACTACTATGCTAAGGGACACGGAGAATAACATTTATAGCATGTATATAAAAATAAAAATATTGAGAGGTATACATGTGTATACGTATTTTTAAATGCACGTTAAATAAAAAATAAAGAAGTATACATTTTCTAAAAGATGTCGTTATATAAAAAAAAAATTAAGAATTGAGAATTGCAGAATAACTTATCATGGATACCCGTGATTGTAATATTTTCAACATATTCAACATAAAAAAGTATTTCTAAAAAAAATAAGTATAACATTTGCGGGTGTAAAAGGATTGTTTTTATAAATATATTGTATGAAGCACCATATTTCAGTATTATCACATTTGTCAATTTAAAAAAGAGACAAACACTTTTAAAATATGTTTGAATGATACCAACAGTGCATTAGGCAATCACATAAAGTTTAAGGATTGATAAGAAAATTTTAACTGCGGGTAAAAAAAACAATTAGCTGTAGACAGAAAGGACAACATTTAATAAAAACCAAATTGCAGACATTTCATTTAATGCTGTTGTCGAACGTTGAATTTAATTGCACGTAAATATCTTCAAATCAATCAATTGCCTACAGCATTTTTAACCACATTGATAATTAATTTTAGAAATAAGATATAACAAAAAATCTTTGATAAGAAAGCTAAATAATAAAGTATTTAACAAATAAAACCCAATATGTATAATTTAAGTGAACATCAACAGAAAAGAAATATGTAGTTTTGTGTCTTTAGTGAATGTCTGTTTGATTCATAATAGTATCAGAGTCCTATACGACTAAAAACTACTTTAAAACTTATAAAATGCAAACTATGATTGTTTTTAATGTTGTTTTTGGGGCTTCATGAGATGTTAAAACACTGAAATTGAAATGTTTTTTCAGAGTGCAATAAGTTTCCTTCCTACTAATAGTTTGCTTTATTTATTATTATACTATATTCTAATGTCTTTGACGTTTTGTTTTTTCAAAATGATATTATTTTTAACTTATTCCTTAGTACATATATTTTGTAAATATATATTAAAGATATTTTCTTTTCCAGTTGTGATGTGGTAATAAATAAATACAAATATTTTATATTTTTATATTTAGATACTGTTTGCAATTAATTATTCTTAAGCTGTTGGGAAAAGAAGAGAAAAAGATAAATCATAATTTTATGTACAACCCTAGATGTCTTTGTAGATTTAAAAAATTTTAACTTTCATTAATGTGCAAAAAAAAAAATAACGAGAATTGTGGCTTTGAGTATATTGCGTGACTGGGTATTCATAATGGTAAAACCAAACATTTTTATATATCTAAGTTTATATATGTTTACATATGTCTATGTAGATAAGTCTATGAGCATAAATTCCCTTTTTTTATGACGTCGTTCGTGTCGCTTACAAATTTAATTTTTGTTATCAAATGCCAAAATTTTTACATCTGAAAATTGACTAATGATAAAATTAAAAAAACAATTGTCAATTTCAAGAGAAAATATGTACATGTCACATTCTCGTATATGACTCCGACTGATAGTTGCGCAAAAAAAAATCAAATTTGAACAACGAATCGGCGTTGTCTTTAATATCTTATTAAAAGAATATGCTGTGCAATAATTAGCCCACTTACATATTTAATTAATTGGAGTTTTAATACTGGAATTTTTCCTGAGTGTCTTAAAACTTCTATTATTGTACCCCTATATAAAAAAGGCGATAAATGTGATCCCAACAACTACAGACCGATCTCAATCCTGTCAGTTTTTTCAAAAATTTTCGAGAAAATAATTACTACACGGATGCTTAAATACATTGAATATATGACCTTCTTAGCCCCCTTCAATTTGGTTTTCGCAAAGAGAAATCAACTGAAGATGCAATAGTATCTTTCTTAGAAAACATTTATGAGGCAGTCGACAAGAATAAAAAAAACTGCTGGTATGTTTCTTGACTTAACCAAAGCTTTTGATTTAGTCAATCATAAAATGTTGTTTAATGTTCTGTATAGGTTTGGATTCAGGGATAATATCCTCAGTTGGTTTTCTTCCTATCTTTCTGAAAGGAAGCAGCTTGTTCGGGTAAACTCTACCTTGAGTGAGTCTATTACTTGTACAGCAGCAGGCGTCCCTCAAGGATCAGTTCTTGGCCCTCTGTTGTTTGTTATTTATATTAATTCCATCTTTAGGCTGCCTTTAAATGGTTAAATAATTGCCTACGCTGATGACTTAGCTCTTTCTTATGCTGCTCTCAGCGCGAATGATTTAGTGCGGCAGATGAATCTGGACCTTTCCTTGATGAATGACTGGTTTAGGTATCATCAAATGGTCCTTAGCAGCAAGTCCAAAGTAATGTCGTTTGCTCTTACAAATCAGTCTCCAATTACTGGGATTGCATTACACGACTCTAGTTGTAATCAATCTAACTGTGAGAGTAATTGCATATTTCTGGAATCAGTCTCTGAGTTTAAATACCTAGGTGTAATCCTAGATAGTAGGCTTAATTGGAAGTCACATATAGAAAATGTAAAGAAAACGATCTACACGGGGTTAAATAAGATATACCATCTACGCAAGCTCGTACCGCCGAATCTTTTAGTTACAATATACTATGCCTTAGTCAATTCACGTCTGGAGTACGGCCTTTGTTGCTGGGGTAGTGCTTTTGCTACTAACTTGCAACCGATTGTTATAGCTCAAAAGAAGATATTGAGGACTTTACTGTTCAAACCTAGTCGGGAGCCTTCGCGTCCGCTTTTTCAATCAACCAGGATATTGCCACTGCAATCTCTATATATATTCAAGGTTTTGAGGTTGTTTTATCTACGCAGTGGTTATACCAACATAAGTAGAAATGAAGTGCATTCACTTCGTTCCTCGAATGCAGTGATAGTTCCTAGAGTTAGGACAGAGCACTGCCGTCGATTTGTTACCAACTTAGCTCCCTTTGTTTATAACAGATTGCCATCTGACATACGCAATCAAATAGGATCGAAATCCAAATTCCTTGGATCTCTGAGAAATTGGCTACTCTTTACATCTGATGTTGGGTTTTTAATGCAAGTAATAACATAGACCGTTTCATTCCTCACTTCCTCATCTTACCCTTCATCCATATCAGTTGTCTCTTCCTATAAAATGCGGTTTTTTCTTTTTGTGCGGCTTCACATTTCACTTTTTTTTTATAACACTTGCCACTGGTTCCTCTAACCACTTAGTGTTCTATTCCATTTCATCATTGCACAACTCATGGTTAAACAATCTAGCAAATTATCTATTGAAGTTCAAGTAAATTTAACCAAATTAATAAAAAAAACTATGTATTCTTTATAAAAATGCTGTTATGAATATTGTACAGTGAATTGGAATAAATAAATCTAAATCTAAAAATCTAAATAATTGCCGCCTTTCATATTAAAACTTAACGTTTCAAACACAGACACAGGGAAATAGGTCTTAACCTCAAAACTGTATAAGACACGGTCATGCGCATTAAGTGATTAATAATAAGGTATGTATATGGTTTACAAAAAATACTCATTTTATTTTCGGTGTCTGAGGTTTTTTCTATTTTCTTTTACTAATTTATCTAGAATTTAGATATTATTTTAGTAATTGAAAACTCTTCTTGAGTCTCAACCAGTACATTTCCTTTTTTCAAATATTTATAACTCAGACAAAAAACTTTTTGAAATCGATTAACACTTTAACGGAGATTTATAAATTCTTGATATTGCTATATTTAAAGAGCTACACATTTCTCGTTAACTGGTCTACACAACATAATACAAAAAAAAAGTCAAAAATAAAATTAAAAGAAACTGAAACAAAGAACATACATAATAATATAACATTGGTTTGCAGAAATTTATATACATATTTGAGTATCATGATATCAAGTTTATTTGCTTAACAGGTTGTCTTCAATTTGAATTATATATACATACGTTTTAGGCGATCAGTTAAGGGAGAGGATTAAGGGTAAAACTTAATTTCTCTATGCTATCTTTATTAAAGAATTATTTAATAAATATTTTAATCTCAGTGAGGATTTGAAGGAAATTCAACATTTCAATGAATGCATTTATAGATTTCTGCAAGCGTTGCTAATAGTAGAAGTGTGTAAGGTTATAAATTTACAAGCGTTCAAATGTCCACAAAAATAGAGACATAAAAATAGAAACATTAAAGCGAGCATTTACATAAAACAATTTAAATTAACACAATTTTAAATATATTTTAGCCCCGAAAACTAACGACACGTTTCAAAGTATTCTGGTCATAATGTAAACAGAAGTGCAACGCAATAAAATTCAAAAAAACATTGATTTCATTTTATTTTTGGTTAAACTGTTGATGATACAAATATTTATTTTAAAACTGTCTCATTGACGAGTGATAATGATGATGTAATCGCATCCCAATGAAATGGTGTACGTCAGGTTGTTTTGAACTCCTACATGCGTAAACTATGGGTGAAGAATTTTGAACCATTGTACTTAGTTTTTACACAAACTTAATCGTCCGTATTTTACCTAAGATCGTTATATTGTTTTTATCTGATTTGCAATATATACAAACCGGTTTGTACAAAGTTCCAAACATCGAACTACATGCAGTTTTTTCCAATTTAATTCTTTTCACTGTACCGAGCTAATAATTGAATAATTTAAAGCATATTTTTAAAGAATTACTGTTTTTATACACATACTTCAAAAACTAAAACTCAAAATAGAAGTATGATAAAAAATGTTCATAAGCCATTATTGAACTCTAAAAGAATTTCCAAAATATTGAACAAATCATTTTAATTGAATGCTTATTGCGTCCAGTTTATGAACAAATACAGAAATAATTAACACAAGTAGCGAATAATTCGTGTCACATTTGAATTGCGGCAGGGAGTTTCAGAATGTATCAATATTAAATGGAAATTTGCGTTTGATGATCTGAAGAGTGTAAATATTGATATGAATCAACCAAAACCGAAGTTAATAAAACAAAATTTTGTTTAAGAAATAATAATAGAAACAAAAGTAAATCTTACCGTTGGTTTCTAGAGCCTGCTGCGTCATACTGTCGATACCGAGTCTACGCATTCCATCCTTAATTTCTTCTAAATCTGTTTCTGTAGTTTGAAAAGTATCCGAAACAAATTCCGATTCAGAAAATTGTTTTGCCTTTGCTTTTTGGCTTGAATTTTCAAAAAAATTTTGTTTAAAATTCTCGGATATCTCATTTGGTTTTTGGAAACTTGAATTAGTTTTTTTATTTTTGATATCACTTTGCCCCAATTGTGGGGCAGCAGCGTTTAGACTTGATGGCGGATTTGTTTCGGAAAATTGCACTTTAGCTTTTTTAGGTTTTTTATTTTTATTTATTTATATTGTCAGTTGTGGGTTCCAGTGTATTGTACATTAGTTTATAAGTATGATTTGTGTATTCCAAAAAAAAAAAAAAAACAAAATAGAATAAAAAATAAATAAATAAGTAAACCTAAAAATAAATGAATAATGCAACAAAGAATATAGAACCTAAGGTTTCGAAATGCCGTAGAACAGTGTGATGATGCTGAATTTTTATATTTCGATATTAAAAACGACAGTTTTATAATATTGACAGGCAAAACGGAAAAGAGGGTCGTTCAAACTAAAATGTGATAAGATAAAGGGCTTAAGGTAAAGCGTATGTACGACTATAAAATTTATTTTAATTACTCATTAAAAACAACCTCAGCATTATTTTAATGAATTACATTTTTTCATATTACAAAATAATATGCATGTGCAGATTTTTTCTTATTTTTATCGAAATTTATATATAACCAATACAAGTTAATCCATGATATCTTTGCCGCCTCGATTTACATATTTTTATTTTTTTTGCGCAGTTAAATGCGTGAAGTACATAAAATATAATTTGCAGTGTGCACTTTTTGTATGGTCTCCTCAGAAATACAATCATAAATGCATGGAAGAGATATTACGTTTAGTCACTCCCTACAAACTTGACAAAAAATGCCAAAGAGGAACTCTTGCAATTAGGAATAACCCGGAAGAAGCCAAGAGGTCTCACTCGAATTTTGTTTTGTTTCTCCGTTGCATCATTAGGTTAGTTGGCAAAGATGCTACTGCCCTTCATATTGTACCAAGGCTACAAAATAAGTATTTGTATCAATATGTACTTATATAAAAATACCTAATGAGAAACACTTCTTTTCTTGGCATATGCGAAATAAATTATGACATTTGTCAATTAAAACAAATTAAAGAATACATCAAATCTTTGTTACTCAAACATTGTAAATTACGTTTTACTACACGCTTATTTTATAAGTTTTTAAACACTACGTATGTAGAAAGGTATTCATTTACGAACAAATTTAACAATCTACGTTTAGTTATTATATTAAGTAATATAGAAAAATAGAAAAGCGAATAAAAAATTTGTTTATATATACACAAATGCAAAAATTAAAATTAACAAATACTTTTAACTGTATATTCTTAGGAGGCTTAATTAAAATAAAAAAAAATCAAACGTTTCCTCATTTTCCTTAACAAAAATTAAATGTATATATATTAATAAATTTTTTATTTAACTAAAAAGAAAAATCAAAATACAAGAATAAACAATAAATTAGAACTTACCGTCTTCGCTAGAAGCCTGACCAACCCCATCGGCTCCCAATGTTCCCAATTCTGCTGCTTGAATAATTAGTGAAACGCGGTAAAAGTAATTTCTCCAGAAGTTCTCCTCTGTGATTCTGTTGAAAATTAAATAAAATTAAAAATACAGAACTTTAAAGCAAATTGTTCGATATACATTTTAGGTACAAGTTCAAAACGCATTTTTTCAAGTGCTTGATCCTCGGCCATTATAGCTATGGCTGTGGGATATGCAGTATCGTAATCAAATTGAAAATCAACACCCGCCGGTGGCGCGCGAACAAAATTACGACGATCCTGTGATAGACCCATGATTTCCTCCTTAATTTTGAGCTCATTACTATGTCCAACCCATGGAGCCTGGCCAGATTCTGCAGAACATTGTCCTTTAATAAAAGCCTCTTGTTCTTTGTTGAACTCACCAAGGATAGTCTGCAAATAAAAATTCATGAAACAAAATATTTTTTTTTTATTTTTTCAACTCAAAAAGTTAAGAAGGAAGAATACTAAGCTATCTTCTTAAAAAAAATGTACAAATGGGTTTTTAGTCCTGTTATAACTACAGATTAAAAAGAAGTAAAGAGAATATCTCAGAACTAGGATGCCTTAACATTATTCAAGCAGTAAGTTAATTAACACTAATTTTTGCAGGTGGTAAGAGTTCAATCTACTAAATTTGAATATCTTTCTTAGATTTAAGCATAATTACATGCGATAATGTATATATGTTAATAGTCTTTCATGAAGAAAAACTTTTTAAGCAAAAATAACGCCCTTATGACTCGTAATATTTTTAACCACATATTTACTTACATTATCCTTGACAGTTTCTTTTATTTTAGCTCCTGCTTTGTTAACAGCTGAATACAAGAACGAACCAAAATGTTTGGCACCTTGTGTAACTTTTGTTGTTACTGGAAATAAGCAAATTTATCTTTTTTGACACTATAATCCATAAGCAGTGAATGAGGATACAAACAATTTTGGTTTCCCAAAACATTTATATATTCGTTTGATCGATATGTATATGATGAATTTGTATTAATGTAATAATGAGCACTTTAACAATTAACGCATTGATATAACCGTTCCAATGCCAAAAAGGAGACGACATTTTCTTGTTTAAATCAAAGTATGTATTGAGTGTGATAGTAGCTATTCTAAAACAAAAGACTTCCAGTATGCAGTATTTTTAGACCATGATTCAGGTTTTCAGAAACTGGTTGTCACAAACAAAAGGCTTCTTTTTCTTAAAATACATAAGCTGAACTTTATGCCGATGAAAAAATAAAATAAAATAAAATAAACCCAATCAATGAGCAGGCGGGTAAATAATCTCAAAAATAAACGATTATTCATTTTTTAAACGCAATACAAATTCGCTTTTGGTTCGAATACGGAAACGTTTCACTTTGTTATAAGTAAGGAAATTTTATACATTTTGTAAAAAATCAAAATTTGTTAAGCACTCACAATTCTGTTTGATTTGAAAAATTAATTTTGAATGTTTTATATTCTTATAAATATAATTTACCAATTAGGAAAATTTTGATTTTCTCGACACATACATACTTTTATTTTCTCCCTTACCCTGTCCAATTTGGCCTTCGTCTGTTGGAGTACCACCCCCTGATGCTGGATGAGAATCAGCTCCTTCTGTAGCACTGTATGAAAGCAAAAAAAAAATTGTATTAAGCTAATATTAACATATTGGATTACTTTAATCTATACATATATATATATACGATGCATTTACTGCAAAATAAAGTTAAACGTGCAGTAATCAAATGATATACATATCTTCCCGTCAAAACAGAAAATAAGCAATAAATTCAAAAAAAAATTGTTTTGTGTCCAAATTAAAACCTATTTTATAGATATAAAATACGTCTACGAGTAAAAATAAGAAAGAGACTATTTTTTCCATACTTTCATACATAACTGTATGAATAAAACAAGAAACTAAAATTAATTTCTGGACACATATAACGCCTGGATGTGTAAGCGATTTGCAAAGATTTGTGAAAACTAAAATATCTTAAATATTATTTGATTTACAGAGACACCCTCTACTGGAAAAATAAAAGTTAATTATTAAAAAATTAAAATCAATCACAGTTTTATAATAGACACTTTGTGAACGTCTGAATCCATAAAACGTTATTATTAGGCGACAATGGATACTCATTTCCTTTTTTCGTAGGAAAGAATTAAAACGTAAGTTGGTTTCCTAAAGATCGCAACGAAAGAATTGTCAAGTAGAAGCCCAATGATTACGAATGGACGTTATTAGCCAGCATATTTCCATCCACACTTTGCTAAGAAAAACAAAAAAAAAAAACTACAGGTAGGAAAACATACAAATCGATTGCACTAGATATTAATGTAACTTGGGAAGTATATCATTTTTGTGATTCACTTAAAAAAATAATAATAAGTATGAATGTTTATTAATATGAACATTCGGGCAAGCAGTATATATATTTATCATAGGGAGTGCATAAGGAATACAAGTTTGTAAAAAAAAAAATGGACTAATAACAATGCTACAAAAAAATAAAATAAAAAATAATAATAATGATTTTTATTCTAAATAATATTTTTATTGTAAATACTAATAAGAAGCAACAAACACAAAGAAATACGCATAATTGAAAAAAAAGTTATACGTTTATAAAACAGAAAACACATAATTCTAATAAATACTACTAACAATAATTCTAACGGTGATTTTTTAATGGGCCGTACACAAATGATGGAATTTGATATTATGTGCTTTATGCGTTATCATCTTCAAATATTAATTTTGCTGTGTTGCTTCAATAAACTAAAGGAATGAGAAATAATACAAGAAAATACAAAATATATATAAAAACAAATCAATGACTAATGCAAATAAATGTTCTTCTTCTTCAATGAATTTCAACTTAAAAGTCTTTCGTGAAGATTAATGGCCATCATATTTACGGGATTTTTTTAAAGATACAAATGTTTATGTATACTCATTATTAACAGAAAATAACTCGTTTGGTTTTAAACGTTTTAAATCAACTATAATTAAATAAATTTGTATATTTTATATAAATATAGAACATAAAACCCACATACGCATTACTTTAAGAGTTCTCCTTTTTTTTATTTAATTTCTGACAGAAATTAAAGTGAAAAGAAATGCGAACAAATTGAAAATCAGAACAAACGGGAAGAATTTTTTTAACAAGCTCAATATGTTAAAAAAAATTGCATTTGCTTGACCATTCAATCTTTTTATAAGAAAATTCTTAATATTTTATATTAATAGGGCAAGCAGATTTACAAATGTATAAGCGAATTTTCACTTCTTAAATGTGGAATAACCAAAGTAGTATGTTTTTATTAAGTAAGCGTAGCTTGATATTGTCACTTTTACAGGCTAGCAAAAATAAAAGTAAGTACATACATATGATAATGAATAAATGACAAATGATAAAATAAGATGTAATATATTCAAGTATACCAAAGAGGATATAATGTTCAGCTAAGTCCTTATGATATAACGAGTAATATACATATGCATGTTTGTACATATGTATAAATTACATATTTGCAACGAAACAAAATAAATTTCTGTTAAAAAACTATCAAAACTCTAAAAAAAAAATCTAAATGCTAAATTTCGCAGAATAACATCAATTTATTTTTTAATTTATTCATATAAATTTTCGGCCGATTTTTTTTTGAAAATATTTTAAGTAGGTATTGTGTAAAAATATTCCCTGTAAATATATGTAATGGAATGCCAATTGAAAATAATAAATATGTAAACAAAATTTAGAAACTGGTAACATTAGAATATAAGCTATATTTAAAAGCGAAATTTTTAGGTATTAAGTTCTTATAATAAAATAACTTTTATCAAAACAAATTAAATTAAGAATTAACGAAAAAAGTGTAACAGTTAAATACCAGTATTCCGTCATTAAATGTTTGGCCCATACCTAATATACCTCGACTTGTCTTCATCATCACCACTAACTGCACCTCCAGCTTCATTAGTACTCTGTTCCGCAAGACCTTCTACGTTACCTTCTTCACCAGCACCTTTTCTTAAGCCAGGAATTGATGGTATTGATGGCATTGCTGGCATAGCTGGCATTGACGGCATTGCCGGCATTGACGGCATAGTTGGCATCGATGGAATAGATGCACTACCCAACCAACCTTTTACATTTGAAAACATTCCGCTGAAAATGTAGAAAAAAAAAACGTTTCATTTTTCCAGATTTAAGCTTATTTATTATTCTGTCGAAGTTTACGAGTATGTTCTAAGTAATATCCTTACGTAAAAATGTTCGCAAATGGAACTTAACTGTTAGGCAGTTGCTTAATAAACTTGTTTTATTAAAATTTGTATTTGTGAACATACAGTACTGTTAGACTGATTATCAATAACAGTTGTAATGACAAGGTAGATAAATACAAAAGCAAATACTAATTAAAAGAAGAAACTAAACAAAATTATTATCTTACCTTTCGAAAAACGATGATACCAAATCATTTCTAAATAAAAATTAAAATTAAATGTAAACAAATAAGAAAATATAAGAAATTAAATAACAAAAAAAAAAAAATCAATAAATAAAAGAAATATAGTATCAAAATTATACATACATATGTACATATGTAGTTGAAGCAAAAGTATAAAAAAAAATAATAATAATACATATTGATATGTTTCTTCCCATATAGTATGTAGGTATATAATTTTGAGCATATAATTTTTTTATGCTTTTGAGAACACCTAAACATATTTAACCAAATATGTTTTATGTGAATTTTTCGCGAGCATAACAAAGTCAAAAAGTTTCAACATATTTTCAGCCAACTCGCTCTGTAAGAGCATTGGTCCAAAGGGCTACCTCACAAAGTTTGATGGAATTAACAATTATTATCAACACACACTGCTTGCGTGCAAGATGTTCAACTAAAAACTAATTAAAAACAAAAACAAAAAATGTGTGCTTCTTTTATAGGTCATTCATGACGGAGGAGAATTATTTTCATTCCATTGGTACTAATAGCTCTAAGTACAAATATTGTCTTCATCACTGTGACGGTCAATGTGTTAAAATATATTTTTCTATCCTGAAATTTCATCAACATTCATGAAATTTCATTGAAACTCCGAAGGTAAATTTACACAACTAGAGGCAAACACACGTGTTTCTTAGTTTAATGTTTAATCCAAATCCAAATCGCAAATTCAAATATTTGGCGCGTCGAGAAGTAGTGCTGCGAACAAACTTTTAGTTGTTTTGCAGAGATTCAAACTTGTGCCAGCTCGCGTAGCAGTCCAAGTAATCACTGTGTCATGACGACTATTTGCGCATTACATACTATTAAAAACATTTTGCGGTTAAATTCATATAATATTGTAAAATAATCTTGACCTACTGCTGGATACTGAAAAAAAAGGGACACATATGACTTTATTTTTCGTAACTACTAATATACATATATGTATATGTATACAATGGACATTTTATATCTCTGTATAGGGTTTCTAAATCTGTCTTTGTAAAGAAAGTGATTACTTAATTTTTGATGTACTAAATTTGGTTTTCTTTGCTTAAAATTAATTAATTAATTAATACATGATCGTGTTTTTTTTTAATTGACATTTTCATTCAAAATAATTCACTTGTTGAATACCAAAAAAAAACGATTATGATGAAAATCGATTCAATTTCGATGAAGAATATATTAACTTTTTTTTGATGTTCTCAGAACTGGTACGCCTTAAGTGTAATAATGGACATAGTGTACTCGTTAGTTTGTTTGCTTCTTACACCCATATTGTGAGTGCAATAGTCAAAAAATATTTGAGCAAGTTCGTACTAATTTGCCTTTCGCGAACATAACGAATAATGAATAGTACATGCAAGATGAACCAACGTATGACAGGGGGTATACAATTTGATCGTAAAATCGTATGGATTCAAAATATGGTATTGATGTAGTACGAAGATTAGTATGGTATTCTACATTCTAAATATTTTAATTAAACAAATCAAACAGAACAAAAAAAGTAACTTATCTCAGAAAATTAGATCATCATAAATTATATTCAATGCCAACATAAAGAATCTAGACAGAGCTAATGTACTTGACTGACTCGAACTAAATCTCAAAGCAATAAATATAATTGTCGTTCAATAATAGTGCTCCGCGGAGAGTTTTATTTTGGCACCATACTTCTGTATTACATGTTGTTGTCAACCATTAAATATAAGTTTCTGGCACAACTTTAAAAGCATACATTTTTACTTCTGACACCCCAAAATAAAACTAAGCATTAATAACCGAAATTTGTTATGTAAATTGTTTTTGAAACCTTATCACAAAAACATAATCTGGTTTTTATGACAGGTACCTAACCTATGTATGTATATTCTCCAAAATCGATCATTTTATTTCGACTATTCCTTTCATCTTTATTTAAAGCCTTAACGTAATTCTTCTTCTTTTTATTATTATTATAACTATTGACATGAAATAAAATGATTAAAATCGGTTCTTACTTCTAAATGAATATAATTCGTCTTTTGCCAAAAATTGCTCATTTGGGGCTCGTAGATAAGTGTGCACTAGAATTTCTTTTCCCCCAAATTCGCTGATCCTACTCCACTTTTAATCCGAAAGTTAAAGTTTACAACGAATAAATAAGGCTCTATGGACTAATTACTTCTAACACCAGAACTATGATTACTGGAACGAAATTGAGTAAACAGCTTGTCTACGCCCTTTAATCTATAGAGATTTTAACAATTTAAATTCGTTATTCTTTAATGTGGGAGATTGTATGCAATTAGCCAAAATGTTATAGTGATATTTTAGAGGTTGGTGAATTGAGTCAATTAGTTGAATTTGTACCAAACAGTTAAATGTTCGATGTTGGCCCAACAATCTGTTCTATTATTTCTATTCACAAATATAAGGCTTTGGAATTTTTTCTCATTTGCAATACATTAAGTATGAAATGTGTGCTTTTATACTACATAGGTATAAGTTATTATCAGTCATATCTAAAATAGTTATATACTTTTGTGAACAGTACTGAGAATATGCTTCTCCTTGCACATTACACCCCACATGTAGAGCTAAGCAAATATGACGTTTACTTATCGATTGGGGACGGGATATGCGACATAAAAGAGGAAAATAAGAGAGAAAATTTTTATTCTGAAAAGAGAGAATTTCCAGTGACATTTCTCCGCAAAAATAAGAATTATATATCGGAATGTATGCAGTTTTTTTTTTATTTTACAGAGTATATATACGTACTTTTCTTTTTAACTTTTCGGAATTAGGAAGGGAGGAGCAAAATGATATTGAATTTTTAAAACAATTAGTTGTTCTACTCAAATGATTTATACACTTAGGTTTTTTTGTAACTTTATACCAGAAACGTAATAAATATATACAATGTACAACAACCTTTGTGGAGCTTATGCGAGTAAAGTATTTTTCGAAAATCAAGCTTATTCCGCTGGGGGAACGCGGGTCTCCACATTCCTGGTTTGTTACTAATAATTCCATGTCAAGGAATATTTATATGATACAAGTTACATAAAAACTAGAATTCTATTCGTATTCTCGTTCTACATTTAAAAAAAAGGCGTTAGAAGAATTTTAGTATTTCATTTTTATCGAAAGCATATGCAAAAACAAATAGACAAACATTACGAAGAAATTAAGGAGACTAACATTCCTTCCAATGAAAGTGGAGGTCAAATCCAATATGGAACTTTATCATCCACAAACCTTCACTAGTTCAAGGAAATTTTCCAGTTAAAATTAATTTCACCAATCAGGTGCGCACAATTTTGTTCTAATATAACAAGAGGAGAGAGGATACAGCCAGAATGTTAAATTTAAAGATTCATAAAGATTGAAACTAATTTTTTGATATCTAAAAATTGTAAAAAGTTAAAGACAGCAGTGATTAAATAGTAAGGTAGAAGAGTAAAAATTATAATCTTTTGAGATATTTGCCTTTGGGGGGGAAAAATTGTTGATTCTACCTATTTCATGTATATATTATGCAAACTTGATTCCCTTGGAAAGAACCAATACGACCTTAATACAAGAATGCTATAACATGGAAGTGGAAGAAATATACACAAGACAGTAAAAAAGATTGAGAGAAAAGCAGTAGAGAGAATTTTACTGGAATACCGCACGTCCACGAGGCAGAGAAAAATCGATTTTTTCTGCAATGTCGAATCGAAGGGTGAATGTAGAATATGTATAGGTATATTTTCTAAAGTTGATTTTAACAAAATATCTTAAATGTTTATTAGAACTTTGGGTTGAGTCTTTTCTAGAAACTTACCTTTTTGGAGCTCCATCCTCGTCAACAGGCTGTTCAAGAGAAGTAGCCTGTTCATGTTCGACAACAGGGGCTGCAACTGGATCAGCCTGTTCCGTCGGATTAGAGTTTGGTGGTGGTACTGGAACATCTTCATCTTGGGGTTCACCCTTAGCAGCACCAATCCAAGATGTAACTTGATTTGTCAACCCAGAAAACATTTTAACAGTGGTACTTTTTCCTGGTTTGTTTTAAGAGGTTTTTGAAATGCACTTCAAATTCACTTCACTCGAAGTCGTTTTTATATAACTCTAAGAAACCCCTCACTTATGTTTGAGGGTAAAACTTTCCGAGGAAGTTTAACAAATTCCTCAAGGAAAAATTCACTCAACCTCTTAAATGCGGGTAGGCAGTTAGGCACAAACCTAATTAAGATTCCAATACTTTGGAGAAAAAACGTTTTTCTATACTTATTGACTGACTGTTCTTCCGAGGAATATTAGTTCTTGTCCTGTGCAAAGCGAAGGTCCTCTGAAAACTGTTGGAATGGAAAACTATATCGACTTTGACTGGAGAGAAAAGTTGAAAAAGTTGTATATTTCTCCTCCTTTCGTTTTAGAGGGTGTATGTGATGCGATTGTATTAATGCAAGCTTCAATATTGTTTATCGCGCATGGATCAGATTTTATTTTGAGTTAAATTGACCACTGCGACGTCGCACAAAAAATTGTTTTGTTTTTTATTTTCGTCTTATTAAATGGCTTCGTGCTCAAGTAAAAATTTATGACAGCTTAGTTGGTATGTACAGTAAGGAATAAGATTAGAAAAGCTTATTATTTCAACTATCAATTAAAATTGTGGTAATCAGCAAAATAAGCGTATGTATCTTAATTTATTAAATTTTACTGACAAATATAAGTTATAACCAAGAGAAGGAATTAAGTTGTATACCTAAGCACATTTATTGTATATGTGATCGCCGTGTCATTACTAAGCTAGAAAGTGCATTGGACTGTTACGTAACATAGGTTCGAGTCAATATCAGTAATGACAAACTTCCGTTAATATATTCTGCATCTATTTTGTGATAGAAAAATAATTCTAATTCTATTACATTTGTATCGAACTCATCATAATGTTTCACATATAGGGGGCGGTGTGTTGACATTTGAACTGTCAAAATAAAAAAATTCAGCGTTTGACAAAGTGAATACTAAGTGAAGTGGTAGAACTATACTAAACCTAATTCTATTGATTGAGACAAATTATTAACATCTTAGATCCATAAAAACGTTTATCTTAACAGCGTGTGATTAATTCCTGAAATAATTTTGTTCTCAACACGCTACTACAAATTGTTTATAAAAATAAGAGGCAGACTCGTAACTTGAATAACAAATAAACGTTTATCAAATCTTTTAGCGGTGGAAATTGGTCTTAAAAATTGTGTCGACAAGATTTTTAAACTTTTGCAGAATGACACTAGTTGGCTTAGCCGCTAGAAAGTTGTCCATAAAGAAAAGGTTTGTGTTTCTATTGCTTATACATTTTATTTTTATCTTGAATTACTGTTCCAGGAATGCTAAGCTAGCAGCAGCCTTTCCAAATGGTGTTCGCTGCCAAAAGTGCCTCGAATATGGTCATTGGAGCTATGAGTGCAAGGAAACCAAACAAAAATATGTGCATCGAACTTCTCGAAGCAAACAGCTAAAAAATAACTTAGCTGAAAAGGAGCAACAAATTGCGAAAGTGCCTACAACAAAGGAACCAAAATCGAAAAGGGCTAAACGCAATTCTAGCTCCTCTGGAAGTGGTTCAGAATCTGAAACTGATTCGAGTGCGGACTCCGGAGAGAGTGGGTCGTCTGACAGCGATGAAGACAGCTCATCATCAGATTCATCAGAATCATCATCGTCATCAGCTTCATCTGTTTCAAGCATCTCAGGCTCTTCCTCAGTAGGGTCATCGTCTTCGGATGAAGGAGCGAAGAAGAAAAAACGAAAAAAGTCTAACAGCAGTAGTTCCTCTTCGGAGGATGAAGATTGAGTTAAACCAGTAATGGTTGTTTTTTGCATTTAAAATTTATTTTCACCTTAAGTATTTGTATTGCACTTCTGTATGTTTTGCTTTAAATAAACTGAAATTGCGAGTGCAGTTTTTTTTATTTTTAATTTAGCTCAGAAATAAAAACGAGTTTATGGTTTGTTGATTTTTAATCACTCATCGTCCTCTTCGTCGTTAAAGTGTGATTTGTAAATTCCTAGGTCTAGCTGCTGCTGATTGACCACTTCAGGATTGTCGTTAAAAACTGATTGCTCCTCTGCTCTAGCGATAGATTCTGTTAACTGGGAAGAGTCGTGTACCTCTTGATTTTTAATTATATTCACTGCGTTCGATCTCAATTGCAGTTCTTCAACCTAGGACAAATTATTGTATACGTTTGAGCATTTAGCAGTTACAAACCCTTCATTGACTTACTTTTAATGTATTTAAGTTTTCATTAATTTTACCCAAGACATTGGTTAATTCACGCTCTAATTGCACTAGAAATAATTGTTCTTTTTGGATCTCAGCCGTCGTTGATTGCTTTGCTCTTTTCATTTTTTCTTATTTAAAAGAAAGCTTTAGTGTTATATAGCTGATAACTTGAGACAAAAAAAAAACACTCGCTAAATAATCATTCGAAGCTTGAAAAGCAACATAATTTTCTTATGCTAGACAGCCATCGGCATTTAACAAATCCACTTTATTTATTTGTCAGATCATCGCAACGCAATGGATGCGTTCCACAAGAACTGAAATCGGCAGAAACCTGTCATGTATCGGTTGACGATAGAAAAAGTTCGAAAACGCTGTTTATGACGAATGTGTAAAAATTTTAAACAAAACGAAAAGAACAATTAAATTTGTATGGAAACCAGACCTACATTTGATTGACGGCTAGGGCCGTGTACCAGATTGACATGTTTTCATTGCTAGATACATATTTTTATTATTATTACTATTTTGTTGTTGTTATTATTATTCAAAAGTTGCCTCCTATTATGCGTCTCCTATAGCGTAAAGCATTTTCAGCATAGTTATGCAGCACATCCCATCCACGGTCTCCATTTAAAATACTTAACGCATCTTCCATCTCTAGTACTTGTGATCCAAAGAATGTAACACGAAATTCTCTAAGAATAGGGCATTTATATAAATGCGATAAAATGGAACACATCCTCTCTTTCTCTAAGATTACATAGATTGCAAATGATTGGAAGCTCGGGTCGGTGCGGTATGTAGTTCAAGTTTATAAATTCTGCTCTTATTTTAAATATGGTATTTATTTTATCAGTTGAATTACAATTTAAAGAGAATGTTTTTTCCTGTAGATTGTACCTCAATTTACTGTACAACATTCTAAACTGTGATGCCTGGGCTTCGTTTATATATGAATCGTAAAGAAGATGGGCTGTTTTTTCCAGTATAGTGTCAAATTTTAGCTTAAGTGATGTTCTCTCTTCATTTTGTGAAACAGTTATGTTAAGCCCACAGTTTTGAGATAGATTTTCCCATTCTCTTTTTGAAATTATGTGAGAGAGTATTATTTTTGGTAGACTTTCTTATTACATTCCCATTACTTTTATATCATAGCTAAAGTGTAATTTAAGAGTTTCCAAATACAGGGGGGCCTTCTCGGTCTCCAAGTGAAGCATATAATAAGGGGTGGTATTTGGCAACCTAAAAACTCTTTCGACAGCTGTAAATGTGCAGTAACCCCATACCTGAGCTCCATATCATATCATATTAAAATCGGATGACGAAAAGAAAAGTTATCGTCATTTAAAGATTTTCAACGCGTGCGAAGCCGCGGGTGGACTGCTAGTAACATAATAGATGTCGCAGTAGCACGAATGATTTTTTGTTTCGAACTGTGTTCAATATACCTATTTTATTTTTTTTTTTATGCAATTTTCCCAGACTGAACAAATTGCCCGTTTAGCTTCTTTTAGTTTGATTTCAAGGTATTTATTCATATTAATGTTAGATGAAATCAGCAATCCTAGATACTTGTATTCTTCAACTATATCTCTATGTGCTCTCTTTCATACATCCAGGCTTCATTTCTTGAATATCGCCCTCCACTATTTCCGAAGATCATGATTTTCGTTTTCCCTAAGTTAACAGACAGATTCCATGTGTTACAATAGCTTTTTAGTCTGTTTATCATTAGCTGTTTAACTCGCCTGAAAAGATAATATCATCTGTATATATTATCTGTATCATGTAAATGTGATTTAGAAACAAAAATCCGAAGGCAGCCTTGCCCGCTTAAGTGTTTATTCTTTCTTGTTGATAGGTTATTTGTTCACAAATTATGTTTCTTAATTTTTTGATGAAATAGAAAAAATCATAGTGATATGAATAAAAAATTTCGTGAAGAAATAGCTGCGTTTTATAAGGAGACACGTTCAGTTGCCCTGAGGCCGCCTTCCAATTTGTTTATCTTATTTTGTTTTTTTACCTCATCACCAATATCTCACCTAAACAAAAATTCTGCTTTACCTTCCGTCATTATTTTAACTTTGTCTGTTAGAGGGTTAAGTTAACTTAGAGTGCCAGTAAGTAAGAATTACATATTATAGTTAGTTAAGCTTGTTTTAAGCATTTGTTTTTTGTCCTAGCGAGTAAGAATAAATGAATTGAATTGAATAAAAGTGACTAAAAAATGACCGATTTCAAGGAACGAAAGTACAAAACCTGCACCACACCACGACTTAATTTAAATATTTTAATGCAACAGTAAACTTGAAAGTCCTAAAAGCTCTTATTGTTACACAGGATAACAAAGCGAGGGTGGAAAAACGTGTTATGTTAGAACGTCAAATAAGAACAAGGACACCGCATGAAAAATCAATAAAATAAAAACATTGCAACCAAAGTGCACGAAGAAAAAAACACATTACTAAGTTCATCTCTCTTAAATTTACACCAATTGTTCTGATTTTGTGCAAAGTTATTTGATATATCTTTGATTAAGTTATCTTAATTTATGTAGTAAACAAACATGAGAAGAGATTAGTAAATGACTTGTTAGATATCTTATATCCCCACCTTTTTTGTTGATATTATTTGTTTTCATCGCATATTATGAGAAAGAAGTTTTATTAGATGAAGAAAAACAAGGATTTTTAGGACAAGGCAATAAGTGATTAGTAATAATTCCTTAGTGGACAAATATGGTTGGAAAAACACTGTTGGCAACTGAAGTTAATATGGTCAAAGAACGCCCTGTTTTCATACCACCACGGAAGCGGCAGACATCAAAAAAAGCGAATGGGACACAAAATTATGTTGATCATATCGTTGCAGTGCAGGTAGGAGTAAGTTTAGATTTTAACTAAATATAAATGCAAAATTTTAAATATGAATGCATACAAATTAGATTAGCGAAAAAATCAAGTAGTTTTGGTGGTTTAGTTTATTACCAAAATATAATACATTATGGAGACATTCAATTATGGATATATTTATGTGTTTCTTATTTTTATTCTCTAATTTTGTTCCTATAGAATCGTCAAAAGCTATCTCCATCATCGCCTGGACTTGAAGATGACCTACTTAAGACTTCACTTATCCTTAAGAATAAGCAACCACTGCCACAATTACCAATCGATGAAACCAAAATATCACCTACTCAGATCCAAAGTAAAATATTAGCCACAAGTTCTGATAACATTTACGAGGGCGAAGATAATGAATTGAAACATTTTGAAAATCTCCCTCCGGTTGTACTGCCAACTACTCGTCGTGAGAGTTCCACCGTAACGCCAAGTAGTTACTCCGAAAGTAGTTTAGACGCAAAACTGAGCAAATCACAAGATTGTCTCAGCACTCGCTCCTCTAAAAAGCGAGTGAATATACGAACAGATATATTGCATGTGCGAAGTAGTCGAAATTCTCCAGAGATTGCCAACTACGAAGATCTGGAGTCTGGAGAAACCAGCGTTCTTAATGCTGATGAAAATAGTTTGGAAAGATACAACACTAGGCGATCTATGGATAGTAATTACTTAACAATGACAGGTGAATAAAGGACAAAGCATTTTGAATGTCATATATATGTACAGTTGAATTATCTTTATCTTTGTACCAGGTACTATTAAAAGGGGTCGGAAAAAGGGTCAGTGTGTCGACCTGCAAATCAACATAAGTCGTGAAGAGTTGGAACAAATCAATGCAGTTGCAATTGCTACTGAAACTAAGAAAAAAGGAAGGCTTTGCTGTACCTGTTCCACAACTACGGGAATACACATCCTTCTGCTGTCATTGATAAGCCTTCCATTTGTGATCCTGATCTCAGGGGTGTACTCTTTTTATATTGGTACTTTAACATGGTACAATATGTTTAACTATTTTAGTGAAGAAAAAGGCTATGTACACAAGCTTTTTATGTCTCCTATTCTTATATTAATTTACCCGGTAGGTATTGTAGTGTGCACAGTTGGGCTAGGTTTGTATGCCGGTGTAGCGCAAATTAGCTTACAACTCAATAGTTGGATAAATGAGATATCTGATATAGAGAAAGGTTTTTATGGTTGGCTGTGCTCTTTTTTACGACTTTCTGATTGCAGCCCCTATGAAGTTGTAATATTAACAGATATTCGTATCCCGGAAGAAAATCCTCATGCGAATACTTCGACTGAGGAGTTGTCGCTGTAAGGCTGCAAACAATTGTGCAATAGAATAGTAGGTATATATCTATACAAAATAAATTGTATAGAATATTGCTTATAAACCGTCTAGGTATGCGCGATTCCAAAAGACTGACGGTTTCATTTATTTAAATGGTGATAATATTGCGGACCTTTGGTTTATTTGTTTTTTTTCTATTTTTGATCACTTTTATCCATAAAAGAAATATGTATAAAAGGGCATGTAAACCTATAAAACCACATTTGTGTAATTTAATTTTTTTGTAAATACATATTGCTAAAAGATTTACGGAAAGCAATTTTCAAAATATTCAGTTTCCTACTAACATAAAAATAAAAATTGAAGTAAGTGTAAAATAAAGACATATTTTCAGAAATAATCCTACAGCATATGCATGCATGAATCTGATATATTTTTCATATCGAATAAAAGCAGAAAATGTATTTTTAAATGTTGAAATACCTAAAGCGTATATCCAAAATTAAAAATCAAAAACGGAGGCCAAATATTTATTATTGTGTATAGAAATATACATGTATTTGTAAAGATATTATAATTAAAGACTAAGCATCTTTTTTATAATTTTATTTAAAAAGAGGATTCAAACTAGGTAGAGGTTCGATTGTGCTTGTGAATAGGTTCATACAAAGTTTTTTTTATATTTTTTTTATTTATTATGTATGTATGCATATAATATGTGTAGATATATCATGTACATACATGATAAACACAATTTATAAATTAACTTTTATGTAAGATTTTTTTATAACTATGTACTTGAATTTTTGAATAAAATATTATTCGAACAATTTGTGGGTAATATCTTACGTGTTCTTTTCTTATTTTAGAGTTATTTTAAAGGTGTTGTTTTTTGCATGGAAATAGTGAGTGAGAAATGTAGCACAGATGAGTCCATACTATAATTTACCTTAAGTACCTTTTGACAAATGAAAAACAGAACAAAATACAGTGAAATCTCGATAATTCGGACCAAGAAAAAACTTCGAATTACAGAGGTTTTTGAATTATGGAGGTTTCAGAAAAAAACGTTCGTCACGAACCCATTTCAATAAACCGTTGAAGAAAAACAAACAGACTTAACTTCGAATTATAGAGGTAAAAATAGCCATCATTTTCGAATTTGAGAGGTTTTCAAGTTATTTTGCGCAACAGTTAATTCGAATTAACAAAAGGTACAAATTGCATAGGTTTTCTTTGATTAACAGAGATTTTTTTTAAGGGACAGAGCAAATGCTTCTATTTATAGAGGTTTTCGAACTATCGAGATTTCACTGTTGTGTGATCGAGAAGTACATAATTGATCAACACACATACATATAGGAGAAGGTTCAGTATGTAAACGAATTTTTGATAACCTTCTTTCTCCTACTCTTTTACGACAAATTACGGCATAGAAGATCTTGGTTTAAAAAAAAACAAGAATTTTATTTATGTAACAGTTTTATTGCCTGCTGATGCATAATTGGTGTATTTCTTCAAAATATAGTCCATTGCCCGTGGATTATCATTTGGGACCATATGCCCAGCGCGGTCGACCCAATACATAGCAAAGTTACCAGCTTCCTTTTGGTAGCCCTCCAGGATTCGATTTACAACAATTCCTATTCTTGGTGCATTTTCATATTCTGTCTTATTCACCCACTTCATTTTATTGATCCAATTTACGGTACCAGGCGTAGCACATATGAGATCCAACTGACCTGAGAATACAGCCACCTTCAATGTTGTTGAGTTAAGTAATGTTTCAACTAAAAATATTAAAATTTTGTTATGTTATATGAAAGTTATTTCCTAATAAAAAAATGCAGGTACCTATATCCACAGCAGGTTTCATAAAATCAGATGACAGAACGCTAAAAGTTGTTCCACTTTGAGATCCCCAAATTACTTTTGAGGGGATATCCAAAGCTTTACTGACTGGTCCCCGCATTAAATTTTCCAATATTTTATCACGATCTTCGTCTATGTCAAACTTTACTAATGTTCTATACATAAGGTCTATAATAAAAAAAAATTCCAAATAAGCATAAAGTGTAATTTGGAAATGTTGTACATCCTTTCACCTTCATTACTTGCTAAAGATCTTGTGTAAACCTCTCCATTTGTGGGCAACAAAATGTTATAGAAATCAACTCCTTTTGATTCCTGCAACAATACACGCTGAGTATTACCCCAAAGAGCAGTGGATTGGGTATATTTGCCATCATTAACAGCTTGTTCGGTGTTATTTGCCGATGTCATAATCTTATCATAACCATCTTGGTCAACTATTCCCTAAAAAATGTAGGATGTGAATTGAAACGTATAATGAACCTGGCTTTATAGACACATTTTGCTTTAAATATGATAAATATGTGCATTATTTTCTTACCATATTCAACAAAAGTGGAGCCCAAGCATTAACTGAATCGACTGGCGACACCCATGGATCTCCCAGTGCAACTGATTGCAAATTGCTTTCAATTTCAAAATTTTTAATGGATTTGTACAATTCTAAAGCAAATTCAGGAGCCATTTTACCACCATAACTTTCACAGAAAATGTGCAAGGGAACTACTTTAAATTCTGGGTGGAGAGCGTAGAATCCTTTCATAAATGCAACCAAGTCTAGAGCTATCTGCTTGTTAGATTTTGTTAAATAAAGCGCATTATCAACGTAACTAAAACCACTTCCGACAGGATTATCAATGAAGAGAACATTCATATCCTTAACCCAAGTGTGATTGCGAGGATTCAAATAGAGAGTCAAGGGACCTAGCTCTTCGAAATTTCCATATCCGGTTGAGGAAGCTCCTGGGCCACCTTGTAACCATATTGCCAAAGGACGATCAGTGTAAACAGTCACATTAGCTGTTGTGTAATACAACCAATAAAACATGTGCGCTCCTTTTCGAACATCGACGTACCCATAATCCTGATCGCCGGGACCAAACCCTTTCCTTGCTGATACTATAAAAAAAGAAATACAAAAGAATTTTTTGAGAAATGCATAGAAATTTAAGCACATCCACAAAAGATACAACATAACTTTAAAGATTCAACCTAGGCACTAACAACATTTATTAGTTAAGAAAATTATTCATGTCATCAAGTTTAAACTAATAAAAAATCAAAGTTCTAAATTTAGTATTGATTATATCAGTGAAAGATTAATATATTATAAATTTAGATACGCGCAAATAATATGGGTTATATGATTTTTGTGTAGATACTGAATGTGATTTACAATTTGAATTAAACAAATTAATTTTTTCTTTTTGAAGTTGTCAAAGTTTGCATAAATGATGATGATTTTTTTAACATGTCTTCGTTTCTCTTAATTTTTATTATAAAACTTCATTAAAAAAAAAAACACATATCACTAACACTGTCTCGTCCTCAAATTTGAATTAATTATTTTGTACGAGTAGGAATTGTATTTAATCACTTACTGCCTGCGACAAAGAAGTACACTATAACCACTGAAACTAATCCTACTTGCCGGACCATTATGTTATAAGTTGATAATTCCAATTAGAACAGAGCGATTTGATTTCGATTCCATTCCTTTTATATTGGTCTCACTATCAGATATACTCATATATTTTGATTTAATTTTTGTTCATTATCTTAACTTTCAATAACAATTTACTGAGGCTTTGATTTCCATGTAATATCGCACACAACCGATAAGGCTTTCTTCTAATGCCTTACCATATTAAGTAGTGCCTTCGCCAATCTCTGATTATTTTGTGAACTACCTAAATACTCAATAGGCATCGCTCTATGTACGAGTATATCTACTTTCACTTTAAGGTGCTAGCTGCAAAACTTATTAAACTTTCCACGTATATCTATTTGTTTACTATTTTTAAAGAAATGAAGTAGGTGGGAAGATTCAACGAGGGTACTGACCGGAAAAATATCTGATTAGAAATGATTAATTGATGTGTTTATTTGCCATTTAAACGTTATTGCATGTAGTGGGGTGTTTTACTTTTTACCAAAAGAAATCTGCAAAAATATTGTTTTAGTAAGATGCATTTTATTCATAAAAAATAAAAATAAAAATGGAAAGCATCAATTCCACAAATTAGTTCAAGGTAGGAATATACCTACATTACTTACATGAATATTATTCAATTCAATCAAGTCAATTATATTATTTGAAATACATTTATACACTTATAATAAGATTTTAGTAAAATATCTAATCTTATCTTTTGACCGCTTAGCTTGGGAAATTAACTTCGTAATTTGTGAGAACATTTATTATAGCAAGACAACTAAACCATTTATAATGCAGGTAGCGTTTGAGGTGCCCTTGCTTATCGAACGATTTCCATTAAGTCCTCATTACAAGATTTTTATATACATACCTATGTATTCGGAATTGATAAAAACATTTTTGGAAAACAACGATATTCATACCTACATGTGTACTTTAGAATTGCTACGAATAGATTTGAAATCATTTTTTGCTGCAAAATAAACTTTCGGTCTATTAAATAAACCTTCTTTAGGTCTTATACTTAAACTGCCTATCACTTTAGTAGCTATTCGTGGTAGTTGTTATAACATTTTCTAAGATGATTAATCTAAGATTTCTTTTAATGGAAATTTGAGATATTAACTTGGAATGGATTGTACATGTTACAACTAGATGGCTAATTTTTTACATAGATACTCGATCTATACTACACTTCCACTGCTACGAAATGGATCTATGTATATATTATACAGTGTACCTCCGATTATCCGTCAGCCACCGGACCAACACCCTGACTGATAATCAAAAAGACGGTTAATCGAGATTGGGAAGAAAACTGGAAAGCTCAATGTGAATTTAATTTTTTGTCGAAGTTTTATTGAACATTATAATGAATTGAACACATTTGTATGTATATTTATAAAAAGAAAAGAATCAAAAATTATGATTGGGATAAGAAGTCGGTAATTTTGGTTTATTTTATAGTGGCTTGTGATTTGAATTGTGTGTGTGACGTGTGAGGGTTAACCGGAGTGATGGATAATCGGAGGTACACTGTATATGTTCCACTCCTCACTCAAATTATATTGGTGTTTTCCGAGGGCTCTGTCCTCTCTTTTTATTTATCAAATACCTTTTCGTTTTTACTTACAAGTTACAGTGATAGCACTGTTTTCGCTTATCTTTTAACGACTCCAATGCACTGCTTTCGCTTATTTTTCAACGACTCTAAAAGCCCCAAGTTATTTAGCCTTAGAAGTGGCGAAGACAAACAAAACTCAATTCTGACATTGATCAAATCATTAATTGGGGTACAAAACGAATGGCTTTATTATGGCTTCTTTCTGACGAAAAGTGAAATTTAGTAAATAGTTTTTAAATCACACGTTAATATGGAGCTTTCTTGCATTATCTATAACATTATCGAGATTTAAAATAATTATGCATCGTCACCTCCAGCTCTTTCCTAAATACGAATGTTCATACATATGAAATTTCCATTCTCTCTGTCATTAATCAGTAGGAATATACACAGGTAATTAAAAAAAAAAAACTTTAAAAACACATACTCGTAGGGTGTGAATGTTGACATATTATCTCATGCTTTTTCATAAAATATTTTTTCAAAAGATATTAAGAAAAAACTACTTGAAAAGTATTGAAAAGTATGACACTACATACTACAGATATTAAACTGCTTTATTCTTGTTTCAGCCTTTAAACGTTACTCTCAATGCAGCTAAGAAAGGTTTACTTGAAGAAATCGAAAAACGTGGCGACTTATGACATTCGCGTCGTAAAGTTCTCATTCTTCTCTCCCAAATTCAAAACAGCATGCTTGCATGCATCTTCCCTACTACACACTTTTCCATCCTTTTGACATAACATTCATGTGCGTTAAAATCTCACCGTAGGTTATTTCTGTCTAGTCTAGTCAGAAGCTCTGTACCCTACCACTCTATATCGGCACAACTTCTATAATAAAAAAGAAAAATAAAGTATTTGGCGCTACAACTCAGCCCAGAGAGCCAGGCCCAAGCTTATGGCAATCATTCACGTTGTTCGTGTTATATTTTTCGCGCGAATGGAAGGGACAACAGTTTAATGCCGACTCCGAATGGCGGATTGAGAAGATTTTTCATGACAGATTATACTCTTACAAGTTTGTCATGACTGCGAAAAATCTTTTTTTGTGGTTTTGAGGTTTGAATTTGTGTCTTCTCGCTTAGCAGTCCAACTCACTTACTACTAAGCTACGGCGACCACCATTTACATAACATAGAGCCTAAATCACACACGCACAAACGTTTTTTGCATGCAGGTTAGGTTAGGTACGTGGGCAGGTGAAGAGAAGTTCTTCTGCACAATACTAAGGTGTCTATAGACCCATTGTGAAACCCACCAAGGAAAATTCGTACTCATTAACGTTATCCAAATAATAAAGTACAGTCGAACCTGGTTAAGTGGATTGCCTTGAGCCTTGTATTTGAGTCTTACTTATAGAGGTATTCCAGAGATTTGTTTCATCAAAGGAGGTTTTACACGTAAATTTACATTTCAATCAAAAACGTGAACTGGAATTGGGCGATATAAATTTGACAACCAGATACTCATATGTACCTACACACAAGGTGTCTAGATAGAAGTTGAAAATATATATGCAAGGTTAACTATTTTTGCGGACTCAGGGAAAACAAGGAAAGGGGGAAAAGGAAAGGGGTAAGTTTCACTTATAGAGGTGGAAAGTTTTACTAATAGAGTATTTTTTGAAAAAAACTACGGTGCGTCACAGTTTGGCCCACTGATAGAGGTATTCCACTTAACCAGGCTCCACTGTATACAAATAAACTTACGTACTGCGTCTGTGATAAAAATCATCATGTGGATTTGATGAAATTGTTTCATGTTGTTCACCGGTTTATCGGATATCCCGGAAGAACAGTCGTCCAAGGAATTTATTTCTTAGGTGGTAAAGGTCAGGGGAGTGACAGAGGAAGAGGGTTGTATCCTCATTAACTTCCTAGTCGCCGCAACCTCGATAGGTCTTCTTCCTTAGAACGGAGCATTTTCGCGTGGTACCGCAGAGTATTATGCCCCGTAATCACACCTATAAGCGAGGATAGAGATTTTCTATATTTTTGTATACGTCTATCGGTCTTAGTTTACTGAAATATAGGCCATAACTTCCTTGTGATGATACAAGTATCTAAAGAGGATCATCTGTTGTTTTCCTCTCTTAGAGCTTTATTCCCTACTTCAAGCTTCAATGAGCAAGGTGAACATCTCTACCGAGGGGTTGGACTCAGTGCCGAACCTCTGCTTGCCAATTCATCAGCAAGAACAAACACTATTACTATGCATGTGTACCTGTGTCCACTTTTTGGTCTCAGTCCCGAAAATTTACTCATATTTTACTTCAATACCACCTTAATTTAATGTATTTATTTATTTATTTCGTCTACCGAATACAAGATCGATACAGACTACACTTAACCTAAGGTATAATATAATTAATCACTAACATTAGCAATCTATTCTGATTTCTTGCAGTTTTTTTTTACAACATTTCTGGATTCAGAAAGATCGATTAGATTACAAACATTATAATATGATCTTCTGCATCTATTCATTGGCTCATTTTGACCGTAAACTGTTCTGTGTGCAGCTATTTGTATTCTTTCTGGAATATAAAGAACAAAGTTCATAAGGAGTTCAGAATATCTTTAACGAAGAAAATTTCTAGCATCTTTCTTCTTGCCGATAATGGTTTTAAACCAATGAGAAGGCATCTTTGTCTATAAGAAGGTAGGAAGCCTTTCCTGGTTTTCACAGCGTCACATGAAAAAAGTATCTAAGTCATTTTGAAACAATACAGTGTCACGAGAGGATTTACTTTTGGCGAAAATAATGACATCATCTGCAAAGAGTAAGCAATAAAAGTTTCACTTCAAAAACCGCTTTTTCCCTTGATATTTTGTCGGAAAAAATTAGAATTAATTATAGTGTCGGAAAAATGCACTTGAAGATTTGTTTCGATTTTAAAATAAACACTACGTGGAGCTCGACATCTATGTTTTCATGGAACAGCCTATAACAGTGGTAAATTTTAAAATGTTTAATAAAATTTTAGTGGTATCAATATTCCTAAAAAGTGTCTACATTTACATATGTATTAGTTCGAAATAGAAAGAAAAAACTATTTATTTTTAAGTTTCACAATAAACATCCACAATATTCAATAATAAGTAATTTTGTTTTATTGTAATTTATTTGGTAATATTTAAAAAGGTTCATTGTTATTCTTGTTCCTGGGTTGACAATGAATTAAAACTTTTATTGCACCTCCATGTCCATAACGCGAAGTTTCAAATGCTTTTGCGGTCTCTGTTATATCAAAGTGATGAGTTACTAATGATTTGGCATTTATTTTGCCAGATGTGATCAAAGCTAATGCTGCTGAATAACTAATAAAAAAGGTAAAGATTCAAACATGTTTATTAGTTCTGTTGTATAACTTACTCATTACAATAACGAAAAACTCCACGAATATCCACTTCCCGAGCACAAGCATTTATAAGTGGAACTTTAGTTTCAGGAGCCCCCATGCCTACAATCACGACACATCCTCCTGAACGGGTACTCTAAAATTTAACCTTTAAAAACATTCTTATAAATAAGTCTATTATATTATTATTATACCAAAATAGCCAGCCGAGTTGTGGACTCCGCACCGCAGCAATCAATGGTTTTATCCGGCATATTGGGGATCAACATTTTAATTTCTTTTGCAACTTGTTCTTCTGTTTTCCCTTTACGAATCAATAGAGTATGAGTAGCACCAAGAGACTTTGCAACATCTAATCGATTTTGAGCTAAATCTGTTATCACGACATTAGAAACCCCCATAGATTGAGCAGACAGCAATGTAACAAGTCCAATTGGACCTGCGCCTAGAATGAGTACTTCTGAGCCTAGACCTATGCCAGCTCTACGACAAGCATGGACACCAACTGACAAGGGTTCAAGTAGTGCTCCTTCCTCCATTGAAACATGTGGGGGTAGTTTAAAACAGAAATCAGCTGCATGTCGGTAGAATCTTGTTAAATTTCCATCATACGGTGGAGTTGCACAAAATATCATTTCGGGGCAAAGATTGTATTTGCCTGTCTTACAGAACTCACAAAGTCTGCAGGGTACGCCAGGTTCAATCGCAACTCTGTCACCAATTGACAAGTTTTTCACATTCCTTCCGACTTTCACTACTACTCCTGATGCTTCATGACCAATTACCATTGGTTTGGTTAAAATGAAGTCGCCTATACGGCCATGAGATAAATAATGTACATCAGAACCACAAATGCCAACTGTATCCATCTCCAATAAAACATCTACATTAGAAATATATGCATGCCGATCGAAATTCATTCTCATTAAATGTAAATCTCTTTATATTACCATTATCAGTGATATCAGGAATTGGACGTTGTTCCTATTTAAATAAAAAAACTTGTTAATTGGCAATAAATTGCTTTTCGATCTACATACATGCATGCATATTATGTACATTATGTATGTATGAATATGAATGAACAAATTTGTTTTGAAGATAAAAAGTTTTTTAAATGCCTGCGGTTAGTTTATTTATTTATTTTTAATTTTTTGACTTTTTTGTTAAATGGGGCGATAATAATCATAGTTGTGTAAGTCACGTTCTCAAAAATGTAGGTGTAAGTAGGTTAGTCTAGAAATTATATCTACACATTATGGAAAGTTGTTGTATGAAAATGTGAAGTGAGTCAAGGTTGTGACATGCATCTACTCATTGCAGAATTTCTAATAAAACTCTTTGTTTCGCAACATGAGCTAAATATAACTTAAATCCCCTTAAGTCATTGTAATAAAATTAAGAATAGCAAATCAAAATAGCTGAGAAATAAGTTCATCGTCTTTCGACACAGTGTTCCATCTAGTTATTGTAGGGTTCTAACCTACCGGTTATCAATTATTTACTTAGTATATTCATATCAATCATCTTTGATACTTCTACCTCCTTAACTGCATCCTAATAATTATATATATTTGATTAGTTTTGTATAGACTCCTATCAATTATAAATAAGCTGTACATATGAAGTTCGTTTGTACATCCATATACATTTTTGTATGTATGTACATTAATAACGATGCACGTTCTTAACACCTTGCGAGGTTTGTACATACATGTATGCCGGAATTTATAATGAACAAATTACTAACCAGACGTAAATCCTCAATCCCATATAAAACTGCTGTGAGATTATCCTTTGCCATTATTCTGCTTCGAAGTTTAAGTAACAATTATAAATAAAATATAGGGATGTTGTTTATTTTCTTCACAGTTAAGACAAATTTTAATATATTCTTGTATTTATTTTTAGATCAAATGGCAAATACGTGCTGCTAAGTCAGCTGTTGTATTTCAACTAACTCTCTGGCTGCGAATAATGCATGGCTGAGTGACACTTCTATCTGATGGAATAGACTAACGAGAATATTTAATCTAAAGTACATAAATAATGTATGTATAAGCATTTTATTCTACTACGCTAAGCTGGTTTAACTTACATACATAAATAGATTCTTATATGATGTTTGAGTTTATAGGTATTTGATTTTTCCTATTGCTGTGAAGGGAAGTGCATTACCTATATTTAATAATATTCAGGGTTATGAAAGATCGGAATTACAATTAAAGATCACGATTTGATTTCGATCGCAATCTAAATGTAATCAGAGATTTGATGCTGTTCGAATTTTGTATCGCTAGTCAATTTTAACTTATTTTCTAAGATTTTACGTACCTTCCGTATAACCAACTGTGTCTAAGACTCAAGTTTACTTAGGTTTTATAAATGCGATAGTTATCACGTTAATTAGTTTATTTGCTCACTCTATGCCTACTTAGATTAACGTATTGAAATCTAAAACTTAAGTGAGTGCTGCAAGTAAAACGTGGCATGCCGCGTGACCCTTCTTTGAGATAAATTTGTTTGTCATGTTAATATTTTGTAATTTTTCTTTGTATTATTTATTTTTGCTTAACATTGCCTAACAAAGCATAAGTACCTTATTTAATTTTAACTCTATCTATTTACTATCTACATACGATCTATTTACTGCAATACTATGCACTGTAATTCCCTCGTTTCTTGTACATAATATCTCCGAAATTATATAACGTTACTGTATCTTGCCAAATTTCTCTCTCTTTTCGTTGTAATGTGAACCATCGAAGCAACAGGTTGTAGGTTCATTAAATTCAATTTACAAATTTAATTTAGATTGTTTAAGTAAATTAAGTTAGGTTACGTCGAAAGACATAGAATAAGTATTAAGTTTAGCTTAGAGTGCCCGTATAGGGCCAGTAAGTTAAAGTAACATAGTTAAGTTAATTAAGCTAGTTTTAAGCGTTTTTTGTCTAGCATGTAAGAGTATAAAAAGAGTTAAAAATAATAAAAATGCATTTAAAACGAAACGAAACTAATTTAATTCTTGTATTGTTTCATCTTGAATTCTTTGTGGTTTGTAATTCAATTAAATTAATTTACAACAACCTTTATAATTGATTTTAAAAAATGATTTGTTATTTACGCGATAGTTAATAATATATTGTTATTACATATTTGCCTAATCTTCTGGCATTTGATGTTCCAGGTTTTATTTAGATCTTGGATTTTAAAATAAACAATAAAGTTTTTTTTTTTAAATTGCATTAAAATACTAACTGTTTTATTATTCTTGTGTCCTCAATGCGACCAAGATCAAAACCAGTCACGTCAACGATAAGGCGTAGCCGGAATATGCCTTATAGTTGATGTGACTGGTACTTATGTACGTATGTACATAAATATTCTTTGACTTTTTTAATCGTTACTGATCCTGTATCTAGAATGAAATATATTACGTTGTCTAGATGATACGTAACAATAGATTTAATAATTCATAATTTACAACCTTTCTTCAGAAAAAGTAAAGTAATCGAAATTATGGTCATTAACTTGACCTGGCGTTATTTCGCTCATTATCTTTTATATTTTCAAATTCTGAAATGCTGTACCTACTTCAGATTAGATTTACTTTAGAGAATCTAACGTAGGCACAGCAAAACTGAAATAAAATGATTCATTATCACTGCGGAAACTAGTGGACTTATTTTAATAATTATTGTTTGTTCTCAACATTAACATTTTTACTGCATACAGTTACAAAAAAAAAACAAAAACGTTTTATACTTGGGCTCTTGATTCGATCCGTGTATTTTAATACACGTGTGCTATCATAGACACGGGTATACGTGTCAGATACAGGTACATGTGTATTTAGAAACACGTGAATTTATGACTTGAATTTGGTTCGTTTCGTGTATGATGTGCGCGTGCTTGGTTGGAGTATTTGGGTTGTGTATGATGTGCACGTATTTGGGGCGTGTACTTATAAATTGTAATTTGTTAACGAAGTTGCGTGAGCGGCTAAGCCCTGCGGAATGGGGGTTTAAATCCCTTTGACCGCCAAGCGGGCCACTCAAATAGTGTTAGGTATAAATTTGTACCTACCTATGTGTACTTATTAATCATATTGACCAATTCGACTGGTCATTATTCATAATGCCCTCATTTATCACTTTGTCCATAACATATATACTTACAGTATCATTATAACTTAAGTGTTACCATTTTCAATTTTCAAGTACAGGCGAAATATATTAAGAATAGCATCGTATATGAGCTTGCATAATTCAAACTCAAATGAATCCCAATTTTGTGGGTGAGAGACAAACTTTTTTTTAGGGAATACTTTCTATGAAAATCACAAATGATTCTGAAGAAAAATTTGGGTTTGCGTCACCCTTCAGAAGAATAAGTTTTGGCTGTCTTCTTAAGAAATAAGAGAGCTTACTGCGATTTTTTTTAAAGATTGGCAGATTTTACAAAGTAAGTCCGAATTTAAAAGCGTCGTTATCGGTGATCTTCAAGTCAGTGATGAAACCATCGCGTCAACGACAATTTTTGAATTCGGTCTTACTTTGGGGAATTGCAAAGCGAATACTTGGCAACGAATTTGTTTAAAAAAAAAACTTTGCTGCATTTTATTCAGAACCATCAATATGAGTAATTCTACTCAGCAATGGACGATGATCGATTGTATAAGTAAAGGTATAAGTTAGATTACGTCGAAAGACATAGAATAAGTATTAAGTTTAGCTTAGAGTGCCCGCGTAGGGCCAGTAAGTTAGAATAACATAGTTAAGTTAGTTAAGCTAGTTTTAACCGTTTTTTGTCTAGCTCGTAAGAATTAATGAATTAATCAAATAAAAATGCGTTTAAAATGAAAAAAAATGGACGATGATCGAGTTGTCTTAAAAACTAACCCATCCACAAAACCAATCAACATTTCTTCCCTTCCACTATACTTAAAAATATAAAGTGTTCTATATCTTAAATCTGTATTTCGGTCCCAAGACTTCCTCACTACTCCGCATTACTTCCTGCAGATTATATTAGTAACTACAATAATGAAGTGAAGACTTTATGTAATAAAAGATGGTCAAAAGAAAAACAGTGGGTTATAAAACCATTTAGTTTATTTCATTTCTTTATTTGTATATATTTCGTACAAAATTATAAATAAAAAATTTCGCATACAGAGCATTTCATGCCATATTGACAAGTTCTAAAGCAATATTTAAATATTTAAAAAGTGTCCAGTATAATAGGTATACATTTTAATTTCATGTGTTGATTAATTTTTAATCTTTAATTCCTAAGGAGTTGTTGAAAGAATTAGATTGGGTACTGCGCTAATAATAATTTTGTAACTTACTGAGAAACCCTGTTGTGTTAGTTGAATTCTTTATGAGTATTTACTGCACCTGTATGAGTTGGTCGAATAATATCCTATAAAAAAGATGAACTCATTGTTAGTACCGATGTTGAGAAAAGAGTACATCCAATTAGCATAGTGACTTCGGGGTTATTAATAAACATTTTTCTTAGATATAATGTCAATAATGTCTTGCATATATGTATATGAACCCCGAATAGCCGTTTAAAGTTGCAATCAAATGTTAATATTTGTATATCTCATAATCAGATTCTTCTCACATATTGGATATTTTTGTATTTTTCTTGTCATTTATCTATTTCGGCCACGACTCATGATGAAAAGAAATTGACTGATAATGCACCTAGAACCAATACTTATAATTCTCCTTAAAATTTACCTCGTGTTTTGCCTCCGAATCTTTTAGGACAGGAAGAAGGACAATAGGGATCAATAGCATTACATAGTTACGCTACTTTATTAAATATAAATGTTCGAGATCTGAAACAACCATAAAATTGTTGATGAAGGATAAATAATGTATCCACTTCATGATTCATTAAGAAATAAATAAAATGAATGAGTTTTTCTGAGTTTTCAGAAAAAGTATCCAGTTAGGTTGCTTAAAAACTTAAAACATTGCTTTTAGAATTTTTGGTACATATGTTGTATATTTCAAAGAAGTTTCCTAACAATTCGTCAGATATTTATTCAGATGGTAAATTTTACGACTTTAAAAATTTAAAATTAAATTTTATAGCAAAGATTGGAATCTTTGTTATATAGTTATGATCTAATCTAATCTAGATTTGATTTGACAACTGCACATAATTTTCCCAATAAATTGACTAGCGAAATAAAAAAATTTCGAGAGTTGATTTTCGTTTCAAAACTTCCTTCAATGTTTCATATACAATTTTTTTTTTGTTTCTTATTATTTAAAAATATTCAAAAAAGTATGTATTTTAGGCACTCATATTCTGTATTTTACTCTTCAACTGTAATATTTGTTAAAGTATTTTTTAATCATTTTATTTGTTCGTTTAATAAGTGGTTAAGTATATACGACTTATTAAATTGTTTGTTAGATACTCAACAGAGAGATTCCAAAGCAAATTAAAATAAAGTGGACGGAAAAAGCAAAAAAATAAAAAATCAACCCTTTTTTAATCTGTTAGATATAAAAATACATTTAAAAAAAGTCTTATCAAATGCACATAGATAGTTAATTAGTACAACAAATAGATTTCTGCATTGCTTTGAAAAGAAAAGAAAATTATAAATAAAAATATATATGCATAATAAAATGTGATGACAATTTCAATCACAGCACCCATTTTCGAATAGAACAATAATTACATATAAGAAGAAAAAGCACTAAGACTTCAAATTAATAATTGTGACTTTGTCTTTTTGCTTATTTTATAAAAAAATATTTTTTTTTCTTTTTGGGACACGTTAATTTGTGCGCGTTTTCTTGTTCACTTATTTAGTTTTACGATTTTTATGTCTTTCATTTAATTATTCTTGAAATGAAAATTTCCTAATAGCACCTTAGTAATTTGTTGGTGGAGCACTTGGATTGAACTGGAACGTTGGATACCGTGGAGAAAAATTAGTATCAAGAAGTTGAGTATGTTCTGAGTCTTCCTTGTTGTGCAATGTAGATGCCTTAAATTGACTTTCCGAGAATTGTGGTGGAGCTATGTAAAAAAAAAAAAAAGAGAACAAAACGATTTTTATAACATAAAAAAAAAAAGATTTTAAATAAATATAGTCAAAATCGGTTATAACGATCTTCAAGAGACCGATGAATTTGGTAATAGGTAGTGATTATGAAACTTCTGTGATAGGTAGTCATAAAAAAAATCTGAAAAAAAAACAACTTACGAATGTTAGGATAAAGCTGTCCTCCAGCGCTATCAGCCATATTCCACCCCAATGCACCACCAGCACCATTTGGTGGACTTGCTGGACTAACTGGTTGAGTAGGAGCCATTGATGGATCCTCTGGTGCAGGAACATCTGTATAAGGTGCCGGTGATTTAAAGGAAGCTAACGGAATTGTTCCTAATGTTATAGGTATGTTGCCTGTAAGGTTTCTATGTGGTCCACTAACTTCTACCTCCACCTACATTAAAAAAAAAAAAAAAAAAAGTTGGTCAAATAAATATTTGTTTTAATACTATTATTATATTTACATGTAACTGATAGTCCAAATCTATAATTCCACAATTCAACAAGCTTGATGGTGGTAAGGGTGGAATCTCTAACTGCTGAGTCCATGTCCTAGACTCAGAGGCACCAACTGGTCCTACACTTAAGTCGGATATTGTTATTTTATCCTTCTTAGTTTCGCGACGCGGAAGAGTAGTATGGAACGCAACTACTTTACGGAGAATGAACTTTACCAAGGTAATACTCACATTGCTAGCATTATCGCATTCACAAGTGATTGGTATAATTTGACCAGATACGAAACCTGTTACTGGAAGATTTACAACAACTGAAAGTGGACCTGAACGGCAACAGAAGCAGCAGAAAGATTTTTCTAATTCAAGTTTAAATGGTTCCTAAAAAGAATAACCTATAACATATTTCGAATTTATAAGAAAAAATAAAAAAAATACTTGCCTTAACCCTAGGGTTTAGATTTAAGTCAATGGGAGAAATGACAGTAAACGCCATCTTCATATCCTGATCGAATTTCCATGGACGGTCAAGGGTTACTTTAATTGTATAACGCACATGACCAAATTCACCCTCAAATGATGATGGTAGTGTAGGTGGTAAAGCACACGTGAATGGGTAACTGTGAGTACCAGATGGAAGTTCAGTTTCTGAGCCTAGAGAAATAAACACAATTGTCAATTTTTTTTATAATAAACCGCCAAAGAACTTACTATTCTTGCCCCCTAACAGATAATACTGAATTTGAAAATATTCTTCATGACCAGTCAAATGCTCCGTTTCCTCTTCATCTTTACCTTCGCTATTCGTTACACGTTTGGATTCCGACCACTCAGTGTTAGCCTCTCCCAGAAAGCGAATTATGATTCCTATAAATCAATTAGGAAAAAGACATGCAAAAATGTTTCAAAACAGTATGATTTTAATTGGTACCTACAAATTTTTGTATACAATCTTATTTATTTTTCGAAGTGTAAATCTTTATTGCACTTCATTTGTCGGACTATTAGCTACACTATTCTAATTCAATTTTATCTACCTATGTTTGTTCATAGCTTTAATTTTCTAATTCATTATACACCATCTCTTTTATTAAACTAATTTTTATAATGGATTATATGTACATATCTACGGACCAAGAAGTTAGGTGAGATCGCATCTACTATTAAGACACTCTTAAACTAAATGTGTCACGAATTTTTTCTTTTTTTGTTCATACTAATAAATTAACATAATTAAAGAACAAATACCAGTGTCATAATATACTTTCGCAGAAAAATGTTTTCATGGAAATAGGTATGTATGTAGGTACCTTAATAAATCAATTAAAAAAAAAACTCATTTATAAAAAAATACAGACACATATTAGATAAAAATGTATACAGAATGCATTCAGCAGGAATTCTATCTAGTCGCATCGCTTAATATTTTAACTAAGCAAATTAAATACGCATGATGTCATTGATCGTCCGGCTGAATCAAGTTCTTTGATTTTTTACTTGCGCATATAGACTTAAATATCAGCTTAATGGACTTGCTGTATTAAAAACCTAAGAGACCAGTTTAAGTGGGGTCATGAGAGGAAAAGTAGTTCAATTTCAATAGTCTACGAAAATCTCATCACCATTAAAAATGTTCGATTATGTACATATATATGTACATCACTTAGGAGATGAATATGGTCAATTATTATAACATTCCTCACACTTTTGTTCAACGCATTGTGTATCGGCTAAAAATATGTTTTACATTTGGGTCCACTTTTTGTTGTTGGCATTATCTTGTATTGTTGGATATGATTAAATGTGCTTCGAGATTTCTCTTTAGCATCTAAAATAAAACTATTTTCCCATCAGTCCGGTGCCGCCACCCTTTTCCTCTATCTTCTTCCGTCATCCAGTCATTCCACCCGCAATAAGTCTGTCTCTGTCGCTTAACTAGGTACATAGTATAATTTTTGATCTTACCTCGGACTTTCTTCGGCGAATCAAAAGTTAAAGTAACCTGTCCATTAATAGTCTGGCCAGCGTAGTATGTATTCCATGGATTGTCCAATTGAATTTGACACCCCTTAAGACCCATTATGTAGACTTTTTTAAACTTTATTTTCTTAAATTATAAATTCGAGTAAACGAAAATTATAGACTTTCTTTCGGATGAAGAATTTCCTGTTGTATGAGAGTGGGGAGCCGACGAAAAAAGAAAAACACGCAACACAGCATACACAAATATACAATACACCCAGCACCAATTTTTTTTGGAGACAGTACGTTATTGACGTTTGTCTTTACGTAATGACAAATAGATTTGCACTGCGACTCGTTCGAATACAGTGATGCCAAGCTAAAATTAACTACCTACGTTGTTCACACATACCGTCATTTTTGTTTATAGCATGTTTCATTTAATAATCAACTTTGCTTTAAATAAATAATATAATTATTCAAATTAAAAAAAAAATATTAGCAGTAGCTCTTCTGAAAGCCACTCCTAAACCGGATTCTGTTTTCAATGATCTAAAAACCTTTTCCTTTTATGTCCATTTGTAAGACTTGGCCCAATTGATACTTCGTTACTAAGAATTGCTATAAATATATAAAATTAATATTTCAATCAGCTTCCTCGTATTTTAAGAGTTTTTTTGCTTATCTATCAGTAAACTTAAGCTCCAGCGACTTCACTTGAAATATACTTTTCCTATAGAACCATAATATAGCGAAAATGATTAACCTGCCCTTAAGTACTTAACAACTGTTAGAGTAACCCAATATTTTGCAATACGTAAAAATTTTATTTTTAAAACGTCCTTGGTACTACAAATGTTTTACTTGAAATAAACATACTTTACTTATTATAATTTCAATTAACATTTTAAGCATTTAATACATTTATCTGACATTTGGAGACTGTTATTGAAAAATCAATCACAACTACGTTTTTGGCAGCGGTGTAAATACAAGAAAATTCATAATTGACTGTCGGTGTAAAAATTGATCTTTCGATTTTGAACATATGTATTCAATTTAGTTTCTTGCAGAAGTTATAAATTCCAAATTTAAAAGTTTTTCCAAAAATATTCACAACATGCTTACGGATACCGATGAGGATTTCTTCTTTGAGGAAGATAAAATGTAAATATTGAGATGCTTAAGTGTGTGTTTTGTATTTTTGCTTCTTCATTTGACTTGATTTACATATATACAAATTAATAAAACAGATTAATTTAAATGTGTAATTTTGTTTTTTCCCTTATATATTAATGTTTAATAACTAAATTTAATTTTTTTTACCAGCATGCTTAACGTAATGCAAATAGTCCAAATAGTGAGGTGTATGTTTTAATATCATTCATAAATTACCTACCTAGTGCAAAGTTAATTACTTGGAAGATTCAAAAAACATCTGTTTCATATTGAGTGAAAGAAATGTGTACCTACACAGAAGATTCAGTTGCTTGCTTGCTTAATTTCAAATTATGAGTTCATTTTATCATTTTAATAATTGATTAATGGGCACAATTACGATTTCCGGGGCGCCAAGATTTGATGATTGATTCTGGTAGATTTAAGTGCTCTAAGCAAAAAATATCAAATAACAATTTTGGAAATATCGCTTGGTTCTCGAGATATTGAATTTTGAAAGTAAAAAAATGCCCATATAAAACTGCACATTGCACGACGACGTTTTTCTCTTCAGCCATTTTTATTGTAGCAATCATAAGAAATGTGCAATTTTGTATGGGATTTTTTCTACTTTCAAAATTCGATATCTCGGAAACTAGGCGGAAAAACTAAAAATGTTATTTCATATGTTTAGCTTAGAACACCAAAATCTACCAGAATCAATCATCAGATCTTGGCGCCCCAGAAATCGTAATCTCCCCAATTATTCAATTCCAAATTCATGCGACGACATCTGCAATAGGATGAAGTTTGTAGTTTAAACAAATTCCGCTAAGAACATTTAAAATTATAAAAGAATGAAACCGTTAAAAGTCCATCAAGTTGTGTAGTGTGAGTCTAAATAATACTGGTCTAAGAATACAAATTAGAAATGCAATTGAAAAAGTCGGATCTTAGATTGTTCATACATATATACATATACCATACCACATTAACGACTTAACAATGTAATGATTTACTTCCGATTTACTTCAATTACGAAAGTAATTGCCGTTTAAAAAGTTATTTTATTTTTCCACTCCCCGCCTTCATTACCTACCACTTTCGAAAAAACAGTTTCCTTTTTGTGTTTTTTTTTTTTAAATCATCGTCTAAGCTCTAGAGTAAGGAATCTATGTTATATTATACCTAGTGTGCAAGATCAATGATACATGAATTTTCGCGATTAATTATAATCATTGTATATAAAACATGTAGTTTCACATACAATGGTATAATTGACTTTCATTTACAATAAATTATTTCAAGTCAAGATGAAGCTGAATTGATTCCATTAGACGGCACCATTGAAACAACTGCCAAATCAAACCAGTCATATGAACAAACTGAAGAAATTGCAGTCGTTTGTCTCGAAGACCAATGTGTCAGCCAAAGAAAAGTTATGTACACTCTAAGTGCAGAATTAGAAAGATTGTAAGTAATGGCATAAACTGTAGTGTGCTAGTGCTTGAGTGACATGTAACTTAAAAAAAAAAAACTTAGCACTATCAAAAAAAACTTTCAGATTTTTAAAGCCATTTTATCTGAGTTACATACATACAGTGACTGTTTTATTAGGCGTACTTATACACAATTCCTTGAGTTTGAAAAATAGGATAACTAATTTTTGGAGTTGTCAGTTTTCTGATTTCTCCCAAACATTGTACATGCTTTCGGGACGAACAAAAGTAGTAGTAAAAAGTGAGGTAAAATGTAGAACATAGTTTTTTAACCACCAACCTTGATATGAAAGAATATGCTTTCCTCAATATTCCCTTTAATTTATAAGCTGCAAGGATTAACACGCATTGTTACCTCAATCTCTCTTTCCATTCTTCTCCAACATCAAACTTTTCTCTATATCCTTTCAAATCTCTTAATCATTGGGTTGTAATAAACGTTGAAGGATTTAGTCCTATACTGCATTGAATAAAATACTTGTTTAAAAATCGTCAAAAATTATTTGTCTATTCGAAAAAAAAAAAAAAAAAAAAATTAAAAAAGCGCTAAAGATCATCTGCAATTGCAAATTATGTTGTAAATAAATTTGATATATCATATAAGTAAAATGTTTGTTGGCATTCGAACATGTGATTATGAATATGAAAGTGATTCAGAGATTTGGTAAGTTTTAGTAATTAATTTGTGTACCTATTTCTTATTTATATCCCTAAGATAAGGTCGGTGCCAGGTAGGCCCCTAAAGCCTCATTCTGGTTTCTCAAACTAAGTGCCTCCAGCTCAGTTCCAGAGATAGAAGTTTTATTATTAAGCAGCAAATGGTAAGCCGATTTAATATCATTCTTACTTCAAGTGAGTGCACCTTTGCCATAACCTCGTCAGAGAAAAAGGCACATTCATCTACGTATGTATTTGATATCGAATTGGAAAAATAACTCAGAAAACTGACAAATCGTATTATAAGCTGTAAAGCTGTACCATTTTTACTGTCTGAATCCCAAGTACGTACGTGTGTGTTTTATATTGTTAGGTTTTAATTTTTTTTAAACTCTAGTAGTTTTGAAGCAAACCCTAAAACAACTCGCCGAAGTTCAATTATAAATTTGAAAATCCGCAACAAATTATTAATATAGGTTCATATTTACTTCGAAGCATGTTATGTTGTAAATATTGTAACGTTTTTAAATCTGAAATCTAAAACTGAACTTGCAACCAGTTAAGGCTGTGCACAGCTTAGTATACTTACAATTTTTGAGTATTTTTTTCTTAATTATAAATTTATATCCGTTTTTTATTTTTCGAATTAAGGGGGATGACTGTCACAACCGGTACAGTTGTAATAACCAAAGACCAGACGAACTTAATCGGCATCAGTATCGGTGGGGGAGCTCCATTATGTCCTTGCCTCTACATAGTACAAGTAAGGCATAATGAATTTCCATAAAATGCGTTTTTAATTGATGCATTGTTCTTGTTAGGTTTTCGATGGAACACCTGCTGCAAAAGATGGTTCATTGCTGAGCGGAGATGAGTTGGTGTCTGTCAACGGAGTTAGCGTCAAGGGTAAAACGAAAGTTGAAGTAGCTAAAATGATTCAAGTCGCAACTACGGAAGTTACCATTAATTACAACAAACTACATGCGGATTTGGAACAGGGCAAGTCCTTTGATATTCTTCTCAAAAAAATCAAACATCGGTTTGTGGAATCTATGTCGAGTAGTACTGCTGATTCTTTAGGACTTTCACGCGCAATATTGTGTAATGATTCATTAGTCAAGCGCCTGGAGGAACTAGAAGGAACCGAATACATGTATAAAGGATTAGTTGAACATGCTAAGAGAATGTTAAAAGCCTACTTTGACTTATTAATTACGCTTAAACAATTCGGAGATGTTTTTGCGGAAATAAGTGTAAAGGAACCACAATTGAGAGCATCTGAAGCTTTCCGTGTCTTTGGAGACCTTCATAGGAATTTCGAAAAAGATGGTATTACTATGTTAAAGTCCATCAAACCAATTTTGGCTGACATTGGGACCTACTTAAATAAAGCTATTCCAGACACCAAACTTACTGTAAAAAGATACGCTGATGCAAAATTTACATATTTATCTTACTGCTTAAAAGTTAAAGAAATGGACGACGAAGAACATAGTTTTGCTGCCCTTCAGGAGTCATTGTATCGCGTAGAGACTGGTAATTATGAATACCGTTTAATTCTTAAATGCCGTCAAGAGGCACGATCGAAATTTGCACAATTAAGAAACGATGTCCTTGAAAAAATGGAACTTTTAGAATGTAAACATGTTAACGACTTGTCTAAACAATTGCGTGGCATTATGGACTGCTTCGCAGAGCTACACCGGCTATCAATAGTTCGCTTAGAGGAAACTCCAAACCTCTTCCCAATTGAAGTTGATTTCAAGTCATCTGCATTTGAATATAAATCAAATGTTCTCACTCCACAGGCCGACGAAGAGGATCTAAATGAATCGGTTGAAGTGGCAACAGCTGTAGAAGCTGTCGAAAATCCTAGTAATATTATCGATTTTCTCTGTAGTAATGATAATGAAATGCTGGCCCGCCCAAGTATAAATGAAGAGACCTCCACAACAAATGAATCTGATGAGGCTATAAGTCACGCTAATGATGACTTGATTAAAGAATTGGGTTTATTCGGAATTGATTTATCGGCAGGTAGAAATAATTCGCCATCTGTCCAAGAAAATGAACCTTCCACTAGTGGTGCCGCTCAGATAGATTTGCTGATGTAGATTCGAAATCCATCAGGTATGTTATATTTGACTGAATTTAAATACAAAACAAACATTTCGATCCCTGCAAAAATTACCCCGTAAACAACAGACCTTCATATTTTTTATAAAATAATAATTGTGTTTACTATTTAATAAGAAAGACGTCCCATACATAAATAAGAAGTAATTTATATGTCAAATAAATATATGTATTGCTAAATATCTACCATTTGCTTTTTCATTGATTCATGCTTCAATTTTATGATTCCCCTAGAAAATATAAAAACAACTTATATATATTTTTTAATAACACATAAAAATGTGGGTATATTTAACTTAATATATAAAAATCAGATTTCCTACTCTAAGAAAATGTAATGATTTCTTATAACAATAACTACCTTGTGCTTTAATGTTGTAAAAAAGCTAAAAATAGTTTCGATTATTAGTTGATTTGGGCGCAAAATAAATAAGAAAATAGACAGATCCCAACAACACAAAATAACAGGTATTAGTGAATCAATGGAATTCCCACAAGCAACAGTATTAAAAAAAGAAAAAAAACTATTGATTGTTTTTTTTTCTTTTTTTTCGAATCTTGTACTCAACAATAGAATAAATTTTAAATTTAGTCAAAGCGGCTTACTTCTACACTTGTGTTTGAAAGGTTTTTGTTTTTATTAAAAAGTAAAAAAAGTCCAAAGTTGAATTGTGTTATAGGACTTAAATGTGATTGAATACAAGTAAATTGTAAATACAGTAATTTGTGTCAATGTTTTGAGAGATGTGAAATATTTAAAATAATTGTTAAGTTCAACTGTAAAACATCGTTAAAACAAAACTTTACAAATTGAACTTTATCAAATTGGTTTAATAGGTTAGAGATTACATACAAAAAACTACTAACTGGAAGATTCACCATGGCTATTACAACGAATCGTAACGGCAAATATGTTTATCTTACTAATAGTGTCATGGAGCAAAATATATACAAAAAATGCCTGCATTTTTTTTTTTAATTTGAAAAGAAGAACTTTTAAACAGGTGTCTCTGGAGAGGGTGCTGTTGGAGAGTTAGAATTTGCGTTCCCAAATAATTCCTCGTACGATGGTGCTAAAATAAATGAAAGTGAAATTAAAGTGTTTGTAGGTTTCGATTTAATGCTATGTCATACTTACGTAACTCATTTATTGGATATCTGGCCTGTACTTCAAAACGAACAGATGATTGTAGGTAATGCGGCAATGTGGGTATATTCGGTGGAGGATAAGAATTGTTCATTGCTTGTGGATCATCAATCTCATGAACATATTCGGCAAGAGTTGAATACGGTTCTGAGGACTGTCCGGACAAAGTTGAATACGGATATCCCATGGAACTTCGGAAGCTGCTTCCTGTCGATCCACGATTCAGGGTCCCGAAATCAGGCGCTCTCGGCGCCGGACTAAGCGTTGCAGTCGACGATTCAGAGGTAGTTGAATACAGAGAACTACTTTCACTATCGTTTTGTAATTGTGAGTGGGATGGGCTATTAGTGCTGATAAATGAACTTAATCGATTGCAAATAGGGAAAACCGTGGTGTCTCCAGATTCATCTCCTCCCTCAAATGGATTACCGGGTGCTTTATTTCCATCGCCTGAGAATGCCAGAACAGCGAATGAAAGAGACAAATTCTTGTAGAAGGCCGGCAGTATAGCTTCCACATTTAAAGTGTAAGAAATATCAAATATGTGAGTTTTGTCGGTAGGCTGACAAGCGGGTACCAACAGTTCATGGGCAAATGAACGTTCCGATTTCTTTTCTACACCACCAGTTTCCTTTGTAAATATTACCAAGTATTCGACTTTAGAGTTCGCCAGCGGCTTCATGCTACGATAACAAATTCTTTGAACAATTGTGAATCGAAGTTTATCAACATGGATACTACTTCGATTGTCCACGGTTACGTGAAGGGTCACCTTTTCATTTCGTATGACAAAGTTGTGATAAAGTTCAGCGACTAGAGATATTGGACCACTGCCAAAAACGCTAACATTTCGTGTCGTTTGGCATATCTGAGGTTGTGGCGGATTGATTGCTGTAATTGGTGGGCTGAGTATGAACCTTACTATCGTCAATGGGATCGTATATTTTTCGTCGAATGTCCATGGCTTTTGAATGATGACCTTAAGTTTATATTTAATCGATCCATAGCTGCCTTTAAATGATGATGGTAGATTTTTTGAGAGCAAATATGTAAAATCCAGTGTAAGCTCGCCTGCGGCTAATTCTATACCTCGCGATGGAACATAAGGAACATTAACGGTGTCATTAAGAAATACCTCTTTTCCAGTATAGAAAACATGTCGGGGATTGACATTTCCGTATATGTCTTTGCGAAACATTTCCATCCATTTGCATTTTCCCTTTGCGCAAACTTGAAGATGAATCGCTTAAATTAAAAAAATAAACATATGAACATACCTACATACGTACATCGGTATACAGTGTATATAGTACTTGATGAATGAATGAATGATTGAAGTCTTTATGAGATATGGTCTTGCACAACCTGTACTCCCTGCCTAGTTGAACGTAGCAAACCTTTTATGAATTATTTTAATTCTTTTGAGTATTGCATGGTCTGATTAGTGTATATCAAAAATTAATATTTAAATAACGATGCGGTATTTAACATTCGTACTCATGTATGGGTCTAAAAAGAGAACTAGGAAAAGAAAACTTTTGGGCTAAAAGGCCAAATTCATACCTTCAATTAAACACACCAAAAGTATCTTGCTTATAATAATCCATGTATTTTAATCGAGAACAAGTTTTTGAAGGCAAAAATTTAATAATTTTAATATTCATTTTTAGATTACTTCAAGGAATAATGGTGCCTATGATGAAAGGTTATTAGGGTGAGAACTCCCAATACAGATTCGATTCGAATTGGAAGTATGTATGTAGGTACAAATTGCCTGGAGCGATAGCTAGGTCATATAATACCTACCAGTTTAGAAATATTCATATTTAGAAGTGCTTAGAATATAGGCTAAACATAGCTATTCGCGATACGGACGAAAATACTTTTTGCAGATACCGCATTCTTTTTTTGTTGTGGTATAAATAAATAGGTACTGTCGGTATTTTATTTTTATAGTCATTACCTACTTCTAACCCTTAATAAGCCTCTGTCCAAAAACATAAATATGATTCATTCACAATCCCTACAAAACAAAAACACTGTCAAAAATGGGAATGGCTTTCAAAACAAATAAGGAAATTAGTACAAAATGTCAAGACAAAAAGAAAAGGTGCAAATTCTCATTCCAATGAAGACCCCATCTTTTGCTAGTTATTTAAGGGCTGAACCTTTCCAACAATCACTTACCACGAATTTTCGTTTTCTTTGTTGTAAAGAAGCATATTTGTCCGCTTATTTCCTGGCCACTAAAATACGTGTTATCTGGGCTATTCAATTTTATTTCAACTCTATCCTTTTCCATTTTCCGCTTTCACTATTTCGTCATCTTCACAAAAACTCCACATAATACACATTAATGTATAAGTCCATAATTGCAAAATCTGTTTAAAAAAAAATAGTTCTCTGGACAAAGGGATGTATCTTTAATTTTGTTTTGCAATATTCTATCGGCACGAAATTATCTAAATAGCAAACTACTGCACCAAGAAAAATTCTCACACTGACATCTCTTTCAAGCGAAAGAAAATTCAAACTTTTGTATTGTGATTGTGAATGTGAATTTGTGTGAAAATGAAGGCAAATGTCATAGTTAGAAATAGACGCGTTCAGCCGAATAGGTTGGTCAATTGTTTGGAATTCTATTGCAGGTACGGAATAATGTTTTCTGTTTGTTAAATATTTGGTGCAGCGTTTTATTGAGGATAAAGGCTTTGCTCCTAGTCACCGTTCTTGAAATTAGTAGCATGTATTATATTTTTTGTGAGATTGACAAACTTCTCATGCCGAAGTGTGGTGCCATGATTGTTGCTTGGATTCGAACTTGTGTTGGAATGCTCAGCAGTCCAATGAACTAACCACATTAACCCTGGCCATAATAAAACCTTAAACCTTAAAACTGTAGCCCAACAACATGTTTGCGTTTACTCTGCAGTTATATAAAATAATTAAGGAACCCAGAGGCACCGTTAATAATAGAGTTTTATATTTATTTTTTACTACAAATTTTTAAAAATATGGTACCTACCTAATATATTTTTAAAAATTTTCTGAAAACTGCAACTGTTAATTATATGTAAATAAATGCATTTGTTTATTGTATACTGTTAAAATTTGGACTCAAATTTGAATAAATTTCGACGAAACCCCAAACCAATTGATGCTTTTAATTAATATGTATATAATAAACCATAGTCTAGTGGCAGGTTAAAGTGTAGGTACACACCTACATATTCAAGAAGGTTCAAACTTATATATTGCTCATTATTCATGAATGCATGAGTAAGTATGGTAGGTATAGTCAAAAGAACATACTCTATAAAGTTTTACCTATATATGCATATATTCTCATTATTAAACATAAAATATCTTTACGTTGAATTTGGCAAAAACGTTGAATTAATATGTGAAAAGTATTTAATGTTTGAACTCAAATATGCATGTTATGTAAGTACATAGCAGTATTCGCCTTAACCAGCGATTATATTCTTAAATTTCGTATAATTCATGACCAAGAAACATGATCGCATTCGTATTACTTCTTTATCCATATGTCGATAGTAAAATGTTGAAATACGAATGAGATAATTTTGTACTTGATTAGAAGACTATCCCTCCCAAGTGGATTGACAATCAACCGCAGTTGAAGCTTGGGTGTAGCCGAACTACCTATGTGAACAGGTTTTATTTAGACTTAGTTTCGCCTGAGTTCTCTTTTAGTGTGACGCGATTTTAAGTTCTTTCACTGATAATTGTGTATTAGACTCTTTAAGCGTAAGGATCGGTACAACCTTGAATTAGGTATTCATTACATTTTGCCAGTTTATTTTCGTAGCTATGGCAAGTAAATGCATAATAACTTTTGATAATAACCCACTTTGTGTCTACTATGCTGGGCAGACAATCTCTGGAGTAGCTGAACTCATCACGAGCAGGCCGAAGACTATACGATGTATGTATTGAGAAATAGACATAAGCAAGAAATGAAATAATTAGTTTTTCATTTAATTTGTAAACTACGAGTAGTAGGTATTTATGTTGTAAATTGGCTTCCAATTGTATATACATAAATGTACATATGTAAACTGCGTGGATGATCTTTCGGACAATTCTGTATGCTTTTTGAAAGACATGCGTTTTGGTATAGATTGGTGGTATTCGTGAGATGTAATCATTTCCACCCATGGCCGACCGCAATACAAAGTGGTCAATAAAGCCGCCGTCGAAAATCATCCGTTGCTTTGTTACCTACTTACCAATACCATACGGCTAGAAATATGTCAAGTGCTCCCTTTTCACCCTTAAGCCAGGTATTAAATAGGCGGCTGAAATAAGACTGCATGTAGATGCTCTGCAAAACTCATCTTAAACGATTACATTTTAGTATTCCTTCAAATTCTTACAAATTATCATCCTGTCATATAAACCGGTTGTATTTGTATGCACAGAGAGAAGAGATATTTTGGATTCGAACAATTCATGAAATTCGTTTAAAAATGATGTAATCAACTTAAACAAACCAAGGCTACTTCTACCGGCGACATTTGTTTGAAAGCTGAGTTATGTTGCCGGAAACCAGTTGCGAAGCTTAGTACATACACCTCCGTGGGAAATTGATTTTATGGAGTTTGTGTGTGAATTTCCATACACGAATTAAGGGAATACCTATGTACGTTTTATTTATTTACATTAAAATAATACAATTCTTTGTCTTTTGAAAACTGAGTGGATAAAGTATGTTCCGTGGATTAGCAATTTTTTTATACAAACGATTTTTGTTTCATTGTGCGTAGCATTTGATTGGACTATAGATGTATTTTTTTTAACGCATGTATGTATAACTAACATACTTCATAGTTGTTTATAGTTATGAACATACATACTTATTATTATTTAAGCATGCGTTTAGATATAAAATGGCAGAATCAATTTCTTACATAAGACAGCCTTAAAATTTCATATGTATGTTTAAATTTTTCTATGATTTTCATTCTGATTTGGGTGGATATTCAGTGGTCAAGCGTCGATCATGCGGATGACGATACGGCTTATAACTTACGGTTATAAGAACACCTGTGCAGGCTTTGTTTGTTGTTCTGCGCATGTCCGTTGATTGCTTATCGCTTTCCAGAAAACGAAAACGCAACACTGCACATTCCTGGCAGGATCAGTGCATTAGCGTCGCTTTTCAGGCTTTTCTACCACTCTCCGTTTAGAAACCACAATCATATGTACATACATATGCATATCATTGTGATTGTAAAAAAGAAATAAATGCATACTACTTATGACCAATAAGTCATAAATAAGATTGTTTAAACATAAATTTTCTTAGCATTTTTTTTTTTTATAAATTATCTGTTAAAAAATGTGTGGTAAACAACATATGCATAGTTTAATTTTTTACTTTTGATTTAATATATGTATATGGTAGTTTGTGCAATTCCAAAAAAACAGTAAAATACATTGTACATGATCATCCTTGGTGGGTGAGAGAACTATGAACATTTAAATATAATAGCATGATTGTACTCAACCCAATTGATGGGGGTCGCATACCTATACATACTACATTAAATACATATGTATGTAGGTAGGTGCCTATTTTTCAATTAGATGACTGATGTCACTTAAAGCACCCGCTTCACATTATTTGTCATTGACATTGCCTAAATCAATTAATTGTTTAGATCAATTAATTTTGAAAAATAAATTAAACCTACGTAGGTGTCGTAGCGAATCGTTTACTAAAGCTTATGTTTTTGTACCATCTTATGATTACCTATTTAAGTTAAGGAACAAATCAAAAAGAACTTAACACAGACATTTACTACTTTACTAATTCTAAATCTAAATAACATTTTCCAAATATTTTCAGCTATCTATATCAGCATCAACGGATTCGCCGAAGTACGTTGGACAGAGAACATCACTAAACAAAATGTTCAGGGTAAACGAGAAAATACTGTAGAAACCTATTCTGCATCAGAACTCTATTTTAGTTCTGAAAAGTACGTGTATGGACAGAGTGGAGGTAACCAACTTGAGCTTCCTGCTGGAAAATATGTGTACCCATTTCAAGCTACTATACCGCCTAATGCCCCAACATCTTTTAATGGTGCTGATGGGCAAATTCAATACGAAGTTTCAATGGTAATCGATCGTGTCCTTCGTTATAACAACACGTTCAAGCAAGGATTTACTGTGCTCTCACCTTACGATTTGAACCTTAATCCTGCACATGGAAACCCCATGGAACAAGAAGAGCAAAAGGTCTTTTGTATGAGTATGTGTTGTGGAAGTCAAAATCCGATCATCATTAAGGTTCGAGTACCTTTCTCAGCATATGTTCCAGGACAAAAAATTCGTTTTAATGTTCTTTTGGACAATCAGTCTGACGTCCATTGTTCAGACATAAAAGTAAGATTACTTCGAAAAGCAACGTACACAAGTAGATCGCCGGAAATGAAATCCCGATGGAATGAAATTAAAATTGCACAAAATCTTTTGGGAGAAGTTGTTAAACAAAATAAGGCAGAATTGAACGAGTTTCTTGAAATTCCAGCCACAGTTCCATCGTCACTGGAGAATTGTACAATTATTAAAGTCAATTATACATTGAAATTTACAGTTAAACTTTCGGGATTCTATACAGACTTAGATGTTGTGTTTCCACTTACAATTGGGACAGTACCATTATTTGCTAGTCTAGTGGAGGAGCAAAATGGAGTCGTGGCAGGACAGCCTGGTTCGGGACCAATATATAAGCCTTTACGTAAGGAAATTTAAATTGATTTTACATTTGTATTTAAAATATTTAATTTTAGCTCCACCGACATATGATGAAGATATAACAGCAAAAGAAAAGTTTCAAGATAATCCATTTATTCCAAGATATCCAGTATTTTCATCTAAAGATGTTTCTTCTGGTACAATTCGAAACCCTCCAGGAAATCTATACCCCATAACAAATCCACAATCTACTCCTTCCTATCCTACGTCTCCACCATTGCAAGTAAACGGAACATCAGATACAGTGAATTCGCCTCAAATTGGTTGGAAATCTTAGTTAAGATAAAGTGATATCTGTTTTATGTATTTAAGTCATGAGGTAGATACGTATCGAAAAGCCCTTTATAATTTATAAATCAATATATGTAAACACGAGGCAATAAAAATAAGACCTTAATTTGAGATAAACTAATTAGGTACGAACTTAAAAAAAATATATATTAAAAAAGTTAGTTTTCATTCAACTTTTAGAAGACAATTGTAATCACACAATAACTAATATGCAAACTACGTAGAGTATGTATATGTGTATCTTTAGTATCTTAAAGCTTTTCTTTTCTTTATCAATATATGTATTTGTTTATCGAGCTTATCTGTTTTTAAAATAATAAAACAAAAACGGAAAGGTATTACAAAAGCAACCAACAGAAAAATATATTTGTCAACTATAGTACTTATTTGCATTTACGTTATCTAATGTTAATAATTAACGCCAAACTGTGTAGAATACGAGTTCTTTTAATGCCGTACAAAATAATTTCTCGCAGGGTTCAGCATTACATCGTCGATTTTTGAAAAGTGCTTCTATGCTTTGAGGTTAGTTTTCTTTAAATTCTTTATAACTTATCGAATTCTCAACTATACAGTGCAAATCGCAACTTGGACACACAACACGCCAAATCCCACTTAACAAACACTAAAGCCCATTGTTAATTAGTACTATTATATGCATTGTGTAGTGAAAAACTGTGAAAAACCCATTCAAAATCACTAAAATCCATAGTATTTTTAGTCAAAAAGGCTTGTAGTCTATCCATCCCAGTACCTGCGATGATATTTTTCTTTTTAAAGTTGAAATTTTTAAATTAAGAAAATTCATGAAACAAAACTGCAATAATAGTCTCTTTTCGAAAAAAACAACAACAAAAATACGAAGAAAAAGTTCGATTTAGTACAAAAACACGAAAAAAAATTTACGGCAACACTGCATGTATGAGATTTTTATTTCACTCAATTTTTTATTTGTCACTCAACGATAACAACAAAAAGTAACAAATGTCAAAAACAGCTGATTACAATCGAACTTTTGTTTTTGTACTCTTCGGAATTTTACACATTTCTTTACTTCTTTTTGAATGAAAAAAAGAAAGTTTTCACTTGTTATTAAATGAGGTTTATGAAACAGTCAATGCATTTCTCCTCCCCACGAACGTTGAACCACCTCAGTCTTCATCACAGTCGCTCGAAGCGCGAAGAAAAAAAGCAGAAGCAGCAGCAGCAGCAGCCAAGAACGAAAAAGCGAACGCGAGCAATATCAGGTTGTAAGGTGAAATTTAATTTTCCTCATTCCGAATTTTTATCTAATTTAAACAAATAGACAACGGCGGAAGAGCAGCGGTACAAAAACGCAATTTCATTTCATTAGCACCGTTTGTTCGGCACACAAATGCGTAAGTGAAGTGAATAATTGTTAGGGTTATTGGTGGTTTCTACATCAGGCGTGAAATAATATTTACTGTTTGCTTTTAATTTGTTGCAGGCAGTTATTAGAAGAAAACAAGTACATTAGTTACTTTTGCGCTAAATATTTAAAAGACGATTAATGGCAACACAGGCGAAGGAGACCACAACGTCGGTTGAACCTACCCCAGCTTCACCTAAAAGGAAAACTTACAGCACAAAAGAACAACTTAAGCAAGTTTTCGCTGGAGGACTGTCTGCTGCCATTACAAGATCTACATGCCAACCGTTAGATGTTTTGAAAATTCGCTTTCAGCTCCAAGTAGAACCAATGGGTGGACAGGCGGGCACCCAGTCAAAGTATGTTTCAATATTTCAAGCCTGTAAGGTGATCTTCCGAGAAGAAGGACTTGCAGCTTTCTGGAAGGGGCACAATCCAGCACAAGTGCTGAGTATATTGTACGGCATCTCACAGTTTTGGACATATGAACAACTGAGCTTGTTCGCAAATCAGACTACCTATCTTAAGGACAGTCCCAATTTTTCGAATTTTATATGTGGCGCAATTGCCGGTGGAACAGCTGTTATCATTTCAACACCACTCGATGTCATTCGTACCCGGCTGGTAGCTCAAGATTCCAGTAAAGGTTATCGTAACGCGACCCGCGCTGTATCAGCTATTGTACGTGGTGAGGGAACAAGTGGCCTTTACCGAGGTTTGTCATCAGCGCTGATACAGATCACTCCGTTGATGGGGGCCAATTTTATGTTTTACCGATTGTTTAGTAAATCCGTTATAAAGGTTTACAAAGTAGATGATAGAAGGTAAGACAAGTATTACAAGAATGCCAAGCTTTTAGATTAACTTCGTTTATCTTACAGTCATCTTCCTACTTGGACCTTGCTGGTAATGGGTGCCTCCTCAGGAATGCTGTCGAAAATGATGGTCTACCCTTTTGATTTAATAAAGAAGCGTTTGCAGATCCAGGGATTCGAAAATCATCGTCAGACATTTGGGCAGAACATCAGGTGTACAGGTGTAATCAGCTGTCTCAAGCTTACCGTGCGGCAGGAGGGAGTTCGCGGTTTATACAAAGGCATGGCGCCAACATTACTTAAATCTAGTTTGACAACGGCTCTGTATTTTAGTATTTATGACAAAATTCGACAAATACGATGGTGATCGTGAGTGAAAATTTAAAGTTTTTTATCCCCTACGAAAAAAGGTGCTCGGGGAATGTTGTGGGTAGTTATAAAGTTTATAAAGTGCTGTACATAACGCTGTTACAACACGCTAATTGTTATATGTTTATATATTTACTTTAGCGTGGAATAAATGCAATGACAGATGTTTTTTTTAAATCAAGTTTTGTTTTCCTATAATGCATCCAATTAGAAGTTAAATGATTTGCATTTATAATCTACATATCTAATGTACTTCAATCACAAGAAAATTATTTTTTAAACATTGCAAGCAAACATCTAAAAGACCGCGTCATGCGCTACCGTAGCTGTCTGTAATTTGATATTGTTTTCTTATTCGCTAACAGTTAAAGATCAGACAGGTAAATTTTAAAATGTGTGCTTTTACACAGATGTGAATAGGTAATGAAAAAAATAAAATAAAATAAGAATAACAAAAGCTAAGGCGCGTAAAAAAAGCAATGTCAGAGGTGATAAGAATAAAAAAAAATATTTACATTTCATTATTTTAGATCTTACCCTTTTTTTGAAGACCTTGGTTGTTGTTAAGTAGTTTCCGTACTTAATATGCATTTGTTACTTAAATACGAAGTAAAGTTCAAATGTTAGACTTAAGGTTATTAAAGATGCAAAGCTGTAAATATAAATAGAAAATTCATGCAAAGCGTGCCGTGCTCAACTTAGCACGGTCATCTTCGAAAGGTTTGGCTTTTAGTTATTAAAAACAGTAAACATTTAATACAAACATTCCCTCTTTCGTTAATTAAATAAATCATACCATATCGTTTATTTAAATTTTTGAGCATAATTTAAAATGAAACACAGCTTATAAGGGTCAAATTGAGATGCCGGTTGCCCTTGGTCGTTAATTAAAGTTTTTTATCAGATGGTCTGTAGCTTCCTCCTTTGTAGAATTTACAGGTGCCGTAGTTTTTTTATGTACCTTTTGTAAGGAAGCCTGCTAGCTTTCTGAGCTTTTTAAACTTAAACTGATACAAGTTGAAGATCCCGACAGAATTTCCATTCGCCTCAGTTTGAAAGTATCTTCCAAAACTGGATTTTTTTTTCTCTTTTCTAAAAATCTCCTACCCAGTGATTTACATTCTTATCCTGTAAAAGAGCGTTAGCTTCGTTTTTTCTTCTCTTGTCAGTTTATTCGATTTCCCATTAAACTTCTCCTCAAGGTGGCAGGTTGATATTTCTTGTTATTACTCAGTTTCAAGGTAAAGATTTAAACGAATAGGTATTTTGTCTCTAGATACATATCCCTTATCCTATACTCTATTTTCCGATCTTAATGATTGTTTTTTTTTTTTTAGCGGCTCCTTTGTTAAATAATTTATTTTTACTTTTTTCATTTCATTTATTTCCTTTAAAAAAGTATGTACAAGTTGTTTTTAACTTGCTCATTGCCGTAGCTTAGTTGTTAGTACGTTGGGTTGCTAAGCTGAAAAACATAATGTAGGTTTGGGTCAACTTAACAACTCTGGTCATTTAGTTTATTGCGGCACTACTTCTGCTCAAGCAATGATAAACGAGAGTATAATCTGCCATGAAAAGCTTCTCAATCCGCCGTTTGGGGTCGGCAATAAAACAGTACGTCGATTTAATTCGTGGGAAAAATATAACACACAACATAAATTCTTTCGAGATTAGACCTAGGCTGACCCGCGAAATGTACGTATAAATTTTTGTTTTTAATTTTAAAACTTTAATAGATTCGAAATAATACTGACTTCCGGAAATTGCCATTGAAAACAACTTTTGTAGAATGCTTTTACAAGCTCAGGAAACCGGAAATGTTATTTGCTCCGCAAAGAGTGGGTCGCCATCTTTCATAACAGAAGCTTCAAAACTCTGTGCCAACTGTCAGAATGTCCTACTGGTCCTGTGAACTAGAATATTTTTGTACGCAATTACGCATGATCGGGTCTCCGACTGAACAAAAATCAAGAATAAAATGGTCTCCCGCGGCAGGAACGTGAAGGTTTTGTCAGCCAAAAAGTGATTCCTTAGTTTACATTCAGGTTTTTCCGCGAAGAGTAACGTTTTGCGGGCAGATACTACACCCTTTCACGCTGTTTTCGATAATTTGTTTAATCAAACTGTAAAAGCTAAACACATACTACGAAGAAATCTATATTTATTTGTTTTATTTATACATTTTTAAACACAAAGAAACATCGATAACCGCAACCAACACGGCCGCTTTGTAATATCATATTTTACGAGAAGATTCACCAAAATCATATTAGAAAATTTGGCATGAATTCGACTTCTGTAGCTTTATAGAACACTTAGTAGTAAATTTCTCTTCCATACGCCCCTTAACACACCCGCAACGTGTGTGCATAAATTACGACATAAGGTCCTTTTTTGTACGGTTTTGTATTATTGTTGTTGTGTCTCATCCGTGTCAAATAGTGAACTCTTGAGCGCTTTTATACTTTTGTTATTTTTATTTTAAAATTGTATATATATAAAAATAGTAGATATACATACTTACCAATATAAAACAAAGAGTACAATAAAAAAAAAAGTGTAAAATATAAAAAAAGGGGAAGGATAAATTGCCGCAGAGCACAATTTAAGTTCAAAGGAACTTGTGCCTATGCCAATAGAGTGCCTTATCTCCTTTGACCATAATCCTCAAGGTGTTTACTATGCTGGCCAGGAATTATCCGGTGTTGTCGATCTTAATGTCGATACAACAAAAAGGATTAAAGGTATACAAAGTAATCAACTCTAACAATAATTGTGTTATTTATATGTAAAAAAATACGGCAATGCGCGCCAAAGGGGCTACCTACCAGAGACAACTCATTGAATTACATTGAAATATGGGCGGGTTGATTTTTTTTAAAGATTGACATAGTCATACATGAAATACATACAATTGCAAACTTCATACATAGGATGTAGTTATTAGGCCCTGTGAACTTGCGGTTCATACGGTCTGCTCTTAAATGGATGGGTGAGACTGGGAATGTGAGTTACCTTTAAACAAACGCAAATAGACTGTGGTGACGATAATAATTTGTGGGACGATACGAAAAAAACACCTCTTTTTTTCTAGTTTTATGGAAAATGTTTCTTTTGTTTATTTCATGCAGTGTTTTTGGGCTATGACCTATGAGTCATGCTCATGCTTATTTCATTGTTTTTGAGTCAAGGTTTATTAGATTGTGCGTATGAATTTGGTAGGTACTAAAGGCATTACATATATGTACATACATACTTGCTTTTCATTTTGCAACTAACGAAAGTGTTTTGTAAAGAATTTATAAAATATGAACTTAACTGCTAGATTTAGTTATTCACTGAATTAATAAAGATTAGTGACTATTACAATCCCTTGTGTATAATTTTAGGAAAAAATTCAATGTCAATTGCCAATCCATCTTTATAAACCTACAAAGGGGCTGCCATCCCATTTAATAACATATTATCAACTAGGTATACCTTTTACGAGGAACAGCGTTAGATAACTATCACAATGGTTTATTTAAGATTTTTAATTACTTCAATAATAAAAAGTTACTAACTAACAAGGATTCATCATAAATCACCATTCTCTCTTTCGCAATTTAAAATTAAATCACACTTCGTGTGGTAGGTACTAATACTGAATTATGTATATATCTTAAGTCAAAATAAGTACATACTATGTGTATGTATAAATATGTAGTAAGAATCCACTCCATATTTACACAACCGCCTTATTAATTTATCGAGAAGTTGCCAATTTTCCGTCCACGTTCTCATATGTATCTTTGAATAAGATAATAGTTTTCGAAGAAAAGATGATTTACTTGAGTTGTTCTCTTTCTATAATTTCTATTTAAGCAATCCACATTACGGTCAGTGGTTACGCTAAAGTTCGTTGGATAAAAAAGGGTTATCCACGCGACAGTGAGCGTGCTGCATGTCGTGCGTATAAATCGTATTTGTCGTCGAGATCATATGTACTGGGCAGTTGTTCAAATAGTTCCATTATTGATTGGCTAGCCGGCGAGTACACATATACGTTTCATGTCATACTGCCAGAGAATTTGCCAACATCATTCGATGGAAAGTATGGACAAGTCCACTATGATATTATAACAACAATTGACCGGCCAGGAAGGTATCCGAAGGTGTTCAAACTGCCGTTCACGGTTATACATCCACTCGACTTAAATTTGGATCCGATTTATAGAGTAAGTATTACTTTTTGTAGTGTAAATATTTTAGACCAACTTAAAAGACTTCAATTAGCCGTTTCAATTCAATATTTTTGGTAAACATAAATATGTGCAATCCTGCACCGGTTTTCCGGGTTGTTTGGTTGTGCCCTAATAGACAAATGCTATCACTTAATATTGTGTTCCTATTTACAAGTCGTGGGTAAAGTTTGTAAGAGAATGCTAACGTTGACCATCATGTACATACATATTATGACAACGTGAAGACGACAGCCGGAAATTTATCTTGCAATACACAGACTTTACAAATACCATCTATTAACATACATACTGTAATCTTTGACTTTATTTGTTGTTGGAAATTAAAAAAAAAATTATGTATTTCTGTTTAACAGGTCCCACTTGTAATACTTGATCGCAAACGTTTTTGGAGTTTCTGCTGTCCAACTGGTCCGCTTACAGTTAAGTTCTCAACACCATATTGTGGCTATGCCCCAGGCCAAAAAATTAATTTCGTCCTGTATATTAACAATGAATCATCCATCGATATTACCGCATGTGATGTGAAGCTCAAACAAGAAGTGTCTTACGAAAGTCACGATCCTCAACATGAATATCGTTTGGATAAGAATCTAATAGCTCGCAAACAATTTGGAAACGTTCTTCGTTGGAGTCGAAAGGTGTACCGCGGTAGTTTAGATATACTCTCAATACCACCTACTTCAGCGAAATTCCCTTGTCCTATCGTCGTGTCCTATTCCATTAAAATTATTATTAAACCAACAGAGTTTCATTGGAAGGTTAAACTGAAAATTCCCCTCACAATTGGCAGTATACCCATCATGGATCCAATCATTAGTCATCACCAAACTACTGACGAGATAAGCAATCAACGTCGCCAGACACCAGCACTTGTTGTGACGGATAGCGATAATCCTCCAGAATACATTCCAATGGGTGAGACTGTGACATTATTATGTTCTAAGAAATCCTGTCATTTCATTATGAAATTTCTTCTCCAGTGCCTCCATCGTATGAAGATGCCATGGCATTAAGTGAAAGATTCTTCGATGATACCGAGTATTTGAACAACGTCAGCATGACTAATATAAACATTGATAAAGGGGAATCATTTAAGCCACGTTATCCAGTCTACTATGATTTTGTGACACCATCCATTCCGCCCGGTAGTGAAGAATGTTCCGATATTTTGTATTTCAGTTAAAGAAAACTCACCGTTCCCTCTCCCGCTCATTATTTTTATATTTCCTTTTCTTAAAGTAAAAAAAAAAAATAAATAAAATTGTATTCCCACTTTGTGTGGTTCTTTTCGTTTGCTATTTTCCTTTTTTTAGAAAACGTTATTGAGGGATCACCTTCGCAGCTGCGATTAGCGCACCAGGACACAACCCCTACGAATGGGGATAGCAAGAAAATTTTAAATTGAACCAATTATAACGCTTATAAGATAATAACATAAACAAATATATTTATAATATAACATATATATATTTCAAGTACAAAGTGCCACTTACCTTTTCAATCAACAATTATCTACGATATTGTAATTTATACATACATTTATATATATTTTTCCTTCTCTTGTCCATTAAATGCACAATTTAAAATAAATAAATTATATTCTAGTTAAATGAAATTTTTCAATTGAAAGTTAACTTAATTAGATAAAGTATTTAAATTTTTCCAAATTTCGTACGTATTTAGAATAGAATCAAAACAAATTAAAAACAAAAAGAAATTGAAAAGTAAATAAAACCAATTTATATTATAAAAAAAAGAAAAGAAATTAAAATTTAACTGCACCTAAGCTAAACTCAAATGAATGCAATATGAATATGTTTACCTCAAATAAAAAACTGTAATTACCCCTAAAATAATTTTTCGTGTTTTATTATATTAAAGACTATTACTTAAGGTGGTGGTAGCAGTCCACTCGCGGCTTCGCAAGCATTAAATACATACTAAGGTTGCTAGAAATCTTCTGTCCCTATGGAACTTTCAAATATAAAAGGTAGCAAAAAGTGTCACCATTCCAATATTGCATTTTTAAAATCGGATCAGTAGTTCCACAGATACATAAATATCCATCCAACCAAAACATCGTACACACCCGTCATTGACTGCTTTGTGGCATTCCTACTTCAACTTCGAATGGCCCGGTTGCTCCCGCAGTGCACTTAATTTTCGTTTTTACGCCATTACCTGCGGCATGCCTGTCTGCAGTATATTTCGGTGACTGAATCTCTTTCGCACTTTTTTTCCGGTGGGCAGCAATTTTAAAAATATTAGCGCGTTTGTTTCTTTCTCGACGTTGAACTTCTTCCTAAGTGTGCTGCCTATTAGCGAAATGCGGGCAGATATCTTCCCTCTTCGAAACCTGCTCGTGCTACTACTTTCTTCGCTTTCCTTTTACATGCCTCGTATTGCAGTTCCAGATGCTCTTTTTCAATTTCTTTTTTTTGATTATACGGTATTAAGCTAGTATTACACTATCTAGCAGCTGCCGTAGATCTGGCATGTTTTTGATATAAATTGTCTGATACAGAGTGCCAGATAACGTAGGGGATGGATTACCGTCTGAGTTCTTCAAAGTTGGTGGCGATGTTTTGGTAGGGAGTATGCACCAGATCATCTGCAAAGTATGGGAGGACGAAAGCATGCCCGACGACTGGACTATCAGCTCTATCTGCCCCATCTTCAAGAAAGGCGATCCTATGTCTTGTAAGAACTACCGAGGCATATCCCTGCTTAATGTAGCCTACAAGATCCTATCCAGTGTACTGGGTGAACGACTAAAGCCGTTTTGCACCACACTCATCGGCACCTATCAATGTGGCTTCCGGTCCGGCAAATCGACGATAGACCAAATCTTCGCGCTGCGGCAAATCCTGGAAAAGATCAACGAGTTCCAAGTCGATACTCACCATCTTTTCATCGACTTCAAAGCCGCATGCGACAGCATTCATCGCGCCGAACTATACAACGCGATGGCCGAATTCGGGATCCCGAAAAGACTGATCCGGTTGTGTCGCGCCACGCTAGAGAATTCGCAATGCACCGTGCAGTTTGGGAACAGAACCTCCGAATTATTCCAAACATGGACCGGATTTCGGCAAGGATATGCGCTGTCGTGTGACTTCTTTAATCTTGTGATGGAGCAGATAGTGCGAAAGGCCGGCGTAAACACAGAAGGCACTATATTTAACAAATCCATCCAGCTGCTGGGATACCCAGACGATATCGACATCATCGCCCGGTCCCAGCGCGCCATTATTGAGGCTTTTACGGCAAAACAAGAACAAGCCCAACGGGTTGGTCTCACGATAAATGAGGATACAACAAAGTATATGCTGTCTACCAAAAACCGATCCGTCGAACACCGTCTAGGTCAAAGCCTAACAATTGACAGCTAAATTTTGAGGTAGTGAAGGAGTTTATCTACCTCGGGGCAAACATAAACTCCACAAATGACGAAGGATAACCTTAGGCAACTGCTGCTACTTCGGTTTGTCCAAACAACTAGGGTCCAAACTCCTAACACGAAGGACCAAAATCATGCTCTACAAAACCCTGATCTTGCCAGTCCTGCTTTATGGAGCTGAATGCTGGACTATAAGTAAGACAGCGTATCAGATCTTGGGATCCCTCGAAAGAAAAATCCTACGTAATTGTTGGTCCAGTCTGCGAGGAGGAGAAGATATAACCGCGAACTCTACGAGCTGTACAAAGATGTGGATGTAGTCCGGAAGGCAAAAATCCGTTGACTGCAATGGCTCGGCCTTATCGAGCGAATGGACGAGAATGCTCCAGCTAAGAGGATCTTCGAATCCCAGCCACCTGGTTCACGAAGAAGAGGAAGACCGAACCTCCGGTTTAAAGATCAGGCAATCGCAGACGGCAGAAGCCTTGGTCTAGTAAATTGGAAGCAGCGTGCCCGGGACCGTAAAGGATGGAAAGCTGGCCTGACAAGTAAGTAAGTATTTACTTGTTACCATTGTCTTTCTTGTCGGAAATAATTATCTGAGGAAAAGTTCATTGAAACTTCCATATGTATAGGTTTTTACATATTAAGATATGTTTTAGACAAAAAACTTATTTGCATAATTACTGCTTTGGTATTTAAGCTTTCCCATTTAATTAGTGTTCAGCAATTTAATGCCAGTCAGTCACTATTAATATTGGACCTTCAAGGTCAAGCTCCAGACTTACGCCGCAGTGAATCATTGTAATGTTGCAATTAATTCGTCGCAGAACATTTCTACTCACTTGAAATTCTCTGCTTTGCCACTCGCCTGTAAAAACAAACCAGAATGCGACTGCAATAAAAAAAATACATAATTTTTTCCGATGTTGTTCGAACTGGACAATTTCGTTTCGAGGTATTCGTTCGGATCCAGACAAAAGAATACACAGATGTAGAATGCCAGTACAAAAGCATGTTTGGAAAAAATTTTTAAAACCAGCATACAAAATCGAGAAACCCGCATACGAATAGGAAAGGAAAAGGGAACTGAGAGTTTGGTATGATATGGATGAAGTATTGAGGTATGATAAGTATTTCTGGCTTATTGAACTGATGTTGCTTTAATATCAAACGAACATATTTCTATTTGTTTATGTTCTCTGAGAGTCGTCTGTTTATTGAGTTTGAACTTTTGTGTTTCGTTTATTTCTTAAGGATTTGGGGATGTATTGTGATTGTGATGGGATGTATTTTTATTTTGCCGGCAATTTGAAATTTCGGTTTGTTGTTTGCCTATAGACTTTTCTTACGGTTATACTTATACACCATGTCACACAAGTTAACTTACGGCCGAATTTATCGTCCTTAGGGGAACATTTATTTAATGACCTACACACTTTTTTCAAGCAAACTTTGTAATTGTTAAGAAACAAATTTAAATTGTTAAAAACCGACAGACAGAATACAAGCAAAAAGTACAGGTTCATATTAGTTACAAAAGGCTACGTAGGATATTACTTTCAAGAGGTTGCTTCTTATCAATAGCGTATTGGAGCCCTTTAGTGTTAATTACTTCATATAGTCTTAGTGGCATAGGAAAGCTAACTTTATTGTACTTTCCTGCTAAGACTATTCACATCAGCAGTTAAAGAAAAGAAAATCTGAAGGGTTCCGAGTGAATTAATTTTCCTTTTGATGAGAGCTTAGCACGTAATTTAAATGCTCAATGACGATTAGGTCTGAGTATTATGATAATGCTCAAGCTTTGACTTAACGTTATACAAGAACTACTTGCTCGATGGGATCTCAATGGGTTTAGAAAATGAGGCTGTTCGTAGAAGGATTTTTCTTAGTCGTATGTAGACTTTCGTAACACGGTGTAATTGCTCCGCGTATAGCCTATACCGCACATTAAAATCAAATTTTGTCATATAATATCGAGAATTTTAAAATTCAAACGACAACATTGCCTTTTGCAAAAACGCAACAACAAAATACATGATTTTGCTATCCACAAACTCGAATACATACATGAATGTACTTCTGCTTGTATTCGTAGCACATTTAACTAAACACAAATCAAATATTTTTTGAAATTATGAATAGTCCCACCGAAATATGAGAAAGCAGCTCAATTCTCCGTGCTGTGTGGAATGGCATACTCATTTTGGTTGGAAGTTGCAACTTGGCTGTTTGATAGATTTTATTTTGAAAAAGTTGTTACTACAGCCATCTTAAGGCGGCGCTACAGTCCGGGGTGACTACAGCCATCTAGTAGCAAAAACAGAAGTGAATCTTGAAATCGACCAGATTCTATATCTGTGTATTTTTTTGTCTGTGATTAAAACTTGTCGAGAGTTTGGTTTCGATATTGGATTTGTCCAGTTTACGATATTCATTTCTATGGAAGAAATTCTAGAATAATTATTTAATTCAATTATAAAATATTATAGAAACTGCTAAGCAGATATGTTACTTTTGCCATACATGTGTGCTATGAATGTAAATAACATTTTTATGGTAAATCAGTTATCCGCAAGTTTTTTTCGTTTCTTGTTTCAACCCAGTAGGGCAATAAATAATTGAAACCCTTGACTTATTATAGTAAAGACTGATTTTGAACTGCTACTGAACTAATAATGTTGGAACCAGTGTCAAGTGCCTTTTAGTAAACAGTCCACATAATAATACGCCAACGATTAAAACATTTTGTTCTACGTAAACTTCGAAAAGCTTCTTAAATTCATATTTAACTGCCTGAATATTAAATCCTAAAAAATGCTTGTCAAAATTAAAATGAGTGGTACCAATTGCAACCAATTGTGAATGCGTTGTTTTTCGAAGAGTTTTTCTTCATGAATTTTCTTAACTTAGAAATTCCAGCTTTGAGAAAGGAAATATTCTGACTGAAAATACTATGGTTAAGTCATTTTAAATAGTTTTTTCTCTGGTGTTTGCTGTATTGTTCTACATAAGATACTAACTTGTGCACCATACAAAATAGTTCAATGTCATCTCTTGTTCGCACCAAGTAAAAAAGATTTAAGAGAGCATTGAAAAGCCCACCAAAACTGGTATAATAATATCGCACTCAGTTAAAGTTGAGCAGATTTAGCATGAGTTTAATTTTCGATTTCGAAATAAAGAGATTTGAAAGCCCTACCAAAAAGCAAAAAAAGCACGAACGAATTCCCGCGCTTCAGGAATGTTTTCCATTTACGTTTGCCAACTGTCTTCTAGATCTAAACATTTTGAGCAATGCCGTGTACTTTTACTGTAGGTATATATTTTTTTTGGACCGGAAGATTAAAAATGCTTTGTGCTTTTACCCTTTTTACTTCATATTGTGATTCGGAATTTAATTATTACAGTACAAAGCATCTTTGAAATAGCAACCCATGGGGTTTTATTATACAAAAGTTTATTTTGTATTTGTTTCTAAAAGGAAGAAGGCTGATCGTAGTACATATGTAATTTGTTTCGTTACTCTTTTGGTGCAGAAATTCACGCATAACGCAATCAAAATAGTACGGTATTTGTGGACTCTTATATTAAATCAAAGATATTACATAGAAGTTATAAAAGATGACTTTTTCCCGTTAAACGTACTTCAATTAAAAAATTTCGACTGCTGAGCCAGTCCTGTACTTCCTACCTCGTATTGCTTTATATCATAGTGAACATTGTTGCCAATAACACAACAAAGTTCTTAGGTTGTCCAGTACACCTTTTTTAAAGCATTTCTTCAAATATCTCAGCATCCGCTGGATCGATTTTACTCAAAATCTAATCAGCTCTAAGTTTGATTGAGACAAATCAAACAAAAAAAACCGCATGAAACCGCTTTTCAAAAAGGTGTGGTGGACAACAAGCACGTTGTGGTGTTATTGGAAATAATTTTCCCTTTTACATAACGCAATACCAGGTGGGAAGTACAGGACTGGCCCCCCAGTCAAATTTTTTTTATTACAGTAAGGCCTCATGTATATGTAACTTTATTTTGGAATACGATGCTAGAAATATACCAACGACTATGTAATATAATATTTATGGTCTTTGATTATACATATATTGCCAGCTTACAACCAAAACTGACCAACTGCCACAAACCACGTTTTTGCAGTTAGTCAGTAAGCCGACGATATACTTATTTACAGAAAATCCAACTCTAACTTCAGAGAAAGTCGTACATCCATACAAATATAATACACACACATTTACATATTTGTACAAGCATAAATCCATGCACAACAAAATATAGTTTAATTCAAAATTTTTCTTAGAAACAAAGCTCAATGGGTTTATTTGTTCTAGATTGCCAGATATTTCTCCTTAAAAAACAATGTGAAATTATTTAACTTCAAATAAGGAAAATACTTTTTGTATAATATCTACCAACCATTCTTCTTTCAAAGACCCATAAAAGAGATGCAGCAACATAAATCATGACAGCGAAACCAAAGAAGAATCTCCCTTTGTATATCCTCTTCAAAAAAGGTACAAATAGAGAAGAAAATATGTAAAGTAAAAAAGGAAAAGGTTTGAAAGAAATGTTGTAACACTTTCAATGAAAAAAAAAAATAATAATAATAAGAAAAAAAATAAAAATAATTCCTTGGGGAAATACTTGAACTCGATTTTAATTATTTCAGACTTACAACTGCTTTAGCTTACTGCTATCATTTTCCTCCCAATATAGCTTATGAAGTTTTATTTGAAAATATTTACAAACACGACAAATACTTCTTCCGATACTTCTTCCTAATACTGGATTTTATGTGATTTAAATTTGGTGTCTTCTATCCACAAAATAGGTACGTATGTAAGTAATTCCCTCTATGAAATCGTTCCACTTGTCCTGGGGTTTTTTTTCTTCCTAATACTGGATTTTATGTGATTTAAATTTGGTGTCTTCTATCCACAAAATAGGTACGTATGTAAGTAATTCCCTCTATGAAATCGTTCCACTTGTCCTGGGGTTTTTTTTTTAATCCATTTAATAGTTCTTCCTTATGCTTGAGTTTAAACTCCTTAATTTTTAGTAAAGGGTAGTTTGTCTGAGTAGTGCACTAAGGAGATAAGGTGTCGAAAATTACTTAGTGCGTACGAGGTTTATGTTTCTAATTAAATTACAAGGCATCTTTAAACATTTAATGGTTTATCTGTTGACAAAACTAAAATTTGGGAATGAATATATAGGGGAAAGTTTGAAACAGTTTTAGCAACGCTGAAGTTGTAAAAAAAAGTTGAATGTTTTGTATATTTTTAGGTTCTTAGATATTATTTTTCTCAGTGACTTTTCATAATAATCGAATGACACTGCAAAAGAGAATGGTATTAAATTCATCTGTGGTTTAGTATTATTTGACAAGATTTGCCTACTTCTGAACTATATTTGAACATTGTTGACGATGCTAAGTGTAGTTGTTTGTGTAAACATATATTTTATGTATCCTATTTTACTAATGAGACAGTCCTGGGTGAATATTCTCAGCAACTATGAGCCTGAACGGGTTGAAATAAAAAATAAATAAAAAAGAATGAAAAAGGTATCAGTTCATAGGAAAAAGTTTAAAATGATCGCATTCCCATCTCACACTGTCTAGCAAAAACATATTTCAGTTTATTATTTTTATGAACAAACCGCTTTCAAAAAATGGAATCGACTTTTTCTGGCTTCAAGCTACCCAATTCGGTGAAATCAACTTGTACTGCCAGTCAATGTTAAAAAGGGTAGCGACGTTGGCAAAAATCTGTTCTACTCCCTAGTTTTTAATCCTTCTCCTTCTCATAACCCCATGGAATCATGCTATTATGTGGGTACAGAATTTACTTGACACATTCATTGGTCGGCGAATATCATCCCTCTACGTACATATATCTGCCTAAAGATAAAATTGTCTGCTCTACCTTAGGTGTAGTAGGCCTCCTGCTGGGTAAAATCACATGATGTGTATATGCCAGTGAGTTGAATTGTGCATGTTTATTAAGCCGAGCGGATTAAGGTCATTTCCCAACGGAAGAAAACTGCGGAAGAACGAAACCGTAATTTGCGGTTAATTGGAAATTCTGTAACCATTGGGTTTCTCTTTGCAGTTAACCCAGGTTGATGAGAAGAATGGCTTTGATATTCCCCAATGAGTTGGGTCAACTTCCGACGACGTGTCTGTTAACAAAATTTTTACGTGATCCTAGAAATACTTATGTAGGTACTTCACTCTGTAGGATACGAATGTTGATAGCAAAAAAAGTCGAAAAAATGTGTGTAGCTGCAAGAAAGGGTGACAGTTAGATAAATCAAGCAAAATGCGGCTTGCTTTGCTAGAGTTGATAAAACAGAATATGCATTAATGTGAAGGGCTCTCTAACAGGAAACATTTTTCTCGGTTATAAGACGATATACGTGGACAAAAGAAGAAGTTATTCTACGTCTCCTTACTTTACACAGAAAGGGTAAAGCATTTATTCTACCTTTTAAGTAAATCCAGGAATTTTGCAACGTTCTTGGCGATATCGAATATGTGGTCGTTCCAACAAAAGCCATCGTTAACGCATATACCGAATAACGTTTCGGTTTCGGCTATGCAGGTAATGTTAATGGATAATGGTTTGAGGTTTGGGGTTCGCTTAAGTTACACAAGACAGCATTGGGTTTTGGAAGTATAAAATAAAACTCTATTTTAGGAGACAGAACATTCAGTGTTGTTTGCAATACCTGAGTATTCTCGTAGTGTAGCTCTCTTAGACGAATTATGAAACTCCTCGGTTAATCTAATAACAAAAATATTTTAGGAGACAGAACATTCAGTGTTGTTTGCAATACCTGAGTATTCCCGTAGTGTAGCTCTCTTAGACGAATTATGAAACTCCTCGGTTAATCTTATAACAAAAATATTGGTAGTTTTTGTTGCACTTTTGCTACACGCAGCATTGCAAGCTCAAGGTATTCGGTGTCTCCATGTTTCATGTTATGATAAGATGGTGTAAAATTACTTTTTTTTAGTGATACGTATTTATACTCAATGCTAAATATGTATATGTATGTACATATACATACACATTGTTTATGAATGCTCTGAAAAATTTAATCAATCATCCAAAATTCTCAATTAACAACCTAGCGCAGAAATGATTAATACACTTACAACATCCTTGTCTACAAACATAGCAGTAATTTCTCGGAAAATGTTTTTAATAAAAAAAAAACCGAACAATTTCTGCCATAAATCATTCTAACCTTCCAAGTACTCGTACAAGAGCTAACACACCAGTTTCAGTGCACAGCTGAAGAAATAATTAATTTATTATTACGCATCACATTCCACAGCAAATTTGGTATCTCTTATTGTTTGGTAATAATTGCAAAAAATTCCTTCCATATCCACATCAAGTACTCACATCCTTAAAAAGCATATAACAAATTTAGCTACACAAGCAGTTACCTTTTTCTTTAATTAAAGTGATTTGTTGGTCGCTAGTTATGTGTTGGAACAATTTTTTTTTAACCAGCAATCACTTTTAACCTAGTTTTCGTTTTCTTTTAGTTTGTTAGTTATCTGGGTTGCTGTAAGCTGGCTAAGATTGCTGGAACAATATAGGAAACTTGTAACGGAAATTTAATATATTTCAGAGAGCAGGAAATTCATGATTTATTTCTTTCTTAATACACTATTATGGAAGAACTTTTGGTATACTTTAGCACGATAAGATTTTTGCTTGTCGGGATAGGGGTAGTTTACTGTTGCACTACTGTATTTTCCGGACAGATAAAAACGTGGTCTTAGAAATACATGAGTTGTGCATTGGTATCAAAACAAAACATTTGATTCAGTTTCTTTATTTATTTAAACTGCAATGATTTCGATATTTAAAGAAACTAAGTTTGGTAGAATTTATTAAAAAGTGTCTTAACTTTCTTAATTTAAGCGAACAGTTTTGGTGAATAATATAAATACCTGGTAGTTTCATCTTTTCGTTTCTCTTTGTAGTTACAGTAATGGATTTGAATTTTTGTTTGCCTGGGGCACACTAAGCGTTTTACGAAGCATTACCAAAAAAAAATGTATATAAATATTTGGCCCAATAGCGCGTAAAGGACAAGGCCCAGCTTTTCGCAAGCATTTATATCGTGCGTGTTATATTTTTCTCACGACTGGTACTGTAGGTCCCAGTTTTCATTGCTGACTCCAAACGGTAGACTGAGAAGTTTTCCATGGTAGACTTACAGCTTTGTCATGCCTGCGAAGAGGTGGTGCAGTGAAACAACGTTCGGTAGTTTTGCTGAGGGTCGAATCTAACTACTTAACCACGGTGTTTTGAATTGAGCAACGGAGAGTTTCGCCAACAGGGAATTTACGAATCGATAAAGAAGGATATTGATATATTTACATATATACTTCCCTGCACGAGCGGCTATACAAAAAACTGGCTTTCATTGTTCGATATCAATACGTTACCAACCGGCTATTAATTTAACAATTAAGTTCTGAGTTCAAAACTTTTAACAAAATCCAAGAGAAACTGAAAGACAAATATACATATTTCATAAATATGATAATTACGTTAGCTTCAGAACTTTTGTCAACATAACTCATAATATGCAGTCGCAGCAAAAATTGCTGATGCTTTCCTCGAACTATAAATTATTTATCGTTCAATTCATGTAAGTTACTAGTGCACATGAATGTATATAATATTCCAAATCACTGTTTTCTTTACCCTGCCTTATATACCTCAATACTTAGTAATGAATCACGTCCTATAGAGGCGATCGCCCCGACACTTGATAAATTATGATAGGCAATTGTTTGGAGAACCATAAACATAAGATTTTGAATTATGATGACACTGTAAGTGCCATAACACAATCTCCTAATGGTTTATTACCAATAATTTTTCTATTGTCGGATATCGATGTGCATGGGGACATTTATCGAATGATGACCATAATAAAAGTGATACTTAATGCTTCTGGTTTGTTCCATTGGCTATAACCGTTGGCGTAACACTTTATTTTAATCTACATATTGCTAGAGAAGAGTCTACCCATTAAATTTATCGATGTTTTAAAATTACAGAAACAAAAAAAAAAATAAAAAATTTATAAGAATAATAAAAATAAAGAGCAATGTGGGAAGAAGAGTTCTAAGTTCATACTTAACACCTTTTCCGGATTCCAAAGTTGTCTCTGATCGCGTTCATAGAGATGAGATGTGCAAAGATATTTCTAAGAAGTAAGTGAGAGTTAGTAAGTACATCACTGTTTCGAAGATACAACGATGAGCTGTACTACATATGTTAAACTCTATTTATCGTCTAAGAGGGGTAGAACCAACGCACCGGCCCAGATAGCCTTTGAATCTACTCCGAAAGGAAGTAAATCTTCCCTAAAGTGACAAGCGCATATGAATATTGTAGCTCGGTTTGAGTTAGGGTCTTTTCATTTCAAATAACGAAAAGTCAAGTGCCTTTAGCGAAGTAACCCCATCTACTTAAATTCTGAATATTTATTTAAATTCATTTCAGGCCTTTAAGAACAACAGTTGCGAGTTGCTCTAATGAACTATGTGTCAGTCATTTTCTGCGATTACACTTCAAGAGAGATAAATAAATTCATAAAGCGATAAATAAAAATATCAGCATTACGTCCATCAAACCAACACATTTTCCAAACCAACTAGCAATGTCAATTCCTGTTGTTAAACTCACCAACAACCGAGGAATGGACTTCTTTTACATTTGTTGTTGTTTACCACTTCATAAACACAATACGACAAAACAAGAGACGCGAGAATAACAAATAAACAAACAAACAAACTGAAAACTCATTTATTTATCCGCTTGGAAAAATATTGGAAGTCATGTTAATTGGAATTTTCATTTTTCATGCTAGATTTGCAATTGAAATGCGCGCGTATCTACCCCTCTTGGCATAGCGAGCTCGTTTTGCGTGCCATTGTTCGTAAAGCTTAATGTTTGCGTAAATGGAAATGCCAATATTCGAATATTTATTTGTTTTCAATTGCTTAAACAATTTTTTTTTTATTTTCAGTCTCCATACAAATAAACTGACAGTCCTGGCGTACAACATACTGCGGCATAGTGTAATTGTTTGAGGCTAAATTTTGTTGTAAGCATTATTGACCCTTACAGCATGCTTTAATTGGCCCGTATGTATACTTGCAATTTCAGCAATGACTCATTACAATTGACAGGCAACATGTTTGTCAATATGTTTTGCAGTTCATTTAGTTTGGTTTGTTTAATTTTTTTCTTTTTCGACTTTTATTGGTTTTTGTTTATATGTATTTAACAAAATTAGAGAAGACCGATTTAAATACATACATATTATTCAAAAGTCGGATGTATTATGTATTTCTGAAATCTACCTTATTCGAAATTGTTTCAAATAATGGGAAACAATTGCAATTGCAAATATTGATCGAAATTTAAAAAATGTTTGACATGGTTGAATTTAGAAGTAACAATCAACTAAATTATTTATTTACATATGTATACTTCAAATCCATGTAGCTCTAAAAAACATTTATGATACAAATGTACATATACTCGTTGTTTGAACCGTGCTCTCTATTGAACAGTGATCTCAGTAACCTCCCTAAAATGCTCTAAGAGTAAACCTTCAGATTCAGATTTGAATCTTCACAACAACTAACTTTTTTTCAATGAACGTTTTAATTTGTCATGTCAACTTCTCAATCTGCAACCTTTTTTTTTTGCAAAAAAAAACATACACTTAACATAAATGGTTAGATATATGCACATATACAGGTCCTTTGGAGCTTGTAAAATCTGCATGAAACATGGTTTGTCTTCTGCTTGTTCCAATGCCTTTGTATGAAAATTCAATATAATGATATATAAGATACGTTTTTCAAGTTCAACCGGATATCTCCAATAAAGTGAATATGTACAAATTTGCTTATAAATGCATTATTGCGAGCTACAAATATTCATTTTATATGCATTCAGCATATCTGTTCATTCCGACTTTCTCCAACGTTAATCAACATGCAAAATTTAAATATGACTGCTTGTCGCCTTGAAAACTAATTAATTTTCAATTGAAATTCCCCTTGCGCAAATTAAACTCATGATTTTATTTTACGCTTTTCGTTCTGTGCACTGGCAGTGCAATAAAAGTGAAATTGAATGATGAATCCATTATAGTAGCAAGGAATTCATCACCGCTCAAGCTCCCACCAAAAGAATGTATTTATCAAAAATGCCCAAAAACTGTGTAATGTCCTGCAAGGATGCAATGCTTGTGCTGACCACCGGCTCAAGCTGACTGGGTTACATTCCGTACAGCTTACACGGGCGGTAATGCTGCCTAAATTGTTACATTCCCTCAACTGCGATTTCAAATTGGCCCCTTAATATTCATGAATCGGTAGATTTTCTACTTGATTACATTATTGCCCAGTCAGTGGTTGACTAACAATCGGTAGCAGGACCAGTCCAACAACAATGAGTTTAGGAAACATTCATCTCGATTTGTATAGATTTTATTCTATGTTTGGTGTGTGTACTAGGAACTGTTGAATTTGTGCACCTTATATCGGTGTATTTGTGTGTATGAATACCGATAGTATCGGAGAGAATATTTAATGCATTGTGCTAAGAATGTGGTTAAAAATGCATAGCTTGCATCATTTTGAGACTAATACACGTACGTATTTGTAATGGGATGGAATTGCGAAAGTTAAGATTAAAATATAGTTTCTGGTGCAGCACTTATGTACATTGTACATACATAAATCTTTTATTGGAACATATAGCTGATTCTGGGTTTCGATGATTAAGCAGGTCTAAGAGATATGAACATCAGTGCTGAACCTTCACTCTGAAGTTTATGCTTTGCAACATGTTTTCAACTTCTAAGAAGTACAGTAGACATTGGTGACAAGAATTGTGTCTAATTAAATTAACTTGAAGGTAGTTGAAGGACATTGTGTTTCATGGATTATGCAATTTATTATGCACGTATAGGGATTGAACTTTCTACTTGATTCCGTTTTTCTTCCTGCAGAGTGATGTGATTCACTCACTCTCATGCTGCTTGGATGATAGTAAAGGCTATCTGTAGGCACCATTAGTAGTTACTTCTCAACGTTTTTAGTATCATTATTGGAGTAATAGCTATATAAAGTGCTAAGTGCTTCCAACACGCCGTCCTAGGAGTATCAAAGTATGATTGTATCCATAATTTTTTTCTACTTAACTTATTTGCCATTTGCTTGACAATATGAACCCCAACAACCTTCACATGGTTTGCATATTTAAAAATTGGAAGGTTTTGCTTTGTAAAAAAATGTCCAAGGTACTTTTTGGTCCGCTTGGCTATCTACAAAGCCAAAAAGGAGTACATTTTAGAACAAAAAAAAATTATCTAAATGTGCTACAATATCGTAGACATAAAACTAAAAGTAAACCCGCAAGTGAACATTTTAAAGTATATTTACAAAACTATTTACATAGACCAAAAAGACTGCAGTAACTTCATGGCATCCCCGGTATGGTAGAAGCTACATAGGGCATCCACACAAACACATAATGCAGAGGTGGAAATGGTAAAAGTTTTATTGTAACATTTTATTTTGCCTTTTCCGTATTGTTTGCTCCCGCTCTTTCTATGTATTTTTTCCCCCATTGGACAAGAGTAACACACAAAGGAGCACAAAAGTACATAAACATCTAAAAACTTTAAATTGCACATTGGCTTAGTTGAAGTCTGAAACTCTAATGTAATTATTGCCGTTTTTACGTTAGGACACTTCTGACAAACTACAACAAATAGCTCTTATATAATGTTTTTAGCAATTTATTACATCAATGAGCAAACAAATACATGGAAGCAGAAAAGTACCATGCGTAAATGATAGTCTATACCAAAGTTCTCTGAATTAAAAGAAGGTTCCAACTAGGACGGTATTGCCCAATTATCTGGTATTTTGTTTACGCATTTTTGTTTGAAATTGTCGACTGTGTACCTCAACACTGTTTTTTAGTGTAGGATGAATAATAAGTTTGAAAAGTATAATATTCGGCCGGCCAAAGCTGTCAAATGAAATGATTTTTTAATTAGCAAAATAAGTATGCATTTCACTTGTTCCGTATGCCCAATAAATAGAATACCAACTCTGAATGTGCCATAAACAAATGAGTGGTCTTTGCTAAATATTGGTCAATCGTTTTAAGCCTTGGTTAATTGGAAATCCTTAAAAAACGATAAAGTTGTGCATTTTTGTACTGAAATTAGGTAACGAGAAGAAGAATTGTCATTTTCCTGTTCCGTTGGAACAGATGGAGCATAGGACAAATGTTAACAAAATATCCGGTGCCTTGATAAATTTTCCATATGGTGGTGTATCGGATCTAGGGTTGCTCATTATACATCGATACATCGAAAACATCGATGTTTACTATTCGATGTATCGAATCAATCCGATGCATCGGATACTTTCGATGTTTAACGATGTATCGATGTATTTTCATATGATGCATCGAATGAAAGCAAGTTCTGTACACAGTTTCCACTTTAATTCAACTACAATACGAATAAGAAGAATAAACGCATGTAGTGGTAGGTTTGAGTTAAGAAACCGATTCAGACCTTTTAAGGGGTCAGTAGGTTCGTAAAAAACCAGTGAAGAAAGGATGATTTCAATTCGATGTCACAAAGGCACAATTGCAGCTATTTATTCATTTATTTATTTTGTTGTTGTTGTTGTTTTACAAATTTTATGTAGTTTCATGTGCATTTTTTCTGTCTCGCCTCGATCCTTGCACACAAGAAAAAAAAATTATCCTCGACTGATGGGAATTGTAGGTCGGTGCAAAAACATCTTAGAGCAAAAATTCCAATTGAGTTTTAAGGTAGAAGGATAAATCTATCGAATGACATACATATGCTTTTGAAAAAAACCGATCGGGGAAAAAATGGCGCAGTTTTGAAAATTGCGGTCGGTAAAAAAAAAAATCGGGGAAAAACGTGTTCAGCGTTGTGAAAAATTCGAATTTCCACAAAAGCATGTGTCATTCGGTAGCTAATAACGTACAGATTTTTCATAAAAATCAACTCTGGCACGGCTCGGCGCGCGCTCGAAAAAGCTGTGCAACTTCGGTTCTATGGGACCGATCATGATTAATGCATTACATCGAATAAAACATCGATGTATTTTTTGTATGAACATCTCTAATCGGGTCGTTCAGTAAAATGCGTATATCAATATGCGATCAATATCTTTTAGTTAGAAAAACAACCCCAAAGTGTACAGACGTGTGAGAGTTAGAGAATGTTTTATTACTTCGGCAAAATACACAGGTGGATTCTGTGGACGGTGTTGAGTTCAGTGTCCATTGCCAATGAGTTTTTGTTAAAGTTCTTGCGGCAATTGGTATTTGTTGATTGCCTGGGACAAATACTTACATACTTGTCACCTTATTTTGGCAATTTTAAAGAACAGACTACCGAGAGCTTCGAATTTCTTGTTTTACCTAGAAGAGGGTATACCGTTTATTCAATCCATGGAGTAGTTATTCTTCATGTTCTATATGGTACGATTTCATATTAAAGTACTCAAGTAAATGTAGTGCTTGTTCCGTTTTCTGCATTGTCGAATTTCCTCAAGATCCTCCTCTTGCGTGAAATATAATTTACATCTTATTTAAAGTGGTCCTGGCTGCTACAGGAACTCAGTTGACAACTTTCCAGCCATTAAAATCTATCGTTTTCACAGATAACAGAGCTGAAATAAAAGATTAAAGAACTTCACATTAAATAAAAGATTAGATTTGTTTTCTTTGCAAATGAGGCTACAATGTACCGACCCATTTCCATTGTCATGATCGTCTTGATGAATAATGGAATGACTAATTTTTTTAAATTTTTTTCATCGCTCCTAAAAGCGCTGGTCTTTTTATCTCTTAAATTACCCCTTAGTAGTCGGCTTTAAGGCTTTACGATTTTGGTTATAAAAAGGTACATCAAATAATATTGCAGACCAGAATTGTGTTTTTATGTTGAAAATCTTTAAATCCGCACTGATTGACGACAGGGCAAAGCTAAAATGTGTCTGTGAATGGGTTACGGATACCCACCCCAAATCGATTTTTGTCATTGAAGAGATTTTCCTATGAAATTATCCTCATCTCAAGTAAAATTGCTTTATTCTTCTTATAAGCTATACCTTAAAAAAAGATGAATTCATGATCCCCGACATTCACTTATATTGAGTTCCAGAAATTTTTAAAAAAGAAATACAGACTTTGTATTTTAGAAATATTCATTGTTACAGAACTAAAGTAAATTTGAAATTCCCTAAAAGGATTATTCAGCTTTTCGGTTGGTAGGCCGATTAGGGGCCGATGAAATTGCGAACCGAAAAATACCTTCTTTTGTAAATGGTTTCTTTATAAGTCATTTTAATAACAATTTAGGCCATCTGTCTTCGTTTCTTGTGCCAAAAAGTTTTTTGTGACTGTCTGTTAAGTTTGAATTTTTTTTTGTTAATTTCTTCCTGTTGATGTGCAATGTAATTATAAAAAGTTAAGGTATTACGACAAATGTTTAACATCACTCGCTGTTGTTTTGAAATAGGTCTAAAGAGGGTAAGTCAAAGTTAATTTCAAAATTGAAAATTTATTACAAAAATGTTTCTAACCCATTTTATGATAAATGTTTTGGCATATAGAAGGTTATTCGTGTTCGAAGAAGAGCTTTTATTAATAATGGTTAAGGCTAGAATCGCTCAAATATTGACTTACTTTGGTTAAAGCAGTTTTCCTGATTCAAATTTTAACAGAAACCTTCTTGCTTAATATGGATACTTGATAACGATTTAATTTCATTCCATGAACTTTCATTTACAGTGATAAAACATGACGGACTTTTATGCAGCTTTCATACATGACTTGACATGACATGAGTCATGGATTCTTCTTAATTTAAGAAGAAAATAAAAACAACAACACAAGTCAGGATAATATTTATCTACTATCTGTGCAAATGGAACAGGTTTTCATATCTAAATGCCTGCATCATATAATAAAGTCAAGCAGAATGAAATTCTTGTGGACGACTTGACACTGTTATACATAGTTATATATGAGGCACGTGTGTGAGGATATTAAGTAATGCATGCTAAAGGACACTTTATTGCGTGTCAATTTCTTTGCATTATTTATTTCCTTGTATTGAGTACCATCATTACCGACAGGAAGCAACAATTCGAAATGTTGCCTTTTGTAAAGGTAAAAGCCTAAGAATCTAATATGCATTGTTTAAGAGAATGAGGTAAATGTTGAATTGTATAAATTGTGATGAATTGCTATGAAATCCGTTGCAAAGGGCTGATTAACATAACTTAATACTTTAGCTAAATAATATGTTTTCAAATATTAAGAACCACATACTGAAGTAAATATGTATTTTTTTTTTTTATTTTCAGAAGTTGATTGGTGACCAGGTATATTCCATACTCATAACAAGATCCAATTAATTATTGTATTAAGTTCTGATGTTAAGAAGAACCAGTTGTTATATTACAAAAGTTATTTCCCGTAAGACTCTAAAGTCGATAATGTCTTAAAAGTCAAAGTCAGGGCGATGGGATAGTACCCAACGATGATAAAACAGGATGGCCATGGCGTAGTGGTTGCGATGTCAAAAATGAAAAGTCAATCAACCGCGAAAAAAGCCGACATCATTTCTACTGCATGGGCATAACACTGGCAGTAGGGCGGGCATATGGCTTTAAGTGTTGATCGTAGTGAGTAGTGATAATGACATCGGGATATTCGAAAGGAATACTGTTGCAATGGCAACATTCTGGACACCACCCCCGGACCAAAAAGTCTGAAACCTAATAACGCCTGACTTTCAAAAATCATTACGCCAACACTAGCGCCGTGTGAATAGCATCATAATGGTATCCATAACCCCTGTAGCACTAGTGAATTATATAAATAAAAAAAAAAAAAACAATCTCACGGGAATTTTCACATTTCGAAGTACAATGAGTACCAAATCTAGACATAGTACCAATACATATCTTTGCTTTTTGGCTGGCTTCTCAAATTTCTAATATTTTTTTAACATGGTGTTCTAACGTAAAGCTTTTTAAAGTTTAAAATCGAATACGCAATTTTTTAGATATTTCCCATACGAAGAAATTGTATGTATAGAATAGGAAAACGTTCTCAAAATTCAATGTTTACAAGTAGATTATATATGCTTCTCTGTACTGATTCAAACATTTCCTGTGGCTATTTTTTATGTTTTCTATATATTTCAAATATCAAATATAAATGTTCTCATACTTATGCTACAAAAAATACAAAACGGTTCTTTTCTTTTGCCATTGAAAAGCAAATTCGGGAGCACACTGTGTAGAAGGGATAAATAAAATCTCACTTAAAGAATTCCTCGCATATTTTGCGGAAAATGCTTAGTCTTACCCAATGTCTGGCTAGAAAATGAAATGATTCTGAAAACACTTCGAAAGGTCTTTCTTCAAATAAAGCATGCTTTCTTCTTGATTGATTGGATTTTATTTGTTTAAAAACAAAAGGGACATGCCTTATTATCTGAAGTGTTAACTTTTCTATGAATATGAATGAAAAAAACCAGACATTGACATTCTTTTTAGTTATCTTTCCTCGAATTGTTCATACATACTTATGTGTGCATGTATGTAAATCGAAGCATGAATACCCTTTAATGTATTTTCAAAAGTTTTTCGATTGGATGCAAAGGTTTGAAATATTGATCTTGTGCTTGTTTTTCAGATATTTTTACCTTATTTCTTTGAAAGAGAAAACAGCTCGATCAGAATCATGATTTGAGTTTTAAAGGAGTATGATTATCCATATATTTCACAGAATGCTGTTAATCAATTTATTCAATGATTAATTTAAACTATTTAAGGGTCAGTTATCTGATCTTGCAAAAAAGGCATTAGTTATCTTCCTTTCAAGCACGATTATGGCTAACAATTGGATTAGGTAGTTTCGGAATGATAACAACTGCTAATAGCCAACATTGCGTAAACACATTCTGTAAGGTTGTTTCAATAACAACACAAAGAGGACGATGAACGAAAAATTAAATGAAGGAAAGGCTATGCACGTTTACTACGGCAGTTACGTGCTTTGAATTTAATCCAGAGAATCTCACAATGAAACAACAAATTAAAGCGTAATCGAAACGTTTATGGTTAATTGCTTAGATACATCGTGCCTTAGAAAGAGATAGAGAAGGTGGCCAATTGGAAGAATATTGATGTATCTAAATGCAGAATCTGTATTTATAGTTTTAGAACTTGGTAGGAATTTTAAATTAAAATGTAATAGATATGTAGATACATATATGAAACTGCATGGAGTTTTCAAATTATTGTTGCTGATATTATATTTCTAGTCTGAGTTGTATAAAAAAATCAGTCTGCAGGGGCACTTCGCAGGGTGGAGTATTCTCACCACTTCTATGGCTCATGGTAGTGAACGAGCTGCTCAACATCTTGAGAGTAGATGGTTACAGCATTATAGCCTACGCTGATAACATTGCGATAGCTATATCGGGGAAGTTTCCTAATGTAATTAGAGACCTGATGAAAGCGGCTCTCATCAAACTAGTTTTATGGACGGATAAGGTCGGTCTTTCAGTTAACGCTGCAAAGACCGAACTGGTCCTGTTTACAAGAAGGTACAAAGTACCATTAATCGCCCCTCCAAGGCTTAAAGGCTTAGAACTTCAAGTACTTGTATCTTGTCAAGAAGGCTTCTATTGCCCTGCATTCCTGTCGTAGGACTCTAGGCCCGAAATGGGGTCTTCAGCCTAAAATAGTATACTGGATTTATACTGCCATAGTGAGACCCATCCTAATGTACCGACGGTGTACTAGTCTGGTGGACAGCATTGGACAACAAGAGTAACCTGAATCTACTTAAGAGGATCCAGAAACAATCATGCATCTGTATAACGGGTGCCCTAAGAACAACACCTACTGCTGCGCTGCAGACAATGCTCTATTTACTTCCTATTGATACCTATTAAACAGCTTTAAGTTTTACCTCGATAGTGATGCTAGAAGAATAGCTAACAGCAGGTGGATTAATATCAACACTTGTCTTGTGTCGAAACAGATCTGGCCTTAACTGGATCTGAAGAGAGCAGGAAGACTCCGTCCGCGAACAGGAAACTTATAAGAATTATAATAGGAGCCCTAACGGGCCACTGTCTAATTGACAGGCATGCCATCAGAATGGGTGTACCTTTTAACGATTTCTGTAGAAGCTGCAGAGATGAGGAGGAGGAAGAAATGAAATGACTACACATCTTCTTTGCACGTGCCCTGCTCTTTCAAGGCTGAGGAGGAAAACACTAGGAGAGCACTTCTTCAATGACCTTAACGACCTAGCCAGACTCGACATCTTTAGGATTAAGAGTTTTGTATGTGGGTCTAATCGGTTTTGCACTTAGTGCGGCAGCTAACCTAACCAGTATAAAAAATGCATTCAATAAATTGTCTTCAAAATTTGTTTCATATTTGCCTGTTTTTTTTTTTTAATTTAAATTGACTTGAAATAAATGAATTTTGACTGCATAACAAAATTAACAATCAATAATAACAGAAAAGACTTAACAATCGTCATGTGTCGTGCTTCGAAATATACAAATCAGGATACATTCAAATACTTAAAATACATTTTGAATTCTATTCCACAGAAAGCCGTTTTCTAAGGTAAATCTGCTAAGTGCCAAACCAAATTACAGTCGACATTCATACAACGTTAATCACCCTTAGGTGTTCAAATTTTTTGTATTATTTGTCAAAGCTTTTCCATGCATTTTTAATACCTAATTGAAGGTTGTTTTCCGTTATTAAAGGTAAACTCGGAGTCATAATCAAACCTTATATTCATTCATAAACAAACATGTGTTCCCAGAAAAGAACGTGTTTTATTTTGGTTTATAATGCTGAAACGTAAATGTCTTAGAATTACTATCTCTTTAAACTGCTGATTCAAAGTCAGTATGAAACTGGCTTTAAACTAGCAGCTTCTAATTTTGGATAAACATATTAAAGAGTTTTGTTTGCGTGTGCGACGTTAACCATTAGCGAAATAAAAATAAAAATTTTACATTTTAATTTAAATGGTAAGGACAGTGCAACCAATTTCTGAAATACGTACCGCTTTTTATAAAACTTTTCTCACAAATTTAACAGGATTATCTATTACATCATTTTCAAAATTATAATGATAAACTTGTACTTCAGAAACAATAGGTTTCTTTCATTCGTGCAAGCAATTTAACATGCACATCACAAATTGGCACGAGAAGATAAAGCTCGATTTTTGAAAGCTGCCGCTTGATATATTTATTTATTTAATGTTTATATGTCTTTGAAATAGAAAACTTAGCTGAATGGTGCTAAAGTAAAAATTGCTTACTGATATTATGTAGCACACGTTATAAATGCAAAATTCTCGCTAGTTGAAGAGTAGTTACGTTTCCTTATTAACATTTTAAATTTAAACTTTTTTATTTTGAAACTTATTTCTGTATTGGTATCAGGAAAAGAAATTGTAATTTGATAAGCTCTTCCGCATAATTGACAAACCATAAATCTCATCAAAACCAGAAATAACATCGTTAGATTTCGTGTTTGCCAACTTCCTAACACACCGCTTCAATATGTCCAGCATCAACAACGTACGAGTATCTAGTACAACCTCAAAAGCCTTTTATTGATTTTTCCGCTCTTCTTTTTTCTAATTCCTCTCTACCTCATGCAAACAACAGAAAGGAAAACAGTTTTTATTTTATTTTTTTATAATCACTGACAGTCCCAATTCATGGAACTGTAGTCACTTCCTTCACTGTTAAAGCTTAATTGGAAGGATTTTAGCCAGAAAATCCAACTACAATAATAGAATTAAACGTCAATACCAATATCTGAAGGGGTGAACTGTCAATTAAGCGAGAATTGTTTGCTTCTTTATGGAGCAATGTAATCCTGATGGAAGGAAAGAAATCAAAAATTGGAAATAATATCAAAAAGTCCAAAACAAAAAGAAAAACAAGTTTAAATACACAAGAGAAGAAAAAATTGTTTTAATAAAAAAAAAAAGCCGAATGAGAACATCCCATCAAAGCATTCACCAGTAAGGGGTTACCGCAAATGTTCTCCTCCCATGCGAATTTGTGGTTTATCCGCCTTACGTTAAATTCTCACACTTTTATGCTTTTTTATTTTTTAAAAGATATGTAATTAAAATCAAAGCTCGTTAGTATTTCAACCTTTGGGGATGTGGCTTGTGGTTTTTTGATTTTACATTCTGCGTACACCTACACAATTGTCTAGTTGTAGTGGAAAAATAGGAAACGTTTTCTAATTGCAGTGGATGCACACTATAAATGTACGTATAATTATCAATTCATTTTATTATGCTGTATAAAATAATAGGGTTTACTTCTTACAGGGGCTCTGTAAAAAAAACGTCCAGTGTTAAAGGAAATAAGATTTTTATAAGGAGCTGCATTAACATTTCAAAGCTGTTGGTATATACCATCTAGTGTGTGAACATTAAAGGTCAACCAAAGTATTCTTTATTTTTATTCCGTCAAACCGAACACATAAAGTTAAAAATAAACGAGTAATAGCCCATGAAATTATTATACGTAAAAGGGAAAGAAATCCTTTCTGAATGTATTGTACGGAGATGGTTTTCCAATTCAAACCCTTTTCGTTATAGGATATTGGTTTCGTGTTAAGTAGGAGAGACTTTGGATTAAATTTCAAAATATGAGTGCTGCAGTAAACATTTTATTTTGCGTCGCATCTCGCTCAGGTATAAATAAGTTTATGGCTTGTTAAAAAATAATAAGAGAGCTTATTTTTAAGGTGAAACTAGTTTTTCTGATGTTATTGCCAGTTGTTTTTTTTATTTTTTATTTTTAATATTTGTACGAAATTCTGTTGGCATTTGGTGAAGACATCATACTGGTAATTGGAGACTACAATTCAACAATGGGTGATACGCATAAGGACCGGAGCAAATTTATTTAGATGTGCAATAAATAAAACAATTGATGTCAAAGGTAGAAAGTTCTTCGAAATGTGGGGTTCGATAAACTCACAGTATAAAATGGTCAGAGGTTTGGTCATTTCAACTGTAGACTTCTGTATCGTACAAATATTTTGCTAGTATCTACCGTCTACCGTATTCGGCTACTACCGAAATTACAATAGAACCAAAGTTACACACTGAACGTTCGAATGTCCTCTATTTCGAGTATTGCGAGGATATGTCGACAGTAAGAAAGATACAAGGCAAAGCAAGTATGGTATGACTAGGTATGTGTGGCAGCGAAGAGAAAGCCATTCGCTTACCTACATTAAGTCCGCGAAACAGGCAGAAGCTTCGCAAAAATTATGTAGGTACTAACAGAGTATATAATAGCATGTGTTTTCTTTTTTTTCTCTATTTCGCTTAATGATCTAAGAAAATCATTTATTCATCTTGGGATCAAATTATTTCATTAAGAAGAGTTTATTAATAAATCAAATTGAAATTATAGTCTGACGATTTTATCAAAATTGTCACTGTTTTGTTTGTCCTATCTTTCACAGTTAACAATATTAAAGCAATTCAAACACAAATCAACGGCGAGTGCATACGAGTATAAATCATAATCCTACAGCTGATGCGAGTATCGTTGTTCGGCAAATTGAGTAAGAGTGCTCAGGGGATGATTGCTCTTGTAATCGAAACAACATAAATCAAAGTCAAGTGCAGTCTGTTTGAGCAACCGCTTCGAATAGGGGAAATATGTATCCGTCGTAATAGACAAATGGTAGGTTGGGTAACATTTCGCAGCTTATAGGGGTTGTGCATTTACGTTACACGTAGTGGCAGTGGAGACAATAGTTCATTAATTTTCTGACAATTACAAAGCAATCACCAGCCATACATATGTGTACATGCAATAAATGTATGTACATATGTGCACCAATATAAATGAGATTTGCTAGAAACTTTCAGTTATATTTTTGTTTTCACTCCTTTTTTTAATTTGCATATGCTATTTTAAGTTTATATCTGTGGAGCCAAATAGTTTTCACACTAATCCAATTTTGAAAGTTAACGTAACTACTTCTTATAGTTTATTGCAAAATAAGTTTCAATAGGTTTGTACCTGCTGGTAGTATAATACAATGCAGTGTTCCAACACCCCGATAAAAAAAGAATTTCTTATATACTTGTCGATGCAGTGAACATTTGCTATGTTTTCCATCCCATTTACCTAATGACTTCTTTTTTTTTCCGTGTGAGAATATTTATTTTATACATTTAATATATTTTTTTTAATTTACATTGTTTACGATGTCGGTCTTAACTCTTCAAAGCACCTCAGTAAATTTTTCTCATTTTCCCCAATACCTTATAACTCTACTTCGACTATAGAATGTTTCGGTTTCGACATTTCAACAAAAACGAAAAGCGATACAAAGTGCAACAGAGAAAGGAAGTTAAAGTAAGTATTATACTTTTCGTAGAAAATTGAAAAAGTTTTCCCTCTGCTATCCCCGTCAGAAAACATGACCTCAGATTAAATTTTTTTTTTTCAAAATTTCCAAAATGTTTACCCTAAGGGAAAGAAACAGAGACGACAGTTAAAATGCAAATACTGTCTTATCCTTAGTGGAGTAGCTGTGTATAGGTGCTAAGTTGCTGTTTGAGTACGCGTTATTGAAACCTAAAATTTCGTAATTTTTTTTAATAATATTCGTTATACCAAGTAATTTGTCACAATGAGATTTGTTATATAGAGGTTAGGTTTCTCTACGATTCGTTTTAACAAGGTTCTCGTTTACATACTTAATGATTTTTAATTTCTCTGCGACGGTTAAGGATCACCTTTTTCATTTCTCAGCCATTGCAACTTTAAAACTAACAACAGTGACAAACAGCAGTGTTAACATTACTTAGCATCAAACAACAATGAATTTCTTACGAAAAATGAAACATATCTGAACCTGTCGAGACATGAATTATTGTGGAATTGAGTGTGAATAATTGATGTGAAGGTTGTAAGTTGACAAAATTCGTTAAATAGAGGTAGAAAGTATTATTTCTATTTATATTTTTAAATAGATAAAAATTCGTTATAAAGAGGTTTTAAACAAATGCATTCGTAATGTAAAGGTATATTTCGCATTAGTTCTAGGGGATTTCGAAGAATTTGTTAAATCGAGGAAATCGTTATATTGAGGTTCGTTATGTTAAGGTTACACTGTAGTAATCTTTGGATTATTGGGTGGGCTGGTGCACTTAATGGAATTATTAAAAGGTTTTTCATTTACAATATGTGTATGTATGTACATATATGGTTATTCGTTGGTTTTTTTTCTCATCGATACAATGAAATGGAGTGTTTGAATGCCAATTTTGATCCATTTCTATAATTCCGTGAGCATAATAAAACTAAATCAAAAATTGAACTGGTACATAACTTACATAACATAACTTAAAATTTACTTAAGAAAATAAAATCGTTGATTGATTATCGTTAAAGGGTTTACTGGTCTTTTTCAGGATCTGTTTTTATGTCAAGATTTGATCTATGTATAGTCGATCAGTCTGGTCAGAAGCAACACTGCCGATAAGTATGATATAAAAAGTTCATAGGGTGGCCATAATAGTTCTTTAAATATGTTACATAAGATGGAGTTGATATTTAAGCTCATCTCTGGCTCTGGTACTGGCTTGTTTGCGATTATTGAGGTATTGAGAAGAATATGCGGCAAACGAAGGCGAAATTAATTATTACTTATTCAAATCAGTCTGAAAAAAAATGTTTCAGAGTTTGAAAACATAATGATACATTAGGAATCGTATGCACACATTTTCGAAGTGATGTCTGTATGTGTGTCATAAATCTGTTCTCCTTTGATTTTTGGAGAACGGAACGATGTATGATCATGCGGTTTTTTTGCTTTATTTGTCGAGATGCAACTTAGATCTGAGGATCTTGAGATATTTGAAGAAATATTTGGGTGGTGTGGGTGGACAACGCAAGCCATAATTATGATGCACTGCTATCAGCGCTAGTGTTGGCGTAATATTTTTAAAACTCAGGTGATGTTAGGTTTCAGTCTTTTACTCTGAGGGTGGTGTCCAGAGAGAATGGGGAACATTGTTGGTATTGTTGTCATTGCTTATAATTCCCTGTATATCTTTCGAACATCCCGATGTCATTATCACTACTCAGTATGATCAACACTTCAAGCCGTATGACCACTCTACTGTCAGTGATATTCCTATGCAGTAGAGTTGAGTCGGCTTTTTTCGTCGCTGATCGACTTTAAGGTGGATTTCGAAGAAATACTACCTATTGCAGAGGTCCTCATGATGCAACTTTCAAAAAATTTGAATGCAACTTTTCAAGACCTCTATAGTAAACACCAAAACCATGGTCCGTTCAAATGTTTATATATATTTATATATATATATATGCAATATAACGAAATCTTGTCACCACGATAGGGGCCGCAGTTCTTAACCGAATTGAACGAAACTTGGTACATATGTTGATATGGTGAATAGCACAGACGAGTTCGTAGATGGCGAGATCGGTTGAGAGGGGGGCGTGTCACGCCCATTTATGCAATACAACGAAATCTTGTCCGCACGATTCTTAACCAAATTGAATGAAACTTTGTACACAAGTTGATATGGTGAATGGCACGGACGAGTTCGTAGATGGGTGAGATCGGTTGAGAGGGGGGCGTGTCACGCCCATTTATGCAATACAACGAAATCTTGTCCGCACGACAGGAGCCGCAGTTCTTAACCGAATCGACTGATACTTTGCACACATGTTGATATAGTGAATAGCTCGGTTGAGTTCGTAGATGGGCGTAATCGGTTGAGAGGGGGGCGTGTCACACCCCTTTACATTTTTCAAATTCTGCATTAATAATTGTTGAATTTTCATTTTTAATAGTATAGAAGTGGTAATAGTAAAATAATATTTTTGGAAAAAAATTCCCGCCATTTTGAATCCGCCATCTTGAAATTCTTTAAAATTGCTCCGATTTCGTTGAAAATGAAAATGTATACTCGTTTATGGGTACTTCTTATAATTTCGCCATTTTGGATTACTTTAATATTACTTCAAAGTTGCATACAAAGGAAATCCACCTATCTCTTGCAGCTGGTGCCGGAAGGTCTTTTTTTTTGTTGTGAAAGCGGCAGTTTGCATCAACGTGACAAGCGATGATGCAACCACTACACCAAGGCTGCCAAGAAAAAGGCACAACATGGACGAATCGGACAGAACATCGCAGTGGATAGTTATAACTTTGAGATAGTAAGGCATTTTGTCTACCTATCTGACAACAACATCCCATAAGAAATCAAACGAAAAAAATCTCTTGCCAATCGGTATTTCCTTGGTCTAATTATGCAATTGAATAGTAAGGCCCAATCATGGACACTATCACAAGTCGATGAAGATTTATTTTGGCGAAAAATTGTTCGTAAGATATTCGGTCCCGTTGACGTTGACGGGCTTTGAAGGAGATGATTCAACGACGAACCTTCTTCTTCAAACGATACTGGTCATTATTTTAGAGATATTTATTGTTGCGATTGGGAGACCTTGGGACTTTCTTAAACCTGGACATGGGAAATTACAAAGGTTATCTCACTTTAACGCATGATTCGCTCTTCCTCTCACTCTTCTTTCACTGCCTTTGTTGTAAATATTAACTGTAATTCTTTTTAATTGAAGATGCTATTATGGATAGCGATTATGGATAGTGTTTCTGCCTTCACAATCTGACAACAGTAATACTGCAATGGTTCCCGATGTAGTATTCAAACACACAAACCGTCATAATTAGTGTAGGAAGGCTACAACTTCTTGGCGATTGTGGATTTTTTTTTTTTATAATTCCTTACATACATGTATTTACATTTTGAAAACATGTCAACATTTTGTTATGACAAAGTTTTAAAGATGAATTATTTTGAAAGGCACACAAATATCGCATTATTAAGCAACTTTTGAAAATGTTATTTCATAAACTTCTCAAAACTCTTTTTTTTTGTTTTTATTTCTTGTACACAAGACTAGTGACGAAGTAGCTTTCTTCCTTTATTCAAACTATATTTTTTAAGAAAGCTGGAAGGGACTGGATTTCTTCTTAACGAGACGAAACAAAAAGTTTTCACAAAAGTTTACTACCGAATGTTCACGGATGTAAAAAAAAAATCGATATTAGACGAGTGTATACTAAATTGGGAGATGAAGTGGATGGTAATTTAAATTTAGAACATATTATGGTTATTTTGCTGCCCAATTCGTATAAATGGTTACGTCGAAAGATTATTACTGATTACGCCTTTTGTAAATAAAGTATGAATTGCATACATAATATGTATGTACAATGTACATACATATGTAAGTTAGGATTTCCCTTAGACGTGGAACGATGTCTTTCTCCGCACTGGGTATGGTGGCTTGGTTTGAGAATAGAATATAACGAAAAAGTGCTACCCCCCAACAAGATTTGATTCGTTTTTTCACAGCTGAAATCAAATTTTTAACATATCCACTTACACAGTTGTACACTGCAAATAGTAAATGATGTTACTTGCAAAATTATTTGTGAGGTTCATAAGCACGCTATTTCAAGTAACTTTAACTGACAACTGGCACAACAACAGAAGGAAGTATCGTGACGACGCCTATCATAAGTAGACAAACACTATTAGTGTTAAATCTTATATGCAACATTGAAAGAATATCGTCGGCCCGTGATATTATGTTGACATTGCTGTCCCATATAGTGTGAATCGACCTTTAAGCAGCCAAAAAAGTGACTTCTTGAAATACTAAACTATTTGCGAACACTATGTAATATGAAGTCAACAACATTCAAGTACTCCCTGTGTGCGCGGGGGGTATTTATGTGGAGTAGGTAGTAATAATAGATAGCTTTCAATATAAGTGCATGTAATGGTTAGACAGGCAAATATTAATTTTGAGGTACTCTGTAATAATCAAAACCCATATGGGAACATGCTTATGCAATTTAAGTGGTTATTAAATAGAGAAATTAGATGTTTGTGAAAATTATAAGGCTAAGAGCCATACACCCTAGAAGATATCATTATGGTCTGAATGAAAGATATGTGCCATGCTAAGAGTTATTGGACTTTCAACTCGAGCGCAAAAAAACAAACTTTTTAAATATATTTTTAAATACAGAATACACTCTCGAAGGTTTATCATTAGCCGTGTTTTTTTGATAATTATACTCACTTCAGTCAAAAAAAACGATCCATACTCACTTCATCCACAGTAGCAGCCGCACCAACCAATTGGTTGCGGCTCGATTTCTTTTTCTTCATTTGACAGTTTGTAAGTGCCAAAACCGAGGAAAAAGTAACAAATACGATCAGCTAAGAGCTAATTTATGAGATTTTTCGCACTCTGTTGGTCAACTTGTGTAGTTCTATCCTCACTTGCTGCTACCGGGAAAGTTATCGCCACTTGGTGTGTTGTTATTGCTTTGTGTGTAAAATTCTACTGGGCTGGGTATACAGCTCCCAAAAAATAATAAAGGCCACTCACAAGGAAGATAGATTCATAATAAATCATTTATGAGGCTCTATTTTAGTTTTACAACAACACAACAATTTACACCTAAGCTCTGTAGAAAATTTAGAATTAAAAATTAGAGCAAACTTACATTACAATCGTAATCAACCTGGTACACATACTTAACCGGAAGTGGAAGGCATTTACGAAAAAAAACAAAAACATTTTCCCTTACGAAAGCTCTTTCTCAAGAGCCTTTCCATTTTTATATCCAAACATAGGTATGAGGCAACATGGTCTTAAATAATACCACAGTATGTGCTCTTGTTCATAGGAAGGACGGTGGATGGAGTGAAGTATTATGCTTCCGCCAAAATAAATCTTTACTTCTGCTGTTGCATTGCCAGACAAGCTATTTACATAGCTGATTCGAATGATAACCACAGGAGCCTTTGTTTCGTGTGCTTTCCATATAGAATTCGGTTTCAGCTTGAAATTATGATGACACAGGCTGGTGGGGGAATCTGTAGGATGCTGTTTTCAGTCGTATACACTTTATGCACCTGACTGAATTTAAGAGAGAGAAAAATATTGGTTTTCAGAGTAAATACAAAACTTCTTTTAATTCTTGCGAAAAAAAGGCAAAGGGAAAGATAAAGAGAGAGAGGGAGAGGTAGATTACAGTTTTTATTTATAATTTAAGGACTTAAAGTTTTAACTTGAATTTATGAGGTGACGAAATATGATGTAAAGGTAAAACTCTGAATATATTTTTCAACTGGACCCAATCGATTTTCTAACCACCCGATTTTAGTGTTTTCGGATTAGAAGTTTTGCATATGTGCACAATTTCACAATATTTTATAGTACAAATGCATAGATTATAGATAAAGCGTCTTTTGACGGCTTTCTTGCACTTTTACTTCTGAGACTGGACTGTTTGAAAATATTGTCACAACTGGTGGAGTGATACAAAATGACCTTACTTGTTTTGTCCACAAAAAGTCCAACATTAAAGAGCAATTAAACCCAAAACTTTGGATCCCACATTATATTTCCAAGTTTTTTTGTGTTAGGTACATCATAACATGTTCAAATGTACGAATAGTCCATTTATAAACTCATACATTTATGATTAAATTTTAACCCAATTAGTTATTCAATTCAAAAACTTTACATAGAATTCCAATCTAAAAAAAAGCGTACCGTATATACAAATATGTAGTGGTCCTTCAGCATAAGTGTTATTTTGTCCCTTTTGAATTAATTTAAGAAAAAAAAATAAAAAATCGCCTACAAAATTTCATATGCAAACTCAATTGAGCAGAATGTCGAGTGAATAGGCAATTCGCAAAAAGTAGTAAATCCTTCTTTCCCTGGAATAAGGATCCTTTTTATTTTAAGGTTGTGGGTATGCTATAAATTGGAGAGTAAATAAAATGTTTAAATTGGACATTTTCAGAAGGAAAACATATTCTTACAGAGTTAAGGGTTCTAAGACTATTAAGATATGAATTTTTAATTTGCTTGTTGGGTCGATGGATTTGTGAATTGTTAAAAATGGACTGTAATCAAGTGGTTTCATAGCGGTACATAGATAGCTTTCAACAAAACAATCGAAATTATGAATTTCAAATAGTTTAATTATTTTTCTTTACTGTGATATAAAAGTGAATGAATTGCACCTATTGATTGCTATTTCGGGGTATTATTTTTCGTTCTCGGTAATTGTAACCCTAAAACAACTGTGTGAAATATTGTATCATAAACAGTTGTCTTTAATAACTAGAAGATCGAAGCTCGTGAGCAATTTGAATTGTGTGACAGATAAACCCCTTAACCTCATACAAATACTATTGCGGCGAAGTGGTAGAAACACCTTATTTGTTTTAAAAGTAAAAATAATATCAAATCACCGCATTTTAAAATTGTATAAAAAACCAGATACGATTCAGCTTGTTTCGTGCGACTGTGTTGATCTTGACAGTAACACTTCCATTTGCGGACCAAATAATATACCACATACTTATTCACATTTCTTGCTTTCAAACCATACAAAGTTTTTGAATGTTACATGTGTATACATATGTATGTACATATGTATCTCCCATGAACATTTTTTTTCTCTTGCAGATTATTCGCTCCAATTAAATGTAGTTTTCTCGTTAGGGACTGAAGTTTTTCTGAGCGGAATATGCAAAAGAGCAAAGCATATTTGCTCCCTTTAAGTAATGTTAGTTGTTTGTGTGGTTTATGACGATATGCACGGTTTTTTGTTACTCAGGACGAAAGAATAAAAGAAAAGGACATTCTTTATGGAATCAAATAATTAATTAAGAAAAAAAATCGAGATTTACATGAAACTTAAGCTGTTTTTCGGCCATTGGATTTCTGAATTTCCTTCAAGCTGTAAATTGTGACCAATCCACAGTTTTTTGTTTTGTGATTATATCCATATTCTGCAGAAGAAGTTCACGTCATTCTTGTCTAGTTATCCAGAGAACCTCTATGCAAATAAAAAACAAATAACTTCAATTATATCTGTGTTCATTGACAAAACTACTTGTCCCAGTGCTTTCCTTCCGTTTCTGTAATGTATTTTCCTGATGTCCTTTTTTCTCTCTATCTATTGCCATAGCATAAACATAAAGGAAACAATGCATTGGATAAAAATACCTCTCCACCTTTACTTGTCTGGTTTCATCAAAGCACTCGAGCGTAAGTAACATGACATGCGTGTGCAATGTGTTATCTGCATAGTAGTGAGATGGCAACATCTCCTAAATTATCACCTGGACCCTACTTCCTACAACTTGTGCTAGTTTATGGTTATGAAGGTGTCTAGATGTATCTCATTTCTGTCACACAGAAAATCGCATTTATCTGAGCAACACTATCGGTCGACTGGAAGGGCCTTTATATTCTTGACGTTTACCGCCCACAACTTTTGTGTTCAACTGAGTGAAGAAAATTGACTGCGAATAGTCCTTCAAGTAGGCGTTAATGAAAACAAAGTGACACTTCAAACAACTAAGAGATATTTACTTTAGGTTCCTGTTTGGTTTTTCCTTTATCACAGATGGACAATACAAGTTAGATGAGAAGAAAGACCTTTCCGCGAATTGATTCATACACCATCGGAGATACATATGTACATATGTTCAAGTACATATCTGTATCAGAAAAATAAGAAGGATTTTATTTGCTTGTGGCACCTGCCATTAAATAGATTGAAATAGACTTTTTCGAATTTTGAAAAGAAAGAAATATGTATTCGATTTAAAAAAAAAAAATCTCCAACCTAGAAGTGTACTTTATATGAACGTCAAAACTTTTCTCTTCTTTACCTAACATGGAAAATAGGTAACTTGAGAAAAAGAAAATAACACAAAATCAATAGCAAGGCAAACGAAAAAAAGTTCTTAATCGAAACATTCCTACCTATAATCAAATAGTAGTCTAAAAGCAACCATGACCTGAGACAAAAAAAAATGCAAGCTATTCCCAAAAGAAAAAAGGTCCAAATTGTTTCCGAGATTAAATTTGTATCTTGATTTTTTTCCGTAAGGTTTTAGACAATACAATACTTTGGATTCTGATTCTTGAGATTTGGTGCACTCACACCCGTACGACTTCCAGGTTAGCTATGACAAATCCGAATCAAGCTTATTCTACTTATTGCTTCAAATAGAGCTGTTATGTGCAATGAGACAAAATTATAAACATTAGAATATTTCACTGTTGATTTTATTTGATTAGTACTGAGCTTAATTTTGTTCCATAATTTTTATCATATATGTACATACTTATGTACGGAGAATTGTATTTTTATTTTTATTAAATTTATTTTTTTCAACAACAAATTTAGTAGAGCAAGAGTCAGTCGTGAACAGTCTAATCACTCTAATGGTAGTACAGTTTCTTGGTTTGTTGCGCTAAATTGAGTTAAATGACTTATGGGTATTAAATAAATTTAGGTTTAGTTTTTTAACGCAAGTATTGTAAGCTTTATCTAAATTTTAACGCCACATTAAGTCAGAAGTGCCCTGACAAATTGAATACCTGTTTTTGTTATCCAAAGTTTTGTAAACTTTGAGAACAAATTGTGTGGTTTATGCCATTATATGTCTTCTTTCGTTTCTTTATAATGCTTAAGAACATTTTAGGAAAGAATGTATATTCTATATGTATTTAAGAGTTTAAGGATAAACTGATGAGCATTCGCGCATGACGCATATTGCGGGTGAACTGTTGGAGGGTAAACTGGATTGCTTACTTGAAACCGCCCAAAAAATATGAATTGAACGGCCCAAAAGGTGGTTTCTATTCCATTAAAGAAGAGATTCATTAATGCCATATGCACAAAAAAAACTTGATGCCAAACTCTGTCAAATGAACTCAAAATATCAAGCACAGTAACCTTTCTTTCACGAAAGTAGTGGAGTGATTCGTTTTACTTCTTGATGAGATATTCCTTTAAATGACCAAGGACCTAATGCTATGAAAACTATTGGTATATACACGTAGGTAATCGAGAAGTTTTTGTGAATCAACATAGTCCATCAGCTGTCAATTTATGAGCAAAATCCATGATCTTGGAATGAAAGAATCTAGGTGCAATGGGTCTGTAGTTAGAGGGTTAAGAAGATTAAACGAGCAGAAGTTTTCAATTTGCTCGGAAAGAAACCAACAGAGTAGGACAGATGAAAAAGCTTACGCAGCGAGTAATGGTCGTGGCCCGAACCACGTTTTAAAAATGGAAAAAATCAAACACGTTTTCTTTTTCGAATTTATTTTCTTTATTTTCAATGTTCACTGTAGCAAATCCTTTTACAGACCCTCTATATTGTTCTTTTAACTTATCAGCTAACTTCTTTACTCTCATCTACCTTTTAACAATCTGTTAATCCTTACTTAACATATGTATCATACAATAAAAGAAGAGAAACACAAAATAACACAAAGAAGAAGAGAGACGCAATAGAGACACAAAAAACATCGCGCGAGACTTATGAGTCCAACCACCAACACAACAACAAGTACTTCTTGCTAATTCGGTTTGCACTCATATTTGTTTTCGTGGGCAGAGCGTGGCTTTAAGTCAGTCTAGCAACAACATATTTGGACTTTCTCTGCCTTCTTGTGTCTGGTGATGTTGGCTTGTAAACAAGACGCAGATCTCGCACTTGGCTACACGACATGTGCAATCTGGTTTGTTTAGTGTTCAGCTGTGCATCGACGACAAGTACAGTCTTCTACACCAGCATGTGGGAGATGGTTTCATCTTCATGTAACTTGCGGGTATGCAAGCGCGGAAGAACCCTTATAGATGGGTTCTTCCGCGCTTGGGTGGAATACCATCTGGATGATGTAAAAAACTTAAAAAAAGTATATGTGTATGGTGACATCCACATGTGTTTAGGTTCCTTTTATGTTATCACCAATTAAAGATTTGGAATTCTTACCGTTGTTTTATCTTTAGTTCGTACGAGTGGGTACTATAGCAAATTGAATCCAATATCAACTACTATGTATGTATGTACAGCCATAGAGTAAGGTCCAGTTCGAGAATTCCTTAAAAGAATTTAAGTTTAATGTTCATGTTTAATACGTTTTAAATTTTAAAATGATTGTCAGAAAAATGCCTCAAAACAAAATGGAACACATCAACACATACTACTCCCGTATTTATATATTCGAACTATAAAAAGTAGGTACAAAAGCAAAGCAATAAGATTTTACTTTAAACTAAATCACAACGAAAATAAACGGAATGAACGTACATAATGTACATGTGTACATATACTCCCTAAAAAGATGCTTATAAGCCTGAGCGCCATAAAATGTGAATATAATTTTGATTTTTTACAACAAGTAAGTACAACTTCACAATAAAATTAATTTAAAGTAAACTTGTGTAATGTAGTATTTGTCATTTTCGCTCAACATACATTTCTGAATTAAAAAAAAATCTGAATCTCCATTAGAGCTTCCATTAAAATACTTTAGAGAAGCATCAAAGCAGGATATAAAACGTTTTCTTAAAAATGAGCGAAAAGAAAACATCAGGTCCCAAATGAATTTGTCTTTTCACACTCACTCACTCACACACGGGCCAATAACAAACCATTGTACAAGAATTTCAAGCCAAACTTTATAATCAAACTTACAATTTGACAAATTGTTGAAATAACTTACTTTTCGTTCCATACTTCCTTTGAAAAAACCTCTGTGCGTTCTTGCCATTCCTGATTTCAAAAGTTTCCTACCCACAAAAAAGTCAAACAAAAATCAAGAGTCCCATTTACGTTCATTTTATGTTTGGGTCTATTATATATAAGGGCCGTATTTGTCCCGTTTTTGTCATAGTCATTCCAACAAAAATATCCCTGGCGGTTAACGAAGTGGTTTTGAGGTCTGTCGTTAATTCGCATATGTGAAGTTTTGCATAAACATGTGCGTAGGGATTTTGTGGATACGAAAATACATGTTAGGTAATTGATTTTCTCTAGTACAGAGCAAACATTACTTCAATGAGTATCAATGAATGAGTCCTTGAAGCCACCGCAATAACTTATCTCTATAAATAGTTCTAGCAGGGAGGTCGATGTTATAGGTTCTTATTCTCGGAAGACGCAGCCTTTGTGTGTAGGCACTGGTGCGAATATTGAACAATCCTTTTCAATATTCCTACTTAAATACTTACTTAACGGGTTCCCGTGCGGAGTCATCAAGGATGTTTGCCCAGGAAACCGCAGTCTTTAATATTCGAGGAGGGATAAATTAGGATTTTTTTTTGTTTTTGTTTTTTTTTTGTAGGAAAGAGCGAACATAATTTTCAAGGGTTTTTCGAATTCAAAGATCTCATACTGAAATTTTTGACAAACAAATAATTAAAATACAGATTAAAGTAAAGTATTAAAGTAGCGCAAAGCAATACCGATGAAAAGCTTCAACCCTGGATCATCTCAAATAATTTGTATAATCCTATAGAACATTTTGATAGATCCTACGTTGTTTTCTTCTTCACATAAGTATTCCAAACAAATAAATATGTTTATGTATGTACATTCATTATTAATTATTTATGTATGTGGTACATTTCAAAACAGTACCTGCACATTCCACCACCCACCAAATGAACCGAATTTTTAAATGCATATCAATGGTAAATTCTATACTCATAAATCCGGTGGCTTTCACATAATCCATTGTCTTTATTTGAAATCCTTTAAATCCTATTACATCATGGTGAAGGTTCTCAACTTCCAAATGACTTGGATAATTCATGTAAAATATTGTATAATATTTATTCTACGTATAATATAAAAATACGTACTAAACGAAATCAAGATACTTTTTAACCCAATTCAATTTGTTATCTTTTCATGTTGCAGATATTTCTACTTTGTTTTCAATAGGTTGTATACAATTTAATAAAGTGAGTCCAAGTACTGAGCTTATGAATGCGATTTCGTACTCAGAAAGTACCACCACTCAAATTCAAACTCTAACATATTGCAGTCTTACGCCGATGTATTGGCAATTGTGTTGATTTTCCTCAGCAGGCCATATGTTGCAAATGTAGAGGCTCTCAGGTATTTCCTGCGGAACACTACAATAACCCATAAAGCAATCAACTTTGTTGGTCGATAGCTTATAAGTTAGTTACAATCGATTTGTTCTTTGTGGTCTTGAGTCACTGCCGGCTTTCGTTTGATTTATTTTTTCCCTTGGCTGCAAAAAACTGAAAGCTATCTCGTGTTATGGACTACACAAATAGATTATGGGCCTTTTAGCAATGCAACAAAGTAAATACATGGATGTGTTGGCAGAACACACAACAAGGGTACGATGTGATAGTCAACAGTCAAACTCAACGTAAAAATAAAAATTGTGAGTTATAGCAAAAGCCGAATTAACGAAATAGCACCCTTTACCCTAAACGAATGTTACAAAATGATTTTTGGCTCAAGCGATAGCAAGAAGTAACTTCCGTTTTGGTCGTTTTTTAGGGGATAGATGAGTTAATGTGCGTAATTGGTTGGTCTGAAATTTGCAACACAAACACAAGAGAAGATCACTTCACGACGAAATTGTGCTATAGAAGTTTAACATGTCATGTCTGACGAATTTGCAAAATTTTTAAAATTGTGTCAGACACTGAATTCTAGAAAAAAGTATGACTATAAAAAAATTTGAAAAATTAGAAGAGAAGATTGTTCAAACTTCAGGCTTCTTCTTAAAACGTAAAAAAAAACTGATCCGTAGTATATTATGATTGAAGGTTGTTATCATATGGTATACTTACTATCATTTACATTGATTTCCTACACTTTTGTAAAAGGGTCAAGGATTTCCATTTACCTTTTACCTACATTGGGGTTTTTTACATGACTCATTCCACAAATTTACAAAAAGGGAACGTGACTGTTTAATCAGTTCTTGTACGGTCCAAAGCTGGTCCCTCTTTGTCAGTTTGTCATTAGTTTCATTGAGAGGTATGTCCGTGTGAATACGAAGACAGCAGAGTTTAACATTGCGCTTTTAGTAAAGAACCATGAGCTTTTCGCGACAATACTTGACACGTTTCGGTTTTATATCAATGACAGATATTATTTGTATGCCTGTCAGTGAAAGTGGTAATGCCATCTCATAGTGTTGTAATCGAGGGGACGAATGTGTCAGCTGCGGTGGCTGGGTTGTCTAGTCATCATCATCATCATTAAGGTTTACAAGTTGAATTATTTGCGTGTGGTTTGGTACTTATTCTTATAATAATAATTGTCGAATAAAAATTGTCTTTGTGTAAGTTTATGAATACATATTATAGTTCAACGACTTCAAAACGATCAAATCAAATAGTATTGCTACGATATTACGATATTTTTTATATTTTTCAGTTTAGTAAACACAAATATGTATATGCATGTAAGTATATAAACATTTATTTATGAAAAATTGAGTTAATTTTTATTTTTTATTTACACAGGCATATTTTCTAAGTTTACCTCTTACATTCTTAACTTGGCTTCATATTCTATAAGTATATTGGTCTAACTTATGGAAAACCTAAGTACATACGTAATGTGTTTTTAAGTTTAACAACTTTAATATTTACCAGTCTGGTATTAATTTATGTAGTTGCACTAATTTACAAGTGACCTTGCTAAAATTACATGTTTTTTTTCCTTTTTATCTTTATATAAAGCGACATCCCTAGTCAGTGTATGGCAACTGGTTTTTCAAAGAAATGTTTGCCTTAAATGTGCTCCTTCATTAAGGGTAACGAAATTAATTAAGACACATGCTTGGGTCAACCTTGAACATTTTTTCCGTGTAAATTGCGTTTGCTGTGCGTGTTTTAGTAACAACGTTTTCCTTTTATCGAAGAGCCAACCTTCCATCTTTTCATACATTTTTTTTAAATGATTTTTCGCCTATGGAATTTGTCTTTATTAGTCACGTTTCGGCCATGGACATAAGATATTATTGCGTAAGTGTTGGTGTCTCTGTATAACAAATGGACATCTCCTACATTTTTGTCCACCTATACATATCTCAATTTATGATAATATAAAAACAATCAGAATATTTTTGCTTTGGGACTGAGCGGATATTACGTGTATGTGTGGTTAGTCGGAGAAACAATTTATCGAATTTCGATTGATTGTGGAAAAATAAAACAATCAGCTGAGTGATTAATTACCAAGTTAATGCGATTTTGTATTTATTACTGGGTATGAATATTAATAATAAACAATAATAATCCAAAACCAATTTGTTGTATACATGACATGGAAATGTTGAATCGGTGGCATTTTCAACTAATCCATTGTGTGCTGACATGTTGGATAATTGCTTAATAGGCATAAGTTGGTTGGATATGTTTTAATTTAATGTGAGTATGAATGTCAGATTACCTCAAGATAGGTAAAACAAATGTTTGAAAACAAGCCTCAATTAATATTAAGTTATTTTTAGGCAATCAATATTTTATTCATAAAAAAACGAGTTGCGTATTTATGATCTAATTGTTGGTCAATATAGCACTTAGAAAAAATTTAAACCATATAATACCTACATATGCAATTCAAAGTTTTGAATGTTGAAATCAATTTTGTACCCATTCGAATTAAATTTTTGAAATTATTTTTGATTAACACTTATGCTATGCTAATTATTTCGCGTAGAACTTTTTTACCTACAGCTTTAGTAGACTGATTTTGTGCCTGATCGTTAAGAGATAACTCTTTAACTAAAATTCTGTGTGGCTTTCAGAAAAAGTTTTTGACTTTCATTGGACCCAAGCAATTCTATTCAAACTACCAAAATGATCATTTCCGAAAATTAAAAAATATGCTTTATTAAACCATCTCCATCTTGCAGGATATGGGGACAGAAAGTAAACCATCCGTAAACCTGTAGGTACATTGAATTGGTGTAATCTTTATTTTCATCATTTCCATATAGACACACATCGATTTTACATCAGATACATGTTAAAGAGAAAGCAGGTTCGCCTCTATGCCAATTAGTCGTATGTTGCATCCTCCAGCGCACTTATTTCAAATACCTCATGAATTTGCACAATCTTGATACATATATTACGAAAATGCATTCCGTTATTCACACTTGAGTTCAAATGATTAATTTGTGGGCAATAGGTTTTTGTATTGTATTTTCCCCTCTACCTTTCAACAATATTAATCAAATTAATTTAAAATGTTTATTTATTTTTGTAATATAAAGGGATTTATTTGTAATGAGATTTCCTTAAAACATAATAGTGAAAATAAGTAAGGTTCATTTCGACAAACTCATTCCAAGTACCATATGTAAATTCATAAATTGATGACTGTTTAAAATTCCTCAGCACAAGGTCATTTATGGAAAAATTTTCATAAAAATGTCCCAGTATACAATTTCTAGAGATTCATTTTCATTTCTGAGAATAAAACTCTATAGACCCAAGCGGAAATTTGAATCCTTTTAAACATCAACACGATAATAAAAGGAATACGTGTTGTAGCCTGAAGTCAACATATCAGCATTACCATTTGCCATCTCTCAAAATTTATAGACTATTCATTTTATTCAAATGAGTGTCATATTTCTATTTAATGCTGGTTTTGAATTTGTTACTATCTATTTGAATTATTGTTGATAACGAAACGTTAATTTTGAATGTGGATAAGCTTGTAAATCTACGTCATGGTCAAGAGCGAGTGGGAGTACTATTGCAGACCATTAGCAGCGTAAACAATGTGATTAATTGAAGGCCGTTCTCAAACTCTGGCATAATTTTTCATGAAAACCACAAATCTACAAGACTTGAGTTGGAGTGATTCCATAACAGAATCAATGAAGTCCTTGATATCTAACGAGGCATTTTAACGTTATAAAGGAACCTATAAGAATAAAGAAGAGAACCTCGATGGAAGGTAACAAACATTTTTGCAATATTACACGTAAGTACTTACGCCGGCATACCAACATGCATAGTTTATGTTTGTATTCCGACTTAAGATTCCTGAGGTTCCTAAGATTCCTGTTTTTCCAAGTAACGATTTTTATAATTAATTCGTCGTTAGTAATAAAACTCACTAACTATTTATAAATCTGCAAACTTGAACACCCTGTATCTTGGCCCGTCCTTATAAACATGTTTATTTATTTTTGCTATAGAATTTATGTACCAAATTTCAATTCTTAATTCCAATTTAATTTTTTTTTTCCATTCAAACTTGAATACCCTGTATCTGCCCTTCTGGAGCTAAATTCAAAGAAATTCTTCCTTATTGGATGTCTACGCTACAAAAAGAAACTCCTGTCCCACTTTCTAGCATCAGCCGTTTGTCCTCGGTGGTGATGAATCAGTCAGTCAGGACAAATCCTTTTATATTTAGTATGCGCAACTGGAGTCATCCATTTATAATAATGTGTTGTTTTTGTTTTGCCGAGTTGCGCAGGGTAATTTTTTCATTTAATTTTCTTTTCTCGTATTGTTGCTTCTATGGATATACTGCTAAGTATATTTGCAATGCATTCGCAGTTCGTAGTAATTCGACGGGGAACGATAATTTGGTTGGATGGATCTTTACTTGGAATTACTAAACTTATTTCAATTTTTTTTTCAGTATTGGAACGGTGACACTTTTTGCTACCTTTTATCTTTGAAAGTTCCATAGGGACAGCCTATTTCTGGCGACTAAGTGTAAGCCTTAGTATGTATTTAATGCGTGTGAAGCCGCCGGGGGACTGCTAGTATTTTATAATGCAATAGTTCAATTGAAAATTTTATAAGTAAGTCACATCCATCTAACATCCATGTAAATACAAAACGTTGGGTCCTACCTAGTGATATTTTTAACCAGTCTTTTTTAACCCGTTACCCTGGTAGTTCAACAACACCATTGATATAAAAACGCTCATAATTTCATTAAATTTTTTTAATTCAAATACTGAAATTTTAATTACGAATACGCATAATCGATTATATTTTATATTGTTTATTTGTATTATGTAGGTATGTGGGTATATGACGCCTTTGCATGGTCATATGTTTATCTTCTGATGGAAACCGTGATAAATGTTTCGTACCAGAAAGCACGTAAATAATAAAAGCGAAATTAGCATACACATACAAAAGCCACAAAAGTCCTCCAAATGAAGGAGCAAGAAAACCAAAATCTAAAGGATTTTTTATATTATCTGGACAACCCATCTGACATCCCGTATAATGTAATCCAAAAATGTTTGTTATCTAAAAAAAAAGAAAGAGGATATGAAGGATTTGTTAGCAATGCTTTTGTGTTTTGATTTTGTTTCATTTTTTTGAGGGTTAAGTAAATAAAGGATGCGAATGACAAAAAAAAAGTTAAAATGATTCACTTTCTTTATTCATACGATAACGTGTTGGTTGTTTTCTTTCAAAACAAAATTTGTTATGCCTCTTAAGTTAAACGTATTAAAATTGTGATACATAGGTCATATCTTTCTTTCATTGGCTTATTATGTAGAAGTTGATTATAATCTTTGAAGCTAATAAAAATGTTTCGTGTAGAACTTTAATAAAAGGTGATACGTTTACCATGTTGTCGAAATAAAACATTCAATTTGACTTTAAGTACTTATTTGTACAAATATTTAGTCGTGTGTTTATTAATCAATGCCGTAAGTTTTTTAAGATAAATACTCTGGGACGCATCTAAATGAAAGCTTTTGGATTTTGGGCCTTGAGGTTTTTTTCTATTAGAGGGAAGAAGTAGGCTTCATATTTTTACACTATATATCTGTTCGCAAATTGTTGGCAACTTTTTCGAACTTGGTATTGTGCCCTTCTATGTACATACATACTTATGTACATATAAATATGTTTATTCCATTTGAGTGGATACAGGCGTTAAAAAATTCTCCACAGAATATTCCCTAATGTCTTACAACGCGAAATACGCATACGTTTGTACATATATGAATATTTAAGCTGTAAGACATATTTATTTATTTATTTATTTATTTATTCATTTATTTATGAGGACTTACACATTAAGATATAATATCTTATAAACTAGTGTTAAGTTATTAATGTACAGTGTATGAAAGCTAGGGAGTTTAATATGCAATTCATAGGTTAAGAAAAAAAAAAAATAGATGAAAATAAGAATAAGCAATTGAGAAAAACGAGAAAGGAGAAGAAAAGTAACATTAAGGGGTAATATGTAAGTTAATTATTTAATTTATTGAGAAAGGTGTATTTTTATTTTACTTTTACAGCGCAAGGCATCATCTATTTCTCTTATAGAGCGCGGCAAACAATTCCAAAGGTGCGTGGCATGAACAAAAAATTGACGTTCGGACGTACGTGAGGCATAACGCGGGTGAATTAACATTCGTGACCTGTGTGAGGACGCTATTCTTAATTCTTTGTAGAGATATTGAGGTTGGTGGCTATGCAGGATGTTTGAGAGCAGAGTTAGAGTGCGGAACAGGAGTAGATTGTTGAATGTCATACCATAAATGCTTTTAGCGAAATTTGATATATGATCATATCTACGAAGGCCGAATACGTACCGTGTTAGGTACATAGTTGACAACGACACATTTGTGATGTAACAGTATCAGTTTTGTGTTATGGGTACACAGTTTGAGAGGATGTTTTAAGTCCATGTCAATGAAAACTTTGTGCTAAATAACTGGTTTCCGTCTTAGGCAAACAAAAGCTGCTTTAAATTATTTTAAATCTTTGGAAACTTAAGTAACATAAGAGATGATATGGTTTTGTTTAGATATAAACAACATAATGATTTCATTGTCTTTGAAGATGATTACCACCTATAAAAACACACACGAGTTCTTTCATTCATATGTATTTATGTGTTTATAAAACTGATTTGAAAAATCTTGTTGTTTCCGAATTCAATGTACAATTAATTGGCAAGTTGGACAAATTCATTGAAAGTCGATATACATATGTACATTCGAGTATGTATGTAAGTATTATAAAAGTATAGGAGATGGGCCCTTGAAGTACAATTTTCATCATTTTCGAGACTTTCGAAACGAGTCCCAAGAGAGCAAAATGAGTTGTCACTTCCATGTCCCAAAATTACTTTCTCACTCAATGCTACATGTTGTACGATGTAATTCGGCTAGGGACTAAGGATTGATTGATCCAATATCATGTCTATAGAAACACAACAATCACGTTAGTAAACCACTAATGTGGGCATTTTAAACATAAAAAAAGAAAAATTCTGGAAAACAAGAAACACAATATAGTTCCAAGAAAATAAAACATTAGGACATAACATTCTTCTTAGACGCGTGACTTGCAACACTTATTTATCAATGAATCTTGCTAGGCACGTGTTTTCGTCATTATGATGTACCTACACATTCCTAGAAGTCCTGAATCTCCCACCGCAAGGGGATGCCATAAGCGCGAGTACTATAATTTGTTATGATAGACACAATAAGTGTTGCTATTAAGAATAAATGGTGTTATTAAGCACATAGGTATTATGTATGTATGTACATATGTATAAAGAAATTAAAAAAAAATTGTGTCATAAAAGAAGTAGTCTGCTTCTTGGTTCAATAAATTAACTTTCTATTCATTTATCTTGGGAAATTTGTGGCATGACAAGTTGTTACTTGTACGGGTGGTGAGGTTGGTTCCATTACGTTTCGAATTCAGTTTTGAAGTAAGTTCCTACTTTTGACATTTTGACGGATAGGCAAAATAATTCTATGACAAAACCAACTATCACCACTGCCACCTTGCATTACAGAGTCTGCAAAGTGGGAAAGTTAAGAATAACCGCAATCTAAAATTCCAACAAGAAACAAGAATTCCGAAGGAACTCCTTCTGAACTTTTTTCTTTGAACACAGAAAAACTTGTTTCTGTTTTTTTCTCTTTGCATTTGAGAGAATTGTAAAGTAGTTTTCGCTAAGCAGCAGTTGAAAAGAAATCTTCTACTCCAGAACTTATTCTTTATTTAAAACGAAGTAAATTAGGACAGTAGTAAATATTTATTTATAAAGTTAATTTAAAATTGTTTATTTCAAATTTAAATAAAAATAAATCATTCGGCAGCCGTGTTTCTGTTTCCATTTACCTAGAATTTATATTTTGAATATTGCATTCTTTAACAATTCGGTAGAATTTCTGTAGATGATATTTTTGGTTTGCTTCGTAGTGAGGTTTGTAATACATTTGCATACCAACACTTTTATCAACATTCAAATTCTCATTCAGCATTGAAAAACCCTTTGGCGTCAGCATATTCTTGTTAAAGCCATGTAATCCCATCTACACTCATGCATACTAACATTCGATGCTCTTTAGAAAACGAGTTAAATACAGAAACTGCACAAAATTATGATTAAGTACACGCGAGTTGAAGGTGAAGCCTTCAATTTAAAATACTAGAGAAATGAAAAAGCAAAAATCGTCCCTAGATTAGTAGAAATGTGGTTTTCATTTCTACCCTTTTCCTTTTAGTTTTAGCAAAGCCTCTGTGATGCAGATATGATGTACATACTACGTTGTTTTGTGTTCTAAAATGCTTAAATGCTCCTGTATCGCAGCGTCATTTTTCATCCTTCGTTTTATTTTTTCATTGCAGTTTTCATAAAGTCTGAACTATGGTATACATCTGGTGGATGACTTTTTTCTGTAGGAATCCTTGAGTACGTGGGGTTTCACAAGGAAGAAGTTCAAAACACATCAAAGAAGTTGGTTTTGGGTTGTTCTCCTTTTTTTAATTTCTTTTAATGGAAATATATCGTGAGGCACTTATATTTTGGGTGACAGGAGTATACTTCAGTTTTTTCTTATTAATGAAATCGGAGGTTAAAGTGGATCTTTGCTAATGGATTTCTGATGCGTCAGTGCAACAACTTTGTTGGAAGTCTGAAACCCAGCAAACACGAAAATCCAATTTCGATTTGAGTGGGGTAGGTACTTAAGAAACCTTTGGTGTACCTTAATTAATCAATTGTTGCTGAAAACGTACGTATGTCGTACTCGGTGCTGGCTCTGCAAGGCGGAAGTAAACAAAAAGGGGAGGTTTACTTGATTTATTTCTTTCCTTGATTAAATTGAGCACTTCGAGAAGCTGATTTGGCTTCTCAATAACGTATACACTGAGTAGTTTTTGTTTTTTAAATAAGTTATTCCTCTTTGGATTGTGGTCGTGCCAAAATGACAGAAAGAAAAAGTTGTGAGGTTACTCATGCGAACAAGATGGACATATAGAAGAAAACCCTTCATGAAAAATTATTTAAGAGTTCTAAATCAGAAATATGTAGTTTTGAGAAATCAAGCTCTTGGTAAAACTATGGCATTTAAAGCAGTCAAGGCTGGAAACAAAAACAAAAATTGAGCATTAAGTCAAGAAACACTTAAACGAATTATGTATACATACCTGGAAAACTGCATTGCTTACAATGAAAGGCAATAACTTTTCAATGACACTTGTTAGAATACTGAAAAGATCATTATCGCAAATAATTACAGGTGCATATGAATAACAGTATATAAGTTATGATATTTCAGTTACATTGGGTGCATGTGCAGATTAATAAAACCTCGAAAGTAGGCCATATATCTTCACAAGAATTTCCACCGGCAGAATCCTAATTTGCTGAGGGTGGTCATGTATAAATGTATGTATGTTGTGCTTACATTCCAAACGCTTGTTAAATTCTAAACCAACTTTACATTAAATTGTACTTCATGCTAATTATTTGACAAAAACCGCTTTCTAGTTTGTAAATTTAAAAAAAGTTATTTAGCCTTATTCGACCAGAAGTCACTTCAGAATGTTTTTAAAAAAAACATTTTAAGAGTGTTCATATTATGTACTTTCATTTTCTCAGAAGTACCTTAGTAACATAGACTTAAAACCTAAAGAAAACTACATTTGAACATGGCGTCTGTGTGTATGTCCGGATTTTTTTACTTCTCTTATACGATTTTTAAAATAATTAATTGCTGCAATTCCTTCTGCATTATTCTTCAAGTGCTCTAAGGAAAAAGCCAGCTGCAACATTTCGTCCGCCATACTCGTCATGCATCGAATGCACATCAGTTTACCCTTAAATCTGCTTTCGGACGTACTGTCAAATATAGAGATTCTTTCCTTAGCTATTCCACACGAATGTGGAATGATCTACATAGCTGTGTAAACACACATCACTAAAACCCACAAGCATTTAAAGCCAATATACATCGGTTCCTCCTTCGTCCCACCTCTAATTAAGGTTAGTTTAGCGCGCTTATTATAAAAAAAAGATCAGTAAATATGCCATAGTGTATTTTGCGGCCGGACAGACTGTAGCAAAGTAAACTCATTTAAAAACAAAGCTTAGGCATATTCACACTTTGTTTTAATTTTTACAATTCTATGTGCGTAAAAGTTTTCAGAACGTGTGTATGTTCTAAGGGGGATATAAAATTTGAAATTTATAAGCGTTTCCAAGAAATATAGGAGAACATGTATGAAGAGTCCTCTTCACCTTGTAATATCAAATTGCAAAAACTTGTAGTCACTTTACAGATGGACACGCATTTCCTATTGTTACAACGATTGTGTCTCCATCGATCCAAAACTCTTTTCTTATCATGCGACTGGCCATGAGATAATTACTGTAGTAAATAAGCTTAGGTTTTGCCACTCCATTCGCCTATCGCAATCAATCGGATAGGTTAAGCTCCACTTCAATGCCAGCGTCCTAATGAGAACCAGGGGGATTTGTAGTAGGGGGCCAGAAGTAGCGGGTAGTTTTCCATGTTACAGGAGAAGTGATTCTAGATTTATGTGTCTACGGAGGGAACCAACAAACTAAGACGATTTTAGGCTTAGTGCTAGCACAACAATATCCGCAGTGAAATAGTAATGAATACTGGCAATAAATCGACCAAGTGGGCAAATTGGGAAAAGACGGTACTGGCCAGTCGGTCAGAAGTCGGAGAATGGTGGAAAATAAATGCGAACTTGCTAAATACCTACGTGTTGTGGAGTAGGAACTACCCTTTCACCCTGAACACACACACTCAATGATATACTGCGTTGTCGGCCACTAGTGAGTTGGGGGAACCTTGCCAGCCATTTTGCAATTGCCAATGGACTGTTTATATGGCAGGGAATGTTAATCTATAGTAACGGAGGGTTACAACCATGTCCAGCGAATGGGGACATTTATAAAGGGCTCTTTCGGTTTGAGTTGAAGAGTAGGTAATTTATCAAAGTGTGTGGGCGATGTGTCGTTGGTGAGGATATTGAAAAGCTAGTTGTCACTGGGATGCCCCTTGAGGCTGTGCACAGTTTTCACTTTGCGTGTTGTGAAAGCTGATGTGGTGTTATTCACACGCCGCTTTGAAAGATGAACATGATGGAAGCAGATGCATATCGAGAGCAATTCCATAGCTCTTCGTGAGCTATAAATTTTAATCAGATTACGCTATGGGTAGTTATGGTGTTGATGCGTCTCGAGTGGATGACGTATAGTTGATAATGAGATGACAGAATTATCGTTAACGTTCGTAAAGGCATGAAAAGTCTAAACGGAAAAGCTAGCATGTAAACACAACTTGCTACATTGTGTATTCAGGCAGTTGCGTCGCACAAAAGCAGGAGTTGCTTTGCGTATTTTGGAAAATTGTGAAAATTCTAGTGACTGATTTCATAATAACGTTAAGTTTTTTTTACGCACAATTGTTCAATCTTCTCCTGTTAACTGCTACATTTTCACATACAAATAATAATACCAATCAAGTAAGCTGCCGAATCTATTGTGAGAACGTTAATGACATGCAATATTACTATAAAGGGTGGTTCATTGTTCCTAATTTTTGTTTGCCAAGCTCTCCTCGGGTGATTTATCGTTCATTCGTTCATTTTCACACAAAAGAATTTATTTTGGTGTGTTATGTTCAGGAACAACTATATGCACGCTCCGCACTCGACACGAGATATGAGTACACAATAGATATTTAGTAGTCGGTAGTAAGAAGCAATGGGTTGAATGCGAATGGGATGAAATATTCCATGGATCGCTACATCATTTTAAAACCATCGATTGACGAAATAATTGGAAAGCAAAGAAGCTTACAGTTTTTCTTACAATTTTTAAGTCTACATACATAGGTATATGAAAATATATATATAAATATATATATATGCCAAATATTTATTTATTTATTTTTTTAAGTATGCCGAGCAGCAATTGATAAATATGCCGTACTTCAAAGTGCAACACAGATTGAGAGAAAAAAGGCCAGTAGTGGAAGTTGTTATTCCAGTATACACTACTTATATTTGCAGCTAAATAGCTTCAATACGTGTATGTTCATAAACATATTTGAACGTAATTACTTCATAGCAAACTATCCGGAATAGTTCCAAATATTATGACAAATGATAGTTAAATCATAGTTCGGCTAACCGCTTGTGGTATAAATGTGCTTATTATTGTTGCATATTAAACTAAATGAAATACCACTGGGGCGTATGCGCATTTAAATTGAAATCATTGTGTTGCAATACTTCTGACAAGAGTATATTTTTAAATGCCTGAGGTTCGGTGAATGCCCAGTTCTTCAGCAATGATAATAATACGCAGTTTATTTTTATTTTTTCTACTTTTTATGCCACGCAATTAATGCACTTAGTGTATGAAGCTCAAAAGGTTAATCTGATAATATTGACCACGTTAATAAACATGGATAATTGCGAGAAATGATGTGTATTATGAGGATTGAGCAGAAAGTAAATACATTTTTGAGTAAATGGAGGTAAATTTGCGAGTTGAGTTGAGTTAAGTATTGAATCCTAAACGGTTGATGAAAATTAAGTTTGAAAAAAATGCTCTCCATACGGAACAATTTATCTACATATCTGCAAAATTCGTAATTACTCTTTATTAGTATAAGTGAAAAAAGGAAAACAGTTCGCTTACACTAGATTATATAATTAGATATCCAGAGTTACTCTTAGAACTCTTTCTTTCAAGAAAAATGAAGAAAAAGTGTGAAAAAACGATCAAATTGTTAATTTTCATCCATGTAAGTGGATGTAGAACGCAGAAACTTTTGTCGTGAAGTACAGCAAGAATCTCTATATTGAAAGTTGTTCGATTATCCCTACCAAATCTTGTCTCTTTACAAGTCTTAAATTATACGTTACTTTTTACATGTTTGCCAGATGTGTTCTTTAAATTATGATCTTCATGCGAACCACATTGATTTAGTTCAGGGAATTTTATCAACAAAATGTTTCATCCACAAAAAATTATTGTTTTTTAAATATTTCTTTGGTATTATGTGTACGAATATATTTAAAATATTTGTGAGCTCTTTATCTTAATCCGTAGTATTACTCGGCCCCTTAACTTGACATATAAAAAGTAATTTTCTTTATAACTGTGCATTGTCCTATGTGACATTTAATTTGCTACATAACATGCAACTATGATTTTCTTTGTTACTGCAAATGGTACTGTGAGATATTTGCCATATGTCCCTTCGTAAAAATATTCTTTTTTTTTTGCAAAACCAGTTATTATATCTTTTAACGATCCTTAAATATACAGCATTTACCCAATGAAACAAATCATTTTATATGTTGCATGACAATAAGTATGCAATTAAAGTCCATTTGTCAAATCACTTTAAAACTGGGTAGTAATTCTATAAAACGATAGCTGACTGTCTCTCAGACGATAATGATAGTTATAGTGAAATTTGCGACAGTTGCTTTCTGTAAAGCGATAGTATAGTCCGATTCAAATCAAAAACGACATGAAAAGCTGCACAGAGAGGGCAACGAACATTTTGCTCTCTTCTGTTGCCTGGAAAATTACATTTACGAATCGGATGAGCTTTCTCAATTTCCTTTCAGATATTATCCTATCGATTTTTACTTACACGTACACCTACCAATTTAAAAATCGAACTCTGATGAACAAACCACTTTATTGGTGCACACTAGGGTTGCTCATTATACATCGATGCATCGAACACATCGATGTTTACTATTCGATGTATCGAATCAATCCGATGCATCGGATACTTTCGATGTTTAACGATGTATCGATGTATTTTCATATGATGCATCGAATGAAAGCAAGTTCTGTACACAGTTTCCACTTTAATTCAACTACAATACGAATAAGAAGAATAAACGCATGTAGTGGTAGGTTTGAGTTAAGAAACCGATTCAGACCTTTTAAGGGGTCAGTAGGTTCGTAAAAAACCAGTGAAGAAAGGATGATTTCAATTCGATGTCACAAAGGCACAATTGCAGCTATTTATTCATTTATTTATTTTGTTGTTGTTGTTGTTTTACAAATTTTATGTAGTTTCATGTGCATTTTTTCTGTCTCGCCTCGATCCTTGCACACATGAAAAAAAATTATCCTCGACTGATGGGAATTGTAGGCCGGTGCAAAAACATTTTAGAGCAAAAATTCTAATTGAGTTTTAAGGTAGAATGACATACATATGCTTTTGCAAAAAACCGATCGGGGAAAAAATGGCGCAGTTTTGAAAATTGAGGTCGGAAAACGTAAAAAAAAAATCGGGGAAAAAAGTGTTCAGCGTTGTGAAAAATTCGAATTTCCACAAAAGCATGTGTCATTCGATAGCTAATAACGTACAGAATAAAACAAACAAACAATTTTCAAAATCGGTTAAAAACTCCGGTGTCGGCTATTCCCACCAGTTCAAAAAAACACGTTTCGAAAAAAACGCGTTTAAAGTTTCAAGAACGGTTTTCTCATATCAGAAATCAAATAAATGACTCGACCCTCGTGTTTTTCTATTCTTTCATGCTTTAGGAAAGTCAGGAAAAAAAAATTGAAAATCTATCGATCAGAATTCGATTGGTTTGCGATATGAGCTAGAAAACCGAGCTTCGCTCAAAACCATGTATTAGCGATGCAGCAGATTTTTCATAAAAATCAACTCTGGCACGGCTCGGCGCGCGCTCGTAAAAGCCGTGTAACTTCGGTTCTATGGGACCGATCATGATAAAATTTGAGTTACAGACTCTCAAGACCCTACAGAATCAAAAAACCCCTTAATTTGCTTGTCAAAAGTGAAAATTTGGAATAAATTGTACTAGGCCATTGTCTAAAACTTTGTAGTAGAAGTATTGGGATGTCTAATTTCAAAATAACAAGCTTTCTAAAACCCATGATAAATTAATTTTAATGAAATTTTAATAATTCTTATTTTAACTAAGAACCTTGAATAGTATCTCATTTTCTTATGGCCTAATCTATATTTTTAACAACTACGTCGATGTTTTTATTCGATGCATCGAAAACATCGATGTTTTTCAACGATGCATCGTTATGTATCGATGGGACGTTTCGATGCATTTCATCGAATAAAACATCGATGTATTTTTTGTATGAACATCTCTAGTGCACACCTCTTTTTGTGACAACATTTAAATACTTCTAACAATAATAATTGTATGTGTAATAAAAAAGAGTTCAATAAATAAATATAAAGGTACACATTTACATAAAAAGAAACATTATGCTGTAATTTTTTTAAATTCATATTTTCGAGTCAAACTCATATCAGCAAAACATTCTTTCTTCTTTTCAACGCCATTACTGAGAAGTAAACAATTTCAAAAAACGCGTCATTACCATGTTCACTGAAAATAATAATAATCCATACTTCACACATTTTCTCTACACTCAGTTTTCGCATTTCCAAACAACTGTTCATAATAATTATAAAAATAGTTTTTAACCTGCAATTGACTGTGCGACTGTTTGAATGACATAATAAACTATGTTGAATCGATAAGACAGTTTGCAAATAAATATTCTCCAAATTGTTCTTTGTTGGTCAGATAATGCTGCACGAAAGCACACAAAGAATAAACATATTTTTCCATCACAGTGGTTTCGCCCGTCGCCAAGCTCACATACTTACCTATCTCGGAACAGTTTTAGGCTCATTTTGCACATTTTTTAGAATAAAAAACGTTCAAACTCCCTTCAAATTAATCATAAAGAAAATGCATTTTGAGTACAAAATAAAAATTGTGTGAAGTATGTTCTGAATACAAACTCATACAATAAATTGCATTTTGATTCCTGAATTTGTTCATACAATTTGTTTGCTTTTCAAATTGTTTCTGCATAAGCTATGGCTATTAATATGTTATAACATCTAACTTACGACGCATGTACGCACATAAATTCACCCTACATAATATAATGGTTCAAGGTCGTTGTAGTAATGATCCCAAAATCAATGAAGTTAACTGCTTGAATCTTATTAAATTTATTTATACATACTAATTGACTGGGTAAACCATTTAGCCGATCAACGGTCTTGGGCTTACCATTTTGCCTTGTAAACATTAGTGGTCAATTTTAATCTTCGAATTTTGGAACAGCAATATAAATGGGATGGGATTTATGAGGAGATAATTTGGTTATCTCAGCTAATTAGTAGAATCATGGATAAAACTTATCCACTTATAAGTTATTTGTAAGGACATCGATTTTTATGATTCTATACGCATAATAAATGTATTGAAGTAAGCTTGACATGATAAACTAGTTAATTCTGTTAAAAAAAATGTTGCTTCTTTGTTCGTCTTTTGTTCGTTATTGTTTTCAGCTAATTTTCTATTATTTCGGGTTATCAAATGGCCTTCCTATGTTGGGACTTTATTTTGAATTAAACAAAATAAGTTCATTATTTTAAGTGACTATGTTATAAGCGGTTTTGGAAAAAAGTTAATTTTATACTTAAGGGTAAACGCATTTTGTGGCTAAGTAAATTTGATATTATGTGGGCGCATTATTATTTTATGATATGTCACCATTGTTATGGGCTACATATTTGTAATTATAATGAAATGAGATGGGCTTTGTAAGTAATTACTCTTTAGTGAGAGAGATTTATCCACAGTGGTGTAATCCTTCGAAGAATTAATGACCATTTTAATTGCGTTACGGTGTTTAATGCGACTGCGATGGGTTATTATATTTTGGTTATGAGTTTTTAGCTTACATTTACTTTCTTTAGTTAAAGAGCAATAGTATTTGATTTAATTATGAATTCAAACAAGCATAATTTTAGAGAAGTTTATTTTAAGGTGATTTGCTTATGATTTCTGCTAGAGTTTTAATCTTCTAAGTCCTGAGAAGTACAGTATATTAAAAAAAAACTATTCATACCATGAATGAAATAATAAAGATTACGCCGATTTGTTGATTTTTTATGCGGGACTACGTAGTCAGAGACAATTTATGGGGAGAATGTGACATTTATTCTCTTTTCAAATTGAAAATTATGATTTTGAATTTTGTGTCATGTTTTGTAAGGAAAAACTAATTTTCAGATTTCAAAATTTTGGTATTGAATACAAATAACTTGACTTAAAAAAACAACACGACACGACCTACGTCAAAAAAGAGAACCTATTCACTCTGCGTAATCTTTATTATTTCATTCATGTATGCATACCAAGGTATATAAACATAATGGTATGATATTCCGAGTTCAAATTTTATTTCGTTCTGCGCATCTACGTCACATGCATCGTGAAATTTGATGCTTTGATTTGTTTGCCTCTCCATTTGTATGAAAATTTGTATGTAATATTAAAACATGAAAATTAGAATAAATTAATCCCAAATCTATGTTGTTTGTTGTATAAACCTGGTGGATATAAATATGCATATACACATATGAACGGAAAACTCTTAAAACCAGTTCTTAAAATCAACTCTTCAGTTACTGCCTGAAGATGATTTTTTCATCGATACATAAACATTCTGTAGGTTGGGTCAGGTTGTAGGGATGGCTGCACTTTTGTACAGCCTCAGTCGGATCTTAAAGGATCCATTGTGTTCCCCGGTGTGGTGTGGGGTATCAAAAAATAAATATAACACGGATTATTATTATCAATTGGCTTCCCCGAACTAACCCGAGTTCCGAAGGAATTGAAAGATAGTTCTCGGTACCTTGTTTGACAATTGGCCCAGATCATTAAAGAACCTCCTCGGCGTCTACGTCGCCACATTCTGTGAATAGGTCCGTTGTACTCACACGCATACTCTTTAGGAGTTTCGTCTGGAACACGCTGCTGTGGTTTAGAAGTCTTATCGGCGGTACGGTTTTTGGCTTTGATGCGTAAATCCCGAAGCCTACACCCACATCCATTTCTGACCTATCCGTAAAAATATTTATTTGGTTGGGGTTTAGATTTCTCCTTCTATCCAGCTCTCTTTAGAGAAAGTTTTGAGTTCGAATCAGTTGTCGCTTCAAAGTTCGCCCACTTGGTGATTGGTTGGTGGCCTATTTGACTCTTTTTCCAAAGAAGCGCACTTTTCGCGGCCACTTCCTTTGTCAATATATCAACATCGGTATCAGCCCCAGCTTCCCCAGCTAAGGTTTTCATTAGGTTTTCTCTTTAGTTTAATTTACGGTCCCAGGTATTTTAGCCTTTTCGATAATTGGAGTTGTATTCCATTTTATCTCGGGGGTTCGAATGTTGGAATGTTTCTTTTGTTGGTGAATAGGACCAAACCAAACCGCATCGAGACAGCTAGAATCTCGGCAATTAGCACGGGCCACTGGCCAATTGGTCCACACGCTGCCAAGTTAGGCATTCCATTCAACTCCCACTGCCTAAGTTGCGACAGTTCACAAGAAAAGGAAACGTTATTCCAATTTTTCTATGACTGCCCGGCACTTGCCAGAGCCAGGCAGCGCACTCTCGGAAAATCCTTTTTCAAGGAACTATTGAGATTTCCTACATAAAACTCTGCAACATCATCAACTTTCTTAAGTCCACAGGATGGATTTGAAAACTACACTCTCAGCTACGCCCATCAACATCCAGGTCACGTGGGTATCAAAACGGCGCATCCGCGCTACTTATGTCTGTGGCAGGCTTACCAGTTTCAACCACTTCTACCTACCTAATTAGGACCAAGTCTATTTTTTTGGGTTTACATTAAGACCGCATCGTTTGGCCCAGTTGCTTAAAGTGATACGTCGTCAGCATAGGCAACGACCCTTATTCCATTGATCCCCAGCTTCATTAGTATCTCATTTATTACCAAGACTCACAATGACGGTGATGGACTCCTCCTTGTGGGGTGCCGCGGGAGACCAAAGCATGTATTTGGTATTCCCTAAACTCTGAGCTTATACTATAGCTGAATACTTTTTAAATAATTTACAAAACAAAAAATAACTATAAATAACACTAACCGGCAAATAATTAAATCAAAGTAGCAAATTTAAATTACCTTGCACGTGACGTAGATTTGTGTGAGAGAGATGGAAATAGACATGCGCAATATCATATCATTATATTCTATATACCTTGTATGCATACCATATCTCACATGTTAAGGAGCTCATTTGTCCTCTTTCATTTTAAAATTATTTACTGTAATGATAAATCAAATAATAATCATTGGAAGTCATAAAAATACAACTTAAAATTATAGAAATCTAGTCAAAAATGACTTGCACGTTTATTTTATTTATGCTACAGTTTTGACAACCTTTTTTTGTAGACACATGTGTACTTAACGATTCTTAATTGCAAAAAATAACAAAGTTGATGCAACCACCAAGGCAATTTATGAGAAGTCCTTATGATCAAGCCCATAAATATCCTACTTCTCTCTAAGTTGCAACCGCTGAAGCAAACCTCATTTTGCATGTTTAACCTTTGAGTACTCAAGCTGCCCTATGCTCTGCTTAATGCCATCTACCTACAGTAGCAAGAATTATGCCATCCGCTGAAAACAGTGTCGTTAATAAAATTAATGCTCGTTGCGTCACTACACAGTCCAACGGATTGTAAATTGTATTCTGTGAATCTGTCCATTCTGCTATTTAAGGTTTTGCACTTACGAGTAGATCCTAACCTCTTTCTAACTCAGTTACCATCACATCCTTTAAAAAAGCTCCATGCAAGCGACCAAACAACGAATGCGGTACACGAGGCTGGCTCTAATGCGGCATTTCCTCCCCACCAGCATACATAGTGTTGTTTTATTTCGTGGTTTCCTGTTTTGAAACAGCCGGTGTGAACGCATTTATGCTGCCATTCTCTAATGCCTATGTACGAGTATTTGGTCAGAATCCTATTGACGTTTGAACACCATAAAGATGTGTGTACAGTGCTTATATATGTATTGTGTTAAGCCAACAATATAGCAAAATCATTTTTAAATGCGACTGAGCTTGCATTGTACATAGCCTTCTATAGAAGATAAGGAAAGGCAAAACAAAAAGTTCTGTAAGCGCTGGGCGTTTCATTTGAGGAAGAAGCTGTGAATGGATTACCTTTGCTCTGGAACCCTGATGCCCGTCCCTGTGAAAATGTCATCTGTAAATAATGCACCGGATATTTGTGTGCTGTCCCAATAAGGACACACAACTGTGTGGGCTGTTGTTGTAACGAATTTACTTTCATTCCTTGTGAAAGGGGATAGGTGAATCACTCTACTATCATTTGGGTCGCCATCATCATGGATTGCATGTTTGCTTTTAATTTAGATTATTGTTGACATGCTTTGGTAGAAGCCTGAAACGGCAATTTTATGATTGATTTCATTTCTGAAGGCTTCTGAAATTATTCTAAGTAAGGCATTTTAAAGTAGTTCAATGCCGCTTTGCCCTCGTGTCAAGTTCAAATTTCGTTTAAGAATGAGTTTCTTAAAAAATTAATTAAAAACTGGACCATTTGCCTGTATTTGAAGTATTACATATTCTTTAAGAGTAGGGATCCAGACGAATGCACAAACAATATTAATTTCACTAAGTTAAATTTAACCCTCACAAAGAACTTTAAAAAAAGAACATCTTACATTTGGTCAATATCAGAGAAGGAAGGAGACTCGGTCATAACAACTGCCTTTGCACTTGCGATGCTAATGCAAATATCCCTCGTTTCTTCATGACACTTTAAATGACATAAAAAGACATTCATACTCGGATGATGTCCTTATTCTGACAAACATACATACATTGATTTTCTTTTCTGAATTTTTTTTTAGTTATAATTAAAAGAATTTATATGTGCAGGCACCATTGTTATGTATTAATTCTTCTTTGTGGGAATATCCAATTCAGATAAAATACCTACTGCCAGTAGCTGCATTTCATTAGTTTACACATGCTTTTTTTAATTAATGACATATGTGCTAACAATTAGTTGTAGTCGTAAGAAAATTGAGATTCCCTGATAAACCTTATGGCTACAAAAATATTTTTTGTGATATTTCCCTTCACTTTCCTGTGATATCTGACTGGAAGTAAAAAATTCGGGCTCCTTTTTGATGTTATTTAACCTTATATCAGACTGAAAGTATTATTAAAAAAGAACTCAATACTTACATTCTTCGATTTCTTTTTTATTACTTGAATCAAACAAATTTAATCAAACTTAAGCTCCTCTTTGCTCCCAAAGCTTAAGGACAGAACTATTTTAAGTGCATTGAATTTTCTATTCCAAGATTTGCAGTTACACTGAAAAAAAAACTACTTCGAACTTTTCAGCTTGAAAGCGAAAGTCTAATTCCGATTGGATTCAAAGTTGTCCATGAAAGTCCAGAAGTTTTTCTCCCTAAAAAAAGTTACATTTTCTTGGTCTCTGAAGACCGGACACATAATATACTCACATGTGTAGACAAATTTGAGTTAATTTTATTCAGTTTTAAATAGTCATAAGTGAAACGAATTTATTTCATAATACCTAATTAATGCTTAGTGGTTGGACTGACACAGATTCGAGTCAACAAAAGCAGTCAACCGTTTTTTGCACGGCACCATTTTTCAGCAGGTAGGGACAGACCTACAGTTGGTCATGGGAAGACTTCTCAATCAGCCATTCGGCGTTGCCAGTAAAAACTGTAGGCCGCTTCCATTCGCGCGGAAATCGAAATAGCTAGTTAAGCCTTGGTGCAAATATCATATTTGTATTTGAATTCTTATGTACCTTTTGTTTGTGTTAATATTTTCAAGGTTTGACAGATACTATAACGTTTATTTACCAAGCTATTCGTGTAAATCTATGGGTAAAATATTTGTAAAATGTCGACGATTTCCTTTCAACCGACATATTTTCATGATTTGAAGAGTGTGTGAAGTTTTGTATCTTTTAGCACGAAAAAGAGTTCTACCCTCTGATGAAGTTTACAGTTACAGAAGTTTCAAAAAAACTAAAAAAAAAATATTATATTCGGAATTACACTATGTGCCAGAGAGTAGCTTCAAAGTACATAATGTATGAATGTATGAAAGTGACCAAATGTGAATTGCAAATAAATACTCTAATGTAATCTGGTGGTTAAATCGAAAGTCTGAAGTTACTTAAATGGTACCCAAATGTCCCGTGGGCATTCTCCGTCCCTTAAACTGGATAGGAATATGTTTCGCAGTGGTGGTATACAATGTTCATGAATAAAATGAGTTGTACATTTGAGTGTCCCACACATGGAATAATAATAGGACAATGCCCTACAGCACCTGGTAGAAGTTCGCTATTTGCATATTTTGAAAACTTTTGTCAAAAACATTCATTTTTTCCTAGGATTTATGTCAAGTCCTGTCAAATTGCTGTTGACATAAATTCAGCCTTTCAGCTAATAAAAAAGCTGACATTGATTGTCATGTATGAAGCATGAGAGCTAAAATTGTCAAACACATTAAATGTCTATTCAGGAATTTTGTGAATAGAACCTCTAAATAGAAATGCATAAGACAATTTTTTTGATAAGAAAACTGCTCGTATTTAATATCTCATGAAAATATATATAAATTATACCTTACCGATTAGTTAGCCTTTTCAGTGAATACTACAATGTGTCATACTACTCGTATGACTATATGAAAAGTTATTCCTTTTTTTAATAAAACAATAATTCAAAAAAACTAACTGTTGAAATAGTACTGAAAAAAAATTTCGACCTTTCTACGCTGGCTACATTTCTGAACTTTTCATTTGTGGACGGGTTCTTGACAGAAAAATTTCATAAGGCTTTTTGCCGTTGTTCACACAACACAGGTAAAAACTGAGATATCTTCCAAATATCATACATACCTCAGCGGATGATGGAGAAGCTTTCAACTATCTGTCTCAGGAAATCTTGGCTAACAGAGTGAACAAATGTGTGTAGCAATTGTGAGAAAATTCGTAAAAGGCAAAAAAAAAGGAGTTTGTTGAAAGCTATTGTATTTCCTTAAATTCTGTATGTTCGCAAAGTCTTACAGTGCGCTGGTGCTCGTATTTACAATTGAATGTGTTCATTAATGTAGTAATTTAAACTTGCAAGAATGTCATTTTCTAATAAAGGTGATTTGAAAAAGAGTTTAACACCTTACAGGGCAAATTAAGTTTGAAGAATTTGTACAAGAAAATTGCATTACGTCTATGCTATGCATCCATAATAATTGATGCTTTTTCCACCCACAAAGCAGGCTTGTCATGTCCGAAACGTAAGATAAAGTCTACGCCATATTCACTTTAATGTTTTAGTATTTTAGACAACTTTTACACACATGCAGATGAATTCATATTTAAGGTCGACAACCCATGTAAAATAGTCGATATAATATGCCAGTTTGTCTTCCTTGCATATGGAATTGATATATTCCATTAATAGCAAAACACAAACACCAATTTGAAAGGTGAATAGAATATCTCCGAAGCTTTTCCCTAAAATACGAGACCTGTATATCTTGGGCATTGATATTTTAGAAATATACTGGATGCCTTTCGGCTAATATTTGAAATCGGTCATGTTTTGTTTGTTGGAAATTTCAAACATCCTGATATAATACTGATCTGGACATGGACTTACCACTTAACCAAGCAATTAGTTCACGTGTCAAACACACTTACATGGTACATCTATCACTCGTAGAAATACTTACTTTAAACAATTTGAAAACACAGCATTCTTCTATATATTTTGTTGAATAAAATACTTGGATTTTCTTAATTATCCTTTTAAATTATTTTCAAAAAATAACTGCAAATAAAATGCGTACACTTTGTTTCACTAGTACCGCAGTTTGACGCAGGGCAAAGGAAATATAAGAGTGGGCAGAAGATAAAGAGAAGTCCTTTATTAATGTTTATTACATTTTGCCTTGTGTATAATAATTATTCATATAAAAATGAAAGAAGGAAGTGAGAGGTATTGTTGCCACTGTTTTGCACCCGACCCTTTTAAAGTAGAGCTGCATTCAATTTCAACATTAAATTATATTCGTTCATACATGAGAACAACATATCCTTCAACATTTAAAGCTAGCGAAGGGAAGCATTAGATACTCTGTAGTGCTAGCAATGCCCTTGAGCAAGCAAATAGGAGCGCGCACATAGTATTTGGATATGGTCGAAGTAATTTTTGCCGGAAAATTGTCATTTGCTATAAATTGTATTGTCTTATTATTATTTGCACATGGATGCGCCAAAATTACACCATAATGTAGGGTGAAAAGGAAACCACAAGAAATGCTTTGAAAAACAAGAGAATATTAAGTTGGCTATGAATCTCCACCCCATGTTTGTGAAGCAAACTTAAATATACATTTTATCATAATTTGGAAGCGGAAGAAGAATGCTGAATTAATTTGAATTCTGTGGGTTTCCTGTAAGTCGATTATAAACATGCAAACACACATGTGCATATATATATGAACATACGTACATAAATTAACCGCGTATTAAAGTATAAGAACATTTTGACGATTTTCCTAGAAGAACAAATTGCGTGCAAATCCTTTTACATATTTTAAATTAGTTGGCTTAGCCAAATACAAAATTGTTAAATACGAACTTATGCCACTTTGATTGTTCGCATATGTTACAAACAGGGAGTTGTCGTTTCAATGAAGACTCAAATCCATATTCATGAATGTGTGCGAATGTTCTACTCTTATGCAATGTACACCTCCTACTCATATGCCCGACGGTGTTTTTCTGATATGCATCACGGATTCAGTTGGTTGTAACTTGTAAGTAAAACGGAAACAATAAGTGTCAATTTTAAAAGCCCTCTAGCAAAGGAACCACAAGAAATTTTCCTTGTTACAAGTTTGTACATATGTACATTTGTATTATATACGTACGATTTGCATAATTGGATAGATTCTTTGATAATTGGTTTAATCATTATGCATATGTTACAAAAAATGGTTCCATCATACTGACGGTACTTATGAAATTAAAATATTTTGGGCGTATCTGTTGTTAGATAAGGTTCAGCGTTTAAAAATAATAATAAAAATGTTTGGGGCGAGAGCCCGTATTGGGTGCGAAGGCCTAGCTTTTCGCAAGAATTAATGTTGTGCGTGTTATATTTTTCGCAGGAATAAAATCAGCATTCATCTTAAGTAAGAAAGAACGATTTTCTATCTGTGGTTGTTATTTTAGTTTAATAATATCTATTTGTCTTTGTCGACCCGTCGCTGATAATTTATCTTCGAGAGTTTGTTAAAATTGATTACCGAAATGATCATCGGATTGTAAATTATCTTTAAAAAAAAAACACGCAATAATGTTTGGCTACATTATTTTTTATTAAAGTTGCCTATGTAAATGCATAGAGCTGTTTTGAGTTGTAGCTTAACCTTATGTTCTTAAAGGCTTTAATATAAATTACCAGAGAAATACTTAGCGATGGAATAAAGTCAGGTGGTCCCTCTTTTACTAATGGGGCTAGGAATCAATAATCCCAAAGGGACATTCCATTGGTACGTGTGGAACAAACGTATTAAATTAACAAAAATTAACATTTAGTAAAATGAAATAACTTTATATTTGACCGATGTTTATTAAATAACGTGCACCGAATGCTCTGTGGCTCGGACTTGATATAATCTACATAAAATCATATGAAAAGTAGAGTCCCCGGATTAAAATGACGATTTCCGATTTCATTACCTGTATTCATAGAATGTCCCAATAAAGGTTAAGTCGGAAAACACCAAAATTGTTTTTTAAATATCATCTGAAAAAGACAGATAGATTGTATAGATAATCTTGATTTGTTTTTTTGATGAAATGTTATTTCATTAAACAGCTATGGGAAATAATAATTATAGAGGAAAACACAATTTGAACGCAAGGGACGTACATGAATGATGACCATCAACATTCTCGATTAAACCATGTACGTTCGACTGTATGGCTTAAGTGTAGGCATCTTAAAAAAATATTTGGTTTAGATACGCCTTGGGAAAATAGAGTATTTACATATCTGAATCATAGCGACATAACTTTCAGTTCCCAATAAACGTAGTAGCAGGTTAAACGTAAGTCGTGCGAAACTCCTTAGAAACCTAATGGTTGGATAATCTGGTATTATTATCCATCATGTCATCTTCTTTCTAAATCAAACAAGACTACATTTTTGCGTTCTAAGAAAATTGTTTTGTTATAAAGTTACTGTTTCTGTAGCGTTTGCCATTGTGACATAAGTTCTAATATTGTACGTTTATTAACTGCAAAGATTTTTTTATGTTATGGTTCACGCCTATTTCTCAGTATAAATCTTTGTATTGAATTTTATTTACTAAAACCTTGACTTCAGTAAACTTTAAGGTAATTTTGAAGTTTTTTCAAGAAGATTTCATGAAGCTTTCTAACATTTTTTCGAAATGTATTCTTTACTTCTTCATGTGTTCTCCACTCATAGTTTAGTTTTAAACCAGAATATAAACTTCAAAGGAAATAGTTAGGTGCCCATAAGATGGCCAAAAAGAACTAATAATACAAATATACATATGTGTATATGTTACGGGCAAAGTCCGAAGGGTGGGCAGAGACAGCACTGCCCGGGCAGTGTCGACTTTGTACAGATCAATTGGGCAGTGTTCGCAAATATCGTTTTTTAGCTGGCTTTGCCCGGTTTACAGTGGGCTGAACCAGCGGTGGGCAATTGCGAATTGTTTCATTTATTTGCGAACTTTGCCCAACTTCAAGTGGGCATTGTCGACTTTATTAACTCTACATTGGCAAAGTCTAATACAATAGTATACCAAGGTGTTGAATATGGCATTTTATCAGCACTATACTCTCGAAATCAATTCAATACGAAATCGCAACGAAATCTTCTTCACGACGAAGGATGTTCCAGATTGTCAGATATCTTTACGTGGCGTCAATTGCGATCAGTCTGCATTAGGGTTTCAATTCTTTACTAAGTGTAATTGTAAAAATAAGTGTGACTCAAAACGATGTAAATGCAAGAAAGTGGCATAGCTCATTGCCATGTAAAAATAAATAAATTGAGCACATACAGGCATACAGTTATTCTTGTAAATGTAAAAAATAAATCCTATTTTGAGACTGAATTTTAAATAATCACTTTAAGTTTATTTGTTAACTGAAACGATTCAGTTTTATTTTCTGGCTGAATAATGTTGAGTTGAATTTATTTTATTAAATAAACATTAAATATAAAAAATTGCTGTTTTATTGAATTACATAGACAAGTGTCATAAACCTGCCCACTACATGTTATTTTATTCCAACCAAGGAACTAAGCATGTCTTGTACATCACAGCTCTTCCATTCAACACCTTGGTATACTATTGTATTAGAATTTGCGTTAAAAAGTCGACAATGCCCACTTGAAGTTGGGCAAAGTTCGCAAATAAATGAAACAATTCGAAATTGCCCACCGCTGGTTCAGCAGTGTTGACATTGCCCACTGTTAACCGGGCAAAGTCAGCTAAAAAACGATATTTGCGAACTCTGCCCAATTGATCTGTGCAAAGTCGACAATGCCCGGGCAGTGCTCACTCTGCCCACCATTCGGACTTTGCCCGTAACATATATAATTATGAACACAATTGCTGCTAATAATATTTTACAATTAAATTCTTTCGGTAAATTGCGTTCATTCGACCTGAGAATGAAACTTTGAGGGATAAATTATGTGGCCAATTGCGTGAGGAAGAAGTTCTTTACTGCAAGACAACCCCTCACTTTATAAATTCTTATCGGAAATTGATTTGCCACTTGTCACATTGCTACGGAGGTAGTAAATTAAATTATTTAAAATAAAGAATTGTTAAAATTCGATTTGCTCGACCGAATTGGCTGCAAATTGTTTGGGGAGCGCATGGGAGTGTTAGTTGTATTTGATAAATAAAATTTAATTAAGTGTTTTTAAAGACTTTGATTGAGGGATTTTGAGAAGAAAAAAAAAAAGAATAGGAAAACCATTTTTTATCAACAGCTTCCACATACATATGTACATAAATAAATATAGACAACTGATAAACATTAATCAAACTTTTTTGCAATAGCACAAAGGATCCTCCTTTGTTTAGTGGAGATTGGTTTAATTTATATTTATTACTAGTCTTATTTAATTTATTTTTATTTTTTTTTTTTTGGTTTTCGGTATAAAAACACATAATCTGATACATCGATAAAATAGAACCAAATGACACCAAAGTAATCTCCAATGCGTTCCAGACTGGATTTCGTAAAGAAAGAACGCAAAATCTTGTAAATATAATCTTCAAACTTTCAAAACTTTACCATTTACATTGAAATGAAAAATATTTGACCGAATAATTTCTTTTGTGTCCCAAAGTCTACCACATTGCCGCCCAATCCAATTTTCAAAAAAGAAAATTCCTGTTGAAAATCTGCTTACTAAATAATTTTCAACTTTGAGCCGAATATCCCAAATTCAATCGAATTTATTTCTACACTCTAGCACTTTGTGTAACTTTAAATTACTTGTGATACTTTTCCAATAAATTAACTCACCCAAAGGGAAGCAGCAAGCACCTGCAACCCGTCATTCGAAAATTATTTGAAAGAATAACTCGCGAGAACTTCCTTTGTTAAGTGGATAACGTAGTGTGTGTTTCTTTCACTTCCATACTTCCTTCCTTATCCCTTCTTTCAATTATCGAGGACTATGAAAGTGTATGAAATATAGGAAAGAAACCCAAGGTGGTGTCAATTTGGGGAAAAAGAAAATAAGAAAAAAAATCTCATCGCGTAAAAGTTCTACCTTGATAGAAACACTTTTATGGAATTTGCAGGTGAAGAATTTTTCAAATGGCTCAGTTTGAGTTAATAAATCCTGCCATTTGTCTGGATCAAAGGAAAGTTTCGTGAGACCTGCCAGCGATGTGAATGATGTGTTGGAATGCAATTTTATGATCAAAGGATAGGATTGTAAAAAGAGAATAAGTTTGTTCGTCGAAACTATATGTTCATCCGATGCAGCTTAAACCTTAACCTTCTATTCAGAATTTTTTGTAAATCAAATGATTAAATTTCAGTTCATAAGCCATTTCAAGGCAATCCACTTACTTCCTTTAACATCGCCTAAGTAGACAAATGGGGAACCTCAATACCCAAATTTTGTAATGAGTAAAAGGAAAGTACATTTTTCCGCAATTTGTTTAAATTTCAAGCAGCACAAGCGTTCGGTTCTTTTATCTCAATCTCAAATGAGAAAAACTTTTTTGGGGAACAAACTTTTGCACTTCGGGTTAAGTTAAATTTCGTGTAAAAAATAAAGAAGTTGAAGTTAATGTTCACACACACATACACATTTGCATATAATTTGGGAGGTGATAGGGAAAAGTTTTTTTGTTTTTTTTTAACATGCCAAGTTGGTTGCGTATTTTTACGGATTTGTTCGTTATGTTTCATCGGTAGAGAGAAGCGCTGGGTATAAGCGAATAATTAGCTTGAATCGTGGCGGTAAAAATGTAGCCCTTTGGTTCAAACAGTTTAGGTAGAATGTGTGGGGGTAAAGAGTTGCTCCTTGTGGATTTTGTTTTGTTTTTTAATGGAGTCTTACATAAACTTAACTTCTTATTATCTTGGGGTGTATTATTTTCTTTGAAATCTCGAGTGATCAACTTTGAAGGATTGTAAAGTTTTGTTTTAAAATCAAAGTCCGATGTTGTAAATGTCAAGTACTTCTCGTTTGCAAAATATGCATTTTGAGTCTTTTCACTGCTATGTTGCCAACTTTTGGTCTAAAGGTGATAAGCTAGTGAACAGTTTAATATTAAATTAAGCCTGTTGAAATTAAATTAAGCAATAAAGGATTTAAAGGAATTCTCATAATAAATTCTTTAATAAATTTTAAGACATTTCTTTACAATAAAAATACAACTAATCCCTTAGAAGTCAAAATAAATTGACTCCCATTGACAACAGATGGTTTCCACCTAAACTAACCAACCACAGCACCACCTTCATACCTCGAAATAATTGGATTTTTTCTGTATCTTTTTGTGCTGCAACACAATTCTTCTCTATTAGGAATCATATGTCCTCACTCGAAGGCCGAATATTCATGTTAAATGGAATGGAATAAATTGTTAGCATACATCCATGAATCCAGACACACGATGGGACACGATGGTCGAATAAGCAAATCGAAAGAATTGTTATATCGAAATAAAGGCACCATACTTTCAATGATGCACGTGGAGAAACACTTAAAAAAAAGGTCGTTCCTCGAATTTCTTCCCAAATCCATAGAATTATCCGTAATCCATTCAAGTAATTAGAGTTCAATCGATTTAACGTTACTAATGATAAAGATACATTTTATTGTGAGAAAGGGTGAAATTTGTTATTTTAAAGACCGTTTTTCCCTATTCGTTTAAGATGTTAAAACAACAACAAAATATATTCAAATGGAATTTTTAAATATTATATGTACATAATACAATCTAAAAGTCACTTTTGTGTTCTTTCTCTTGGGGATATAAATTAGCAGGGGCCCATTTGCCTTATCTGGGAAAATATTATTCTTTTTTTCTGGTGAAATTGATATTCCATTGGCATTTGCAGGAATAGAAGGATTCCTAAAAAAGGACTAAAGGGATTATTTTCATGAGTTCGACCTTAAGCAGGTTTCGCTTTTCTTTTTTTTTGTATCCGATTTAATTCAATTGGAAAGTATGCCAATTACGAACGGGGTTGAATAAAAAAAAATAATTTTCGAAATAAGCTTTTCTTAAGTAGATTACATAGAATGTAAATAATAATCAATTTTCCTTTTGTTTTTTTGTTTTTGTCTTATTTCTGCCATTGGTATTATGTTCAGAGTGGTCGACCTATCAATTATATACATATACATATAATTATTAATAAGAATTCAACATACATAGAATGTAAGTGTATCTACATTTTGAGGGTCCAATATAGAATCTGGCTATTATTTTGATAATGAAGAAAAAACTATCTAGTCAAAAAAAGTGTTTTGAGGAAGGAAGAGAATTCTTCATACAAGGTAGTCAAACGATTTTTAAGCAGTTGAGTCAAGGCAATTGAGAATTCCTAGGCCGAGCAAATGTAAGTACACATTCGCTTTGATCGAACCATAATATCGAGGCAGGAACAGCTGTGGTATCCAAACGAATTGTAGAAGTCAAAAGTATAGACTACTTCTACTGAGGGGGTGATTGATTTCTTCAATGTGACTTTTGCTTCAAAGTGTTAACGCATACCTGAGTTGAGTATCTTACCCTTAAACCATAAAATTTTCAAAATCCTGTTTGGGACTTCAGAAAGCTATTAATATTTTCTTCCTCTGTTATTTGCTAGCCTAATTTTACAAGTTCGTGTTCTTTTATTTTGATAGCTTCCAATTTTCTAAAGACTTATGTATTAAAATACTATGCTCGACCTTAATGTCCATTCCATTTGGATACCATTTTGTAAGAACATTAAACCAAAAACATTAAATTTATTATCGCACACATACACGAAGGAGCCCATATAACCAGAAGGTAGTCATTTATTGATTCTGTACCGGGATTAGTATGTTTTCTCTTGGGCTTAACCCGTTCTGCATGAATTCTATGATGCCTATCGCATTCATGGCAAGATTCAATACACATATGTATGTATAAATGTACATACATTTAAAATCCACGTGCCTAAAATAAAGTTTGCCACAGCATACTACCACCCATATTTTCATTGATAGATACATTCTTCAGGCATTGTGGGGTGGTTTTGTATGTTTTTTTCACGGTTTAACTATTTCACTAGTTCATATCTTTTCAGACAGAACCATGTACATCATAATACAGCGCAAGTAGCCTCAAACAATAAATGTATTTAAAATGCACAATGTGAGATTGTTTACTGCTTCTTGACTTATGTTTATATATTTTCTAGCTGCCAATAAACATTTAAAAGTGACATATTCCAGGAATTTATATATAGAAAAGGTAAATCTTTACCAATAGTTATGGTTAATTTTGGAAAAAAAATTTAAAATGCTTCTCATGCATGCTACCTTTGAGGATTTAAGGGCTTACTATCTTAGTATCAATAGAGTTGAGACAGAAGAATCAAAGTTTTGCAAAATTGACAAGTCTGTCAGATCTGTCTAAAATTTATGTAAAGGATAGCATGAAAGGTTTTCTCTCTCATGGAAATAATTTTTTTTTAACAACAAATTAAGTAGCTCAAGTGATTAGTCAGTGCATAAACTGAGATTGCTGACTCCCCTTTAGCTTCAAGGAAACACAAAAAAATGCGACCCCTGGAAAAATTCGTTGCGTAATACTGAATTTGCAAAAACTGTGAAAATCTTCAAAATTATCGGCATTTTTTAAAGTGTTTAGATTCGATTCGAATAAAATTGAATTTTTTTTTCATAAATGATTACCCATCATAATTTTTTGTATGATATTAATCTGTCCGTTCTTTGTGTCCTTTTACTAAGTACTATAACAATGAAAAATTTGACAAAAGAAAAATACAAAAACACAATTTTAAACGCTTGCAATTTGTCTCATGTCTTTATATAGTACTCGTAGCTATGGCTTCAGTTTTGACATGTGCACACTGGTCTATATGATGCCTTCTGTCAGAAGTACGCACTTGGTGGATGTTAACATAAAATTTGACAGCCTTGACAATCTTTTCATTGGATGTACCCAATGTTATAATTTTTGTACAAATCGTGGCTCAACATGGCCAGAAATAAAAGGAACCTTTACACAATGCAGGTTATTAATTAACTTCCATCAGAGGATCCTTTCTATGAATGTGTTATCAGAAATGTACAGCGGCAGTTGATTTAGGGAACTGTATGAAATTTGTTAACATTTTTAATTTCGTTGTGAAACATATGATCGTTTTCCTACATCGTACTCGTAGTGATCTTTCATACCTAGTATTTTGTTCCTGGCATACACAATCATTTAATTTTTAAAATAAAAGCTGGGTGTTCTTTGTCGTCTTAGGTATCGGGTGTGGGTTTCAAAAATTCCTTAGGTGAATCGAGTTATTGAGTGTCACTTTGCCTTTCGGGTTAGGAATAATGTTGGAGCATCGGTCTCTTATAGCCAGTCTTTATTGATCCCTCATCAAGATATTTTAATTTTTTTACAAAGTATGTAAGCTTTCGATAGTAATGTTCGTATTTTTACATTTTTGTTTCCCTATATTCATTGATTATGCAGAAAATAATATAAGCAGCTTAAAGACTCATCTGGAGAAGCACTTTCAATCTATTTTAAGGAAGAATTTCCTGTCGATTGAAAATAAGTATTTTCGAATAATTCCAAAGGAACATTCCAAATCCGTTTTAAAAAAGAATTGTAGAATCCTTCCGTCCTACGGCAATTTTGAAAGGAAGTAGGTAAGGGCGGATATTTGAATGAAAGAGCTCTAAATATTCAAAGAAAAAAATTAAATAAATAAATAAATTTCCTTCCGTTACCCAGTGGGTAGAGGTGTATTAAAGCTTTATATTGCATATGTGCCCTACTGATTTTTTTGTACTTCATGATATTGGAATAAACTGAAGTTTTTTCAATATTTTATTTTACTTAAAGATATTTTTTCTTATTATCTTAAAACAAATATTGTTATTAAATAGAAAGGCATACAATGAAGGTTTGTTACGATACAAAATGCAAAAAGAGAAAAAAATTAGGGCTAACGGAGATATATGTTTCTTGAAAGTATTTTCCCTGTAGTTAGCCTAATTTCGCGTTTAGAATATTTACGCCTTTGCATTCTCTCGTACTCCTACATCTAGTAATAATTTATTATATCTTTTTAATGAACAGGTACATTCTGCATAGCGTTCCTATTGAAATTCAATGAAGCAGCTCAACGTCTACGTAAATTCTCTTCAAACGAGAAAAAAAAAAAAAATTCAAATAACAAATGACAGACCGTACCCTATACAGCTGCACACCTTTTGATTATACTTCTCAGGCCCAATTTAAAATTACTGTCAACGCTTAGTCTATAGTCCGTTGATTTGGAAGCAATTAATTACAAGCGGCAACTGTAACAAATGTTGTCTTGTAATTGAAGGCGGGCGTACAAGTAAAATGCTAAGTGGGGCGAACAGGAAAGAAATTCAGCACAGTTGCCTTAAGTTGGTTAACTTTTTGAGAAATTGAAGTAATTATCCATATCCGGCGGATATAAGAACGAAATCCAAATGAAAGTTATATTTATGTACGTTGGAATATACATATTTCTTGCTCACTGGGAGTTTTAGTTCGTTCCCTTCAAGCTCTAACGGGGTGCTATACATTCGTGATGTAAATCGAGATATTTGGCACATGAATTTAAATTAGAACCTAAAGGCCCTCGAAGGCGTTACACAACAGGGACGGAAAGCATCTTTGTACGTATGTATGTATGTACATACATAGAATTGGTTGTTTTATAAATTGTAAATTTGTGTTTTTATAGGAAATATTTTGACATGTCTTTTTTCTAATGTGAGTTATATGTTGAATGTGGCAAATCGATGCTTTTCTTCCGTTGAAAATTGTGTGTGTCTAGAGTTTCTTGATTTCAGAGCTATATAACTGAACACACATACTCTTGAACATGTTTATGCACCTTTAAATTGTACTTTTTTTCGCACGTAAATAAAGATGCTAAACCTTGGATGTAAATTTAAAAATGAAATTTTTCATTAAAAAATAAGGAAGATGGAGAAAAATCCACCTGCCAACGTAAAAAAGGAAGAGAAACGCTGTCTTTCGGTTGAAATTTTTCACTGGCTTTTTGTTTACCACTTAAGACAGTTGCTATTGTCAACATAAAGGGAATGGAATTAATAAGAAAAACAACAAAATTGAAGACGCTAAAAAAGTCATTTTGATCCTCTTCGCCGTAAAGGATAATTTGACAAACATTTCATTTTTATGTGACATTTGTGAATTGTAGTAATATTGTGTGCTTGCTGGTTGTCAAGAGGGAGTTGTTAATAGTGCTCATTTGAAATTCAATGGCGCTGTGATGAATTTGTCCTTGAATGACTCACTCACTCGCCTTGTCTTATCTTGAAAGTTGCTTTACTCACGTCGCGTCGGCATAGAGCTTTGGAGTGCGAGTCTTAATATCATTGTAAGCAAACAATTAACCGATATCTTAATATTATCCTGTTGCCTTATTCCACTTCCACCATATGTATAACCCCACGTGGCTCATCCACTTTAACCGAAAACAATCAAAATGTAAACGCAATCTGCAGTTGACATTGATTTATGTAACTTCGATTACGAGGACACTTTAGTCTTCCGGAAAATAAGTCTCGATGTCCTGATTTTGAGGCAACAAACCACTTAAGAAGAAGATTTATATTCATGACCAGTTGAGTAGTTCGAAGAGAGTTGTTTTAATGGTGTGACTGATGATTGATATGAAATGTTGTGAAGAATTGGTTATTTTGCCTTTTTTCTTTTTTTGTGGTTTAACAAGTTAAGAAAGGGTTAAAGCATTTGCAAAGTGTTGGGTGCCTAATGGAAAATTATTATAATTTGCATCACACCAACTGTGCATTGGAAGCATTTTCTTAAGAAAATTGCAAATTTATTTGCTAAAGTAGAGAAGGATTCAAAGTAATAAATGAGCTTAATTTAAGAATGCCAGAATTGTAATCTTGCTACAATTGTTCTATACTAAAGTTATCCGACAGAATTATTATTGATTGATTAATTTATACTCGATTTAAGTCTTAACCAAAAGCGAATTACCTCTAAAGGATTTGGTAATTTTAGGGCTTCAAAGAAATATTGGAAATTGATTGCTACGGAACATTACAGACATTCCCTAAAGTGCCAGCTGTTATGACAGAACCCTCGGCCAAAGTTTTCACAATTAGTCCCAATTCCGGTTGGTCACAAAGAATACTTTTTTTTTTTATAAAAAAGTGTCCGATTTTAGCTAATTAGATAAAAATAGGGTCCTGGTGAAACGGCAGACAAATAAAACACTAAAAACCTTGATTCACCATTCATTAAAAAAAAAAAATCAACGTGCGTCCGCTCAGTTATGATTTTTCAACACCCTAATATTTTCAAAATCCAACACAAACATCAAACGATTTTATTTAAGGTGAAGAACTAAACCCTTTTTTATTTGCTCGGTTAAGTCATTTTCTCAACGAATGTTTTTCAAATCCAAAGTGAAAAACTCCCACATAGCAGGTAGGCAAGAATCAATGGCAATTCCATTGAAAGACTTAACAAAAGCCATCAAATAGACTTTCAATGTTACGGAAAAACGCAATTTCTCTACAATGCATACTCGTGCCGTCATTTTTACAAATCACCAGCCCAACCAACCTCACACAAAATCCTTTGGCCAATTATCCATTACAAAACATCTAGTGCAAACATCATAACCTTCATGCTCCAGTTCTGCTGCAGATGACTGGGACATACATTCGAGTAGTAGCTCCTTCGTCTACAAAGGTGGTCAACTTAAATCATCGGCCCACCTTTCTAATACAGACTTGGTGCATTTGTATGTGTTTATGTATGTTTATACCCCAAGACAGTTCCATCCAATTAGGTATTGTTATCATCCATGGCATGTCCTGTTCGTAGACCGTACAAGGATATTGTCTATAATGACGATAATAGCTTTGAGAGTAGTTCGCCATCAATTTTACCATTCGTCCTCCACCTCGTCCGCTAAGCGCTACTTTTACGTGCAACGACTGCAAATAAGCTTATGTAGTTGTTGGAAGCTAAATAGTCAGTAATGGATGTTGCAATTGCAATTTCCTTGTAAAGTCTTGCTCATTATATTGTCATTCAATGCAAAAAAAAATAAAAAATTTAATAATCATGAAAAACGAAAAATATAAAATATTGTACCTACAGCTAATACCTAAACTGTAAGAGAATACAAGTCAAATCGAATAAACTAAATGCGTTTGGAACTTAACATCGCATCTATATATCAGGGGTCGAATTACGGCATCAGTGATCGAGTAACTCGTCACGTAAAAATGAGCATTATTACGTATAAACGATCATTCCGACGAAATAATGCTCGTTTTTACGTGACGAGTTACTCGATCACTGATGCCGTAATTCGACCCCAGATTTATTGGACCTTTTCCGTTTTTGCTTGCATCTCATTATCAATTCTGGTTTTCGAAGAAATACTACCTATTGAAGAGGTCCTCATGACGCAATTTTCAAAAAATTTGATTGCCACTTCTCAAGACCTCTATCCTAAACACTTAAGCCATGACCCGTTCAAATGTTTTTAACGGATATAACGGATTCTTGTCCATACAATAGGAGCCGCAGTTCTTAACCGAATTGAATAAAATTGTGTATACATGTTTATATGGTGAATAGTTTGGCTAGTCACGTCCCTTTCTATTTTTCAAATTGCGCATTGATAATTTTTGCGTTTCTGTTTTTACTTGTGTCTATAACAATGAAAATTATCATTAGTATCTTTTGCTAATTTTATTTCATCAAATCACTTACGCGGATTCGCAGATTATTTTATTAAGAGGTTTTGCTATTTAATCATATTTTATACTTCACTGTAAATTCAAAAAGTTGATCTAGATGCATTAATGTGCTCATATAGCCATATGCTTTTGATTTGTATACATCACAAAAATTGAGTCTTTCAACTCAGTTGCCTCACAAGCGAACACACTACCCACTGGTATTAATTTTTAACGCATTTTTATTATTTAAATTCACTAAATCTTACATGCTAGACAAAAAAAAAGCTTAAAACTAGCTTAATTAACTTAACTATTATATGCCCTAAGCGGGCACTCTAAGCTAATAAATTCTTATTCTATGTCTTTCGATGTAACCTAACTTAATTTACTTATACAATCTAAGGAATAAACTAATGAAAAACAAAGAACATTTATTTTTCAAAAAACTTAGTAACTGGACTTTATTTTTGATTTTCCTTAAAACTTAAAACTACCTTAAAATAAATCTAAACCTATCTTACCTTATGACGTAATTTAACACGTACTTTTTTTTGTACTTTTTATTTTTATTGTTTGTTTTTTTGATTTTGTGCTGTGCTTTTTTTTTTGTTTAATATTTTCTAATTTTTTTTTTTGTGAATTTTTATGCTGTGTTTTGTTTTATTCTTAAATCTACCTTAAAATAATCTACCTAGACTTAAACTATGGCCAGCTTTGCTCAGCTATGGGCTTACCCGGATCGAGGGGGTTCGACGAGGGAGTTCCCTCTCTTTCTGACAGCCACAAGAAAGTCTGGTGCTGCCGTCATATAATTTACCTTACTGACCTTCACTCTAATCCGATCTAAATCTTTTGGCGGCAGTTCAATGACTGATTCTTGACTCTATAATTGTTATGATTCTGTTTTATACAAAGTTCGAATGGAAGGATACTGAAAAGAGGAGATGGAAAAGGTTTTGTGTGTGTGTTGATTGCTTAGATTTAGATTCACTGTCCAGCGGTACGTCGTTGTTAGTGTATTTTGAGAAGTTCAATGCTCCTTATTTTAGGTGTCGTTTGGTCGTCTAATCGTTGATCGTACACAGTTGTCTGTTATGTCACGTCATTTGTATTTTATTGTTCGGTTGCTTGGATCCAATCCCATATACTTATATATGTATATATAAATTTAGGAACAAACAAAACTCTCTAAACTTTCCTTTTTAAAACTAAGATTCCATGTCCTTACATTTCAGATATCCAAATTAATTTCATTCAAACTATTCTGAGAGCACATGGATGACGTCCAATTACGTATTTCAATAACTTTATGAAAGACAAAACTTTCTTTCAATGCAATCAACCTCCATTCAATACTTTCTCCTCTAACTATTTGGAAACTTTGCACAGAATTGCAAATTCTCAATAGAGGATTACAATTAATTAAATATAGTTTATTCAATACAAAGCTAAACAGCCAAAATATTCAGCTTAAATAACAACACCTATGCGGTTCTTACATGACCTGGATAATCAAGTTCATAACTATTGTTGAATGAATAAGTGGGCTGCAATCGATCTTTTTAACCTATCAATTTGATGAATTTGATGCACCCTGCGTAAGTTAGGATTAGTCTAGGTGAGTTAGTTTTAGTTTCGCGAACTCATTCCCAGTCTCTCTTCTCGATAGTGTTACAGGTCCTTTGAGCTCTTTCCTATCAATTTTTTTTCGCTCTCTTATTTTGTCCATCTGCAGTCTAATTTAGAGCAATAGGAAACCTCTTTCTGTATGCTCCTAGTTAGCTTTACCTGGCACGAGATTTTGCGTTCTGAGCAGGTGGTGCAAGATGGGATGGTAAGGATTCACCCCCAGTCCGACGAGTTGAACCGAGCAACCACATACGTTCCGCCGTCCTCCTCACCTGTAGCAATGTTGGCTCCGTGGTTCTGCCCTGGCTCCAACATTTATTTACGTTTTGATGTTTTCTTTTAAAGATTAATCCTTATCAATCTTAAAAAGCTAATTTGATTCATCTGTAATACATTTGACATGAGTATTAGCCGCATGTATGAACAAATTGATATAAGATGCCACCCTTTTAAAAAATAACTTAATACGTTCTTCGAATTGAACATTTTTTGAAAACGTACAAAAGTTTATCCAATTCGGCAAAATTTCTACAGATTCATCGACTGGTGGGAGGGATTTTATTTCATTCCTGTACGTGTTTACAAACCCTTAACATATCCAAGTATTTAATTTCGCTCAGAAGTACGAAATTATTCGTTTGAGTGGAAAATTCCTATTCTCTTCTTGTCATAAACATGTGTAGGAGTCTTCAATTACGTTACTTCGACATCTTGTACGCTTTACGAAAAATACACGTTTTGCTAAGCGAGGTTTTGTTTGTTTACTTGGTTAAAAAAGGGGGAAACCACTTACGTGAATACTTTCACAGAAGAGAATGCTTGGCTTGTGAGAAGGTGTTTCACAATTGTGCGCTCAGTAGGTTTATGTTTTGTCATACAATTTCACATTTAAGCTCCCATGAGAATTGTTATCATGATTAATATTTAAAAGCAAATTTTTTAAGCAAATTACATTTTTTTTTTTTTCAAAATATGGAACTAAAATTAAGTTAAGCAAAACTAATAGATCAGAAATAGAAAAACAAATAAAACTATTTAAGCCAGAGCTGGGGTCCAGCTTCCATGTTGTGTGTGTTGTATTTTTCGCACGAATAGAACGGATCTACAGTTTCATTGTCGACTCCGAACGGCGGATTCAGAAGCTTTTTCATGACAGATTACACTCTTGCAGGTTTGTCATGCCTGCGAAAAGGTGGTGGCGCTAAAAAAAAAAGTTTGATTGTTTTGAGGCTAACCCATGTGCCTTAGCGGTCCAACTCATTAAACACTAAATCATGGTGACCACTTCTACATCAGCGCTGATAAATTTAGTAAAGTGTAAACGGTAGGTCCTTTAAATTTGAAATATATCTATTATCAATATATTCGATTTACATGAATGCGTTTTGGCTTTAAGGTTCCGCAGTATTGTACTTCGAATATCCAACTTTCTCTGAGACACAGAGAGCCCTATAAAATAAAATTGGGACATAAAACCCAACATCTTTATACCAAAATCTTTGGATCGTAAGAACTAACTTGCAAGGAGCAAAATTTTACCAGAAAATTGTTCTTCTTTTATCACCACCAACTAGGATCATGGCGCCCATTTAAATGCAGTAAAGTTTATGGGACCATCACAGATTTTATCCAACCCATGCCCTCGAAAGGAATGCATTACTGTTGCGCTTTCTCCATACTCATTTTTTTGGAAACTATTTTCCATTGTGGTTGAAGAAAATTTGCATTAAAAAATCAATAGAGCAACGAAATATATATATATATATATGGAGAACCTACATATGTACATGCAAAGCCTTTGTCTTGATAACATGCTATCCCATTGTTGAACTGGCGATTACAATGTGGGTATGGCGTTAGTTTCCTTACGATATCTAATATGACAATAATTGTGTGGTCTATTGGATCTTACGGGTTTTAAAGGGCGAAGGCGTAACAATAGTTCTTCGGTTTCTGCATGTAATTATACGTGGGGGGTGGACATTATAAACTTTGTATGAATAACGACCAAAAAACCTCCAATAATGAATAAGAGATCGTAAAATTGAAATTGAGGGTGAAATTTGCTGGCAAATTTTAGGGAATAAAGCACAAACCGCAAAAATACACACACACATACACATCAATAACAACCGCATTTCTTGTTAATTTTGCGCGTGTGATTTTATGACAGTAATTAGTGATAGGATTTTGAGTGGGGTTTCTTCTCGTTGTTTATTGACCAATTTAGATTTGAGTTAGATTTATTATGGTGGATGACTAAGAGTTTAAATCCTTTAAAAGGATTTTCGAACGGGTGGTTGGGAGGTGAAAGTTAGAAGATTAAGTAGCTTTGAGATAATTATGTCTGGGAAATAGTGGTGACGTATATATTTATATTATAATCTTGATTTAAGTGGACTTTGTGAGGTTTTAGGTTTGTTCAAATGTAAGATAGATATGGTACAGTGAAAGTTTACGGAACTTTTTCTTCCTCTCATTATTTATCCATGAAAATCGGTAAATTTCGCTGTTTATAATTTTGTCTGTGATTTTATTAAAATATAATCTATTAAGCAGGGCTGTGAAGTTTCATTTATTAGATTTTATGGATTTTCAGCTTTTGGTACGAAAACTGATTTTAACTTAAGCAGTAAAAAGAAAATGAAAATGAATCGCAAGACAAGGTACTGGGTAATGGGTTCGAAATCAAATGCCTTAAATTATTATTTAAGTTTTTTTTTTTTATATATAATTATTCGCATTCAAAACGTTATGGATAACCTTAAAATAGAATTCATACAGGGCGTTGGTGTATTTGTTTTGAAACTCAGGAGGTATAAGAGAACATTTTTTGATGTTGTTGTTATTGCTTGATAATGCCCAGTATTTCTATCCAACTTTCTGATGTCATCGTCATTACTCAACACGATCAACTCTTCAAGCTAAATGACCACTGCGAGTGCTATGCCTATGCGGTAAAGTTGACATCAACTTTTTTACTGATCGATTCTTTTGATATTCAGAGTTGAACCTGAAACCTTAAGGTTCACAACACAAGTGCTCCAAGGGCTATAAGCTTATTTTTACTCATTTAACCAACATAATTAAGATGTTTTGTTCGGTTCTGATTGTCATTATGGAAAACTTAGAAGGAATGGCGAGATTGACTTTCTTAAATGTCCATGCCACTGATAATAGCTTAACTCATAGTTTTCTAGAAAATACTGAACGCTATTATGATCCTATTCAAACAAAACTCATCTGATAAATTTATGAATCACATTCAACCAAACTACATTATTTGAAGAAATCCAAAATCATTATAACTTTTCCAATAATGTACCTATGTAGTACAAGTGAGTCCTCCTAAAGGAGACATCATCCAAGAATGTGCTATGCGGTCCTTCTTGGTTCATACATATGTACATATCCTTCAAAACTTTTTCGGGTTCTGCTTGAAATTCAAATCATCCTCGCTACGATTATTGTGGCCTATTAAAAGTATCCCCAAACTCTGTCATCTACATTTATGTGTATTCCATCCAGTTAGAAAGGGAAAAAACTTTGTTGCGACGGCTTATTCAGAATTAAAATATTAACTCCATTTGGAAACTTAAGTAACATACAAATGGTCGTATTACCTGCAAACACGATGCAAATAAAAGAACGGCAACTGGGGTATGTCTTTGTCTTGCTATGCTTCGATGGGAGAGAAGTTTCGTCATAATCTTTACAGATCCTTCGATTCTGTTGTGCTGTGACATAACTTCATCGTTTGGTTATTATTAATGGTCGCTGCTACGATTTCCTACCCGAAATAAACTCAGACAGTCCTCGGTTATTCGATTTTTTTTTTTACTTCGTTTTCCCTCTGACAAAGGGCAGTAGAATATACTGGTTTGTAGGAGCAACAGAAATCCATTTTTATACTTATTGAATATTTATGATAATAATACGATGTCCTTTCTACTACTGCTACTGTTACAGTGCCACATAAGAGGGCAAAGGAAATCATTTCTGATATTTTGATTTCATCTCGAAAAAGGTTTTATTCCGAAGAAGAAAAGGCTTTTTCCTTTCTCTATCTGTTGGAGGGTCCTTGAAGGAAAACAGCTTTTTGGGCAATTTATGACATTTTTCGTATGCAGGACTGTCAGAATAGAATCTAATAACGACAGTTCACTTGCCAACAGAGGTGTCATTTCGTTTCCTCGGTCATTAAAAATAATTGAGTTGGCTTTTTTTTTTACATATTGAATGGCACATCTTTTCGGATTTGTAAGTTACGTTTATAAGAATTGAATGATAAATATTAAGTTGAATATAATTTAATTCTCAAAAATAGAATTTGATGTGGCGTCTGGTATAAATTCCAATGGTTTGAACATTTGTTGACAGCTTTCACCATTGTGGTTGGAAATTCTGTAGCCACAAATGAAAAGAGAGTAATTATTCGTTTTCAAATTTGATCCAATTTTATTCTCGTGATAAGTCTTTCAATAAATCTAGCTTCCACTCGTAAATTCACGAGTTTGTTTTTCTTTCCATATGTACATATAAACTTTGTGTGTTGTGTAGAAGCACAAAGCAACGAAATGGTTTGTGTATTTGAAACAGCACACAGTCAGCCATTATCATCACTTGTTGTGCGTAATAAAAACCCATAAACTTTATTTATGTTCGCAGCTGCTCTCTTAAATTGATTTTCGTACTTATACGTGAATTTACACATTGAGATTATCAAGCAATAATTGAGACTTTTAAATTCACAAACCGAATTGCCTATAGATGTGAAGTCTTTAATCATGGCGAGATTTTCTGGGATTAACTTTCCAAAAAGTGTCACTTAAACATTTTATGGTTTCGAATGAAATTTCGATTCAAAAATGAAACCAGTTTAAGACCGGTTCAATGAAAATATACTACTTGAACACTACGTTGAATAATTTAAATAGTCCTTCAACGGACAAAAAAAAACTTAGCAATTCAAATAAGATGCACTTGTTACCAGTCTGAGGAGCACCACGCTGCATAATTCATAACCAATGTAGACATAATTATCTTTTGAGTGAAATAAATCCAGTCTTGTGCTTTTTTCTAGTTGAAATATTTTTCTAGAGAAATACTTTACAAGTTGAAAGAAAAATTACATTTAATGAATTTCTTTTAAGTATGATTATGCCTTTAAATTCAATTAGTGTGACTTATTCTTTCGGTCACTTAAATGATTTGAGTATTCTAAGATTGTAATAATAATGTATGCTATTGTAAATTTGTCTCAATAAAGTTAACTTGTAACTTGTAACTTAAATGATTTGCACCTGCAATGGAAATGAACTCTCTGCCGATTGCATTTTTAAAATAATGCAATGAATCCAGTTTCAGGATTTCGATCCAACTGTAGAGCAATAAGATTATTGGATGTCATATGTCTGGCTAGAAAAATGATGCACTGGAACGGCAATAAAACTGTAGGTCCCTTGCATGTGTTCGAAAAATATAACTTGCACGCAATGAATGGTTGCGAGAAGCTAGTGAATCGTTTTATTTGAAAATGTTTAAAGTTATGTGAAATATAACATTCTATCAGCAATGTTAAATAGTTCTCCAGTTTGACGACCTATTATGCAGTGCAAACAATATTTTAGGTGTCAATATAGAATTTCAAAATTTATAAATCTAATTTTTTTAAAAATGTCGCAGATGTCCGGCCGATCCGACCCACTTTCTTTAATGAACAATTATTATATCAAATTCAACTCAATCATCTAATAATCTGCATAGTATTCTTTATTTTCTGGCGAGATACTGTAAATATAATTTTCAAAGCCAAAGTTTATGATCCGTTTAAATTGGGTTGACAATTTTCTGTGTGTTTTTTGAAAACTAATGCCAACATTTTTCATAAATTAAGTAGTTTCTTCTAAAAGACATGTGATAGTTTTGAATCATCAAAAGAGAAAGTATCTGGGTCTAACGCACAATAAATGCAAAGGTAATAAAGTTTCACAACTTGTGTTTATTGTATATGAGGAGATTCTTTCCTCATGTCATCCAAGAAATCCAAAAAGCCAACATCCGTACAAGTAAAGACCGTAATCTGAATAAGTTTTTGCTTTGAATTATATACACATGATTACTTTTTCCATTGTTGTTCATAATATTTTTTATTTCAAACATTAAGAATGAGCTCCTGACCTGCTTATTCAATCCTAGTATATGAGAACATTTTGGCCATAAAATTCATTCCATTTGAAGATTTTTCTTGATTATATGCCGTAATAGGTACGAGATATTTCTATGAATACAAATTTAATATTTTTTTTTTTGTATACGATCAAATGACTCATTTAATAGCTTGTTTTTTAGTTTTTTCATTTATTCTATGACAAAAAAGGTACAAGAAAAGTAGAACGAAGAGTAATTCGTAGCAACAAAGTGTTATTATTATTGCTGCATGAATGCTTTAAGAAATGTTGTCAAAAGATAAAAAAAAATATATATGTATATATATTACAGACCCTTTGAGGAAATGAAAGAAGCTGATTTGTATCACCTAATGCAGTGAACTGTCCTGCTTGAAACCTACAAAGTTAGTCATTTAACTAAAATAAGGATAGCAGCCGCCGTTGAAGGATCTATTTTGCAGAATATGTGTTTTATTATGATAGATAAACTGGTCAATGTTAAATACAATCTTCATCAGGTTGGTGGAAATGAAAATTTGGTAGGGTGCATACGTATACGCAGATATGACCAATGCCACTTTTTGAAGGACGTGTCTGGACGTAGTTGTCCTCGAAAAAAGGAGAGTGAATAGATATTATAATACGAATTTTAAAAAGAATATTTTCGGAATTTTGCCAAAACATAGCGTGCATATTTGTTTTTTCTAAATTGAAGAAACAAATTTGAGAAAAGAATCTAAATAATTCGGAACGGCGACGTTGCATTCAGTATTTAGTTCATACAGACTTTGGTACATAGATATATATTTCCAAATTCATATAGTCCGATCGTAAAGAAAAAATGTCATTTTATGCATTTTGAAATCATTATAGAAAGAATTTATAATATTTAATGTAGAGCAGTGTACAAAATTATGCGTTGGATATTGTTTACATTTCTCAGAACACAATAATTTTAACTGACTCTAGATATTATTTAAAAAAGTTTTTATGCGACCATTCAATGGCATCAAACGCAATACAGTAAAACCCGGTGAAGTGCTTCGCGCCTAAGCACCCAAATAGCTTAAGTGCCCGAAAATATTAGATTCATGCTTTTGCTATGCATTTAAGCGGGTGCGCATAGCTACTTTATCCGCTTAAGCGCACAAAACAGATGAAAATATTCACAAGGCATTTATCCGGATTTTACTGTAAAATCAAAATTGACATTTTGAACTCATTGGAATGCTTTTCATTCGAAATTGGAATTGATTTTTTCTGAGGAATTTCACCTTCAATTTAAATGTTCGTTAATGCATCATCCTGAAAACACATACGCACACGTTCCTTTCACTCGTATTCTAAAACAAGTTCCGCATAATCTGAAAACTTTCATGCAGAAGGACACACAGTTCCTTCAGAAGTTTGGAGCAATTGAAGATGCGAACATTTACCATTGTTGTCCATCCACCACACGGTTCGTTGTTTTGCGAAACTTTTTCATTGCAAATCTCTTTGGGATCCATTGCACGATAAAGCGAAATAGTGTGTGTCTGAAGGGTACGGCAGAAAAATAAAACCTTTGTATGTATATATTCGATACAGATTGTGAACCTATTACCAGTTGGGCTGACTGTCAAGAAAAAGAAAAATATAACAGCAGTTCGAATGAATCTTCTTAAAAAAAATTATTAAAACGAGGGAAAGTGCACGAAAAAGTTGCAATTGGTGCTCCAAATCCTGTGAGTATTATTCAACATCCCGATGGAGTACATTTCGCAGAAGAAAGAAAATCAGTAAAATGTCGTATTATTTTGGATCCGTTGAAAGACGAAGAGACAGAAGAAATTCTTTTAGGAATTGAGAATGAGGGTTTACTCGTATAATTCAAGAGACGTGATAACTTCAATTCTCAACAGAATACTACGAATCTATTAAATTGTTTTTGTTTTTATGTTATTTTGTTTTTGCTTTGTTGTTAAAAGCATTTTCGTTCTTCTTTTTTATGTCCCACAATGTTTAAACGATAAAATGACACAGCAGCGGGATACATTATTAGGAGAAACAGAAATTTCCTTTGCGGTAAAGTTTCGTCAAATTTCTAAAAGTCAATTTCCTCTGAGACCAAATAAAGGTATAAACGTAAACTTTCATTTCGCAACATTTGTTCTTCAAAGAATTTTAAATTGATGACATTTAAAAGTACACACGAATGTACATGAAGTAGTAAACGGTCTTTGATTGATATATTTTCCAAAAAAAAGAGGCTGAAGCAGTCCTGGCATATATAAGTGCCAATTGCAGCTTATTGTACATAAGGTACAAAACCACGCAAGCGAATAACGAAAGTGGTCAAAACCATTGAGAGCCATTTAAAGTATTTCCATTTGCTTGGTAGAAGACTAAGTTGTTTTAAAATAAACATGAATTTATAATTCGCAATGAGCTTCGGTCAGTATCGTACAGGTAGTGTTGTGATATTACATTCATTAATTGAGAGCTGCAAATAGATTACGGGTTCATTGCTGAAGAATGCATAAATTGAAGATAGTGCTTCCTGCATAGAAACCATTTCAATGTTAATGTTTCACTCCAGGTTTCGTTTTAGATATATGTCTCCTTATCTAAGAAGTAAGTTATCATAATGGTGTAGAGAGTAAAGCTTAGACTGGATTAGGATACCCTAAATTAATACAGGTTCTATTGAAGGCAATATGTACACAATTCATTGTGCACTTGGATTGTCTTATTTAGAAATCATGTTTTAGGGAAATGCAATAGGCTGTATTCCTATTAAATTCAAAACTAAGGTAGTTAAAGTCCGAAACGTTTAAAACCATTAAAGTTATAAAAATTTGATCGTTAGAGTGCCGTTAGTCAAGACACCATCATACAAGGTAAAACTATAGTCTATAAATTTAGGCAAATGATTATCCACACGATGGCAGTCTTACCTGGTTACATCGTCCATTTATTTCTGCAACAAATTGTATGTGAGATTTTAGATGATGTTTGCCAACCACATCAACATCTATTATCGAAAAGGGCCTCCCGTTAGATATTCCTCAAATGTACTTTTTGTGATAATTACACGCTGTCCTACTTTCATATTACGGCAATTTGCGTTACAACGCTTCGACTAAAATTCAAATTGGAGAACTTTTCTGTAAGATAAATTATCATTCATTAATAACTCTGTATCCGGTAGCAATGATAATTGTTAGTAATAATTATTGTTTCGGTAGGCGAGGTGTTGCGATAATCTAAGGAGATTAATTGGCAACAATGTTGGTTATGCGATTACATTAAAAAGTTGATCACATGGGTCTCGACAACTTACTGTGGGAATTAATTAATTCATGAATAAATTGAGTGAAGTTCATTGACACGAGTTATTGTTTGCTAAAAGTTTTGTTATGTATGTTATATATACACTAGATTTGATGGCGACGGTTAAATTTATTTAAAGAAAAAAACTATTTTTTTTACCCAAGTTCTTAAAATTAAGACTCCGCAATGGAACTGGCGCCATTATTTCTTGCTCACATTTATTCCTTTAAATTTTGTTGAACAAGCACTTGAGGGTCTAAAAAGGAGGAAAATCTAAACAAAACAAGATACAAGAAGAATATACAGGCCAACGACGCACAGTCATTCAGTTACCTTTGTACGAAAGTTTTTGACTTTGTCTTTCGGTCTGTTCAGGTTTCGAAAATGTATTTTCGTTCTACACGCAGTAAAGGGCGCAAGCATACCTTGGTAATTTTTCAAATTTTACCATGTACACATAAATCCTTACCGTCGTTGTGGATCTATTTTTCTTCTACCACTCGTTACGTTTCCTCTATTACATTGAATTTGAATTTTACGCGACAACGACGACGTTGCGTCTACCCTCTGTGGAAGCCCTATGCATCCGGGTGCTTGTTGCTGTTGTTTTTTGGAAATGTGTGCATAGAGCAAAAATGTCATACATTACCTAGGGATGTGTATAGGACTCTTGACTTGCTGCACTAAAAATCAAAAAAAAAAAATAAGAGCGGGGACAACAGAAAGTGAAATGATTATTATTTTAGTTTTATTTACTCGGTTAAGAGTCATGCTTGATATTTTACTTTAAAGATCAAAAGCATAACGCTCTTGATTTTTTACAATAAGAATAAGAATACAATATTTTTATAGGTGCATTAAATTGTTAGCTTTAAAATTTAAAGAAAGCCCGGTTCGATCCTTATACAAAGTGAATATCCTCTCATTATAAATCTTATAAACCACTCAATTCAGCTGTGAAGTACAAGAAGAAACTAAAACCGTCGGATGGGAGGAAACAACAAATTCGTAATTTTACTTGTAATTACTCAACTACTTCTCTGGTAAATGAATGAAATGTTGCAAAGTAATAAATTTATCTGCCCTATAGGATAATCGGACCGAGCAGCAAAGTGTTTCTCATGGAACATGTTAACTTTGTACGAGTATTTTGCAAAAGTAAACAAGAAACTGTGCTTCTCCAAACTTGAGGAGAGCATTAGTAATAACATACTTTCCAAGGAGTTTTATCTTTAAAGTGGAAACGTTTTTGTTGGTTTTTTATGCTACAACAGAAGATATTGTGTACAAATTTAGTAAACGTTTTTTATACGAACGATTCATTAACAACTTGTTGGATTGCTCATTACAAGAAGTTTATTTGCGATAAAGATGCTTCTAGAGAAAATAAACTAAGTTTATGAATTGATTTAAGTAAACGACTTAACTTAAAGTTATAAGAGGTACTTTAATGTGCACATTTTTCTAAAGTAAAAACAGTTACAGCAGGGGTACTACGTTAATACCAGAATTTCAACAACATTCTGAGTACGTCATTAAAATATCGCAAGTATCTGAATAACTACGCCGTCCTTGATGATTGAATGATAAACATAAAGCAAGAGTTCCCTTCAGTGAAATATGTCAATTTTTGCTTTAAATTTTTCGAGAAAATAAATAAACAGATGCGAGTAAAAAAACTCGACTGAGGAGCCAGTCCTGTACTTCCCACCTCGCATTGCGTTACATCACAACGAGAATTGTTTCCAATATACAACACAACGTGCTTGCGTTGTCCAGCATACCTTTCTTCAATCTCATCGCATCTCAGCATCCGCTGGACAGATTTTGCTCAAAATCTAATCAGATATAAGATTTATCCTGACAAATAAAAAAAAAAAAAAACGGCATAATCGTACGCTGTTCCAGATATCAAAGGAGAAACAAATTCGCACACACATACAGACATCGATATGAAAATGGATGTAAGCAATTCCTAGTGTATCGTAAAATCTCCGGTAAAATCTATAAAAAAAATTTTTCGGACCGATTGCAATACTTCCCCTATTGAGGTGGGAAGTTAAAATGTATCTTCATACATACGAATGTATATGTAAATGAAATACTGTAACGCGATTGAATTTCCCACGTTGTATAAATCAAATTTTGCATAAAATCATAATTTGCGCTATCGATTCAATACAATGCCGCGAGACGAAAAAAAAGAGGACCGTGCTGTTAAAATAAAATGTTCCCGCACAATATTCGCACGGGATGTATGTGGCTGAAGATTTTCCTGAATCCGTGGCACACAATATATTATCATTGTGCTGTACCTAGTTTTATCTAACAAACAAATTTTTGTCAATTTGATTAGAACTAGCGACCATGCGAAATTTTCCGGAAGTTGGAACGACAGTGATAAATATTTTAAAGTGTTTGCACTCGAATTTCCTACACTGGTTTTGTTTTAAGAATAAAACGAGTAGTTTATGTTTTGTTTTGAAGCTTTAAATTTTCATATTTTCCAGAGGGATTCTGATATAGCAATATATATAATATGTATGTATGAACGCATCAATATTGAAAAATAAATTGAGATTTATGTTAATAAAGTTAAAACGATTTCCTTGAAATTTCGAGTTGGTTATATATTTTGAGCACCTAATATGAATGTACATATATATTTACGACCGTTTTTAGAAATGATTTCCAATGTGTATGGTTTCTGTTGTAATAAATTCAAAACCATTATTAAAAATGCAATAAAGCTAAGTAAGTGCAGGTTATAACGTAGGTGGAATGTGTAAATAGATACACAATAGAATGATATCCAAGGAAAAAGTGTAATTGAAAACAATATATATATTTTTTTTTTTTATAATTCACTAGCACTAAAGGGGTTATGAATGCCCTTATGATGTTATTCACACAGCGCAAGTGTTGGTGTAGTGATTTTTTGAAACTCAGATGGTATTAGGTTTCAGTGTTGAAAATTCCCCGATTGCAGTAGAAATCGGTTATAACGATATCTGAGATAGCGGATATAACGACCACTTTTCAAAGTCCCTTTAAATTCCCTTTAGCTCAATGTTGTTTTCTATCGATGATAGGATGAAAGATACTACGGTTCAATCGGTTGTGATTCTTAAATTTCTTCGACATCGACAGACTTCTACCATACAAATGGAAAAAAAAGAAAAAAAAAATCGACTGGGGAGCCAGTCCTGTCTCTCACCTGATATTGCGTTATATCACAGCGAAAATTGTTTCCGATATACATCACAACGTGCTTGCGTTGTAAAGCACACCTTTCTTTAAAGCATTTCTTCAAATATCTCAGCATCCGCTGGACCAATTTTCCCAAAATCAATTTTTTTAACTATCCTTGGCTTTGTCCAGACACATTAAAGGACATTCATGTATTCCTGTTGAATTACTTTTCAAGGACAGAAATAATCTTATTTCTGGTTCTCTGACTTCTTCTTTCAAAGTTAGTGTTTTGGCTGGAATTATAGATCTGATTTCGTTAAAAGTCGCCTTCTTCCAAATGGTTCTCTTAATTAACCGCATTTCCCTCTTTTATGGCCGAGATTATCGTAACGCCTACTCACATCACTATGGAACCCAAACGCAAAAATATACCTATACTCACAAATTATGCAATTTGATGTATGTAAGTATGCGACACAAAGATTCTATTTCTACTGTTCTACTTCCATTTAAATCAACAACTCTAAACGAATAAATTATCTAATAAATTGTGTGAATTCACCTGAATTTCACCGCAAATCTAATTCGAAATTTTTCTTACGAATGCTTTTTTGGCAAGCCACTGGTCACATGTGCTTCGGCCACTAAATCAAATCAAAACATAATCATGAATCATTGCAGCCGACATGGGGAATGAGTTATGACTATCAATTGTTTTTAAGAACCATAAATAAAGGATCTGAGTTATGATGACAATGTTAGCACCATCAATTTCTATGCCTATCATGTATCAATTCACATTTGTGGTGTGAGACAAGGTATAACTGCTTGCTTGACGTGTTAATAAAAAGACACATACTCTAAAAAGAAAACAAAAAAATCTTTTCAATGAGTTGAATATAGGTTAAGAGTAGATTATTTTGATAGTTTTCGATGGTCATTAGGAAGATGGTTAAAAGCAGACAGCTATTAATCGCTGACAGCCAAGCTTGCTGCATATTGGAACTAGAAATTAATCTATTCTCGCTTAATTGGCTGCGAGTTCAGTGAACTATACAAATTTATTTTATTTTTTGTAAGAACCTTGAATATAAGTTTTTTAACGAAATCAGTAATTCACAATTTGAGAGAGCTTCTCATTTCTAGCAGCTGCTATACCTTCAGGTCGAGGCTTTTATTCAGAAATTGTACTTAAGTAATTCGGCTTTGATTCCGTCCGCTTAGTTCGGGGAGATAATTTCCGATTGAAGGATAGAGAAAAAAAGAAAACAATTCTCTCCTTATGCTTTTGCAATTGCAACTGCAATTACATTTCAGATCAAGCGAATTCTTGAAGTCACTTCACCGGAAGCAATTACTGTTGAAGAGATTTCCGATTCTTCGTCATTATTGGTTTCCGACTTAATTACAGAGATAGTAGTTTCATAGACAGCGAGCAAGGGAATAGAATGTCTGGATTTGCCTTTAACATTTGTAATCTCGTCATCGGTTATTCCCTTTACTTACTGTATATTACGAAACACGTTTTCTAGTTCCTGGCATGTATAATATTGATTTAAGGTCAGTTCCAAGAAATCTGCAGAACAGCGGGTTTCTGCTTCTATAGAATACATTTCCTTTTTTTGCACAAGGATGCCAAGCCAGAGTTATGTTTTTACGGCATGGGATACATTTATTGTGCATTATTTTCGTGGCGCGAAAGGACCTTAATTACTTTGTTAACCAAGTTATGTAAGTAACCTTTTTGTTTCTTCTAAGTTTGTTTTTCTGTTTGATTTGAAGTTTGTTTTATACAACAGGGAAAAGGGCAAAGGCAGAGCGGAAAATTTTCTTCCGGAATACTAATTAAGGCTGAATTTTTTGTCCAGAGTGGGGGGATGAAAATATAATGTAAATGAGGATTTGGAAAAACCATAACACGTTTCTCTTCTTTCAATTTAATTAAGACGTAAGTAAAATGGGTTAAAGTACGCGAACACTTTTAGAAAGAATAGAAAATTAAATTCCTGGGCGTGCATACTTTCAACAAAAAAAAAAAAAAAATAGGGATGAGAAAAACTGCGTACTTTTAACTATGGTTCGGGTGGTCATTTTAGAATTTTGCACCGATTCGAAGCTTAGAATATAATTTTCATTAAAGTTAGGGCTAATATTATTAACCCTATTAACGAAGTTAAAGGCAAACAGTGCGTTTAAAGTATTTAATGCGATTTGGGTTAGGTAAAGGTCTACTTTTTATGTAATTTTAATGAAGCTGTGAAAGATTTACAGCTTCTGCTGAAAGTCTTAGACATATATACATATATACTAGCACCAGGAATGAGGAACATTTAACCAAGGATGCTGCAATAGTGTTCTCTCACCAGTTTGTGCTGTCTTATGTTATAAGCTAAAAACAAATAAATAATTTAGAACGGCGCCCCATAAGCAGGTAACGCTTACTCCTCGCAAGCATTCTTATTGTGCGTGCACTAAAATACAATTTCCGGAGTTTTAGACTTATATCAACGAAGGGTAGAATAGTATATACCTATAATTAACTGTGACTTTCACTCGACCTATTGGCCGACAGATTCTAATAAAATACCTGCCGTACCGCAACTTGAAGGCAACGTTATGGTTTCCGATAAGACAACATTGGCAACTTCCAACACGGTCGAAGAAGTTATCAGAAAATTGCAGAACGTTGTAGTAGATAAGCTACATTGTTGGACAAAAACTTGGCGCAAAGTCAAATCAACGTACGCTAGTTTCAGCTAAAAAAAGAGCATACAAAATCGAAAAACCAGCATACTGATAGGAAAAGAAAAGGGAACTGAGAGTTTGGTATGATATGGATGAAGTATGAAAGTATGGTAAGTGTTCCTGGCTTGTTCAACTGATGTTGCTTTTATCAAACGAACATACTTTTTATTTTTTTATGTTCTCTGAGAGCCGTCTGTTTTTTGAGTTTTTAAGTCTCTCGTTCACTGTGTAAGGAGTTGTGGATGTATTGTATATGACACTAAGTTAGTGAATATAAAATTTTATTATTTTTATTTTGTAGGAAATTAGAGATTTCGATTTGTTGTTTGCCTATAGACTTTTCTTATAGTTATACACCATGTCACAAAATTTAACATACGGCCTGAATTGATTGTCCTTAGGGGAACATTTTTTTAATCACCCACACACTTTTTTCAAGTAAACTTTGTTATTGTTAAAAACAACTTTAAATTGTTAAAAACCAACCGACAGAATACAAGGAAAAAGTACAGATTCATATTAGTTACAAAAGTCTACGAAGGATATTATTTTCAAGAGGCTGTTTCTTATTAATAGCGTGTTGCACCCCTATAGCGTTAATTACTTCATATAGTCTTGGTGGCATAGAAGAGCCGATTTTGTTGTAATTTTTTGCTAAGACTATTCACATCACATCAGTAGTGAATGGAGTGAGTTAATTTTCCACTTGTTAAGTTTTTCCTTTAGATGAGAGCTTAGCACATGTTAATGCTCAATGACGTTTAGGTCTGGGTATTATGATAATGCTCAAGCTTTGACTTAACGTTTTAAAGGAACCACTTGTTCGACGGGATCTCAATTGTTTTTGACAATGAGGCTGTTCGTAGCTGAATATTTCTTAGTAGTATGTTGACTTTTGTAACACGGTGTAATTGCTCAGCATATAGTAAGTGTACCGCACATTCAAATTAATTTTTCTTATATAATATCGAGAATTTTTAAATTAAAACAACATTGCTTTTTGCAATGATAATATATTTTTAAATTTTGTTAATTAGGTTTAAGTATTGTTTAGTTATAAGAGTCTTACAAGGGTTTTGTAAAATGTTCCGCTTAAATTGTTAAATATGTAACAATTATAACTGCACGTTCATTATACACATACTATAAGTACCATAGATGTAAAGAACTTGGTTCTATAGCTCTAAAAATTATTGTATGAAAAGATTGTCAACACTACCACTCAAAACAAGACAAATAAAAATGAAATGAACAACAAAATACATGTTTTTACTATCCTCAAGCTCGAATACATACATGAATGTACTTTTGCTTGTTTTTGTAGCACATTCAACTAAACACAAATCAAATATTTATTGAAATTATGAATAGTCCCACACGAAATAAGAGAAAGCAACTTAATTCCCCGTACTGTGTGGAATGGCATATTCATTTTGGTTGGATGTCGCAATTTGACTGTTTGATGGATTTTATTTTGAAATAGTTGTTACTATAGCCATCTAATAGCAAAAAAAGAAGTGAATCTTGAAATCGACCAGATTCTACATCTCTGTTTTCTATTGTCAGTGGTATTACCCTACGTCTAGCATGGTCTTTCTTTTCCAAAATCAAATTTATCGAGCAGGAAGACCGACACTTACCAGTCTTTAGCAGAACAGTATTTCGTATTTGATCAATAGCAGTCATTTTTTTGTATTACACGCGAGAGTTTGCGTGGTAAAAGGTTTATTGGTTAAAGTCGTATCCACTTAAACTTACTTTAAAAATGATTTGAAGCTATGTTATACTCATAATGCTTAATCAAATGCGGTTTTGTTGTGTAACTTCCCGTCATTGGATAAGCACCAGATCATAGTCTTAGACCTTTGAATGCCTATTAATTTATGGCTTGATTGACACCTTCAAAGCTCTTTGCAGCATATAAGATTAGTAGCACACAATTGAGCTTAATTGGTCATTCTACCATTTGCAAGGATCACTCGAACGATTTTTGGCATAAATTTGACTTACTAATCCTAATTACTCTGTTGTTTGACTCTCTAATACGTATTAAAGCCACACTTATACATGTTTTATACATTAAAAGCACAGATACCGTATATACAAATTAAGCGCACGAGTAAAAGACAAAAACAGAAAATTGAAACAAATAACTACTGGGCATTGAAGTGGAATCATAGAGTGCCAAAGTCATTGGTAATTATTGCCCGGTATAAGGCCAATTAAGATTGTATACTTTTCCGTTAATACCAACAATAGGAACTAATTAAGCTCCAGGACATATCGATTGCAGGGGTTATTTACGCTTTGTCCTTTATTTTGCCTTGTTTTTAGCAGTTGTGGTGAGTTCTGTGAAACATTTGCAATAATCTGATTTTTTGAATATTTGATTCGACCACAAGACTATGGTGGGTTGAAAGAACGGTCATAAATATGAACTTTGGTTCATAGCAAACGAGATGAAAATACTGATTGCTTTTTGGGTCACCGTAGCCCCTGGCAGCCCATTAAAGACAAGTGGGTGTAATAAAAATAAATTGCAGTTTAAAAGTTCCCAAGTGAAAATTAATCAAGCAATTTGTTTTAAATATTAGACTCTTTAGCATTAGACGTTGGCTCAGAACCGAAAATTACATAGAACTTCCGTGGAGTTCTTTACCCAATTTATGAACCGTTATATAAGAAAAAAAATTTAATTGCACGAAAGTACGGAAATATAATACTTTAGCGAAAAGAAAATCTTGGCTCACTTTGGCTGCCTGCCGACTGCGGTATTGTGATCTTTTTTTCTTTTTGACATAATAAAAGTTTCTTTCAACCGATTTTCAACTTTTCTGGAAATATTTAATTTACTTTTCATAGCTCTCGATGAGCACAGCAAGGATACGCCTTTTAACAGGAAACTTTGCCGGGTATTGTGCTACAAGTTAAGTAATGGAATTAGTTATGGTCGTACCCATCGTTGGGAGGAGCCACATCTCTATTTCGCAGTCAGCAGCAGGACTATTCTCATGGGGCAAATTATTCTCTCAATTTACCATGCATCGAATATTAATATGTTATTTATGGTTTAATTGAAAACGGAATAAGCATATATCACCAATTAACTAACGTCCGACATATTATTGCTTACACCAGCAGGAGTTTTTTTTTATTCTCATCTAAGATTCATTTCCCGACATGATTTATTATCTGAGCAGATCCTTGCTGGATGTCTGCTGCTGGTGTATATCATGACCGGAGAGTATTTTGAATACCCTTGCACTTGACATGGAGTCCTTTAATTGATATTTACTGCTTGTGAGTGTGGGCAGTGTATGAGCAAGGATTATATTATATAATTCATAAAATGACAGCTTGAATCAATACAACGATTTATGATTATAAGAAGAATATAGATTGGAATACATTGTGTGTGCACCTAATGGAGAGTAATTCGTAGGCAAACTAATGCGTAACTAAAGTGAAATGGTGTTGAAAGAACATTGCAGATGAAAAGGGATAAATTGAGAAGAAAGGCTTTCATTCGTTTCCATGTCGACTATAAGGTATGCTTATTTTTCAGGTTGATCTTATTTATATTTATTTTCATAAAAGCTATTTTTTATGTTTTTTTTCTTGGCTTTTTGGTGTTACCCCCTCTAACTAAATATTATGCATACAAAGTGTTCAAACTGACAATGTTATAAAATATAGTGCACCCATTTTATTTCTTCAATTCCAAAGATCCATCCTAAAAATCATCTGCGTTTACTTCTTTGCACGAGTAGAATTTTGAATAAATAATATGTCGCAAAAAATTTCTTGATACGGCTAAATCCTTATCTGCATCTAAGAAGGAGGAAACTGGCGCACATTCTGCATGTACAAATTTGTCAGTGGTTTACCAGTATCTTTTCCCCAAAGTAAAATCCAAAAATTATGGAGAGGGTAGCATTTGCGTTCACTTTGAAGGAAATGTTTTGCATTAACTTCTCGCATAAAAAATTTGAAGAACTTATAATTTTTCTTAAGTGTATGCATATGGAGATGTGATGATTCTTTTACATTTCAATTTAATGTGGTTTTAAAAAAAGAAGTAAAATAAAAATTCATTAGGGAAAAAACTGCATACACTTGTATACATTTTTACAAATTCAATAGACCACTTTCGTTAATATCATTTTAAAATTATATAAAAAATTAAATCTCTATCCTCCGTTTAATTAAACGGAGAGTTTTGTAAAGAAACTAGTTCAAATCACATAATCAAATTTTATGAATTACATACTGCAAGTTAAAATTTTAATTATTTCAATATTCATTGAAAGTATTTCAAAGCAAATAAATACAAGCAAAATACATTGGAGATGATGAAATAATTACTATTTCAGGAATCCTTACATCATTTTAATCAAACTGCAATCAACTGTCCTGACAGTGCAAGTAGAGTGGAACAATGTCCAATTTGATTATCTCAATACAATTTCTGAAATAATCTGCATTTTAAGTGACATAACAAGCAAAACAAAACAATCAACTTAATTCCATTGTAGTAGAATGCAATTTCTGATTTTCCAATCAAAATTCTAGTGATGTTTCAATCTCGGCAAATTCAATGGACCACTTAAAAGCTCCTACAGAAAAACAGAAGAAAGCCCCTCAACATGATTTCTTCTTCAATCAAAGTATGAAAAAAGTCTCCCCACGAACACTGTGTCATAACGAAATTTAAATCAAAACAGGGAGGAAAAACCACTGACGCTTTTCAAGGACCAAAAATGTAAATTAAATTCAATTATTAACATTTGTACACGTACTCAATGTGTTGGGAATGTTGAGAGTAAAAAAAAACTCACCCACACATACACTTCCAAGCAACAGCTATCAAATGTAATAGGTTTGTAATAGTTTCTTAAGGTAACGTTGTCTTGCATCTCGGGGAAGGAGACCAATTTAATTAATAGCTCGAAAAAATTAAAATGCAAGTGACGCGAATTGAGGACTTTTCTATCGACTTGAATATTTACGCTTTTGATTGATTTTAAAATTGAATTTGGAATATAACTAAGTGGGAAACTCTTTGCTTTTCATGGGAAATTTTAATAAAACACAATTTAAGCTCTCTAATGTGCATATTCCCTACACAAAGGACACCATGACTAAACAATTGTTATTTTTTTTAAACTGTAATTAAATAGTTTAGAATTTGGTGACAGGTTTTCGACGTGATCAGAAATATTTAAGCTAAAAAGGACACAATTGATAATATGAAATAAAAATAATGACGGAGGCATTTAATTTATTTCAGCCCAATCCTATGAGTATTGTAAGCTCTTTTGATAAAGTTCACTGTGACCTTCGGCAAAACTGCATAATTCAGTTTGTAATAGAAAATCGACCAAATCTTCATAATATAGTAGACAGTTCGACTCCCTTAGAAAACTCGTGCCACAGAGCAGGATGACTATAGCGTACAGTTGCTGCTACTTTAAGGTCTTAGTAACCCCACGACACCTTTGATGTTAGAAAAGGCTTTAGGTAAGAAGATAAGCTATCATGATATTTGTTTAACATAATTCTAGAATGGATTGCGAAAAACTCAAAAGTCAAAAACAGAGACACGATCTTTTGGAAATATGTACATTTGTCTTCGAATCCAACTCAGAGGGGGTCAGTCGTTCATAGATCTCCGCGAGCTCAAGACGTGTTTCGGCTATTATCAAATCAGTGAGAGTGCTTTTGAAGTGATATTAGAGAGTGTTTACCTAAGTGGCAGTTTAGCCTAGTGGAAGTGGTAGTGACCGCATAGCGGCGTAATCTGAGATCAATCCCCAGCTAAAACACATACATTTTTTAAATTATAAATAGAAAGAGAAAGTGAACAGGTGTCTAAAAAGCATTTTACAATGCGTTCGCTGCCAAAGGTTCGGACACGCGGCGTCGAACTGCGAAATGCAGCCTCGATGTGTGAAGTGTGGTAAGGACCACAAAGCAGAAGATTGTATTCTGGGTAAGGATGGTGCTTCGGATAAGGGCCAACTCGTATGTGCATTATGTAGGAACTCGGGACACACCGCTAATTATCGGGGTTGTCCTAAGTACCAGGACATAAAAAAAGCAAACCTGGCTCGCCAGCAGAAAACCGTGGTGAAACGTTCACCCGCGTCCGCTCTTATTCCATCTCAAGCCGTTACCCCCCATACAACCTACGCCCAAATGGCGGCAGGTCGGGGAAACACGGTACAACAACACCAGCCAAAGGTTGCTGCACAGGCCCCCCTGCCTAAAGCACCTGCGGCGGTGGGTGACTTGATGGCTATCTTGCTCTCTATTCAAGGGCAGATGGGCCAACTGCAAAGTCAGATACAAGAGCAGGCGACGCGGGTGGACCAGATCTACGCGCTTCTGCCGGGCCTAACGCACCTCCAGTCGTAATGGATACGCTCGATGAGATTCCCTTAAGGATCCTCGCGGTGAATGTAAATTCATTGATTAGGATCGAACGAAGAGCTGTTCTTTATAAGTTGCTACAAGACCGATGCCCTGATGTACTTCTGGTTAGCGAAACTAAGCTAACTCAGAAACATAAGCTGAGGCATACAGATTATAAAATTGTAAGAAGAAACCGACCCAACTCCATACGAGGAGGAGGTGTTGCGATCTTCATTCGAAAAGGCTTGAAACATAGGGTCGTGTACAGCGGTGAAGTGCGAAGGTTCCGGGTGCTGGAAGCGTGCATCGTGCGCATCTCTCTCCGTAGTGGAAAGAAGTTGTACATGGTCTCGGTCTATGCACCTGAAGCTACTCAATCCAACTTATTTATTTCAGAGCTCGAGACACTTTTTCGATGTCTTAAGCTGGAGTCGGCAGAGAATTATTACCTCTTGGCCGGAGATTTTAACGCCAAACATAGAGATTGGGGAAATTATATACCAAATGCTAGGGGGAGCTCACTATTCAATTGGTGGGGTCTGCACAGTGTCGAGTATAGACTCGATTTGAAAGCTACAGATAGTGCGTCTTTTCCCAGAAACAGTTCCTATATGGATCTTTTGCTGTACGACTCACGGCTACAACTGACCGACACGAACCAACAAACGATAAACTGTCTACACACATTTGTGTATGATAGTGACCATTGCGGATTTAGTGCCGCCATTAGGATTCCTAACGAAATTGCGGAATTGGAGGAGTATGTTCCAACAAACACCTACAATTACAGTAGGACGCGTTGGACACGCTTCTCCAGAGTACTGAAAAGAGCACTCTCTTCGAACTCGCTCTACCCACCGACCAACAGGAACCTGTCAAACGAAGAGATTGATAGGTACCTAAAAGACCTTGACCTGACAATCAAACGAACGATGGACAGTACGATGCCTCGGTACCAACTCACTAACAACGTTGACACATTCCGCAATGCAACAACTGACGCACTCCACGAACATAAAAGTAGGCTGCTGTCGAGACTAAAAACCTTGTACAGACGTTTTACTGACAGACAAAACTCGGAGATAAGGCAACTAAAGTCGTTGATCAAAAACGTCCAACAGTTAATTAAGGAAAACTACAGACTTTCTGTAAACTTGCATTGGAACAACAGAATTCGGGCTGTAAATTCCAGCAACCCGAGTATGTTCCCGCAAATAAATAAAATATTTCGGAGGAAAAACGTTAGCGACTTGCCATGTCTTAAGATCCCCCGAACGACGAACAACGAACAAGTACTGATTACAGCAGGTATTGATCCGGGGAACGCAGTCGATGATGACAACTTCTTTGTGGTCGAGGATCCGCAGGAGAAAGTGGAAGTCATAGGAGCGACTTTCCAGGAAGTGTATAAGGTGAATGCTAGCATTCGCCCGAACCACGACCTGGAGAATCGCGTCCTTGTGCACAACCACTACCTTCGAAGTGATATACAGAACTGGCGATCTGAGAACACCGGTTTCACCGAGTTCAATGACGATAACATGGCAAATAATGTCGTCGCCAACGAAAGGGTTCATCCCCCGTTCATATCGAAGGTCGAACTCCAAACGATCTTCGACTCACTTAGAAGGAAGAAATCAGAGGGAATCGATGGAATATCGAACATTGTGCTTCGACATCTCCCCCTAGTAGTGGTGGACATTTATACCACCCTGTTTAATAATACGCTGAATAATGCACATTATCCAGCGCATTGGAAAACAGCGGTGGTTCATGCTATTCCCAAAAGGGATAAAGATAGCTCCAATCCGGGGAATCTCCGGTCAATAAGTCTCTTGCCGAACATCAGTAAAGTATTCGAAAAGGTGGTCCATAGAGCCTTGGCTAAGTGGGTTGAGGACAATAAAATAATTCCTGATAATCAATTCGGTTTCAAGGCGGGTCATGATACAATACATGCCGCGTCTAAACTGGTATCTGATATCCAATGGAACAAATGCAAGAACCAATGCACGGGTGCCTGCCTGGTTGATTTGGAGAAGGCCTTCGACACCGTATGGTTAGAGGGGCTCTTTTACAAGTTGAGCAGGTTGGGTATAAGCAAACCACTGCTGTACATGCTATGTAACATGCTGACCAGTAGACGGTTCATTGTGAAAAATGGCAATGTGACGTCTGCTGGTACATTCGAAGTTAAAAATGGTCTGCAACAAGGTGCAGTAAATTCGCCGGTCCTCTTCAACATTTACACGAGCGATCTCGTAGGTTCTCTTCATCATGCTATTGCGTATGCAGACGACTTGGTTGCGTACAGATCAGGTCCAAAGATCGAGGTCATTGTCACTCTTTTGCAGCATGACTTCGATAAGATTCAGCTATACTGCGACGACTGGAAGTTGAAGATCAACTTTCAGAAGTCGGAAACCATTCTGTTTAGGAAGCCGTTGTCTGGGGCCTCTAGGGATACCAGAAAGAATTGGCGAAAGTTCGCAATCGTGGGACAACACGGGCGACCATTAGAGAGTCGAAGTGTAGTCAGATACCTCGGGATCTGGCTAGACCAATATCTGTATTTTAACAAACATGTGGATGCTGCTCTGGCCAGAGCCCGAGTTGCTTTTGCCCTTACAAAGAGACTGTTTTACAGCAGCCAACTCCATGCGAGGGTAAAGGTAATCTGCTATACGGCCCTAATCCGGCCAATGCTTACATATGGTTGTCCCGTGTGGTTCAACGTGCGGGCAAGCTTGATGGAAAGGATTCGGGTGTTTGAGAGGGCTTGCCTTAGGCCTTGCCTTCGCCTATACAGAACACCAGAGTCTGAATACAGAAAATTCTATTCCAACGAGGTCCTATACAACAAGGCGGACCTAATCAGAGTGGACAATTTCATAGTGAAGCTTACTCGAGGGCACATTGCAGGAGCAATGAACTCGGTTAATAACCTGATCTCTGGGGCTTACTACCCCAATACTATGTATCACGAGAGAGTGCGCCTTAACGGCTTCGTCCCCCCAGAAGCTTTTCTGCATTTTGACAAGGAAGGTCTGATCCAGGATAGATCGGCAGTCCCGCTAATCTTCCATGTGGCCCGGACAACTGTGGAAAGGCAACTAAACTACGGTCGAGACGTCGTTGAGAGCACTGAGGAGCGCCTCCGGTTCAGTAGGTCGGTTTCGGAGCGCGACATTAGGGATGTTGGGCGGCAGCACCAGACTTTCTGGTGGCTGTCGGAAAGCGAGGGAACTCCCTCGTCGAACCCTATCGATCCGGGCTAGTCCAGATATGGACAAAGCTGGCCGGCTTACATAGTTTAAGGTTATTTTAAGGTAGATTTAAGAAAAAATAAATAAAAATAATACAAAAAAAATACAAAAAAATACAAAAAAAATTACAAAAAATACAAAAAAAAATACAAAACATTCAAAAAATACAACAAAAAAAAATATAAAAAATACAAAAATACAAAAAAAATACACGTATTTAATTACGTAGCATGTTAGGTGTTAAGTTAGGTTAAGGTTTATTTTAAGGTAGTTTTAAGTTAATTTTATTTAGATTTAAGGAAATATATAAAAAAGTCCTGTAACTAAGTTTTTTTCCAAAACATTTTCTTAGTTTTTCAATAGTTTAGTCCTTAGATTGTTTAAGTAAATTAAGTTAGGTTAGGTCGAAAGACATAGATTAAGAATTAAGTTTAGCTTAGAGTGCCCGTGAAGGGCCAGTAAGTTAGTATAACATAGTTAAGTTAATTAAGCTAGTTTTAAGCGTTTTTTTCGTAGCAATTAAGAATACTGAATTTAAAAAATAAAAATGCATTAAAAACAAAAAAACAAAACAAACCAACTCAGAGGGAAACTAAGTTTTTTCCAAAACATTTTCTTAGTTTTTCAATAGTTTAGTCCTTAGATTGTTTAAGTAAATTAAGTTAGGTTAGGTCGAAAGACATAGATTAAGAATTAAGTTTAGCTTAGAGTGCCCGTGTAGGGCCAGTAAGTTAGTATAACATAGTTAGTTAATTAAGCTAGTTTTAAGCGTTTTTTTCGTAGCAATTAAGAATACTGAATTTAAAAAATAAAAATGCATTAAAAACAAAACAAACCAACTCAGAGGGAAAACGCAGTAAAGAAAGACCTTATCTTTGGTGAAGCGCGTAAATGGTGAGGTCCCTAAACCAACTTTATTTGCCTAACTGGATGCAGCTAGCTAGGATTGACTTGTGAGTTGAGGCCCAAATTCATATCAGACAGAAACGCACTGTGCCATTGTAAATGTAAGGTGAATTTAATTCTAGTTCCACAGTGGGTCAACCTATGTGAAAAATATTTGGATTGAGGCTATACAGCTATTCAATTTTAGATCAATACACATCGACTACAAATTGTAACATAATTGATTATTCTTACATTAAATAAACGTGTGTGTATTGTAAAAAAGTTTAAACCCAAGCTTTCACGGACGTATTTCAACACCAGATATGAATACAGGAATACAGGATAATACAGTAAGGAATTTTTTTTTCTGATGGTAAGAGTTTCTTACTCTAGGAAGTATGATTACTTGTGCAAAATAGATTTCCGATCAGAATCTCCTCATTTTAGGTATAAATGCGCAAATTGGTTTCTTATATTTGTATAATTTTTTATGAAACAGAAAATGCTATTTGACCAGCTTCTTTAGAAATGTCCGCCTGATCCTTAAAACTGTTCAAACATCAATTATACTTCGTTGAATTGAGTCTCTTAAAATGTTTTAATTACGTTTGAAAGAGACGCTTAACCCTTTTTATAATGAAATATAATATTTGTAAATAAATATTCACCCTTTAAATTAAATCCTATATTTTTATTCAATTCCTTTTGTAAAATGTAAAATGATTTTTTTTTTATACATTTATTTCGTTTAATAAGTAGGTATACAATCTGCAATTGATTATTAAAAAAAAAAAAAATTGGATTCAAACAAAAAAATAAAATAATTTATTCCTATTTATAAATCATTCATATTCAGATTCTTACAACGGTTCCTATCCATATTGAAATCTTTAACATTTCCATGTTGATTAAAACAAGCGCAAGGTTGTTATGTTCATAATTAGTACTATATTCAAAACATTTAAGGATTCGTGTTGTCGAGCCTGCAGGTCATGAAAAGTTTTTAAATTAATTAAAGCATATTCTATGATTTTTTGAATTTGTTTTGATAGTAAGAACTCCAAGCAATGAAAATCTGTACTCCAGCAAAATCAAGAGCGAATTAAAGAAATGTATAAGGAACTTGATTTGAGTTCCACTTCTTAAGCTCATTATACATTTAGCCTAACATATTATACAACAAGAGTGCATGGATAATTCTTGAGTATTTAAAAAAGTTGCTTTGAAATCTTGGTGCCGTGAAATTATGACATAAGGCCTAATATGGCTTTATTACGGTTTCGCAAAGCGATATAAGAAAAATATGCGATTGTGAGGCATATGACCGTATGGCTTTTTTATTTTTCCAATAGCAAAAATCTGTTGCTTCTCACCGATTTTGGACATAAAAGGACCAGAGCAGCAAAGCAGTACAGTGATTTTGTTTTAAATCTAATTAGGTAAGCGAAAAAAATCCAATTGAAAGTGACATGAAGCCATAAGGCCATAACTCGAAAAACGACCTTATGTCACGACACCTTAAATCTTTTTGACTCGAAACTGATTGGAGTTCTAAATGTTTTCATTTGGAGCAGTTTAAACGGAATACTTTGATTATCTCTGTACAAATTGAAGGCAGAACGGATTAGGGTTGCTTATTATACATTGATACATCGAAAACATCGATGTTTACTATTCGATGTATCGAATCAATCCAATGCATCGGATACTTTCGATGTTTAACGATGTATCGATGTATGTAATAACAAGCTTTCTAAAACCCATGATAAATTAATTTTAATAAAATTTTAATAAACGCTATTTTAACTAAGAACCTTGGATAATATCTCATTTTCTTATTTCCTAATCTATATTTTTAACAACTACGTCGATGTTTTTATTCGATGCATAGAAAATATCGATGTTTTTTATCGATGCATCGTTATATATCGATGGTACGTTTCGATGCATTACATCGAATAAAACATCGATGTATTTTTTGTATGGACATCTCGCGAACGGATAGTCTAACGATTTACCAAATAACTGCTTTTCCAGTTCAATATCAAGGAGTAACGTTTTTAAAATGATGGAAGAACAAAACCGCAAACCATCTTAAATCAAAAAACCTTAAAGCTGCTAGTTGAACATTTTAAACTATTCTGCACTACATTAGTCGACATGTTGTTACTATTTTTAGTACTGGTTATTCATATTTTTATTTTGAATTCCATTCCAGCCATGATTATGCTATAAAATGTATCTACCCGCTGAGCATAAATACCGCCAATAACAAATAAGCCTCCACATATTGATTTATGCCTCTCAAACCCATTATATCAGCCCAACATGGTCATGCATGACTGTTTATTTATTTATTTTTTTATTCCATGAAATGCTTACACATTAAGATATAGTATCTTATAAATTAGTGACAAGCTTGCAAATGATTTTATTATAACTTTTAAATATTAAATGAAAGCTACGTTATTTACTGAGAAAGAGTAAGTAAGGCAATACAACAAAAAGAAAGAAAAATAAAAGTAATGAATAGAATTAAGTTCTTTTAAAATATTTTTTTAACTCATGTTTAAGTCGTGTTGTGTTATCAATTCTCCTAATATAACGCGGCAAAGAGTTCCAGAGTCGGACAGCATTAATGAAAAATTGACGTTCGGATGTAAGGCATGAGTAACGTGGATGGATTAATTGGCTAGATCTGGTTGAGGATGCCATTCTGATGCGTTCATAGAGATAAGAAGGTTGATGGGATAACAGGAGGTTAGAAAACAGAGTAAGGGTGCGATACTGGAGGTAGTTATCAAATGGCATGTCACAAAGCAATCGACGGAGATGCGACAGTCGATCATACCTTCGTAAGCCGAAGATATATCTAACCGTATTATTAAATGCAACATTAAGTCTTTGTTTACTTACAGAGCTACACTTGCAGAAGAGTTCAAAACCCATAAGTCAGCGTAGGTATGACCAATGCCTTTGCGAGCATAAGGCGCGTTCTAATGGGGGTAAAGCAGGCCGTGGCCCACAGAGTGCGAAGGATCCCATACGTTTTACCGACGATACTACTAATATGATTATCCCATGTTAAGTTTCGATTAAAGATCACACCAAGATTTTTAGCTTTTTCCACGTATTCTATAGGGGCATTGTTTAAAACAATAGCGGGAAGATATGAAACGTCCAAGGGTTTACGTGAGATAACTAGGCATTTCGACTTACTGGGGTTCAGAAGAAGGCCATTTTGTAGGGACCAATGCGCTATGCCTTCGAGATCTTCATTAAAGCAGCTCACATAGTGTTCAACAAGACTTACTATAGGTGAGCTGTAAAAAATATTATATGAAGATTTCCACATCACTCAATAATCCACGAATATTTTATTCAATTGGAATTTCGGTAAATTAAATAAAAATACACACCTTTAATTATTGTCCTTTGCAATATGAAAACGTAAAAAAAATATGTATAATGTACCTGCAGAGGAGAAGATAAATGGCCGAGCGAGGCAATAAAACAAGAAATATAAAGGCTTAGACGAGTGTATTTAATCAGATTCAACACAATCCATGTTCAATAAACCGAATTGAATCGCCCACTCACCCAGTCCCAAAAATAGAACGATTTTAGTAAAATGAATTCGCCACCCAGATTATGCTTAAACCTTATCGGCTTTATTGAAAAAGGATATTTTACAAGCAGTTTTTGGGTAAACGTAAGTAGCTAACTCTTTCTTCGATCAGGAAAGTTTTTATAGCGCAATTAAATTGCACTAATAATAATAAAAAAAAAAGTTAATAGGTCAGATGGCATGTTTTCGATAAATACAAATTTATGTGATCTCGAGGCTTTAAGTGAAATATGGCTTGACCAGCGTCAACTGAGGTGTTCTACGTGAAAACAACAACCTTTCTAGCCTTAAACATTTTTTCCCGCTAATAACTTTTTAATTGTTTTATTGGCTTGGTGGCTGTTACGTGCGACGGCCAGAGTTTCCGTGACTAATTTCATTTAAGCGAAACAAATTGTATTACAACTGCTATTCAGTTGACGTGAAAATTCAATTGAATTATTGCGCATTCGGTACGTTTTGCTAAAGTCATATATTTTCTACCCAGGGCAATATATTTACGCTCCTTACCAAATATATTTTCTCTCCTTGTTGGTATTACTTTTGTACAATTGCCATAAATTTGTAAATATTGTCTGGGAATGTTTTGGCAAATATTCGGTCCAAAATCTGAATCTGATTTATTTTTTCCTTTCTTCGGGTAAGCCAAGATAAGGAGTACGCACTTGTTCTTATAATTAAAAGTGATGGTGTTCGTGGCTAAACACGAACCCAAAAACACTTTGAATGGATGAAATGGGAACACTGTGAGGAGCCTGCTCACAAACAAAAGGAAACCTCCCCTCAATTAAAGCACAATTTGTGGTTTATGGGTTTTTTCTTCCCTTTATGCCTTTGGAGTGACGGAGTTGGCTGCTTTTTGCGATAAACAAAGAACTTAATTTGCATAGCAAATTGCCACAAATAATGCAGTATTGATTGAAATATTTATGTCGCTCCAATAAAAGTGGAACTGAAAGTGAAAATGTGACAAAAATGTGTTTCTTTCCTAAGTGAAGTACTATTGTTAATGAATACTTTTTCCTTTCTTACAATTTTCAAACTATGCTTATCGGGTATAGAAAAATGATGAGATGAGATTATGCGCTTAGACTGTGACTTGTATAATGGTAATGCTTTATTTTATCAAATAGGGTCCCATACAGCTCGCCCATCATGAAGCTTTTTTTAAACGTTCTTTATCTTCTTTTGGTCATCTTTTTGATTCTGGAAAAAGGTCAAATTTCTTGGAATATCTGCGCAATAAGTTATTGATACTGCTCTACCAAAGTCTCGACTTTCTGGTTAGGGATAAGGGATGATTTAATGAATTAACAAAATTAGTTAATGATATTAGGGATGCAACAGAGTTACCAAAATTAATTTTTAAAAATAAATCTGTGATGGCTATAAGGATTTATTGAAAAGTTGCCCCAAATGATGCGTTACACTCACAATTGAATATTTCAGAATCGAAACCGTCATTTCGTTGTTTAATATCTTGTTCACCTCTTAGAAGTTCCACCATACATTTCGAATGACAAAATAATTTTTGAATTCTTCAAGTTATCCCATTATATGTACAGTTAACATTCAAATTATGACTTCTTGGGGAAATCTCCAGGTAGATCCATATGCATATACATATACAAGACTCTTCCATTCATTATATTTTTTCCGCAAAATTTCAGGATGTTATAAGAGATAAGTTAATGAAACGAGAGAATTCAACGGAAATCCGACTAGAGCTGGAGTAAATACATTCAGCACAAAAACAGAGCGCCGTACACAATGCAACCACCGGAGTAATTGTATGGATTGTTTGAAGCGTTGTATTAAAATGTTGGGTTGTCTAGTGTACCAGTGAAAATGAGTTTTGCCACGGTGAAAACAGTTTTAAATATATTAATCTGTAGCAAATGTTAACAACCTATTTGCAGAGAATGTTTTTATTGTATGAAAATTCATCCTTTGGGTTGCATTTTTATATCTTGAACTGCTTCTTAACCTAAAACAAACAAAACCTCCACAGATTTTTTGTTTGTTTGTTTTAAATTTGACAAATTATAGCAACTTTGTGAACTCGCTCGTTAACAGGATATGATACCCTATGGTTTCCACCAAGCAATCGCTTGAATTTAATTCTTACGTCCTTTCCTTGTCGTTGACATATCAGTTGATTAATTCAATTCAATAATTCAAATAAATGAGTGAATACGAAGACGAAACTCTTCTGAGCACTCAATTCAAACTCAATACTCCACACGGTGACAAAAATTGAAAATGCCATTCATACTGAACGTGACTGAACACTGAATGCTGCTACTGACAAACTACACTTCACAACATAAGCAAGGACTAAAGTATGATGACACAGAGAGAAAGAGATAGAGGGAGGGATAAAAAGTGGGAGCAAATTTACAAGTCCCTAAGTCGTTGTTATTCCTATCCGCACACAACAGTTTTTGAAGTGGAGTTTGGGTTAGGAGTTATTATCGGGCGCCTTTTGCACGCAAACGGGTGAATGTTTTTGTATGTTCACAAAAGGATATGAGTTTTTGGAAAAATTTCTCTCTGATAGCAAAGCTACCCATCGCAGGGGAAGGATGGGATCATATACACCGTTTGGAGTTTTTGTGTGTTTGCTTGGGTTGTATGTATGTATAATCTTGTTTTTATGTGTATGGTTATGATTTTGTTGTACGACTATGGATCTATAAATGCGGACACACATTGGGTGGAGTCCTTATGGCCCAATAAAATGATAATACCACAAGTTATTTCTTAAGCTACATTTGGCATGCAAAAGGACATAGTAAGAGAGAGAAGGATATTGGATTGCTTTTTTATTTGAATTTTTGTGTTGTTGCTTTTTGTCTTCCTTTTTTGGGTTTTGATGGCGTCGACATAATTTTTTTTTTTTGCATAAGAGAAGTAAAAGAACGGCTCAGTGATAAAAAAATTTTTTTTAAAATCCATCTTCAGAAATAGCTAGGTATTTGTTTTTTTTTTGGAAACATAAATACATTACTCTCAATGGAGCTTATACGCAGCACATCAAGATGTAAGTAAAAACAATTTATGGTGACCTAATGTAACGATGGCAAATGGCAACAATACAAACTGCGACGAAACTTTAGCTCGACGATTGGCAGACGATCGATCCTGTTGAAAGGAGAGAACACTTCCCTTCGAGAGCTCGGACAGAGTAGACGTACAAGCAAGAGAAAGGAGATTAAGTATCAGATTATCATATATAGGAAATAGAATAAAGAGTTAAACGTTGAAAAGGTTGTTTTACTTACATAAATAAAAAGCAAAGCTTTAAACTAATTTGTTTTATGCGCAGATATCCACTTCAAGTTTTTTTTTTTTTTCTAAAAGTAAAGATATACTATTACATAAGTATGTATAAGTATTCAATAGACTTGTAATGTGTGATGCATCGAAATGGAGTGTTAATTGCGGCTTAAAAAACTGTGTGTTGCTTTTAATTTTGATACTCGATTTTAAATGGATCATTCTAATATCATCATTCGATGCTTAGGATTTGGAAGGAGTATTTCTGTAGACTGTGTAACGGCGATGACGAAACCAAATACCGCTGTCAGGCAGAATGAACCTTTTAACCTGGACGATGTACATAGACCAACAATTCTGTCCACCCAACCTGGATGAAGTAAAGATAGCCATATCTAAGCTGAAGTCCAACAAAGCTGCTGGAGCAGATGTTCTGACTGCCGAGCTCTTCAAAGCGGCAGACAATGACTTGGTAAGGAGCATACACCAACTCATCTGTAAAATATGGTCGGAAGAAAGTATGCCTGATGAATGGAACCTCAGCATTGTTTGCCCGATCCTCAAGAAAGGAGACCCTCTGAATTGCGCCATCTACAGTGGTATTAGTCTTCTTAACATAGCCTTCAAGATCTTTTCTGCCGTATTGTGTGAACATCTGACGCCGTTCGTCAACTACCTGATTGGTCCATATCAGTGTGGCTTTAGGCCAGGAAAGTCCACCATCGACCAAATATTCACACTACGGCAGATCTTGGAAAAAGCCCAGGAGCTCCAAATCGATACACACCATCTATTCATCGATTTTAAGACGGCGTATGACAGCATCTATAAAGCTATCCAGAGCTATGTCTAGTTTTGTCATTCCTGCCAAACTCGTCCGTTTGTGCAGGTCTCACCGAGACCTTTGATGTCAAAAAAGGATTTAGACAAGGCGATGCGCTGTCATATGACTAATTAACATCATTCTTGAAAGAATAGTGCGAAACTCACGCGCCAACACAAGAGGCACAATCTTTCAAGAGTCCGTACAATTACTCGCAAACGCCGATTATATTTACATAATCGGAAGAAAGCTGCGTCATGTCAGTGGCAGTTTCGCGAGTATTGAGATTGAGACGGAAGTGGCAAAGATGGGTTTAACGGTAAATGAGGGCAAGGCCAAGTATATCCTGTCAACAAGAAAGTACACTCAACACAGACGTCTCGAACAGAACGTCTCCCTCGAAAGATACAACTTTGAGGTAGTTTATAACTTTGTCAACCTGGGCTCCGCTATCAATTCAGACAATGACACCAGCGCTGAGATCAAACGAAGAATAAGTTTTGTCAATCGCTGCTTCTTTGGACTAAGAAGGCAATCGACTAGCAAAGCCCTCTCTCTGACAACAAAAGTGACCTTAAGACCTTAATAATCCCAGTTCTGCTCTACGACGCAGAGGCACTTTATCAAAATTAGATGAGGGTGCTCTTGGCTGCTTTGAAAGAAAAATTCTTCGGGTGATTTTCGGTCCCATCTGCATAGAGCGTGAGTGGAGGAGGAGATACAACGACGAACTGTACGGGCTGTACAGCGACATCGACTAAGGTGGCTGGGTTATGTAGAGCGGATGGACACTAATGCTCCGGTCCGAAAAACCTTCGAATCCACCCCAGAGGGACAGCGTAGTAGAGGAAGTTAGTTTTAATAAATTTTGAAGCGAAAATTATTATTACTTTTCAGTACATAGGCCTTCATAAAAAGATTTGCGAAAAAATGGCGTGCTGTCATATTCTAAATCGTGGAATGTTCAAAAGAACTGCAGGAGTTATTTTACGAGTTGAAATAAAAACAAAACTAAATTTATATATGTTTATATATATTTTCTTTCGCCAAATAGTCTCTTTTATTGATCTGTTTCACTCTTTTTTAACTTTTTTGTAAATATCAAACTTAAACAAGAAATACAATATTTTTAAGGTAACCAAAGTATGTATTACAATATACAGATTTTTACTTCATTTACAATTTAATAATATCATTAGTAGCTATACTCTTATTTACATTCTTTTATTATTTTCTTTAACAATTAAACAATTTTCAAAAATAGTGATGAATAAATGCATTGTTGTCATCCTTCAAATTTAATACCATCAATAGGCAAAAAAACAAAAACCTACATATAAAAAAACGAGACCAGTTTTTTAATTATTTTTTTGTTGTACTAACTATTTCGATATACATTGGATAAATAATAAATTAAAACGTTTAATTTTGTTTATCAATTTCACTAAATGCATTAAATTTTGACACAACACAGGTACCTTAAATTTTTAATGGCTGCTATAATTATGTAGTGGCTTAGGTCCACCCCGGACTGTAGCACCACCTTAAGTATAATTATGTAGTTAAGTGTTTGTAGCAAGTTCCAAAAGTGTTTAACATATCTTTTATGTTTTAATTCTCTATCAGTTGTTTTATTTCTTAAGAGAGATTAAAAATTGTAAATACAACTCTTTTCAAATACATTTTTATTTTACAATTCTTAGTGATTCTATTTGTCAATACTGTTTGTTTATAATGAAAATATATAGTATTTAAGTAAATACAACAATACCTTTTCGTTGTCTCAAGGGTGCATGTACCTGTTTTGAAACAATAAAGAGCAAAAAACAATTACAATAACATTCTTAGAGAAGTTTTATGCTGAAATAAAACCAAATGGATGCAACAGCATATGTACAATTGTACACATATGTATATAAAAGACTATATTTCGCAGTTTCAAATAAAATTATAAAGTGCGATTCCAATTAAGTTAAATGATTTGTTTTTTTTTTTAATTTGTAAACGTCAAACACATTATTTTCAAGCATCTAGCTCATGTTCTCTGTGTAGTTATAACAAAATGACATACAAGACTTGCATGAGTGAGTAATTTGCAAGATCAATATTAACATGAGCATTTAACTTTGACATATTTTTCACATATTACCCTTGAAACAAACGGAAAATACCCAAATTAGTTTTATAAAATTTAAGTAATTGTACACAAGTATATATACTGCTGTTTATTTATTTTGAAATTACCAAAATAATTTAAATTCGAACAACAAATAATATTTATTCTTTTGTAGTATGTATCGTAAAAAATAAATCAAATTTTTATCATTTATCTCTTAACTATAACATTCTTACAACTAGCAACTAGTCGTTCAAAAAATCACAATTTTTTCTTTAGTATATACACGATAAGTACGAAAATCAATTCTCAAATTGATTTAAAATTTAAATCATCTAAGGGACCACCAAGACCATGTCAATTGAAAAAAAAATGAGAATATCCAACTTAGCCATTTATCCACTAAAAATAAATGTTGTATCGTTGAAATCGTATGATGTACAAATAAATCGCTGGAGATGAAAGGCGCTGTCCTTTTTCGTTTCCGATAACTATGTATAGATGATGCAAAGCTGTTGGTATTCGTACTGTTGCCATGTTGCATTGCGGCCGGATGTTCACCGTTTATTACATGCACCACGACGCTGGCAGAGTCTGCAATTAGGCAGAACAAAACACATGTTTATATAGAAAAATGATTTAAAAAAAAAAAAAAACAACAAGACAATTTTATTCGTAAATTATTTTAACATGTGAAAGAGTGAACCACTTAATTTTTATTTAATTTTCAAATGTAGACACTATATGCATCTCATACGGAGAATGAGATATTCACTAAAATATGTAGGTCTTCCTACGTATGCAGCGTTTTTTATTCATGTTACATTACTTTTTTCCATCTTCCCGCTAAAAAAAATTAAACATATAAAAAGGAGAATATGATTGAAAGGAAAGTTCCATTTAAGGACGAACGTGATGTTCTGAAGAAGAATTCTTTATGGATAAGAATATGTACATATGGTACTTTTGTTTGTGTGCTGCAGCGTATGTTCAAAGTTGGCGCTTTTTTTTCTATGAATTTATTTCACTGATGCAATGAAGGTGAAAGAACAGGTAAAACTTGAATGGTCAAGTTGGGTTTTCATAAAAGTTGGATTCGAATGGACTTTAAACTTACTATAAGGTCGAACAAATTAATTGAATTGAAACTTGAAAGAGAATACCTCATAACAGGAGTGGCGGCATTACAAGTGACAGTGTACCTATGAACGAAAATAAATTCTAGAGACGACTTTTTTTTGATTGGAATAGATTTTGGAACAAATTTGAAACATTCAGTACTTGCTTTAAATTAATACAAATCAATAGAGCAGACGTGTGATCTGTGTGACTTTTTATATTGTTTGTAAGAGAGGTTTTCTTTTTTTGTTTGTTTTGTAATCCACTAGCTCTAAAGGGGTTAGTAATACCCTTACGATACTATTCACACAGCGCTAGCGCTGGTTTAGTGATTTTTGAATATTGATACTAGATCGATGTTACCATTTTGAATCAGGTTATAGGTGTATATTTACTGGGACTTCAAACTTTGAGAAAATATCTAACCTTATTAAATAAAAGCACAGACAGAGTGTATGCAAATCATCCCAGATGTTGCAATGATTTGTTCGAGTGCGAATAACTCTTTCTCTTGAAATATGCACCACCACTAGTGTGGTAGTTTTCCTCATCACTAATATATTCCTCATCTGAGTCAATCACTTCCATTTAATTTTAGTTAATTACTTCACGAAAAACAAGCAACTATGTACTTCCATTTGTTTTCAATTGAACAGGAAAATTAATTTGACATTTGCCATCAACAGCATTGCCAGACAGAATATTTGGTTGCTGATGTAGGTTTTCTCGAATGTATTTTGGGGTGAATTTTATTTTAGTACACTAATGGCAACTATGTTCTCTCTGGATCGAAACTAAAGCCACGGCAATCGGTGGTTGAAGTCAAACCACTATTTAAGTGGAGTTTATCGTTAAACCTCCACTGTGAAAACGAAATTTGTGTTGATCCTGAGTTTATCCTAGGATCGACACTTAAGCTTGCACTGTGAAAACGGGCATTAGTGTCAAGTTTTGCTGAGGCAAGAAGAGGGCTTCATGCTCGTTAATCACATTTCCATATCACACACAAACTAGACGATTTGTTCGATTTAAAGATTTGTTGCTTTAAGCAGATAGGACGTTCTCGTATACTCGAATTATATACTAGCCACTGAATATATGGAAAGGATGACCTGGGGTATAAATCAATAACAACAACAAAAACTAAAAGATTTAAATGGAGTCCCAAGGCCTTACCACTCGCAACAATTGCCATTGTGCATATTATAGTTTTTCGTGCAAATAAAAGGAACCTACAGTTTTTGTTGCCGATTCCAAACGGTGGTTTGGGATCCTTTTTCCTGACAAAATATACTTTCGAAGACTTGTCATTGCCTCCTGAGAGGTGATACCGCAGCAGTCTAACGCATTTCAGGGCGACTACCAAACTAAAAGGAACTCAACAGTTTTTAAGTGATATTCTTTAAAAGTCTTAGCAAAGTAAGGGCCTTTTTAAAATAATCTTAAGCCTTTGTTAAGAGAATTCTCTAGTTCACACATCAAGCTTTTGGCCTATTCCACATACACAAGTGGGTTAAGTGCCCAGTGTAACAAGATTCTTTTAGTGAAAAAACACGCGATTCCAAACTCCATAGTAGTCAACAATGGTAACCTTATTGTGGGGTAGGGCACACACACCTCTTTAAAATGAAGAAAAAAAAAAAGTAGCAAAACAGGACCAAATAGTTATCCATGCATTCATTTGAATGTGAGAGGATTATTTGTTCGTGATGTCGTTTTGTACATACCACACAGCTGTGTCGTCTACATTCGGCTTTACGTTACTGACCCAGTTATTCTAGGTGATTTATTGTTTTACACAATGAGCCCCACCACGAAGGCAAAAAGTTTAAATATCTTAGGAGGTGGTGAAGAACAAATAGCACACCGCGTTTATATTGTGACTGGAGACTGCGGATAGCGCATTGTGCTCACAAGTTTTGCACAAGTAGTGCATGCGAAGTTGCCTTTTTAACTTTTAGCAGTCGTAAAAAAAATCCTTTGTTTCGTTTGGATGAATGAAAATGATCCTTGATACATGTTCGAAATAACGATTCATGATAAAATGTTAATACTTAATATTTCAATGTCTAAATGAAAGGCACCTCCATGTCTTGTCACAAAAATATGTTGCACGTTGAATATTTTTCATAAAGGCTCACATCCTATACCTACCTGTATTCCTCACCATTGTATGTTTTATTTGACACTTACCTGAACTACTTGGCGAGCAGGTATAGTTCCCAGAGTCAGCCGGGGTCGCTTTTGCTATTAATAATTTACTCGTCCGAGTCTGTCGTTCTGTTATAACGTTGATGCCACCACGTTGCGAATAATTCATGACACGTTTTCCTTTGTACCAATAAATAAACGACGGTGGTATTGGTGATTGCATCGTCAGGCATGTCAGATTTATATCACTGCCACTTTTTATGAAAAGCTCCGAGTTACCAAGTATTTTAGCACGTGATACTATCAAGTTGGAAGGAGAAAGAGAAAGGGAATATACAATTGTACGCTTATGTTAAATAATGATGGAAGTGCAAGTTTGCTTATGGCTTCCTACCGTAAACTAACAAAAAATAAAAAGAAAACAGAAAACCCGTGCTTGGAGGCGTTCGAGCACCTTTGTATCCGATATTTAACTACAGCAATAGATTATGATGTAGGTATTGTACGTATTAAACGTATTTATTCTACCTAAAAAGTCTCGAGTATTAAGCAATTTGAATAACTATTTATTATTCACTAAATTAGATTATTGTTATCTACCACCAACGACCTTTAAAAAATAATCTTCACTTCAATAAAATCAATGGTTAAATGTAAATGATTATTTCACACATTTTGTGAATAATTTGCACATGTCTTCTATTACATCCTACACTTGTATAACTCGGCACCACCGAAGCCATAGAATTGAAATTTAAAACAAATGTAAACTTACCCACAACATTGAGGCGAAACCCCTGGCTAATTTTTGGTTCTGTCGAAACTTGGCACTCATACGTCCCCGAATCTCTTGGCTGCGGTGATGATATCCTCAGTGTCCACTCATCCGATCCTTCCGTGTGCAATGACTGGAATCTTTGGTCGTTTGTGTATGTGAGAATGCCAACTGTCAGGATATGAAGGTCCCTTTTCCGAATCCATGAAACCTGTCAAATTCAAATATTTGCACAGTAAAGTTTTCAAATTCTGCTAATCTCTTCATTCTATTATACATTTCCATAACCGGCAGTAAGGAGTTAAACATAAATATCATCCCTACCTAAGAAATTAGTTATCTGAGATTCTCCTTGAGTTTAGTTGAAATCGCTCAGAAACCTCCCTACAAAAATTCAATGCATCTTTCACAATGGCATTATTTCAATTTCATGCAACAGAACAAAGCAGATCGGGCATGAAATAGTGACGAAACAGATGTGAGTAATGAAGACAGTCTGTAGTATAGCATGTCCGGCAGAAACAAATGTGTTAGCTAGTACACAGGAAAATCTTGATGAAAGTAATTTAGAAGCTTTAAGTACAAAGGGAAATCAATTTGGATAAAATAAAAAGCTGTGATAACAAATGTGACTATTAGTAGAAGATGTAAGGTAGCCTTAAAATAAATGTTAGCGGGCACACATCTGTATTGGACTTGTTTTCAAGTGATATTGCCGTTGATCTTGATTGAATTAAAATTAAAGTCAATCAAAATGTTCACTTTTTCCTTCAGTTCACCATTTTTAATGGAATCTCTCTAGAGCTCCCACTTATAGTATCTACTTTGCTGGACATACTGTATTATTCTGAAAAATGTGTATATACAGGATTTGCCCTAAAAAAGGATCAAATAGCTAAACTTTCAGCAAACCGGAAGAATAGAGTAAGTGCATGGGTATGGGGAGTGATATTTTATGTGTTTCTTGTTTATGCTCTGAGTGACATGTTCCAGTTAAGGTAAATAGGGGATTCTTCTTAGGGGATCCGATAGAAATCACACATATGGTGCCGATGTTTATGTGCATTTACTTAGAAAATGTCCTTTCACAGTACAGGGATGGTATCCTTTATTGTGTGGACACATGCAATTCTGTCAATTTGTCAATTTTCTTTCAAAGTATTTGATGTGACTTTTCCTTGGAACTCTTACGAAGTTACACTAGTTTTTGTTTATTAAAGTGCTTCTGAGATTTCGTGCAGACCTGGCTTTTAAAATTATTTCTACAGAATGGGAGAAAGGGGGTAAAACATTTTCTTTAAAACTGAAACTTTTCAAAAGAAATCCTTTGAGGTCAACTGTGTATAAATTGAAAATGCTATACACAATTGTTTCCGTTCGGTTGACATAATTTATTTAAAGGTGATGGTAGTGGTCAAGGCAACTTGTTTTATAAATTGAGTGACTTCGTGTCGAAAAGCGAAGCAAACAACCCTAGTTTCACATGGTTGTGCAATCAATTGTACAATAGTGTAGCACGAATAATGAGCGTTTTAGTGAAATAACCCGAGCAACCAACAGATGCTGTATGTATATGCTGTTCATACGAAGAGCTAGTTGTAGTGGTTGATGGAAACTGTTGGTAATTTCATTGTGGAAGGAATTATCAATCGAAATTTATTGGACTTGCGACGATTGGCCAGTGTCGAAGTTTTCTTATATGTCATTTAATTCCTATGAATTTCTTCTCCTCTTTTTTATCAATTTCATTTACGGTGCAATCTCACAAATTTCGTTTTACTCAACGTCAATATGTTTTACGATAAGCAATTAAAGCACGTATGTGCTCTGAAAGCGTAATGACACTGTTGATGTTGTTTTTCGCAGCATATGTTATTTTAATCAGTTGCCACCATGCTACAAGTACTTACCGGAAGAAACTGACTTACGCAGTTAGTTTGCAAATAGTTTTCACAAAAGGGTGGAAGTTGCCCTATTATGCTTTTATTTAACTCTGAAAATCCCTAAGATGTAAGGAAAACGCATGAGGCTTATTCAAATATTAGCAGTTCACCCGCTGCTTCGCACGCTTTAAATGCATACTAAGGTGTATACTAAGTCGCTAGAAATCATCTGTCCCTATGGAGCTTTCAAAGATAAAAGAAAGCAAAACGGATCAGTAGTCTCATCGTACACACCCGTTCCCCGTCGAATTACGCCGAACTGCGAATGCATTGTTAATAAACTACGTAGTGTATCTATAGAAGCAAGAATACGACCAAAGAAAAATAAACGAAAAAACTACCCTTGCCCAGCTCGGCAAAACAAAACAACACACGATCACGAACCGAATGTGCCGATGGCTACTGTTGCGCATACTACAAATTTGCAAACTTTAACACCCTGTATCTTGGCCCGTGGATATAATTTTCAAAAACGGTGAAACACGTGTTTCTTTATTTTTATTGTAGAATCTACCTTTCAATTCAAATTCTTAATTCCAATTTAAATTTTTGATTCCATGCAAACTTGAACACCCTGTATCTCCCCTTTTGGAGCCGAATTTCGAAAAATCCTTTCTTAGTAGGTGTCTACGCCACTAAAGGAAACTACTGTCCAAATTTCATGTTTCTAGCTCTTACGGTTTGGGCTGGGCGTTGATCTGTCAGTCAGTCAGGGAAGAGTTTTATATAAAGGGTGGTTAAATTTTAAGGGCCGATGTTGAATGTGAACCACACCTAAACGTCAAATTTTTTTCTGCATTTCATTTGACATTTCTCAATTTCAGACTAACTCAATTTGAACCATGGAAAGATACACAATCGAGCAACGCGTTAAAGTTATTCAGGCTTATTATGAAAATGGGCGTTCAAATCAAAATGCATATCGTGCACTTCGTGATTTTTTCGGTCAATTTAATCGTCCAAATGTGCGTACAATCGGAAAAATCGTGCAAAAATTTGAGCAAACCGGGTCTGCAGAAGATGTGAAAACACCAGTGCATGCTCGTACAGCTCGTACTGCAGAAAATATTGCTGCTGTTCGCGATAGTGTGGCTGAAGTGCCGTCCACCTCAACTCGTCGTCGTGCCCAACAATTGCACCTCTCACGCTCGTCGTTGATGAACATCTATATATATAAAGCAGTAAGTCCTGACTGTTCATCATCGCCGAGCCTAAACGGCTAACGCTAGAAAGTTGAAATTTGGACAGTTGTTTCCTTTTGTGGCGTAAAGAAAAACAATGGAGCCACTTTTTTGAATTTTTGCTCCAAAGGGGAGATACAGGGTGTTCCAGTTTGTATGGAAAAAAAAATTTAAATTGGAATTAAGAATTCAAATTGGTAGGTAAATTCTACAATAAAAATAAAGAAACACGTGTTTCACCGTTTTTCAAAATTTTATCCACGGGCCAAGATACAGGGTGTTAAAGTTTGCAAATAAAAGCATAAGTCCTGACTGACTGGCTGATGCTAGAAAGTTGAAATATGGACAGTGGTTTCCTTTTGTGACGTAGACATCCACTATGAAATTTTTTTCAGCTCCAAAAGGGGAGATACAGGGTGTTCAATTTTGTATGGAATCGAAAATTTAAATTGGAATTAAGAATTGAAATTTGGTAGGTAAATTCTACAATAAAAATAAAGAAACACGTTCACCGTTTTTCAAAATTATGAATACGGGCCAAGATACAGAGTGTTAAAGTTTGCAGATTTATAGTATGCGCAACAGTAGTCATCGGCACATTCGGTTCGTGATCGTGTGTTGTTTTTGTTTTCCGAGATGCGCAAGGGTAGTTTTTTCGTTTATTTTTCTTTGATCGGATTCTTGCTTCTATGGATATACTACGTAGTTTATTTACTATGCATTCGCAGTTTATAGTAATGCGACAAGGAATGGGTGTGTACGATGATTTGGTAAGATGAATCTTTATGTATCCCGCGGAACTTCTGAACTGATTTCAAAAATTCAATATTGCAATGGTCACACTTTTTACTAGGGACAGACGAGTAAGTCCTGACTGACTCATCATCGCCGAGCCTATATGCCTTATGTGGCATAGAGGAAAACAATGGGGGCACTTCTTTAAATTTTTGCTCCAAATGGGAGATACAGGGTGTTCCAGTTTGTATGGAATTAAAAATTTAAATTGGAATTAAGAATTCAAATTTGGTAGGTAAACTCTACAACAAAAATAAAGAAACACGTGCTTCACCGTTTTTCAAAATTATGTCAACGGGCCAAGATACATGGTGTTAAAGTTTTCAAATAAAAAGATAAGTCCTGACTGATTGGCTGATGCTAGAAAATTGAAATATGGACAGTAGTTTAATTTTATGACGCAGACATCCACTATGAAATTTTTTTTCGAAATTCAGCTCCAAAAGATGAGATACAGGGTGCATTCGCAGTTCGTAGCAATTCGACGGGGAACGGGTGTGTGTAAGATTTGGTTGGATCGATCTTTAAGTATCTATGAGACTACTGACCTGATTTCAAAAATTCTATACTGAAATGGTGACACTTTTTGCTATCTTTAACCTTTGAAAGTTCAATAGGAACAGACGATTTCTTACAACTAAGTATAACCTTAAGTATGTATGGTGCGCGTGCGAAGCCGCGGGAGGACTGCTAGTTATGCATAAAGACTTGCATTTACGCGCTTACAAGGTGCAATTGACTCAAGAACTAAAGCCTCTTGACCATTTCAAGCGTCGTCAATGGTCAGAATGGTGGCAAGAAATGGCAACAGTGGATGATCAATTTTCGAAGAAAATCATCTTCAGTGATGAGGCACATTTTCACCTCAGTGGATTCGTCAATAAGCAGAATTGCCGCATTTGGGCGAATGATAATCCAAGAGTGATTGTCGAAAAAGCAATGCACCCACAAAGAGTGACTGTTTGGTGCGGTTTATGGGCTGCGGCAGTTACTGTGAATGGTGTTCGCTATCGTGAGATGATAACGAACTTTTTATGGCCCGAATTGGAAGATATGGATGTGGACGGTATGTGGTTCCAACAGGACGGTGCCACTTGCCACACAGCTAACGAAACAATGGCTCTTTTGGGGGAGAAATTCAATGGCCGTGTTATCTCACGTCGTGGCGATGTTAATTGGCCGCCACGATCATGCGATTTGACACCGTTGGACTTCTTTCTTTGCGGTTATTTGAAAGAAAAGGTGTACGTCGATAAGCCAGCAACAATTCAAGAGCTAAAGGATCAGATAATTCGGCACATTAACGGCATAGAACCTCAATTATGCCTCAGCGTCATCGAAAATTTGGACCATCGGATGGAGGTGTGCCGCCGAGCTCGCGGCGGGCATTTGGCCGATATTTTGTTCCATACATAATTGAACCATACCAATATTATCATAATAAAAAGAAATGACAATAATTTCCTAAATAATTTGTGTTTTATTTAAAACCAACATCGGCCCTTAAAACTTAACCACCCTTTATATAGATATAAAGTACTTAAGATGCTTTTACTAAGAAAACTCAACGGGTCAAGGTAGGAATTTAATATTACAACATAAATAAAGTTATATAAAAAATAAAATAAAAAATGGTGGCTTGGTCCTATGTTTATCATTACAATCATGAAATGTTTACTACACTTACCGCTCTATCACCTAAATTTCTCACTCGACAATGAAGCAGTGCCGCTTGTCCAACAGTTGCCGTTACTTCGCGTCTCGTCGAATTGTCGAAATATGGCTGCGAATATGGTGTTTCCCAGTAATGAGGTGAAACATCTCCACATATTGTATTTGTTCCTGAAAAAAAAAAAAAAACAGAAACCATTCATAAGTTTTCTAATCATTTATGCACACATATAAGTCGATTTATAATCCAACTATGTAATTGTTAAACCGAATGAAAAAAATTAATTATTTTTAGAATTGTGTATATTAAAGTTATCAAATGTACGCCCAACGATGCAAATTTCCTGAAATTAATTTCGGGTCGATGTACCATGGAATATGATTGGTCCATAACAGTGCTATAAAGTTCACTTATACTACCTAAAGTCAGTAACAAACAAGGATAAAGTATGCACAATAGTCATACCCACACAAAACCTCTTTATATTAAGCTTTATCGTTCATTCCAAGTTTTTTCTCGCTTTTCTATTTTTCTTTTATTTTCTTCGGAAATATAGCAAGTGTTATTTTTTTTTTTTATAATTCACTAGCGCTAAAGGGGTTATGAATACCCTTATGATGCTATTAACACAGCGCTAGTGTTGGTGTAGTGATTTTGAAACTCAGGTAGTATTAGGTTTCAGTCTTTTTGCTCCGAGGGTGGTTTTCCAGAATGACTGGGGAGAATTAGTGCCATTGCTTATAATTCACAGTATTTCTTTCGAATATCCCGATGTCATTAGTACGATCAACACTTTCAAGCCATTGCCCATACCCTACTGCCAGTGTTATGCCTATACAGTAGAGTTGACGTCAGCTTTTTTCGCAATTGACCGACTTTTTTTCTGTGACATCGGGATTCGAACCTGGAACCTTCAGCGTGACAAGCGAGAGCATATTTTATTTACATGAAAAGTTTCAGTACACCAAACCTCACTTCACGCTACGTTGCATATGAAATCTAACTTTTCAGTATGCTTTCAGTTTAATTTTCTACTCCACTGACCTTAGAAACCGCTTATAATGGAGGAACATGTTTTAACTGAGAAATATGAATATGTGTTATAAAAAAAGGTTCTTTTAAAGTTAAGAATTTAGTTTGTTTTAAACTAAAAAAAAATTGTGCTATTATTGTCAGCTCCCAAATTAGATGAGTCGGGAAAAACTCTTCTTTTTTCGAGAATTCTTTTACAATTCAAGTAAACTCCTCAGCATTTTTATAAACGACAACCCTTGTGATCAGCAGAGCAGCTTCCTTTATGATTACCTTGGGTGTTTTTCATGCATTCGAATGAAAAGAAAAAGACGAGCTTCTTCAATTGTTGCTTGTTACCTTGATTTCCCATCGTAGCTATGAAGAATTACAACTTTTGAGAAACTGAAAAGATTAAGGAGCAATACGTTTTCGTGCTTTACATTACAGTCAATTAATCCTTTAATTCGTAAGCATACTTATGCAAAAAAGGAATGTTTTCAATTGTATAGAAGAATGTCAAAGAAGACTACGTGTTTTGTCATGATTTCCATTTGTTAAATAGAAATGATTGAATTAAACACCGAATGCATATGTCATTGTCTCTCTATGCTCTCTGTCTATTATGAAATTTAGTTTCTTTTCTATTGTACGTAATGAAGCCACAACAAAATAAATAATACCTAAATTAAAAAACTTTCAAAACCACATCACATTGACTGTTAAGTCTATTTGTATACACTTCAAATTCTTGTTCACAGCATTGATTACACATTACCGAACCCCGGGATTTCTGTGGGTGAAAGCGTTCCTGTTGATTACAATTTGAATGGATGTTTCTGCTGGTAACTGCGGTTTTCAAATAAAGCTATCCTGGGAAAAGTAGAAATTGCTGTACTGGACATACTTGCTCTATATAATTTGAAAGCATTCAGTTGAATTTAAAGGTAAAACGATGGTGGTTGCTAAACTCATATTTGCGAGTATATTTTAAAACGTGCTAAGGGAAATGTTTGACATACTTATGAACTACATAAGAGAATAGGGTTTTTTGTAAAGTTATTTCTACTATAATTTCTCTTCCTTGTTTTTTGCATCTGACTTTTCAAAACATGAATGATTGAATATTAAAGAGGGGAACATTTTATGATTCTAGAAATATATTGAAAACAACCAGACTAGAAGAAAAAGTCAATGATGACATGCTAGAAAATTTTCGTTAGCTAACGTTTTTCCAATTTGGTCCAATTTACATACATATGTACATTTATAGTTCGACTCAAAGAGTATTTTGTAGTTAATTTAGTCCTTCCATAACATGCTTCAAATCTAGACATTGTGAGATTAAAGGTGTGGCATTCAGGGTACTATACATTTTATTTATACAAACCTAGACGTTGAAAGGCTGAGTTAAACTTACTCATTAATGGAGCACTAATAACATTGACATTGTGTCTAAGTTAAACTTCAAAATGGTATACCATATTCCAAGAATATTTTAATAGCCATCATAAATCCCAATACACCCGTACCTGCGGTGAATTTTTTATGAAATCATCACATCACCTGTCACGTGCTAAAAAAAAAAGAAAAACAAGAAGCAAACAATTATTAGTTCAGACATACTACCTTGGCAAATTATTCAACCCTCTTTCCGTGAAAAAACATCCGAACCACTCACACGCAACTAACGCTTTTTATTTCAGTCTCAAGAGAAAAGTCTGCGTGACTACTGTCCGATAAGGATCTTCCATAATAGGCCCTTACTTCATAGAAAGAGAAAATATGTTCAGTAAGTTATTCCATTTAGAAAAAGTAGTCCCTCGTAAAATGAGGAGTAAACCACCCAACCGGAGGAGGCAAGTTGTTGGTCACGTCTCCGACTTGCACTTGAAGAAAGCAGGCGATTTTCAAATTTGCAAGTACATATATATGTATGTAATAACATTCTCCCTTTTAGAAAAAAAAAAATAAAAAATCATCTCAAGCCATAAGCTCTTCTATCCCTTTGAATGGGATTATTTAGTCAGGAAAACGGGTGCAAAATAATGACCGCGATGGATGATGACTTTATAAACCACCTGCGTTTACTTTTTCAACAATTTTTCTCCGCTGAATATCATTTGGCAAGACCGATCTCCCCTCCCCCTTCCACCCTCACATTTACTACGACCCTTTTGTCAATGCCTAAATGCCTACTATTCAAGTCACATTTTTCATTAAATGCTCTTAACATGCCCTTTGAATCTACCCTATCCATTTCAAAAAGGACACAAGAGACTTTTGCTGAAGGGCCAAAGTTACTAGTCAGCTAATGGTGCCCTTGCCACTTCTTCGACCCCTCAAAATATCTTCCAAGGATAATGAACAAACGCTGTTGCCAGTGAACAGGAGATACAACAACATCCTTCATACTTCATTTGCGTTTTTTGGGATAGGGAGAAGGAAAAAAAAAACATATAAAAAATAAAGCTTCTGGTCGTACGCACTTGATTGCTAAAGTGGAAATTTGAACGATGTGCTTCAGTTCAGCAGTTTACTTAGACACTTGAGTGCTTATAGAAAATTAAGTTTTTTTTCTCTCTTTTTCTCCTTGTTTTGCTCTCTTTCGATTTTTTAACTAACATGAAATTTTATGATCTAATCAGAAATCTATTCGCGCGAAAAGTGTTATTTTAATATTAATGAAGAGATGAGGAATCGTAAACATTCTGACAAATATGCACGTATTTATGTCAGTTCATAAAGCGGTTGTTTGGTGTAGCTTAAGGATACGTGGGGGTTGTTCTTTGAAATAAACATTTTTTTTCTGTATTTTTTCACTGGAAAAGGGAACGTTGAATACATTCCTGGAAGCATGAATAGCTTTGTAAAGGATGAGACGTTGCATTCATGATGGGTTTTCCTAAAAATAGAAAGAACTTTTTTAAACTTATCTCTGAATCAAAGAGAAAGGCAATCAGTGTTTCTGGTTTGGAAAGGGGATTACTCAACAGCGTTGACATGTATATATACTACCTACGAGTAAGTATATGAATATTTTGTTAATTATTGTATACCACTTGAGACTGTGACCTGAAAGCAGTTATGAGTTAAATAAAGAGGTACGGAGAGCAATTAAAGATTAGTAGCTGGGGAAAAAGTATGGGACTGCGAGCTAAATAATTCATTTTTCAATTTTGCAGAATTAGCGAAAAAATGGAAGAATGCAATAATTGATGATGATAAACTTTTATTTAGGCTATGCATTTCATTAAGTTTTTTTTTCAGCGAAATTGTAAATACATATGTATGTAATTTACTAACAGCTCCTTAAAGTGTATTGTAAGCCATATATCTTTCATAACCATATGAAAGACCAATTCCCTATTTCAATTTGAAATCAAGGTACCTATTTACTTTAAAAAGAAATCATATTGAAAATTTTTCGCGTAATACCAGGCGGTCTGTTTCGATATTTTTACTTCCCACCTCCATAGGGGAAGTATTGCAATCACCCAAAAAAAAAAGTTCGAGATTTTAACACAGCTTCACATTACGATACCCTAGAAATCATTTCCACCCATTTTGATGTCTGTGTGTGCGTATGTATGTATGTGACAATTTTTTCTCCTTCGATTTCTGGAGAACGCAACAACTTACGATCTTGCGTTTTTTTTTTGTTGTTTTATTTGTCTTAATGGAACTAAGAGCTGATTAGATTTTGGGCAAAATCGGTATAGCGGATGCTGAGATATTTGAAGAAATGCCTTTACAAAAGGTGTGCTGGACAACAAGCACGTGGTGGTGTTATTGGAAATAATGTTCGCTTTGCCATAACGCAATACCAGGTGGGAAGTACAGGACTGGCCCCCCAGTAAAATTTTTTTTGGATACGTACACACAATTTTAAACTCGAGATAATAATACACACGATTATTTCTTCTTGTTCGTTTCTTACAGCTTTCGTACAGCTGACGCTTATGTTTTCCGCAAAATATTTAAAAGCGCATTAAAGCGCAAATACAATAACGCATCAAAAAAGACTTATTACATACATATGTAGCACACATTGAACCAGAGAAGATCCAGAAAAAACTGTTTTCTTACCTATTTAACTCCTTTTAATTTAATTTTTTTTATTTTTTTAAAGGACACGAATTGCTTTGCTTGATAATTAAATTAAATTAAATATACGAAAGGTTACAAAACTTCACAACAGTTGTGTTTACCTATAAAAGGTACAGCAGAAGGCAGAGGACATTGCGGCAGCTTCAGCCCGTACACCAGGGCCATGGCAACGACATTTAGTGTCCCCCTTGTTTGTATCTTGTGAAACAATTGCTCTTGATAAACATTGTTTTCGAGCAAGGTCTCTTCTTTGAATTACAAATTTGCCTAATGCCCAGATGCCACACCTTACCTTCGCCAATCAGAAACAGTTTGTCAAGAATGGAAATACATTCCAAAGAATTCTTGCCTTTATTTCGGCGTTAAGTGGATTGTCCAGGGGAATCTCAAAAATCTTATTAGTCACATTGGTAAATTGACATTTGATTTGACCTATAAGCTGCGAAAATATTCAGCAGATTGTAAACGAAAAAAGGTAATGGGATATGCAAATATTCTTTGCGAAGGTTAACATCCCCTTTTTTCCATTAAAGACGTCTTGCTTTTCAGCTCACTCTAATGCTTGTTTTATGGTAAGGATTATCTGAACAAATAGCTTTTTTTTGGTAAGGGCCAATTGAAGGTATCTAAAAGACAAAACTTGGCTAAATTTCAATGTGAAATTTTTTGCCTAAAGAGGTAAAATTTATTTGAAAAGAAGAAAAAAACACAGGCAATCAGGTAATCCCTTTCATCCTGAAGGAAAGAGTGTGTGAAACAATAAAATAGGTCGCAATAAAAAATAACCAGCACATGAATGCAGGCAGAATTTGGCCGTATTTTCCTTGTCGAGTAGACGACTGATACGTGCCTCAAACATAAAATATTGCAACGGATTTAATTAGGACAGCTCTAACCGGAGGATATAATACCACACACGAGCAAACTCTAATAAAGAAAGAGTGTTTATGGAGTGGAGGTTTTCTTGTGTGCCGGTATTTTTGTTTTTTTTTTTTTTGTTGACATTGATGGGATATCGATTTCTTTTTTTAAATATGTTTTCATGAGCAATAATCACTTTCAAATACAAAAGGGTTATATTAATAGGCTAGTCTTTACAGAGTTGTAAATAGAAACAATGCAATATTGATCTGCTTTTTGACGATCCTTCTTAAAGATCTGCAAGTTTCAGTAACTTACATTTTAATTGTCTCTTTATGTTACTCATTATTGGAAATAAGTTTGCTAAATGTTTTAAACTTTGCTTCTAAAGAACGATTTAAAAGATTTTTTGTTTTTCCCCTGATTAAAGGTTAAGTTAAGTCTCGCGTAGCAATGCGCAAAGTAATGGTATTTCCTGTTTATCGCAAATTTATATACACAACTTTTAAAATCTTGAACATTTCATGATGATCCAATGCGTGAAAATATGCTTTTAAAATTGGTATTGTAGGCATTTCTTAGAATAAGCTTCTTGTTACAAAATAAAACGGATCTGGAAATTTCAACAGACTTTGGAATCGGAAGATGCAAGAAATTGGGAGTTTTGTTGTAAGTTTTTCCATTATTCGAAACCTACTTAAAAAAAAAGAAAAACATGTGCTCAAATATTCACCAAGATTTTCGATATTTTAAACATTAATTCATTTGAAAGCTTTACAATTAAACCAAGAGAACTAACTCATTTTTAAATTTAAATCTAAATTTTGTAAATCCAAAGAGGAAGCAAAATGTTAATGATCTATTTTAATAGTAAGAAGTATTCATGAGATGCATCTACTTTTTGTCTGGCCTATAACTTGGTACATATTTTGTGTTTGTTGGTCCTTTTGCTATAGAGCTATATATATATTGGTGGTTGTCTTTAAGCTCACTATAGGCGACTTTATGCACAGGTCTCAAAAGAATTATAAAGAACTTTAAAGCAGTTTCTGACCGAATAAACTTGTATTCATCATAAAAAACACAGGAACAGGAGCTTCTCAAACCAATTGTGTTTAGCACATGACATTAAGCACCGCCAGTCATGCTATTTGCATATATACCAATAGAACAACATACGTTATTACTTTATGGACTGGAAATAATACCCCACTGGAAAGTTTCTCCTTAAACGACTATAAATGTCAATTGCAACTAGAAATACCCACTGAAAACGATCTAACCGCAATAATAGTGCATGTTCGAACAAGGAAAAAGCACAAGTAGCCTCTTTGCCATTCATTGCTGTGCAAAGGCTCCTCCCAACCCATAAAAGTGAACCTTGTCCCTACTATAACCCTGAACCCTCCGAACAATGCAGCGATTTCCACTCCGGGGCTGCGAATAATCCACCCTTTACTCTGGCACAGGGTTAAGTCTACGGGTCAAATTAGGGAGGTGGGTTGGCCGCTCAATATTAAAGTTTCAAACATTTGTTTTGCTCTTTATGGTGCTTTCCACATTTACCACATTTTCGACAGCATTACGTGTTCTATTCGAGTTATATCAACAAAGCAAAAGAAAGCAGAGCGAAGGAATTCAGCTATTTAAATGCACCCAATAAGTGCAAAATGCAATCAAGACGCGTTCACGTCTTTCTTGTTTTTTTTTTTTTTTTTTATTTAAAGGAGTTTCCCATAACTTCGTATCTTTAACGTGCAATTTTCCTGTGCAAACAGAAGCTTTCAACCCAATTGCAGACACCATTATCGGCAAAGCATAACATTGGACCGATGTTTATTGGGCGACAGTTTTGCAAATACAAAGAAATATTTTTCAAGGGACCGGGGTGCTGCAGTCTTCGTGCTGAAAGAGTGAACACGAAACGATAATGAAACATATTTTCAAAAGTGTAAAGAAAATACTCAGTGCAATAAGGTTTTGTTTCTCTGAAAATTATTACACATCACCTATGTATATAAGTGAGAAAGAAAATGGTTTAAGGAAATATGAAAGATGACAGTATAAACTTTTAAGCAGGCTGCTAAAAAAAATTATGATGTTATTTCTAAAAGCAAGTATTTGTATGTAAATACATTCCAACAAGGACTGGTGGTAGAAATAGGGCACTTTTAAACTGTAAAAAACAGCAGGTCTACATACATTTATATAGGTATATGACAAACTTGAGGCTAAAATCAGCCAATAATTTTCGAAGTAAAAAACTGAAACACATTTTTATAAAAATATCTTCGGATAAACTCAATTACATGTTTAACTTACATATATTCATGTATTTTATATCTTCTATTAATCGACATAAATACTCATTCTCAATCGCCCTAATTCGTCCACCTCGCTGAAACTACTATCTCAATAGAATCTATTCACAATCCCATAAAATGCAAGTCACTAGCTTTTACTTCAATTCAATTTCGTCTTATTATGCTTGTTGTTCCTTCCGCTAACGAATGAATGAACACCAAATTCTCCTGTAGTCTGTAGTATTTCATCGAAATGACCTTTGCCCATCAAATATTGACAAAAAACCTAACTGTCAGGATAGCCAGCGGCATCTGTTCTTGACAATCTGTCATGACAAGATATAGGCAATCAGCCTTTACATCTCTTCAAAATGCTTTAATATTGGAGAAATGACTTGCCTTAAAAAGAAACACACACACACAAAACAAAAAAACAGCACTGTCGTAAAAAGTGTGGAAAACTGCTATGAATAGAACATAAAGCAACGCCTGCCTGCGCCTTCTTGACTGTCATTGTAATGGCATGCCCTTCTAAAAACTAGGAGACCTATCGAACTGGAATAATTTATAAATCGATTTTATTTTATTTATCAATCTCCCCCATTGTGAAACAGGGTGGAATTTACCGCAGAAATAGGCACTGTTTTGAGAAAGGCACTCACGATATTATTATTTTTTTTTTTTTTGTAATTTACCGTAGACGAGGTCATACAAAAGCAACGGACCACTTTTGAGTGTCTTGCTTGCGAGACTCAGGCTTAGTTTTCTATAAACATACAAATTGATTTAAAGATAAATGAAACCTTCCACTTGGCCGCCTAAGAACCTTCACATATTTGCACGCTTTATGCTATAAACTTCACATACTTAGTTTTATAGATTTTTTTGACCTCATATATTCGTATAGTCCAGCTTTATTGATCAAAAACCCTCTTACAATGTTTATATGTTCAATGTAACCTTCAGATGTAACAGACCTTTAACCACAAACATTAGTTTTAATATGCTGCGAACTTTAAGAAGTGAGGACCAGTTAAAGTTTTGTAATCAACTTTGAAAACAGTGGGTTGGTTTAGAAGCACTTTGAAAATTCAATTCAAAGTTTCCAGTCAATGTGACGTAAATTTTAAACTAAATTTAGCAACCTCAATAGTTGGCTCTTGATTTGTTGCAATTCAAAGCGTTCTTTAAGCATCAATTGCACTGATTGATGGACAGCAATGTATGGATAATTTCAGTATATAAGTATGTGTCGTTTTTGAAAATGACATCACTTTACCTCCAACAAGTTCACCAATTCTGACATGACGGCAATAAATACAGAACTCCGTGTTCAGACAAACTTACATATAAAGTTCAATCTATTTTCAAGGATAACCATGACAGACTGACTGCATTATGCTCCATTTGTAATTGGGTCATTTGGTGGAAGTGGATTGTACGACATACCACTGCAGTCCATTTGTCAAAGTCATACCAAAGTGTAGATACATACATTTTTCCCTACTGTTTGCGTTTTAAACGAACATAAAATACGATAAAAGAGGAGAATAACAAACATTTGAGTGCTAGAGACAGTAAAGTTCTTGCCAGAAGTTTCAGTGCTTTGTATTGAAGAGGTTCGAAAGGAGCTGATTGAAATAAGTGAAATACATTTCATGCCAAGATTAAAGATTGGACAATGCCTTTTCCGAAATAGAGTTAGAAATTTCAAAACTTCTCCGAAGAATGTGTTTTGAATGAAATTCAATCACATCTAACAACAAAATGGTGGCAGTGTCGCTTATTGTATTGATTTAGAAGTGGTGGAATAGAAACTAGATTAGATAATGCTCTGCTGGCATTTATGAACTTATTTCTTGAATAATGATACTAATTGGGAACGGTGCCTCAAAAGGCACCTTACCTTCTCGTAACCGTTTTTGTTATGCTTGTTAAATTTTTGTATTCTTATTTATTCATGACTGTACAACACCTTCAGGCGCGTATAAATATATGCCATATGCCTTTCAAGTGTGAGCTTTATTTTTTCGATATTAATATTCAAAGAAAGCGTAATGAAAATTCATATAAATTCTGAATTTTATATTTGGCTTTCAAATATACCCTCTCAAGGAGACAATAAACCAAACTCTTCATGAAACAGTACACACATACATGGAGAACATTTTAAATGACATGAAGGAATTCTTATTACGTATACGCGAGTTTTCAATCATCTCTTTCCCTTTCAAATATAAACCAATCAAGAATCGGGGGTACAAAGGATGTTATGCTCAATTTTTTAACAAGAATTTCGAAACTGACTAGGACAGGTTCCGCTTTTTTTTTCTCGTTTACTTGAATCGCATTCTTGAAATGTTTTTAGCAAAAAAAAAGCAAAACCACTGCATGTTTTTGAGCTACCCATTTATGGCATGCATATTGCATATGTGCTTGCTTGGGTGTGAAAATAATAATTGCTTTATCGATCTTTGATGGTAATGATGAATTCCTTGTTCGGAAAGTAAACGCAAATTATGAAGCTTATTCTTTAACAGTCATTCCATTTTTGCAAGGGTTTGACAAATGTGTCAAACATGTATGAAATTGGAAAAGTAGAAATTAAGCAATGAGAAAACAGTTTTAACAAAATTATAAGCGGACTAAGATAAATTTTCGAATTTCGTAGGAATAATTTCAAATAAAACCATAAGATGTTTGAGGATGTCATGTGCAGACATAATTTGCGAGAGGAAAAATGTACGTACATTAACTTAAGGCACTGAGAAATCAATCTTGTTGAATAATGAATTTTATATGACAACAACTGTCTACTATTTTACTGAGTTCACGCGAAAATTCACTTGACTCAATGTGCACTTGTATTTATTGATCTCTGCGAGTGCTTGCAGATGCAACGTACGTCTGTATAAAATAAGTGCACAATTTCCGTTAGACAAATACGAAGGCACATGAAATTAAAATAAACTCACAAACTATAGTAATTCCAAGATTTTCCGCAAATAAGTTTGTTTACTCAGAAACTATGTACTAAATTGAGAAGAGTCTATAGTTTTTAGGGGATAATATTCATTTTGATTTGGTTTGCAATGTAAAGCTTTACATAGTTTTGTACTTCTATGTTAAAGGTTCCTCTTTCTTCTTAGTTCCTCTTGCTCCTAGTGAAGCATTAGGCCACCACGAATCCCCACCATCGATCGCAAAAGGATTTACCAATGGTTTCCAGACCTTTCTCCAGAGTTCAGTCTACCAGGTCTTCTGCTGGCCCATGAGTCACTCTCACTTTTTTGGGTTTGCGTTTGGGTCACGAGATTTTAAGCAATTTTCTTAGGCATTTATTAATGGAGATTTTGAGCGAAGAGGCTAGATTGTCTGTCATCAACCACGTTTCATAGTCTTTTTGTTGGCGTTGAAAAAACTTTTTGTAAAGAGGGAAATAGATGTTGAATTCCGCACTCCATTGAGTTTTTGTTTTTTTTTTTCTTTTTATATCGTCAGCTGCCAAGTCATTCGTTCATATAATACATTCGCGGTAGATTAATAAGTCCACGCTTTCAATGACTGTTTCACCCGATGGGATCCTTTTTTGGCGATTGCTACAAGCACGCCATCGGCCCAGACAGGTGGTTCCTTAGTCTCCTCAATAAGTAGTTGTAGGATACGTACGCGTGGTTGGATTGGCTTTGAATAGTTCATCTGTGAAATTGTCTAGTCCTGAGGTTTTGTTGTTCTTCAGTGTGCATGTCGCACCGACGATTTCAGCTACGTCTGGTACATGAGACATTCATGTGGTGCTTCATAAGAATGTGTATTTTTCTAATCAATTCAGCTCATGAGTTTCTAGAAAAGTGAAGACATATTAGTTATTCCGAATGCGTTAGACATCTGAAAAAGGCAACAGCAAGTTGGAATTAAAAAAAAAATCTGATTTCAACATAAAACCTACTTCTTTCTTTTTTCATCCAATTAAAATACTTCATAATGGACTAAAGTCATAGCTACAGTTAAATTCAAAAATAAATATTATGTTTTACGTGCTAGTGAAAGGTCGCGCACATAAATTTGACGTTCGACATTTTCATGTTCGGTTTTAATTTATTGAAAGCTTCTATTAAACTCAAAACATCATATAGGACATAAAAGCAAACCTGATTTCAAGATACAAATTACTCCAATAGATCTACAATATTTATCTACGACTTGCTTGTCAACCTACAAAGCATTGACCTTTTAAAATAGGTTTCCAATAGGTTCACCCCAATCTCATTAAAAGCAAATAACCCAAAGTGCCCGCAAATGCGCAACTTCTAGGCTCATAAAATTAGACAGAGACGTGTCACAGAATAAACAATGAGTATGTGTATCTACCATACGGTTTCTCTATTTCTACATCTTATGGATCACCAGCATATGGTGGTGGCAATAAATTCCAAGGACCCGAAATGTGTGCTAGTGTAATCAATTTATAACAACTGCAGAAATCCTTTTTCTCCCACTTTTACATATTCACTACATTTCATTCGATATGTTCTCTATAAATATCCAACAAACGATCGCAATTAAGGCAGCACCCTGGCATTCGTCCTAATGAATATCGGAAGAAACAAAAAAAAAAAAAAACACAAGCGAACATTTGCAACAGGCAATAACAACGCATTTCAAGTTAAGGGACATTATCTAAAATTACTTGGCAAACAAGAAAATACTCAATACATACATATAAGTATATGGATGTACGCATTATTGAGTGTTATGCAATTTATTGAATATAACCTAAATTTATCAGTTCAAAATAATTTTTATAACACGCAGCATCAGTGAATACGTGGAATTGAATTTTATTTATTTTCTTGATTTCGATGGTAAGACATCTATTGTCAGAAGTCTTAGAGCCTACTAATGGTTCTCAGTAGGCTTCAAAAGAGATATGATCTTTTTAGCAAATATAACCAAATTGTATAGTTATTACTTATTACACTACCGTCTTTCAGCTTTAATGATTTAAAATTTGCACTTTGACACATGTAAGAAACTAGACATTTTTAGTTGGAAAGATTGCCCTTTACACGGCGAAATTAAAACTTAAGAAAAGGATTTAAGGATAAAGCAGCAGAAAAGTAAATTAATTTTGACATTACCTTCGACTTCGAATCATAATGAATCCATTGTGTTCTCCATCGTGATATCCTACACACATATGTACAGTACATATGTATATGTACTTGTATGAAGATAGCAATATGTTATTGTTTATGCCCGCCTCCCTAAACCAACCCGAAACCAATGTGCATTTTCGAATGGCCTTCGGTGGTATGGTTGTTTTCCTGATGCTGCTGAGGTTTTCTTGTCTAAGTCGCCACACCCCCTCCAGCGGTCGGTCGTACTTATCGAATTATTTTCTGATCACTAATGCTTAGTATGATCCATCTTTCATTGGTTAATTTCCAGAAGTCTAACTGTAGCGTTTTCTAGTACCTGAGAATGAGACGGCTTTGATGACGGCTTGCCTATCAATGGATACGTATATTTTCCCTCGGAGTTGTAGATGTATGTGAAAATGGATGTATAGTGGGGTTTAATGACCTGTTCTTCATCCAAACTTTTTCGTGATTGAAATAATCTTTAAAATTTTGAGTTGAAGTCATGGTATGGCGTTATGATACGTAGCGATACTTGTGTGACCTATTTGGCCTTTGTTTCAGCAACGGGATACTTGCGACCTTATAACGCTCACTACCTTTCTATAGTGTAAAGGTTGAACGGTATGAGTAAAAGTATCGTTTCGAGGGCTGCTATCGTGGTCATTCCTCTTAAGCTTCATGTTAAATGATACACACATACATATCATATATAAGACAGTTAAATATACAAGGTTAACCAGTCGTCGATGTAATCCACTCTGCTTTGTGTTCGGTTTTCTGAAGTTTATTCAGTTGTACATATTTGTAGTTGCGATGCATTTTTACGGCTTTCAGTGGACTAATAATAAAATTCACAAATTTAATTATGTAAGAACGAATGAACTCAAATTAAGCGACTACTGCCAAACAAGATTTCAAACCAAAATATCTTTCCCTCTTTGATATTCCCTTTTAAGGAAGCATATCGATAACATTATACCACGCAAGAAATCCAAAATAATTACTTTTATATAGGTCTGAATATCTATTACAAAACATTTCAATCCCCAACTGAAACCTTAATAAATGAAAAATAAATTAATTTATTTTCAATTTTTAACACTGTTCAAACCACTTCTCTTCATTACTTATTTATAATATGAAAATCCATAGCAAATAGGAATTCCGGAGAAAAAAACACACACACACACCAAACACGATAGGAAATAATAAATTAAACAAAAAAATATGTAATTTAAAAATCGCATAAATTCCAGTCTATGTACATTCAACGATGAATTCATCGACCCTAGCCAACTCATTTATATATTTTTACGACTCCAATGGCCCTTAAAAACGCATATCCATTCATATTTTATACGCAACCAAGTGGTATAAAATCGAATAAAGCAATGGAATACCGATATGTATGCCGGAAATCATGACTGAATTACTCATTTAATAAATATCGTTTTTAAAATATCGGTTTCCCGTTCATTTGGAATTATATTCTACGAATTTTCTGAATAATTTTTTTATGAAATACCATTTGATTTATTTCCCGTTTTTTCCGTTGAATTTAAAATTGGTTTTCATGTTCAGTGGGTAAGGTTAATAAGGATTCTCTAATGAAATCGGGAACGAGTTATTACAACCAAATATAAAAACGGAAACAGTCAGCGCAACTGTTTGTATTACCATTTTAGATTAGGTAAATAAACAATTAGTTTATAAAAAAAAAAATAAAATTGAATTGTTTGGGATTCGGCTGAAAAAATATCAACACTCAGTACCATAACACAATTCACTAAAGGCAACTATTATAAATTTATTTAATATCGTTAAATTAATTTTTGACTTAGGCATCGCGGAAAAGATTAAGACTGCTGCTAGAGTTGTAAATTTACATACTGATAGTGCTAAAATTCTTTCCAGCGACATCAAAATTAAACATTTTAAAAACTTCTTAAAACGAATGTCATAAAAATGGAATACACTTCCTCGGAAAAAATTTACAAAATACCTGTGTTATATAGGTTTGGTTCTCATACAACTTCAAAGCTGGCGACCTACACATGTATGTAGTTGGACATTTAGGCATTCTTCAATGATTCATTTTGCACTCTCCTTTGAAATATTCATAACAAAAATAACTGAATGGAATAATGGGATCTCATGCAGTGTGGATACTGACGAATCAAGAATAAACTACGGAGTTAGAAATTGCACCAACTTCAAGCAAGCAATTTTATTTTGAGGCGCCTTAATTTTCTACCAAAGTTGCGAGACAAGGATCGTCATTTTTCTTTATTGTAAATAAGAATCCGCTGGACATCCAAATCTTGAGCTCAATATTTACGAACTTTAGAAAAGAATCTCAAGTCCTGCTGCACAAGTCATTGGCTTCTTTAACTAATCAGAGTTTCAAACCTCGATGAAAAGTTATGAACGTATTTCGGCCTAGAAATTGCATTTGAATAAGTTCAAATGGGCTTCTATCTGTTTAAAATTTGCTTAGAATACTGTATATGAACATATCTATATAGGTATCTATGAACACATACATATATGTATGGGTAATTTACCTTATTTTGTTATAATAAAAGTCTCGCCTTCCCTCCACAGACAACGCAAGCTACAAACAGGACCAAACCAATGAATCGTAATTAATTCGAGATTGAAGCTTATTTCGACGCTCACTTTTTGGTACAAGAACTGCAATATTTTCCATTACTTAAGTAAACAAAATAATATTCAGTATTCCAAAAAATAAAAAATAAAATAGGAAAAACAAAAATATGGTTTTAGTTCCAGTTTATTTAGGTACACCCAAATTCCGGTATTCAAAGGTTTTTTCCTGCCATGTTCATAAAGGAACTGGGAGAGCCCAGACTCAATGGTGCCCTTTCCGAAAAAGGTAAGTGAAAAAAACTGGATAAATGTATGTTTTGTTTCTTGAAAGCATCCCTTGGGGTCGAAGGTACCTAACATAAGAGCAAGATTTTCCCTTCGATGTGCTTTTCTTTCAAAGGGTTACTTCATTTTGAATCGTTTGCCGGAAAAGAAAATTGTTTTTTATTATTCTAAATAATTTGAAATTTATCAAAACCATTTTTTGCTTCGAGATAAAAGGATTTTATTTTAAAGAAAAAAGTTTCTTGGTAGATGGAATAGCATGTTCGCTTCCGGAAAGAAGCGAAGTGGCTTTTTTAAATGTTAATGATGTTGCAATATTGTATTTGAAAAGTTGAAAGTCTTAAAAAATAAAAATAAATTAAAAGGAAAATACGTATATAGGTACATATGTACGGGTATGTGTACTTAAAGAACTCATTAGTCTGAATTAATATTCTCTTCTTTCTATAATTTTCTATTATTGATCAATTTTGCTTAAGGCTTAAGGGCCTTAAACATAATGTGAATCTATAAAGATAAAAATCAATAACATGATATTTCCTTCTACTAAAGAAATATTATCGATATAAATACAAATCACCTAATTTATATAGCTAATTTTTGTTCAATATGTGTTTTTCTATAGGTTAAACATTCATATATCTTGCACATCTCTCATAAATAACCAATCAAACGTGTTCACACAGCGGAAAAAAAAACCGAAAAGGCAAGGTCCTCTACTCAATTACCTGATGTTAAATTAACATACATAATAAAATATCACGTGGACTATTGGGCGTGCACACCTCTTCAGTCTGGGCTTGGTTAATGTTTTACAGGCGGTGGGCGTGGCTGTAATTTCTCTATTATTAAATTTAATTCTCCGTAACTTAGGCCTACTCGTATACAAAATTTAAGCGAAAGCATATAAGAAAAAAAACTTGAACGATGATATAAGGAAGCAATTTTTTTTACAATTCAGGAGAATATAAAATCACAACACAATGAAATATTTTGATGTCTGCTAAATTAAAAATTACGAGTGATATATTAATATGTATATATTAGATGTGGGCTGTTTTTCAGGGAAAATATATTGTAGGGGTTGTTTTGGTTGGTTAAAAGTAATAATAAATATTGTAGGTTCATATGAATACATTTCGTTCTTAGTGTATGACTCTGATTAGTGACGAATATGAATGGAATGAAGGGGATCTAAAGTTTTTTTCCTGGCTGCAGTTGGGAGTTTAAGAAGCTTTTTCAATGACAAATTATACTCTCGGAGGTTTATCATTGCATGCCAAGAGGTGGTAACCCAAACAATTTTTAGGTTTTTATGCTGACTCAAACCAATGTCAGCTTTACTAACTACTAGGCCATACAAAAGGTATATTACTCGTTTCGAAAAAACAAACAAAAAAAAACTTGACTTTTCTATATGTTTCAAAAAACACATAAATTGGAATGATATCAAATTGATTACATAAGAGATTTCAATAAAGTAGACATAATAAAGCTCAGTTCATTGTTTTATAGTTAACATTAGACATTAAGGTGAGAAATAGAACATAGGTTTACCGAATTCAGTATTCCACTGCACTTAGCAAGGTGAAGAAAATGGTTTGGTGAAAACTAGATACTGTGGGACCTATTTAAGGTCTGCCATAGCCTAGTGGTTAGTGCGTTGAACTGCGGAGCGAGCTGGCACAGGTTCTTTTCAGAAAAAAACACCGCCAATTATTCCTCTGCACCACCCGTCAGCAGGCAGAACATGAATGGTTATGAGAAGTTATACCCAGTGTGGTCCTGCTCCAAGTCTGAGTAATTTGAACATGTATTCCATAATATAGCCAAAGATCATGTAAATCAACAAGATGCGATTAGCATCAATTGTTTTGGGCCCCGGGCTAATAAGTATGTTGCTCCGTCCAGACATTTGCAAAAATCAGAAAAATGCTGTGAACTAGGTTTTAATATGCTTTCAGAGAATAATGAAGTTCGATTTTTTTATTTTTTTTGTTTAATGGATAAAGTAAATTCTTTACAAATTTGCAATTATTCAAAAATCTAACACAGCTATTTGTGCCTTCATTCTCTCTCTCTTATTTCTAACTTTGCTTTATGGAAACATCATTAAAACCCACCAAAAAAAATCCTTACACTGCATGGTTTTTGCCCATGGTACTGAAAACTGATTAATGCTTCATAGATTATACATACTACACGCAGCGGGAAATTTCTCTTTAGTCATATCCAATCACATTGATCTTCTTTTATTTTTTCCATCTAGCGAGTACAAATTTTATCATCATCATTCTATCGCAGCATCAGTGGGGTAGTTATATTTTTTGTTCCCCGATTTTTATCTTGTCTGGTAGTTGTTTACATTTTATGTTCGACTGTCGTTCGTTAGATAGAAAGTGTGTGTACAGAAAAACCTTGTTAATTCGAGCCTCTTTAAAAAGAAAAAAAAATCGATTTCCACATATATAACTTTATATAACGTGTTCAGCTGGTTGTCTAAGGGAAACGAAGTTATGGGTATAGCTTGTATCCGAAAAAGCAATGAAAAATATACAAAAAGTTAATAGGTTTATCCACCTCTGCCTCTTTAGCGTTACGCTAAATAGTTGCTCCATTCAATCTTTAAGGTATCAGTTAAGAAAATACAAATGCAAATTTAAGACACATATTTTACAGCACACATTATTTACAGAAAGAAATATTTTAAAATTACATATATATATGTATAAACATATATCATTAACCGCATATGCGGACTACATTATCCTATATTTAAAATTTCATTATCATTTATATTTACGAAAGCAAACAAATTTCATTTACTCCTTAAAAAAGTTTCAAGGATTAATACTTTGCGGTGAAACCTTCGACTCATCTTCAAGTCGAAACTGATATAAAAATATCCTCAAAAGCATACAGTATATGATCACTACGTAGTACAACGAAGAAGTAATAAAGATTTAAATTCATTATAAATATCATCACATAAAAAAATGTTCACTTATTGATAAGAATGGTACCGGTCGGCTTATCAAAACCTTAGAAGTTACTCACCTAACAGCATTAACAACAGCAGGTGGGTTGAGAAAAGTAATCCGAACCGGCGTAGGTACTCCATCAGCATTTTTATAATTATTTCTTTTGGGGTAACGTATTTTTTATTATTATTAATAAATTTGATATCCTTTTCGTGTGATAGCGATGCCAATTTTATGAGAGATTGTGTAAAATTTGCACTTTTTTATTTTTATTTTTATTTTTATTTTTCATTAATACTTTCACTTTATGACACTCATTTTGGGTTAGAACTTAAAACAACCAACAAACACGAGCCATCTGATTCATAAAACTTTGAAGGAAGATTTAATTTCATTGGAAAAGAAGGAGAACACACATTTTTCATGGATCGTTAAAACTTTCCAAAAATATTATGAGCTCAACAGCGGACATTGTGATAATATTTTTGGTGTTGTTGTTGTTCATTGAAATTTATTTACTGCAGACGCACTAAATCTTGTCACTTGGTAAACGCTCAGCACAGGATGAAAATTACAAGAGCGGTAAGTAATGAGGGTTGGCGTTTTCTTTTTTAGTAGGGCTCTCATCACAGTTCGTGGTTGTAGGCTGATATTTTATTAAATCTATTTACTTGAGCTAACACTTGAAGTGATACCCTATTGTATTTCGTAGGTCCTCTGGAGTAAGTCCGTATATTTGTGGGTTTTTGTTTCCTTAGATAGTCCTTCAAGCATATATAATTCACATACACGATGCCGCATAGTAAATCACTCTGTTGGTCTAGATTGCTGAAATAGGAAGCTAATGCTTATCTCCTTGCAAGCTGTTTCATTGATGTAAAGTTGAGGCGTATGCAATCGGTACCTCTTTACGGAGGCGTATACGTAACTTTTTTCACAGTTTTTATTTTTCTAATTATTATTAATTAATTTTCCTTTCTTAGAATGAAATGCTTCACTCTTCTTTAAAAGAGAATACATTTTTTTTAATTTTCTCAAACCAGAGTAAATCTCTATTTAATTTCCGACGCACATACTCAAATGACATTTTTAAAGAAAGCTGGCCATTTCAAATTACACACTTTAATCCGAACACATTATACTCGCGTTAGGCGAAACTTAATCCTTTTCGGGTGTCATATCCATCACTCGCATAGCCCTTCAAAACATGTTACACGACAATACTCGCGAAAATGAAATTTTTGCTTTGGAAAAAGAGTGAATTACTTGTCGGCGTCTCTCCCTCATATTTTCGTTTTTTTTTTTTTTCTTTGAACACTTCGTAACATGAAAACGAAACCAAACTCCAAGAATGACGAGCACAAACCACTTGAAATGTGTAACACGATTTACGCACGCAACCGAGCTTCCGAATTCATTTACAAGCAGAGAAATTATTCAGGATATTTGAATTAAGCACGAGCACCCTTGCAGCAGGATTTTCCAAGTAATACTGTTTTGACGAAAGAGAAATTATGTGAAAATTTTAGGTCTCCATGAAGATATTCTCATGCAATTTATGTGGGAGGTTAAAAGGTACCTGGTTCGCATGCGGAAAGCTTTCGCAACAGAACCTACTATGTGTGTTCTCTTAAATCACCCGGCTGTGAGTTCTTTCTCTTTGATGAGAATGAAGATACTTCAGAGCCTAGCGATGACTACAACTAGGTCAAAAGAATTGTGTTAGGAAGGCCATGTGTAGATTGGCGCTGGTAAACGTGATTATAGCCAAAAACTGTATGCACAACAAAGGTACATTTTTTTATTCCCCTCGGCGTAAATATTGATGAAACCCACTATTTTCGTTTAATTTCATATTTTGAACTAAATTTATTGATACTTTATTTTGAAATTAAATTTGTATGTTTAATTATAGATAAACGATAGATTATGAGACTTAAAACCATTCAGAATCTAGATTTTGAAAATTTTACTTTTTCTGTGGTTTTTTACCTTCGCATACAACCCATGCACAAAGCCCAACTAGAGGAATACGTGTATGATGTATCTATACAAGCACTTGAACTTTTCACCCCTTCCAAACGAGTACTTAATTTTTCAAAACACAATCACAAGTGTAGTTCCCATTTTAGATGGGAGCTGCGGTTGCAACCCTTATGAACCCATACAATTTACAATGTGCTATGAAACTTTTGATCAACATACTATATATCATCTATCCGGTAGGAAGTCTGATGCATGGTAACGTTAGGAGAACGAAAAGTTACTCTGTCTACAAGCTTGTTACTTTGAGCTTCAAATGCAAATCAATGCGTATTGAATTCTGCCATGCATCCATATGGATGACTACTTTAATTAAAGAACCAAACTGAATTGACGATTTCACTATAATTGCATGCACTGCTTTTTAGAAGTATGATGGATTGAATATTTCATCTCTCCCCTAATAGACTCATGAATATTTTATGGTTTTGTAGAAATGTAAATAAAAATTATCCTTGTGACTAAATATTGGCCTTTAATATGAGGTAACAACTTTGAGCGACAATGAAAACCTAATAATTATTGCCGTGATTTCTTAAAACTTTGTTCGAATGGCACATGGTCTTTCGACAAACATTTTAGATCTGTCAAATAGTTCTCTCAAAAGACATTCCTCAGAGGCCTTAATAAGGCAGACATACAATTTTCCTTCTTTCAACAATTCTATTCCAAATTTACCTAAGATATTCTGTTCAGTATCATAAGATTAGTAAATTTTCAAAAGGTTTATTTTGCAGCTGAATTTCGCCCAACTTAAGGCTCTACTTCACAGGTATATCACCCACATGACTTAAGGCTGGGAATTAAGATTTTATTGTGGTTTTCTCTACTAGTGCGCAAGGGAATAAATATGAGATGGTGAAAGATTTTAAACTTCTCTGATTACTCAAACTTGGAGTATAAAATGTTTGTTAAACTTTCAGCCTAGACTACTAGCAATTTAGAAAATTTGAAATAAGTGGATATGATATTGGGAAAAAATTTGCATTATTCTTTATTAAGAAGGGAATATTTTCGCAATCTACATATATATATAAAGCAGTAAGTCCTGACTGATTGAATTTTTGCTCCAAAGGGGAGATACAGGGTGTTCCAGTTTGTATGGAAAAACAAATTTAAATTGGAATGAAGAATTAAAATTTGGTAGGTAAATTCTGCAACAAAAATAACGAAACACGTAGTTCGCCGTTTTTCAAAATTATATCCACGGGCCAAGATACAGAGTTTTCATTTATTTTTCTTTGGTCTTATTCTTGCTTCTATGGATACACTACACAGTTCATTTACAATGCATTCGCAGTTCATAGTAATTCGAAGGGGAACGGGTGTGTGTATGATGTGGTTGGACGGATCTTTAACTATCTATGAGACTACAGAACCGATTTCAAAAATTCAATACTGAAATGGTGACACTTTTTGCTATCTTTTACCTTTGAAAGTTCAATAGGAACAGACGATTTATAACGACTTAGTATAAACCTTAGTATGTATTTAACGCGTGCGTAGCCGCGGGGGAACTGCTAGTATCTATTAAGATCCAACCGCAAGGTCAAGGCATTGGATCAGACTTTGCCGATTTGTAACCTAAATTAACTTTGACATTTTAATGTCCATTATATTCCATAGTAACAGAACATTAACTTGGAAATTTGAAACGGGTTTACCGTCAGTTAAATTCAAAACATGTTCACACCTTAAGCTATAATTATGAAATCTCCCTTTTAACAGTATTTTCGGGTACTCTCATACCAGCCATTAGACAACTCAGGTTAATGTACTTCCCAAAAGTTATTTTCAAAGGTATTCACTACAATGGACAACAAAAGCGCCCATCTCCTCCATGCCACAATACTAATTACACTCCATTAGACATAAGAGTACATTTCATGCGGAACATTACCCAAGCAACGAGCGGACAATGAAGTTGAATGTATTTTCATGGATTAAGATAAGCGAATGTGCTAACGTTACCCCTATATGTCGCTACGGTAGACGCAGAAAAGGGAGATGTTGTGTACGCTGTTACGGTGGTACCTTATACTTACCTTTCCGCTTTTCTATATCTAAATGTAAAATTATTGTCACGCCCTAGAGGGAGGGAAAGACACAATTTCATTAGGGTCTCAGTTACCTATCATCAATTTCTATAGAAACTGGTTGTGCACCTACAGAAACAACAAGTTTAATAGTATGTATACCTATTAGTGCGGTGTGTACTTATGTTTATATGTGATATAAGTGCTCGCGGTGATGCAGGTGCGCCAATAAGCATTGAATGTGTTGACATATTATTAGAATATATGTTAAGAAGTATGTGTACTTAAAAAAATGTTTTGCTGAGTTGCTTAAATGGTCAAGAGCCTTTTAACAAAAATTGTTCGAGATAAAGGTCTTTGATTGTTTGTTTAGTATGCATTTGTCACTATAATTTTTCATTAATGTTTCGACGTTCACAAATTTTGAATCTACGTGAACACTAACACTCGCCGTTATTTAGTATCTAGTGCATTGGACTAAACTGCTTAGCGAGCTGACATAGGATCAAGCCTCAACAAAAAAAACCAAAATTCTTTTCTGTTTAGCAATGACAAACTTCCGAGAGTACATTTTGTCATAAAAAAACTTCTCAATTAGCCGCGAAAAATATAGCATGCACTACATGAACGGTCGTAGTGTCAAATACAGACAAGCAAATCATTAATGCATACATATGCAAGATAGGCTTATTTCGAACCTATGAAAAAGAGTTGTAGATGCAGTTATGCAATATTCTATTTGAAGCTTTAAAGTATTATAGATTTATTTTTTATTATTAACGCGCTGGGAAAGGTTTATGTCTATCCTTAAACTAGGGCACAGCATTTATAAAATTAGAGGATAGACAAAGAAGATACCGATGCACGTTGTCGAGTGAGTGCATTTTAAAATTTGGTCGATAACTTGGGAATTCATAACTCCATTGACAAGCTCATATCATTCGTTCCTATTCTGCACCGAGATAAGGATTTCCTCATTATCCATAACTGAGTCTGTCGACCTGGTACGGTTATGTAAGTGGCTATGAATTTTGTTTTATATTCGTTTACTTTCAGGCATCCTTCAATTAGAATTCCTACGTTTTAGATGTTGATGACTACATATTTGCCTACAATAGTGAAATGACAGTCTCCATTATCTAAAATTAAGCACTAGCAGAGGGTAAGCAATCGCACATGTAAAAAACAAAATATTTATTTGTCTAAATGCCCAATGTGGTACCTATTACGTTCGTAGCAAAAAGTCATCGAATCAGACCCATTTTCATAATATACTAGTGGCCTATTTCACCAACGTACAAATTTGTATTTACAAGCATTTTTTAACAAAATTTGTTACTTTTTAGAACAAAATATCGCAAATTTTGTTAAAAAATGCTTGTAAACACAAATATGTAAGTTGGTGAAATAGGCCACAGGAATAAGGCATGACAAAATAATTGATTCTGAACGCCTTCTAACTTGTCCTTCTCACCTAGGTAAGTGATTGCCAATGATTTAAATGTCCAGCTCAGCTCGTATTTCTTAATCATACTTGACCTAAATTCCTTTCTATAGTGTTGCACACTTCTAGCTGAAAATCTGTTTCCAAATAATTGACTCCATAAGAAAATCCAATGGATGCAATTTTCTATTTGATGTGACCAGTGCAGCAAATAAATTGAAAGACATTATACACAATAGTTTTAACTTTTAAAATGAGAATGTTCCTGGGCGATAGATTTCGATAAAGCTTCCACAATTTAAGTTCTGGTAGTTTTCGAGACGAATAGTGGATCCAGGCTAATGGGCGATTTTGTTGACGCCCAATTAGGAATAGAATTAAGAAAGGAACTCAATGACATTTGCCTTCCGAACATGAGTAAACTAGTAGGCCGTAAAATCCTGCATATTGATATTCGAAAATAGGTTTCTGGAATCTTCAATTATTTGTACTGGCGGGTAAGAGTTTTAAGTTACAATGACAAGGTTAATGTGAACTTCATAAATCGAAGTTAAAATTTCTTGGTGATACTTGTATATAATTTTCACTTGCTTTCAATGTCGTGAAGATGTTTTGATTAATGCAGAAGATAACCATGTTACAGCCAACACTCAGCAGGGTATTGTAGATAGTGGAAATGTTGGATTATGTTATTTAAGGGTGGTTTTGTTAAAATTTTCAACATCAATTACTTACATATATACTTTTCGAAAAAATAATTGTGCGAGACAAACGGAGGATAATTACGAAATAATAATGAAAAAATGAATTACTTCTTAAGGTGGCGCTACAGTCCGGGGTGGATCTGGGTCTCAACCAACAAGCGTCTCCAGCCAGCTCGAAAAAATTAATTGCTAAAAGAAAAAAAAAAAAAAACCAAAAAAGTATTGTTAGCTAAATTCGTGTTAAGCTTTCAAAAAAGCATTGAATAAATCATTTCACCTAACGTACCATGTTAAGAAACTTCCTGTATACCATCCCGACACGATTCTTAAATCTCTATTACATAACTGCATATCTGAGCTCTTTATCGGAATGAATTTGTGTCGCTTTTCTGGGTTTTATTCTTGGAAAATAGCCAGGAGTGATGTGGGCCCTTCGGCTGTGAAAAAAAATCTGAAAAGCAAACGGTGGCACCTAAATATACTCAGACAGAATCGTTTTTGCACGTCAAAAGAAAAAAGATAGCCCAAGGAAGCCCACTGTTTTATCATTTTTCTTAACAGCACTTGTCTTTATTCTGTTCAAGACAATATACCACAATCATTGTGCCACATAAGCAAAATAATTTCTTTCCTCTTCTCAAACAAACACAACAAAAGTCAAAGCCAAAGATAAAGAGAAGATAACAGAAGGGAACATTTTCCTAACCCGTCGCCAAATGGTTTAATTTTTTTTTATTCTTATTCTTGCTAAACTAACTCAAAATAAAAAAACATGAAAAGAATACGAACATAAAATTAAGACTGCAATATTCTTCGCGAAGAGAAACTTCCCATTAATGGCATGCAAAAGCTTCATTATATAGGACATTAAGATTTTTTTTCGCAACTATTATCTTACGTCTTTTATTGCCAACTTGTGGTTGTGTCATCTCATTTGTTTTCCTTTTTCTTAACTCGTTATACTCCCTAAACAGATGAAGCAGATGTTATTCAAGCGGCGAGAGCTGCATGAAAGAAGTTAAAACGACAAAATCCGATTAGGAAAATGAGAGCAAAGGAAAAATTTTAAAAAATTAGAGATTTTTGTCTTAAGAGGACCCTGATACCGAACATGGTGTGACCCATTGAAGCGATGGTCGTTTGTTTGGAGACCAACCTGAGCTGATTTAAATGTAGATTGCGAGTTCCAATTTCGCTAAGACTTTAACCGCTATAATCCCCATACCCATCAATCAAAGAAGTATCATCATCTGCGGAAAGGAGATACAGGGATATTTTCGTCAGTTAATGCTAAATTTATAATGAGGTTCGGTATGACGTTGTGAGGATAATCTCTGTGTGATAAGTTATAAAAACCACACACACAAATGCATATCTGTGGTTGGAGCAGTGCATTCAATGAGTGGATCTGCTGTAGTCCTTGAACTTATCATTTGGAGGCATCAAATACGTTTTTACGCGTCAGAATTCTTAATACATCAATACATATTTACGGGTAGACAAGTTCAATTGTTTTCTTCTAAGAAATTCATCAAAGTCTGTCAATATTGAGTTTGAAAATTAAAAACGTTATTTAAATCGAAAAAAGATAACCGCAAATAGCCTCAAAATTATCTTTGTAGCCCATATGATGCGTGACATACGATTATTATGCCACATAATGTTTTAAAAGAAATCGACTCAGTCTGCAAAATGTAAACAATTCAGAGACTGAGTGGTAGAGCTTACCTTCGATTTATACCCAAAAGTGTCTTAAAAATATTAGAAACTGGAGCACTTCTCATTTCTAAAAAAAAAGTATTTTGCAATTGTCTTCTGCTTGTTATACAACAAAAATGTTTGCAAGAAATCTTAATTGTTACGAAAGAAATATCTGCTTCAACGTTTCGCATCATATGGTGATTGCGAATTTAGTCATAGTCTTACAAATATTCAGATGCTTGAAAAGGTATTTTAAAGTTTTTAATTCTATAAATAGATAATGGGGCTTTAATTAAATTTGAAATTCATACGCCTTCTCTAGGATTGTAAACTGAATATGGTGGACTAAAAATTAAGACAAACGAATAGTAGATTTTCTACTGAAGGTTACTTTCCCTTGACTTATTGTTCCATTATTGAAAAATCATTTCAATTTCATATACCTAAAGGTATAAAGGTTTTTTTTCAAGTTACCTCTAAAGATTCATGCACAACCACAAATACCTTTTTGAACAAAAATCACCATGACACCATATAATATTCAACATTTCGTTGATTAATAAACCAATGGGATACCTTATACCCGGAATATACATGTGTGTATCTATCGTATGGAATGAGCATGAAATTTCTATCCAATGCTCTCATATTTTTAAAATGTTGAATGCATGTAAGTTTCTCCTTCACTCACCGCCCCAAAGAAATTGTTTGAGTCTACTCTCAAGTAAAAAACTTTTATTGCTTCTCTTTCTTCTAGGTATACATAAACCTTCCGCCGCCTACAGGACAGGCTTTACATCATCTGTTAGTTTACATTCAACCATTCGATTCTCCTTATATTGTTTGTTATTAAAATAAAATAAAAAATTTTAATTGCATTAAAATTTGCAATGCACTTTAAAGGCTTATTTGCCTTTTATAAATATTATATACATATCTACACAAACATATGAGCGATTCTCTACAAAAATAAGTTTTTTTGTGAAAGGAGCCAAAAATGCTCGTCAATGCGAATTAATTTCTACACAACGTTTTTTTTTTAACTTACGACTAACTTTAATTTTGTGGTATCTACGTACATATATAGAAGTTCAAAAGGATACCACTATAAATGCATTGAACGCATATGGATAGGTTAAGTGAAGGAGAGCTATGATGACTATAAAAATAGTTTTTTGACTTTTTAAGCTTGAGAAATGTAAAGCATAATGATTGCCTCTAGTTCGTTAACCATGGCCCGGCCGTAAAATAACTAAACCATACAATAATCCAAAGTGTCACTCTGCTTATGTGCGAACGTCGTTCTCGTATAAAGTGTGTGTTTTATGAAATAATAAATATTCCGTGCGGCAGCTACAGGTCTTGTTTCTGCAATCATTACTAATGTGCGTGATATTTTTTTCACACGAAGCCGGACGACTTGAAAAGTTTCCCATGCCATATCTCATGTTGTTGCCTGCGGAGAGATTGGTTGATTAAAAAGAAAAATCTTGTTTATTGTTTCTCTGAAGTTCGAATCTGAGTCAGAGTGCTTAGCAATTCAATGTACTTACCACCCCAGCCAAGGCCAATAAAAAACGATAAGTTATTATAAATCCGAATTTATCTATCCTGCTTTGAATATATAGGTATGCACACATAGGATATCGATATAAGTGTCAATTTCGAAAAATGTTATGAAAGTTCTTGGACTGTGTTGACTGCTCAAAAAATCCTCTTTACGTTCTTTCACGTGGTATAGATATTTATGACATCCTTCCTTTTACATATGAGGAGGTAGTCTTTAATAAATGCGAAAGAAAAACAAATGAAAAGATAATGAGAGTGCAATAAATTTCGCTGGAAAAATTAACCTTTCCGAAAGCGATTCCATATGAATATACTCCCAACCATACGATGAAATTAAGTAAGCACTCTTGCTTATTTGAATGCAAATAGCTGTGATCGCTTGCATTGCATTTACAGCCAATTACTCCCACCGAGATTCGAGTGTTTTACAAAGCGATACCGCAGGATATTTGCATTCGATCGGTGTACAAACGGTATATCCTTTCAAGGAACGCGTTCAGTTTTCTTTACCTATGGCGTGGTATAATTTACCTGGTGTGTAATAATTTACTCCAAGAAAGGGGTTTTCGTTTCATCACATGCACGTAAGGCAATTAATTAAACCGTATGCCATACTCCATTGAAATAACATTTGCACCGTGTTCTCCCAATTGTGGATGGAAGACAAGGTGTTTTACAAGTTTCAAATAATTGCGGTGAGTTCCCTTATCAACCCGAAGTGATTCCCTAGGAAGTGACCATTATTTTTCTCTTATCCACACCTCACCCAAAGGAAAAGATAGCATTATCCAATAAGGCCAGAATGAATGTACAGCAAGGATAATAAAAAGAACAGATAAACTGTCTTAAGTGTTAGACGAGCTGAACTAAACTTTTTAAAAAGGAAAATAAAGTAAAACAAAAATCAATTTCGAATACGAAGAAGGGATATCCAAATGCTGTGTACTCTCCTTCGAATTCATAGTTGGTGAGTTTAAACGGGAACAGCTTGTGAGGGCTTGTATCCCCCTTAAAAAAAAAAGAGGACAAGGGAATTAAAAATTATCTTCTATGAAATTGAGAGTATGTTTTTTGTTTTTTGTGGAAAAGTTACAGGGTTCGTTGTAATGTGATACATCGCATGCGATAAATCGCATCGGTGTGGGTTCTTGATTATGCCTTTTTGGCCGGAGAAGTTTGCATTCGATTCAAATGATATGCGAATGAGTGGAGAAATGTGTGTTGGGTATAAAAAATCGTTTACTTGCAGGGAACACAGAAGAAAACAATTACAAAAATGCAAATGATGGGGTTGACTTATTGTTAGGTAAATCTTTAATTGAATAGAAAAGCGAAGGGTTTCCTTGTTAAGTTTCAAATAACTTGAATGGTGATAGGTTGTACAATAGGAACTATATTTGTTTAAAATTCTAATACGAAGCACAGTTTTTGGCATGAATAAGCTTAAAGACCATTGATTTGTGAGACATAAATACGCATTTATGTTTTTGCTATTACATACTTAGATTTGGCTCATTAAAGTTTATATTTCAATTTAAATATATACGTAGCAAAAAAAACAACATTATTTAATTTAATTGAGGGTATTCAAATAAAAAGATAAATTTTGAATTTCATGAGATTATGGATAAGCCGATGTATCTGATTTTTGGTGTAGATTTGGGCTGGAGGACTCATTAGACTATTCTTCTTCGAAAATGGTGTCGGTAATCCTGTTATGAATGGCAGCTTAATTTGTAGTTCGGAAGCTGCCCGCTAACAGAAGTGTAGAAAGAATAAAATCAATGGAAAATAACTTTTATGGAGGTTATTTTGTACTAGATGCTAAATTAAGGCATTTACAACTCAACAGTGTATGTGGCCAAACGCTATGGATAAACCAGAATAAGAATCCAAACTATTTGATTTATTCATCACTTTAACCAGCGATAACCATCAGCAGTCCTATGGTACCAACAGCCCAACCAATGCGTGCGTCGACTGGCCATATTAATTACTCGTATTTCCTTCCATGTCCGAGTATCGTCAAAATAAAAATTAATTTCCATCATAATCTATAAGCATATTTGAATTTCGCAAATCATTGACTCAATTTCTATTACTAGATCCCAGTAAAACATGACCTCGCTCGTTTTCTTTCGTCATTTGTTGACTTCGACCACAATTTCCTATATGCAAACAATACCAAATACAAATACTATTATCGCGACGAATTGACAACGAAGAAGGAATGTTTCTAGAAAACAATTCATTTTTCCCTAGCAAAATATTTCAACAGAAATGTTGCCTACGTTGAGAATGCGTATAAAAACGGGCCTACGCAAAATTCTTAATAATTCGAAATAAATTGTTTTATTATTTGCTAGCTATCAATAATTTCCCAACACATTTGAGCCTGCGTTATTTTCGGAGGTGGGGAGGAGGATGTTCCTAATGAAACGTAATCTAAGCATAACCGGCATGCCTTCCGATTCTATGATAAAACCAAACTGCTGATGCTATTGTGAACTCAAAGTCCGTGAAATTGGTGGTCGAGTTAATAGCAAACCAACATCCGGCTCCACAAATGGAATTTTCCACTTCATGGATTCACCGAAGTTCGTTTAGTTCATATAAGTTTATTTAACTCAGAACGTTGTGGTTGTTTTACTTACATACCATACATGTGTTTGTACATACATAACTGCATTTAATTTGGTTATTATTGAATAAAAGTTAATTATATGCATCGTAGAGCTTGCTTATTTTAACTATAAATAGAACCAAAATGTCGTAAAACTGAAACACACGTTGTTTACGTAAAACGTTTTCTAATTTTTATTTTTTTTTCTTTCAAGAGGAGATGTCGTTAGATGTCCCCATAGATTTGTTATTATTTTCAATTTATCGTGGAAATATTTAAACCCTCTAAGTCTGACAAAGAGGATTCACAAAAACGTGTTTTGTTTATAAGTCGAGTGAACTAAAGACTCATAATGGGAAAAGGTATTTTATAAAATTTCGATAACGAATTTCCAATGGGAATACGCTTTTATAAGGACTAACTTTGCAATTTAATTTTCTAAAGCAGTCGACGAAATCACGAGAAAGAGGCCCTACAGTAAACAATGTGAAAAAGTATATTTATAAAATGTTTAAAAATACATATGACCGGAGCAAACTCGATCACGTCATATGGCTTATGGATTGATATGATTCCGAAAAATATTGTTGAACGCGCTACCAACAAGGGGTGCAGGATAAGAACTCACTTTTTTGCAAGTAGAATCGGAACTAAAAGGTATCCAAAGAAGAACATGATTTAAAATCGATCGGTAGCAGTAGGTGTCGATATTTGTATGATTTCCTTAAGAACTTATCCATTAACTTAATACGTTTGTATAAATCATAATATTTAGAACATTTAGCATCCCCTAAACTCAGTTATAGAATAAAATGAGGGGCTTCAGAAACAGCTAAGGATTGAAGTCGAACAAATCAAGAGTTATATAAAGGAAGACAGCCTCACCGCGGCAACGCTTTAAAAGCTTTGACTCTATTACTGTTGATGAAAGAGTTTGAGAGGCAGCTACATACATATGAAGATAAATATCAATGATTTTCCTAAATGGTAGTTTTGATTATTTTAAGCACAGGGCACTTTTTCCAGATATTTTCTTTATGCAAAAGGTCTTTTGCAATCAGTGCGAGTATATTTGTAAGGGCTACAGTCGGAGTGGTTGTAATAGCACCAGTGCGGTGCCCTGGCATGCTAATTGCTTGAGGTTTTTGACCCTTTACACTGCTGCCCACCCGACTTGGTAGCCATAAGTCATGTATTCTGGGGGTTAACATTCAGTCAACATCGTTTAGCCCAGTTGTTGGACCGACTACAGTAGTTTCGTAGTTGTTAAGAATTACCTAACATCTCTCCAGTCTCTAAATTACAATCATTTGAAATAAATTCGCTATCACCTACCAAGTCGATCCTAACCGTAGCGTGTATTTGTAATTCATTACATATTTATATTTTCGCAATCACTTTTCTAGCTGAATCACTAACAATACATTATGACTAAGAACTGGAATATGTTAAATGCATATTAATTATTTAAACATGTGTTGCCAGCATGAGCATCTATTACAGGCTCTATGTTGTTTATTCCTATCATATTATCGCCTTACAACTATGAAGTAACCGAGGCGCCGCTTGGCCCTTTTTAAACGCATTTTCTGCCCACCAACATGAGTTGGGGGTAGGCTTACCTACCCATTATAACCACCCAAACATAGACTGGTTGCAGTGATTCCCACAATGCGAAACTCTAGGCCTGTATATTTCAAAATTAATTATGATGTAATAAACCGACTGTAGGCTTATGTGTATGGCCCTCTAGTCTGGCAGTATTGAAAGGTAGAGGAGAGATAGCACCAACTTTGTGTTTGCCCGCAGTGTAAACTATGCTTAATATAGCCTTGCATACAGTAGTCTTAAATATGAAAACTCGTGTCCAAAATTAAATTTTATTATTTGTATATGCATTTTGGGATGTATTTTGAGTTTGAAGTTAAAAACCTCCTGCAAGGTTTTTAATTACTATGAATGTAATCAATTAATTATCAATTTTGAGTTCGAAAGCGAGTTAACAATAACAGAAATAGGAAAAAAAATTATCATTGGCCACTGTACGGCATTTAAATTGCATTTTAATTGTGTCAATTGAAAATAAAGCACATGCTATGTAATGGGAAAGAGCGAAGTGATTTGAAGTGGTCTAATGTTTGCCTTAGTTGGCTTATGTAATGCAACTACCGGTGTGATAAAACCGACACTTTTTCCACGTATTGCGTAATTGATAAAAGAGCACATAATTGGTGTGGGATTTTAAATCGCTATGGAAAATTGGCAATTTAAGTGACTAGTTTATAAAAATTCGCTGTGTGTAAGAACATGTGGTACATGTATTATACAAAATAAATTTTGGATTAGACTATGGCAATATTTTCCATTTAATTATCAATAAACCACATTAAAAACAATAAAATTGAAAGGTTTTATGTTAATTTCGAATAAATAAATTTTACTTTAAAATAAGTTTATGTATGTAGTAGGAGTATATATGTGTGTACCTTCGGATACAAAAATCTATATACATAAAGCAGTAAGTCCTGACTGATTCATCATCGCCGAGCCTAAACGGCTTACGCTAGAAAGTTGAAATTTAGACAGCAGTTTCCTTTTGTGGCGTAGGGAAAAACAATGGAGCCATTTTTTGCTCCAAACGGGAGATACAGGGTGTTCAAGTTTGTATGGAAAAACAAATTTAAATTGGAATTAAGAATTCAAATTTGGTAAGTAAATTCTACAACTAAAATAAAGAAACACGTGTTTCGTCATTTTTCAAAATTATATCCACCGACCAAGATACAGGGTGTTAAAGTTTGAAAATAAAGGGAGAAGTCCTGACCGACTTACTCATGACTGCCAGGCCTAAACGGCTAATGCTAGAATCTTGAAATTGAGACAGTTGTTTCCTTTTGCGACGTAGACAACCACTATGAAAGAATTTTTAATCTAGAAGAGGAGATACAGGGTGTTCAAGTTTGTATGGAAACAAAAATTTAAATTGAAATTAAGAATTGAAATTTGGTAGGTATGTTTTACAACTAAAATAAAGAAACACGTGTTTCACCGTTTTCCAAAATTATGTCGACAGGCGAAGAAACAGGGTGTTAAAGTCTGCAAATAAAAGGATAAGTCCTGACTGACTGGCTGATGCTAGAAAGTTGAAATATGGACAGTGGTTTCCTTTTGTGACGTAGACATCCACTATAAAATTTTTCGGAATTCAGCTCCAAAGGGGAGATACAGGGTGTTCAAGTTTGTATGGAATTAAAAATTTAAATTGGAATTGGTAGGTTAATTCTACAATAAAAATAAAGAAATACGTGTTTCACCGTTTTTTCAAAATTATGAATACGTGCCAAGATACAAAGTGTTAAAGTTTGCAGATTTATAGTATGCGCAACCGGAGCCTAAACGGCTAACGCTAGAAAGTTGAAATTCGGACAGTAGTTTCCTTTTGTGGCGTAGAGAAAAACAATGTAGGCTTTTCTTTGAATTTTTGCTCCAAATAGGAGATACAGGGTGTTCCAGTTTGTATGGAAACAAATTTTAAATTGGAATTAAAATTCAAATTTGGTAGGTCAATTTCACAACAAAAATAAAGAAACACGTGCTTCACCGTTTTTCAAAATTATATCAATGGGCCAAGATACAGGGCATTAAAGTTTTCAAATAAAAGGATAAGTCCTGACTGATTGGCTGATGCTAGAAAATTGAAATATAGACAGTAGTTTCCTCTTGTGACGCAAACATCCACTATGAAATTTTTTTTCGAAATTCAGTTCCAAAAGGGGAGATGCAGGGTGCATTCGCAGTTTGTAGCAATTCGACGGGAAACGGGTGTGTGTATGATTTGGTTGGATGGATCTTTAAGTATCTATGAGACTACTGAACTGATTTCAAAAATTCAATACTGAAATGGTGACACTTTTTGCTATCTTTTACCTTTGAAAGTTCAATAGGAACAGACGATTTCTTACGACTAGGTATAACCTTTAGTATGTATGGTGCGCGTGCGAAGCCGCGGGAGGACTGCTAGTAATTGGATAAAAGGATTAATTGAATAACAAAAGCAATCTGATAAATGATTGCCCTGTTTTACAGTTTTAGTAGAACTTTGAATTAATTTTGACAAAGATCACGCTAAAACTCCATTTTGATTTGGCAAAAGGAATTTTGTTCGAATAGTCTACAGATAAAGTTGCAAAACTAACAAAAAAGAGCATGGAAAATGCATGGCGAAAGTTTTACAAAAAAAAAAGTTTCCAGCCCATACAGAAGCCTGTAGAGATGAAGAAGGAATCCTCGGTTTAAGTGTTATTTCGCCATTAAAAAAAATTCCGTAAACTTTTTTCATATCAAACTCCTTTGTGAGTTGTGGCCGTTCTTCAAAGATTCTGTATTCACTTCTCATATTGACTCTTTACACGAAAGGTAAGTAGTAACATAAATGCAAACAACCTTAGAAAACTCTGTAGAAAATCAAATCTCTTCCAATTTTTATCCTAAAATCGGCAAAAAAAAAAAAAAACTTAAATTGAGTCCCTTACTGAGAATTCCACCTCTAAACAACTAAAGAGCTAGATTTAATGGGATTTTCTGTTCAGAGTTAACCCATACCTAAATATGCAAATAAGAACAAACTATATAGATGATATACTTTGAAATAAAAATCCAAACAATCAATCCTGATTGCATCATACCAATAGAACCAACTGCTTAGCAACGTATGTGCTCGTAAGACAAAGGAGATCGCATAATGGAAGCATTATAGTATCTCACTACACAGTATACTTCAATGACAATCACTTCTTCGTGCCCAGATGTTCAACCCAATTTACATTAAATGGAAGCAATCCAACTCTCAATACTTGGCTAATATGTTAGATATTCATTACACTTAGCGAACACAATAGCAAGATGTTAAGCAGTTGGATAAGTTCAACTCCATTTTCGATTTTCTTTAGCGAAGTTACTGAAGCATGTAAGAACAATGAAAGGCACACGTAACAATGTTCCTGTCACTTCAGGAGAAAGGCCAACCAGTAGAAATATGGGACAAATTACCAGGCAATCGGAACTGTATGACTCTTTCAAATTTATCTTGGATTTGTGAAATTTATCCAATGCATTATCTGCGCTGTACTCATACGTCTAATCAAATGGAAATGGATAGGACTTTTTTACATTTTAAACATTTTAACATCGACAACTTACATAAACAAACTATTCTCCCGTTTGGTCAAAAGATCGCTGCGAAAGCCTTTATCCATCAAAACGAAGCGTCCTGGGATTGCTCTCTTTATATAGCTTTAGGACTAAACACCAAAGCAATGGGAAAATTTCTTGAAAAAACACTTCCAACAGATGTTCTTTCTGTTCACCCTTAGAAGAAAGGAAGAAGAAACTTGCATTACAAGGATGTTTTCGTTCGATTTTTTTTTTTTGTGCTCCTTGCACTCATGCACTTCTTGTTAGACGTTGCAGATGCTCCCACATGTTTTATCCGCGCTATCTAAACAACATGAAAAATAAAACTTGGTTAACTTAAGTCAACGTAAAAGCTCTTCTGCCAACTGCTGTCGCAATCCGTGAAGTGCACGAAGAAAATTCTCATTAGACGTAGAACATCTACTAAGTTTACGTTGGTGTGTGTGTGTTTGTGTATGGGCAAGCAGCTTATGTTCGACTACGTAGTGTCTTTTCAGTATTTTTATTTTTATTTTTTTCATTTCTATTCCTCCAAGATTGGTGAAACTTGAGACCAAATTTACTTGTATTAGCATTCAAGGCAGCGGAAAGTTGAAAACTACTTAGATAGGAATGCTTTGCATAGAAGTTAGGGATTTTGTACTTTTAAATTTTGTTTTAGAGGACAGAAAATGAAAATGTCTATTGCCTTTATAATCTGCTAATGTAATGTAACTAAAAGTTTGTTGGTTGCAAGGCATATTATACTTTTTATGTGGAAGTAGTATTTGGAGGGAATTGAAAGATTATCCTTTAGCAGTAGTAGCTGTGTTGTTTTGCCTTAGATTTGGCTGCTTGGGAACCAACTAAATTCAAAAGAATTCAACGCGTTGTACACATTTTTGATTTTTAGCATAAGCGATTAGTTTAGTTTAGAACTTTTTCAGAAATTTATCTTTTGATTATAATTATTATGATGAATTTGAATGCAAAAGACTTGCATTAAGTATAAATAATGTCTTCATGAGTTGAATGCTGAAATACTATATGAATTACCATGCCTCTTTAAATTCTACACTTATAAGATAATATATTGAAACCCTTCACATCTTTAAGACTATACGGACGAAAATATGAGCTGGATGAAGTGTCAAATAACTTCATCGTATTATTTTCTCATTTAAACTTTTTTCTACAAACTTCCAATTAAATTCCTTGATAATAATTTTAAGATCTGTTTCAAATATATTTATTCACACATTAGATTATCTGCCTATCATTAAATCTCCTCTTGCATTGTAAGCCACTTTTGATTTACATTGCTGTTTAGTAAAATGCACCCTAATGTGTGAAAATTCAACCAACTATCAGGATTCGATCATCTTGAAAGCAATTTTTTTTTTTTGGTTCGCTTCTAAATCCTTAAAAATGCTAATTCTTAGGACTTTACTTTATCTCCCTTAAAGCTGTTTGTATCCCCCTCGTGTTTTTCGTCAAAGCTTTCACATAATCTACCGAAAGGAGTTTATATGCATTTTGGATTCCCTATTGTTCGCAAAGAAATTTATTTCCCTAGGTTAAGGAGACTTTAAGTGAGAAATTCTTGTGAAAAAATCCTCGCGTTTCAGGAAGAATTTTACTCGAACCTGTGAACCATAAAATTATTGTATAAATCCGAGTATTAGTTTTGGAATGTACATTCACCATTTACCTTTTTTTTAAATAAACTTCGCATCCTCAACAGAAATATGTACTGAATTTATAATAACCCATTACTAAAATTTTTCCCACTTGGCAGGCCATAAACCCTACGGACAATGGCCAGTGCTAACATTTGCAACTCATAAATTTTAATTGTTAAGCCCTTATAATCCAGACTCGGCACACAACGTAAATACACACACAGAGGATATTTATTAAGTACGAGATTTGTGTATAAAAAATACGGCATAGTCATTTGGTCAGGCTGTTAAGATGGTAGAACGCATTCTAATAACCTCGAAAGTAATGTGTAATGAAATTTTCATTTGGGGTCAACAAATTTCTCGCCTAACTGATTGTCTGGCTTTTAACCTTGAACAATCAGTGATTTATTAATAATAATACCTTTTTTTGAAGTCATGTATCTGTGAGGACTATAATTTAGTAGGGAATGTTCAATTTTGAAGTATTTTCCTATCAGATACATACATACATATATCCAATTTCTGCAGTGCTGCGTAAAAAGCACGGTCGGAGCCCTAACATACGTTTAGGGTGATGATAGAAAAAATATAGTTTTTTCCCATTTTTTGAGAAATAAATTATTTGAAATTTGTTCGGTTTTCTGTATTCGTACAAAGACAATAAATTACTCATACGTAAACATCGTTAAACGACGTTATTATATTTTGTTTATTTTATCCTAAGAATACACTTTTGGTCCTTGGAGAATGCAAGAGCAAAGCCCTCTGGAGAATTAATTTGCATTGTTATTACTTTAACTGTTAAGAGGATGATGTTTATACGATAAAAGGATGTAAAAGCTGTTTTTTAATTTTCCTGACTTCTTTATTACTAAAGTAGTAAAATTCGTCATTCGTATTCATGGTTGTTTTTTTAGGACCGCCTTACATAACTGGTTTGATTTAAGCAAACTTGAAATATTCAATATATATGAGGATATACACAAATAGCCAACGCTATCTTTTTAAAAACACATCTAAGCTTAATTCTAACTTACATTTCTATAGCCCTGATAATTTGAGGCTAACGTCCTTCTTTTTATTCAATAATATGAAAGGAAGTCAGTCGTAAATATATTTTGTATTTACGTATATCTATATGATACACTGTTCACATTATCGCCACAATAGGTATGTAAACTTGTATGCGATTTCAATACAGCAGGAATTTCAAAGCCGAATAAATTTTCAAGGTTAAGATAGCCCAACAAATGGTCAAGTTGTATTTTGTGCCTTTTTTTAATAAACGCAAAAACCAAGTGCTTAATTTTTCTCTTGTATAGCTCATGCTCTTTCTGGAAATACCACTCTTAAAACATTTCATTTTGAAAGCTTAAACAACCCAAAAAAAAGCTTGTGGACTGAAGTTTAACTTTCCTCAGATGCCAGTTTTTATTGTAAAGTCCTTGCGGTAGGACATTTAGTATCCTACCTCCTCTTCGTGCGTGCGTTGGCTCCATATAACTTGAGTCTTAAATTATTCAGGAATTTTTTTCTCGCTGCGAAAAAAGAAAAATCCTTAAAAGTTCAAATGGAATCAATTGGAAACTTATAAGTTCGGAAAATATTTAGTTAATGCAAATTACGGGAAGAAAATAAAAACGTGTATCAAAAATGTAAATGCGAGAGCTTCCTTTTAATCGGGCTTATCAAGGAATACGAAATTCAAATCATCTACCATATAACTAATATAAACTACAATTATTTTATAGCGGTCTAAAACCTCGTCAATCAGATTATAATTTGTGTGCGCGTATATAATAATGGAATGTACACGTGTGTGTATATACATATTTAGTGTGATTTAGTCAATTTAATTTGATGAAGTTTTTTTACATAAAAAATAAAAAGAAATAAAAAAATATTAAATGTTATTGAAAAGTAACACAATTGTGAAAATCTTTAACATATTCAACTCACCTTATGGATTACGTTTTGGATTAATATATATTACACATCTTTTATTGCTGATGCTGTTAGGTATGATATTTTACTTCCAAACGTTGTGTACAATTTATATTTTTAAATGTCAAGGTTATGGAAATATTTACAGTGCAAAAAAAAAAACAGCGCCATTTGTCAATTTCTAATTGACGTCAAGGTGAAATAAGCTATTCAATTTTCTGCTATATTCCTTGGAGTACATTTCCCTAACCACAAAGCGTAATTACGTACACTTCCAGTCGAACGCACTCTGAGTTTTTTTTTTCCTTTTTTGTTTTTCTCATTTTATTTATGCTAGTCAAGCAAATGTCATATAAGCTTATGATTTATTTTGTTTGACTGATTTTATTGCATTTCTTTTATTGAGCTTGAAAACGACGTATAAAAAACAGTTGGAAAATTCCGGCATTATAGAATTGATGTTTGTATGACTCAATATTTGAGAGAAGTTGGGGTTCCATAAAAACCGGCAATAAATTTTCGAAAAAATAAATTAGGAAACAAAAGCTAAGTGAACAGAGGAACCAACATTGCATACATACACAATACATTGAATCGTAAAATATTTATATTTCGATGATTTACGTGGGATAATCTTGAAATCAAATCTTACCTCATTTCTTTAACCTTGGCATTCAATTCTATGGTTGATTTGGGTTCAAGAACATCTGTATAAGAGAAAAGTGGAATACATATACCTTTGTATGGTAACAAAAAGGATTTCATTAATAAGTTTAGCGAAGACATTTTGAGACGGAAGGGAAATTTGCAAAATTAGGACCTGTGCGTTAACCTTACCAGACCTTACTTTCAATTGTTACTTCACAATTTTATAAGTAGAAATATTTTTAAATTTCACAGCTTGTCATGTTTTAAGTCGCTACATACTCACATGTATATAACTCATTCGATCTGTGATGTGATGATCGACCAAAAAATCAAATCGTAAAGCCCCATAAGCAGCTAATGGCAATTTTATGATTTCTCACCCAAAACTTCAAAGACCTGAAGTTTTTTCATTCTGATTGATGATGAATCACATCATTTAAGCACGCACTCGTTGGGTTACCGTCGGAAAAACTCATTAATGAATAAAAAATGGGCATGCAGCGCCATGAGTTTATGCGATACATTACTACTTGGTGAATACGACGACGAAATGTTTTGTTTTTACCAGTAAACTTTTTTACACATATGTAAGCATAATGCTGGTTAAGTCAGATAAACACAAACTCACTTGTCCGTATTATATAAAAAAATAATAAATGTGTCATTTACTTTGTTTCTATGACTATGTTGTAAATATAAATTGATCTTGTTTGTCAGAGCGGTAGCAGTCTCCACAGTAGTTGACTATCTTAACAAGTTTCTCACCGCTCCAATCTCTGCGTTTTTTTTTTACATCAGTCATGCCTCTAATCAGAATGAAAATAATACTAATAACCAAAATCAAATTATGCATAAGTGTTTTTGATGTATTTATTCGTTTTACCTGCACGCCATTGCGTTACAAGATAAGATCGCAAAGAAACCTTTTTTAATAACACATCATATTACTTTTGTTTAAGTTAATTATTATTATTATTTTTTTTTTTTTGTAACTACAATACATTCAAAACATGGCGTGCTCTATTCTTTAATAACATACAAGCACTTCACTTAAGATGCTGACGGGAAGATATAGCAAATGACCATTAAACATATTTAAACTGTTCACAATTTTAGATGAAAACATGCAAAAGATTTCTAAGTCCTTCAAAGAAATCACTTCAAAATATTGTTTTTTTTTTACAACATCAGAGCCTCTATACTTTACCTATACACACATGCATTACTAATACAATTTGTCTTTATTTTCTACTTCCCATCAATTATGCATAAAACTTAGTTAAAATTACTGTGTGGTCTTAGTGTACTGCTGTTTATGGCCCTTCGTACTCGGAATACAGCCATTTAGTGTATAATAAATAAGAATGGAATGGATAATAGTCCTATAAATTGTTATTAGCAAGCCATTATTTTGTGTGACATGTTTATTTATTGTTTTAGGTACTACTCTAACACATACACATGTGTGTGCTGTAATGGCGAAAATTTGTAGATTTATCACCAATTAGCTAGGTGTACCTTTTTGGACTTTTTTTTCTTGTTGTATGGAAAGAAATGTCAGCAGTTACATTTAGTTGAGAAAGGAAAAATAGCTACGCATGTACTGATGTCCTTGAGAAAAAGTTTCTGGGTTACATGTACATATTAACTTTATAAAAATAAAAGAATTCTATATGAATATCAGTTTCTCAACTAAGAAATTGTTCCGTATGAGAGATTTATAATAACTAAATTTCATTGAAAATAGTTCAAGTGTTTGAAAACTCACTTTTAATAGGTGCCCTGTCCAGCAGTCAATTAATAAGTAAATTTAGCTGCTTTTCGACTTAGGTTGAGTCTTTTCTCATTCAAAGATTGTTCAGTGTGATCACCGTTCCTCATATGGCTAAAGCGCTAGACTGTTAAGCATGCTATGCTTAAGTTAAGGTTTCAATTCAAGCTGACATCAAGCAGTTGTTAATTTTAACACCAGTCGGCAGGCAATGATTAACATATAAGCCTCCTAAAGTATAACTTGTCGTGAGAATTTAATCCATTCGCCATTCGGATTTAGATATAAAACTATAGGACCCTTCCATTTGTGGCAAAATGTAACCCCGTTTATTAAATTATGTTTTCCGTTTGCATTAAAAGCAACTCAAAAGCCCAAAGGACCTTTTTACCTTTTGTTACTAAAATTATTTTAAGATTTCAAGTAAATTCAGTAATAATTAATATTTAAAGAAAAGGAAATGCTCAAAACGAGTAATGCGGTAAGCATCTTCGATAATAGAAGTCTTTATTGAACAGTATATGGGTTAGGTTAGGAAGGAGTGGCAGGCTCCAAGTGCAACCTCACTTAGACCAGATAAGGTCCTTTGTGTTACCACCAGGATCTGTTTTTCACCAGAAATACTACCCGCAGAACCAGCCGGAGCTTGCTATGCAGCGCTGGAGACTACCTATGCTGATGTCAGCCAATTGTTGAAGAAGCTGGCTCCTAAGTATGCTCTTCTACGAACTGAAAGGGCCCGGATATATACAGAGAAGGTGGAGAATCGTCTCCTCTTCCTCATCCATGCAGCTTCTGCAGAAGGTGTTATACTGGAGGCCCAGCCTATAGCCATGCTTGCAGATGGTGCAGTTTATAAGTAAGGGGACTATTTGAAATAAATTATGTGCTAAGAAAAATAAAACCAAAATGTTGGTCGTGTGCGGTTTCAGCAACTGATGATACAATTTTTATTTAAACTTCATTATAATTCCTTTCTGCTGTTCAAACAAATAAATATACAGCACAACTAATTGCATTTGAAATTCTATTCACGGAGCTTAAATAGTCCTTTTAGCCCAAATAATCTGTTCCTCACAAGTTAGTTTCTTTGGTATACATATATAGAAAAGAGGACAACAATTATTGCAAATTAGAAAGGCAGGATTTACAATGGCAACATAAAAAACATTTTTTTTTAGATGTTTAAGTGCATTATCATTTTTATTCATGTTATTATTTCAGATCCTTTTTTTTTCATTCTCTGTCCACCTAATTTTGGTAAAATCTCCCATCATTGCACAATAAGATTCTTATAATAATTTTCTTACACAAAAAAAAAACATTGTGACAGTATTGTCTTACTTAGGTGCGGAAAAAAATTATACTTTGTTCTCCACACCGGAAATGAAATTTACAATTTCTATGTTTTGTTTCTTTATTACAATAAACTTCCTTATGCACACTACTGTTCACGATGCTTATCCATTTGAATTAAATTTAATACAATGTATACGACCGCTTCAGAGGAGTCTTACTCTTTATTTATTTATTTTATTTTTTTATTTTTTACTTTTTGTTTTGCTGTTAATTCAAGTTTCTCTTATTAGGTTGCATTTCCTGGTATGAATTCAGTTATAATTGAATTTGTTATCCTTGATAAAACAATGACAAACATTTTCTGTCTGTTCGAATGTATTGAATATCCAAGTCATCATAAGCTTCTCTCCTCAGATCACATTAATATTTATAAATGCAAATGAAGAACACAAGCAGTATCTACGTCAATCAAAAAAATATCTAACTTTTTTCATAAAGAAAAATATTTGCTTGCTACGCATAAATTCCTCCTACGTTCAGATATACTCTTAACAACCAAAAACCGGTGTAGATGGAATGTTGAACTTGTGACCCTTGAACAAATATCTAAAAGCAGGATATAATCGAAAATCAATTCCTTTCATATTCCTCTTTTACATTTTTACTTTTCCCTACAAATCAATAAAAGAATTGTTGCTCTGCTTACGAGTTTTCATACATATGTGTATGTGTGTGTGCTGTGTAAAAAAGGGAAGGTATCAAGTCGTATCAGAGAACTCTAGCCTTTGTAGGATACACTAAGAAATCGAGTAGAAAATCGTTTACGTTTCCGATTTCTTGATGGCTTTATATTTTGATGTTACATCTCACAAAAAGGATATATATCTGATGACGGGAAAATGTTTTAGAATTATCATTTATTTTGAGGGTGTGCTGAAGCATTCCTTGTTCATGCTTGTCAACTTTGTGATCGATATTTTTCTATTTGCATGAGATTACTTACAGCTATTATTTTTATGGCTCAGTGATCTTTTGGAGCACTAAGTTGAGCTATGCATGAGTGGGTAATTATAAAAGCATTATGACAGGATTATTACAATTTTGACAGAAACCTATACAAATTTTAATAATCGACTTAATGGTGGCAATAAAGTTCACCACCAGCTCTTAATGTTTAGGAATATTTGTTCGTGACTTTAAGTTCCACCTCCGACTTGAACCAGTCACCCAAAACCAACAATCGTTGAATAAAAGATCTGCATGAGAAACTACCTACAATCTTAGGGATGAAGAATTCCAACACTTGATTGAGAAATTTTGTTGCATTGTCTTGTTCGGGCTTGACTCTTCCATTGTTGTTAACCTCGTTGCAAAGATAGAGTTCATCGATTTTCTTTAACGTATTCAAAGCACTCATGTGTTGTTTACCTTGGGTCATGGTATAAAAGAGATAACAGATAAAAACTTGTTTGAATGAAAACTATTTAAAGAAACAAACAACAAAGTTCTTAGGATAGCCGTTTATTCGCGTCATCGCCAAAGTTTCATTTATCTACTATACTCGCTAATTTTCGAAGGACAATTGAAGGACTCTCCATGATTTCTATGTCTGCCGTTTACTGTCAGTCCCAATTTCTGCTTCTTCAAATTTAAAATTGAATTTTTTTTTATTTTCATCTTTGTAGCACTTTTGAACTCTTCCTACCCCCTGTTTTTGTAGAATGAAGAAAATATCATGAAAAATTCAGTTCGTTGAAGTACTGAATATCCTTGACCTAAGTTTTAGTGCCGACGATAGGATAAATGTAGTACGTACACACATATAAACTGGAGTGAATTTAAGGACACATCATGTGGCGGAGAGGCATTTGAATAAGATTTTGGATTTTAAAGAATTCCTTTCCTCCTCCTTTTTTGAAAGGTATTGTTGATTGGAAAGCCTTGACAATTCTGATTGAACAGAAGTACTTTTAAATAAAAGTTTCCAGAATTGAACCAGTGGGGTAACTTGGAACTTATTCCACTGACCACATATGGTTCACGTTGAATTTGACAATCAATCGATTATACTTAAATATATTTTTTAATAGCTGTGATCGCTGTGAATCAGTGGTTAGTGTGTTAGACTGCTAACGGCCGATTTCTTAAACGCTTTTTCGTAAAAAATCTCCCAGTATAATTTGTCATGAAAAGCTTCTTAATCCGGCGTTCGGAGTCGATAATAAAAACTGCTTCCATTCATACCAAAAATAAAACACACACAATATGAACAGTTACGAGTAGCTAGACCTTAGTTCTTATGAGCTGTCGCTCGATTTTAACGTTGATTCAAATTTACAGTAGATAACCCATATTGTGTAAATGTGCTTAAAACACTTTGTATTTTAATTTTAAGTACATATATCTAATTTATAAAAATAATCTATTAAATCTTTAATCATGAAAACTTATTTTCAGAACCGAAACTAATAAACAGCGATGTCCCGCCACATTATTGGGATGCACCTTATGCGTTACCATTTTTCGACAACTCCTCGAATCGAGACGTTACAACAACAGTTGGCAAATCCGCCTATCTCCATTGTCGTGTGAAAAATCTTGGAGACAGAGCGGTAAGTGAATTTTAAAATTTAATTTCAAAATAACTACCATATGTACACAAAACAAAGGTCAATTCCCCTAACATCATAAAACAAAATTAAATCTTTTATGTACGATTCTTAACCTTCTTTCCTGTATGTTATTTTGGTATTTGTATCGCTGAAAGATATCTCTAAAATGATGACTTTGATATCAGTCATCGCCTTTTAAATGTCCCGGGAATGTTGCTCATCTAAATACAATATAATATTAAAATATTTTTATATAGCAGTCGAACGTGATATTTACTACTGACTATGTAAATTCCAACTAATAGGAAAAAGCCAGAACCAGAAATGCAGCGAATCATGAAGATCATATTTAACATGATTTTCTTTGCTGACTTTTCATTCATATGTCAATTAAGCAGAAGGTACACTTAACCGATTCAATCAGCATCATGTTGTATTTTGCGTAGATTATGATGGAGGACATACTATATTATATTATTGAAGGAAAGCCATATTCGTGACTTTATTTGGCATGTTGTATACCTTGCTTATCATATGCATATAAATGTATTTCGTTCGTAGAAAACTGATTTCAATTTTGGCAGGAGGTATAATTCCATAAACAGGATAACATGCAAATAAACCCATCTAACAGTTAAGAATGCAATGCAAAGCTAGAACGAAGGAGAACTTTAAGCCCTTCCTCCCTTCCAAGTTTCTTTATCATGAAAATGCAAAGATTAAAGAAAATGTCTAGATTGCAGATTTTCAGGAAATTAATATTTAGTTCTTAGATGAAAAATATATAAGAAAAGGAAACATCCTATACAGTTTATAGCAAAGGCTTAGTAATTATTATCCTCGTATCTCAGAAGTATTCTTCAAAGAACACCATAGATAACATAATCTTTAGTTCTTGAGTTTAAAATGTTTGTGTTTATTTAGCTACCTCCAAAGTATAGTTAAATCTTTTATCACAGACTGCTTTTGATGGATGTTCCTCCGAACTCATTGTGGCTGATGACTTACATTCTTGTTTATTGATGCAGTCTTTCAATCTTTTAAAATGCAAGTTTTGGTCATATCAGATGGATATACAATGGGGGCTGACTAGTAAAAATCGATTTCAATTGTACACTCAGTCTGGGATTTAAAAAAATATTAAATTCTATGAACACCATGCCGGTATCTGTCCTGACTTTTCTCATACAACACTTGACAGCTTTTTCATTTTTCTCTTTAACTCTCTTATTTCTTCAAGGTCTTTTTGCAGAGATGCAATAATTTGCTGTTTGAAAATTTCTACTTCAGTGTCGCGATATCAAAAAGCATTCTGCTCTAATTAATTCTTTTATAGTCTTTCACTGCAGAATTTCAAGTTTAGATGTTTAAAAATAACTTTTAAACTAAAATTGCTTAATACAAAATAAAGCAAATGGAATAATATCGTATATCCTTCTTTCGGCATCACGGTAATAAAATAAAACCCATTTTTCCAATAAAATATATATATATATGTTTTCTTATATCAAAATTAGGTGAAGAAGCCTAAACATATATATATATATTGTATGTATAGACATACATATGTATATAAATGGTTGTTTCCTTGTGTCTATAAATTTGTACACAAATTTACTGTCACTTAAAAATAGATTTAACGAAAAGTGATAAATCTGAAAAAGGTAAAACAAAAAAAACTCTTTCAACGACTTTTCATACCAAATCTACTACTGTTAATGATATATGCGGACATTTGTTTTTTTGTACAGGAAAAATTGATTTCCTTTTTCGAATAGAACTATACTAGGTACTTTGAAATTCTATAATATGCATGTACACTGAAAGCTCTTTAATGCTCATTTGCACACCCATTCACGGAGTTAACATGAAAATAATGCATTTTGCTTACTCTAAAAAAATCTTCGGACGTGATTCCATAAAGAGCACAGCACTTATGAATACGAAATATTCGCATTGATACCACAGTTTGCAACCACCGAAATTCTGATTTCTTTTCGAATATCTAATTTTGTTCAATTTATGAAAACTTGTTCACTAACAGTGATTTCTAGCTACTTTCAGATTAATTGAGGATTTTTTTTTAACAAGATATGTTCTTAAAATCAATTTAAGTTCATACACAATTTTTATTGTTTTTATTTGTTCTTTAACACTGAAGCTGAAATTGGATTTAATGTGGATTTCATTTCAATAAGCTAGTATTCCCAAATATCTATTTTAAATTTGAGGAAATCTACTAGAAGTACTTCCAATTTTAAATTCAATTTGTCGAACTTTAATAAAAGTGCATACAATTCCCCTTGAAACAAAAGAAATTAAATAATTATTAATTTGGATAAGACGTTACCTTTAGTACATATGTATATGAAAACCTAAAAGAAGAATTTATAAGTAAAGAAAATAAAAAAATCTCGTAGTTAACTAGAATAAGCAATTGTACGTTATGCTTATATAGCCCGATGCATAAAAGTTTTGCGAAAAAAAAGCTTTATACCTACTCCATTAAAATTTGAATGCACTTCAATTTCAACCTAAAACACAATAGAATAATGTACATACATACCTTAAAACTAGTGAAAATAATGCACACAATCAACTAGATTTAATACAAATATTTCTTAATTGAATTTCAAGCTAAATGGTAAGCACAATTTCACAATAGAACGAACATAGAGAGAGCGGAGAAACCTTTCTACGAAAACATTTCTTTATGTGGCCCAATAAATTTGTATTGACATTGTTCAATGGAGCTGAAGTTAAAATAAAAAGAAAAAAAAACTGCGATACAAAAAGCCATTGTATACCTTAGATTCAGTGGTGCACAGGTATACTGAATGCAGAATTCGTAAAATCAACGTACGAATACATGAATAGAAACTTGGTATATGTTTGATGCAAATTGGAATCTGTGTGGAATTTTTCTTATTTTTCGTTCTCTCTTGTATTTATGTTTGAAAAGAAAAAAATACGAAACATGTCCTTCATTTGTTTAAATTTTAGTATCCTCTGCTTCTTTTCTCAAACAAAAAATGTAAACTTTGCTCGTCCCAAATTACGACTAAGATTGTTCTCTCTTTCAATGTTTTTATGTAGCTTATTACATTAACATTTTTAAGTACCAATGTGATGAACTTTTTTTCACTTTCAGTTTAGTGTTAGTAAAACGCAGAAAGAATCTCTTGCAGGTTGAATGTGAAAATCAATTTTTATATACATTTTTGAAACTATGTATATACAAATTCGACTCCTACCGTTCATTTTAATTCAGTCAACTGCGTATATGAGGTGCCCGGTTAAAACGAACCAACGATTGTTACAAACTGATTTTGCTGTTCCCTTGAAATTTGTTATGACTGTATTAAGTATTAAAATCCCTCTTGTTCAACTATTATGTTTTTTTGTTTTTTTTAAGGTATCATGGATTCGGAAGAGAGATCTGCATATTCTAACAGTTGGCATTATAACATACACAAATGATCAACGATTTCAATCCTTACATACCGAAGGTTCGGATGAATGGACACTAAGAGTATCATCACCACAACCAAGAGATTCAGGAACATACGAATGTCAAGTCTCAACTGAGCCAAAAATAAGCCAAGGTTTTCGACTAAATGTTGTCGGTAAGTGTAGCATAAAATAAAAATAAAAAATAAAAAAATTCTATTAATGTACATATGTTTTCTGATTGCAGTTTCTCGGGCAAAAATCCTTGGAAACTCTGAACTATTCATCAAAAGCGGAAGTGATTTAAATTTAACTTGTTTAGCATTGCAATCACCAACACCTCCCTCATTCATATATTGGTATAAGGATAAACGGGTGATGAACTATACCAAACATGGTGGTATAAACGTTATAACAGAGCGAAAGACTAGAACGAGTATGTTGTTGATAGCAAAAGCAACACCCGCTGATTCTGGAAATTATACTTGTTTGCCAAGTAGTTCATGTAAGTTCAAAATGTATTCAAAAACTTATAAGATCCAGATTAAATCAAATTGAAAAACAATGAAAAGGGCTTTGATTCAATGTGACGAATAAAAGACGAAGATTGAATTTCGTTCAATATCAATAATGGTAAAACCGACCTATTGCTTCAAATCCAATGGCTTTGGATTCAATATGTTCTAAAATAAAAGCAACACAAAGGTTATCCATTGAATTCCAAATCACGTTGAGGGAAAATGCTTTTTTAAATTCCATATCGAACCTCTCCAATAAGTACTTCCAAACGCAATTGTGAATTGAGTTCGAATTTTATAAAATCGGTATTCCCAAAGAAAACTCTTACTCTATTCCAAATAAAAACAAAACATTAACATAAATAAAAATTTACACAATACGCGTATTTATCGAGGTAGAAAAAAAAGAGAATTCCCTCGCCAAACTTATAAACTTAAGATGCCAGTTTTATTTTTCGACTGAAATGCTACTTTATATAAAAAAAACACTCTTTTTTTAAGTGACTGGTATTTGCATTCACAATCAATAATCAAATGACATCCATTTAACTTTTTGAATGTTGTACAAAATCGTTACTATTTATATTTTTTTGTAGATTCTGCCAGCGTAGTTGTACACGTGATAAATGGTGAACATCCAGCTGCTATGCAACATGGCAACAGTAGTGCCAATAGTTTCTCAACATCTCTGCATTGCTATCGGAAACCTAAAGTTTATCTGACCTTCGCCACAAATAAAAAATTACACTCCCTTCTGACAATTCTATGGCAATTTATGCAATTAAAGACTTTCATAATCTTAACTGGACTCTCGTTACTTATTTCAAGAAGGTACTACAGAAATTGTCTATTCATTAGATGACTATAATTCTAATGTTTTCTATTAATGTGTTGTGTATTATTTGAAAGAAAACAAAAATGAATAAAATTCTATAGGAGTATATATGATAAAGTTTGACATAGAATATAATTCTTAATAAAGTTATTTTATTTTTTGTATATAATTATTATGTAAAATGTAAAATTCTCGGAAATCCGTGTAAAATAAATTTTAATTGTGTGTGTACATTGTATATTTACGTGAATTTACAATAAAAAAAAAAGTTTATTTAAAATATGACATTTAAGAAATAAATTAAATTAAAAATTAATTTAGTTTGTTTTATCCAATATAATACTGAGGAGAAAAAGCAGCAATGGTACGTAGTTTTGTACCTTTAATTCCAGCTTCCAGATTGAACTCCAGCGAATAAGCTTAAGTTAACTCTTCATTACTCGGTATAAAACTGGCAGGTCACAATGACAAATTATTCCTAATTACATTCTAACTTGCCTTTGAAAAAAATCCGAAATTCAAGCCAGGAGCTAAACGTTTCATGAGCGCAGAGCGACAAATGAAGTCGACACGACAATCGGCGGTTCATAGAATTTTTATTTCTTGCACCACCTCGACGCAGTTCTATGGGACTTTATACAGTATCTAAAATTAGAGACCGGAAAACCGAATTTGTCTAAATTGTACTTGTTTGCAAAGATCTGTGTTCTTTTAGATACGATAACTTTTAAAATATTCGTTTAAAAAGGGTGTCGTAAGCACACGGGTTTTTGATGAGCAACTAAATTTGAATAATGTGTTGCAACGGAAGGCACATATAGACTGTACATGGCTTTATATTTTCACCGCCGTCATCAATAATGTTATGAAAAAGTAGAGCAGACAATGACATCTCACTTAAAATATCTCAACTACTCTGATTATATTTGTTCTTATTTAGGAAACATCAAATTGAGCGGCATAATCAGTAGAACAGGTGAAGTTAATATATCCAAAATCTAGAAAAGTAATGTTTACAGCATTAGAACCAAACGGCGACTAAAAAAAATACTTCTATATGGATGTACTGCTTGCAAAGTCACCTCCGGTGTCACTCGTGAGCAGCAAACCTTCGGACACAGATATCTACTTATCATATTGACAGTTTTCTAGCCTAATCGTATCGTAAAAGAAGAAATTCATGGCAGATCAGGTCAAGACCCATTAGGCATAACCATACGACAAAAAAGTGCCAGTGGATGAGGCAGAACTTACGACACGTCGGCCAATCACCCAATCAGGCAAAAGAGCTGGTCGCCCAAAACAGATGTCGCATAAAACAGTTGACAATAAATCAACACCCTATCCCCTCGAAAGGTACTAGGACTAAAGTAATCCCTTTCACAACACGCACAACATAAATTGTTGTGAGACGGTAGGCGTTTTTAGATTATGTAATGATAAAACACTAATTCTATAGTTATGCAGTTATGCTTTATTTTGGTAAGTTTACATAAGCGTATATTCGCAGAATAATCATCGTTTGCTAGGAAATCTTCGAAACTCCATCCGGCTACTTATTATTTTTCATTTTATTATTCTTCACACACGACATCGCATTCAACAAAAATCCGTAAAGATATTGACTCCTTTAATAGTTCAAGTCTCCTCAATATAGCTGCATGCATTAGTGATGAGCGTACAATTCATTGCATAAAACACCCTCATGTATCATAACTTTTTGCCTGGCTATGCACTTGACATGCTCTATTGTTCTATACGCCATTTGAAAACTATTATTCTAAAGAACAATGGGCCATTTGTCCCCTCAAAGCTTTGCCATTTATATGGCGCTTAAGCGAAACGTATGACGATGACATTTATTTTTTGGGAATTAGATATGGAACGATATAAGAAGAATAATGAGCGTTATTTGACAAAAAAAATAGTAAGGGTTTACGCTTGGGTTTCAGCAAAATTTTATAGTTCAAGAACGCGTTCGGTTAAAAATGGGTTTCGGGGATGTTTGATGGTTTTTTGCGCTTTGTATCAGGCGAATGAGGTTAAGCTTTGCTTTTAAAATAAAAATAAAATAATAATTCAATGTTTCTGAAAATAATGCATTATCCAACGGAAAATTACAGAACCATTTTATATATCCATGTTTTGAAAATCTTTTGATTGTGCGAACATATACATATACGTATGTATGTACGATGTATTTATCATTACTGGCAACTTACCCCAGCAACGAAGACTCGGTTAACTCAGATATCTACTTCAAGTTAACTGAATTTTATACGGATGGGAGGCTCAGTGCTGAGGTCATGGAAGGCTCAGTTCTGCAGACTGTATGCTAGCAATGACAATCCGAATTCGACAGTCAGGCAGAGTGAACCATCCAATATGAACGATAAAAGCCGAGAATTCCATACAATTGACCTTAACTAAAGTCCAATAAAGCTGCTCGTGCTGACGGCTTACCTGCCAGACTATTTAAAGCAGCTGAAGAAGACTTGATAGAAATTCGAGAAAGTCTAGAAATTTTAAATTGCTTCACACCACATTTGCATCGATTTTTTATTTTGAGAGAAAAAGTTCGTCGGTGATTTACGGTTCCGTCCTTATAGGGAATATTCTCAATTACATTAAAAAAAAGTGGGAAAAGCTACAAAAATTTGGCTCAAATAATCTTCTCCATTTCTTCACTCGTTTATCGATATCGATAGTCTTAATGTTTTTTGTGTTATTTTAAGGCACTAATTTAGTGAGATATAAATAAATACTGAACGTAGCGTCCACGAGTATGAAAATCCAATAGACATTAGTCCCTATAAACACCCTGCCAAATAATTATAATTATGTCTATTGCAAACAAAATCATATCTTCAAAACTCAACCCATTAGCTTAATTAAGCCAAACAATGATTAGCTTTCAGTGTGAAATGCTGAGTAGCAACTTCATAGCTAATTTTTATGTTTTAAATTAATGACTATGCCAAAATATTTGCGATTATATGCTTTGCATTAATTAATATTGATGACAACAAAATAATTAAAACACATACCCACTCATAAATTAAATTAGAATATTTTGATGCAAAAATTTCTTTCACTTTAGACAAATTCTCTTCAAAAAATAAAGTACCAGAAATCCATTAACATTTATGAAGGAACATTGGCGAAAGTTATATTCTAAGCCCAAACAGATGACTTCAAATCCAAATAGAACTAATAAGGACACCGGAGGAAAAAGTCTCATAAATCTCTTTGAACCATACTTCAATGAATCTGGAGCGATTTATAGAAAAGTACGATTAATATCTAGGGTCAGCCTAAGCTTACCAAAAAAATCTATAAACCTAAGTTATCAAAAAGACGCAGATTTTGTGAGTCATCAAATGGAATTCATTGAGAATACTAATTGTAGTGAATTGTGGCCTTAATATAAGCGGCATACGTTTTCTGGTTAAAAGATTGCAAATGTTCATAAAAAAAACTAAAGCCCTAACATTTTTGTAAAGTTTATATTCAAACGTTATGGAACTGCTGGCATATAATGACATTGCCAGATTGCTGTAGGTACAATTAGGTAACGAAACAAGTTTGTAATTATGAACTAAATTTGATACTTCTGTAATCTTATTTAAAGGGGGTTAAATCAGTTTAAATAACCATAAAATTCAATATAAAATTAAATTTTACTTAGAATGTTTCTACTAAATTACTACTATTTATGTTGCACCTATCCCACATCTATAAAAAAATATGTTAGGAGACTTGTTTCCTTTTTATAATCGTTAAAGGCAATAGATTGATAAATTTTGCCTTTATATAACCCACCTTAAATGTACTTAAATAACTGTATTTTGACTTGAAAATCAATTAACAAAATTGTCTATAAATGTTCACTTTCTATTCAAAATTATGCGGATTCCTCCGCCTACTAATCCTTGACTTGTGGATATCCCATATATCTCCATGTGTGATCTTGTATATTCGTATCGATTTGTGAAATTTAATGAAAACAAACATGAGAAAGGCGGATAGCAATCATTTTCTAATTACTCTCTCAATGCAATTTAATCGCATGGTAAGGTTGTGCAATACCGATTTGCTTTCAATACTTACGTTTAAGAAGTACAAATAAAAGGAAGTGGGAGGGTTTCATTGTGTTTTCTGCTCATTGGATTTCAGTTTGCTTATAATTGGACAATCTAAATTGGGACTGCTTGTTAAATTAATTGAACTAACTAAGTGGATCGAAAATTTCGTCCTTTTTATGCTCATAATTTGCTATCATTATAATAGAGTCCTAAAATTGCATAGAATATTGGATAATAACGGTTTCCGGTACATTTTCTTGATCTGTTCTTGACATAATGATTAAAATGCAAATAGTCTTTGTGTCTCCGAATTATATATATTTGATATTGTTGTTAAAGGTATAGCCAACAACATTCCTATGCAAATCTCTATGTTTACCTAAGTGGTCGAGGTGGAACAAAATTGATGCAAAAGGGCAAAAAAAAAAGAAATGTTTTCACATTCGCAATCGTCGTGGTTCTTCCATTAATTTCTGCTTTTATTCGTGTTTTTCTTTTGCATCCCCGGATGTAAGCATCCTAATACTTCACTCAAGGCTATTTACACACCACCAACCAAACATTTATGTATTCGAAAGCATATGTAAGCAAAATGCTTTCAGAAGTGAAATTAAAGAGAGTACAGGAACATTTGAAATGAAAATAAATGCCTGTTGGGTTTGTTGAGTTGTTCTCGGATTTGATGCTATCGTGATTGTCAGGAGTTTCTTCGCATACGCCCTCGCTCGCATATAAATAAACATGTGACCATAATGGAAACAAAGGAAACGACACCCCCGAGGTTTTATGAATAACCACAGTCTAACTTATATACTTTGTATAATTGGGGTTTGCTTGGTCCTTATTAAAGTTGAGTGGACATTGACCTCACAGTGCAACATTAACGCAAGTTAATTTTATTAACCTATAGATTTTATGGCTAGCCATGTCCATAAGGCTAGTTTACCAAATTCACGAACAGGAAGAAAACGTTTTTAAGCTATAAAACTGGAACACTTGCAAAGAGTTTTGAAATAATGTCTTTCACATTGACTATATCTACATATTAAACTTGCTTATAAGCCATCAAATTTCGATTTAATTAATCTTCTTTGCCGTTGGTTAGAATCATATCGCTTTTCCATTTCGTCCTTAAAAAATTGCTCACAACACAGCTCAAGAAATTTTACAATGTCTTTAAGTTCTTATCCATCTTACTAAATTTCAATACATGCATACCCACGATCACCCGTTTTGGTTCAGCTATCTCCTTATGAGCAGCAAGGCTTAGCAGGGATTATAACACACTTTCACAATGTATGTTAACAGCCAAATGGCTATTACAACGCTAAGGTCGTAAACCAGTGAAATTCTACAACCGATTAAGTGAGATATGAACATGCAATACGGTAACCGTAGTTTTGGAACCGGAAGAGGTCAGAATTAGACCCCTTTTTTGCCCTTCCTTTTGGACATTTCTTATTCAGCAATGTTTATTTCAGATCATATACGCTAGACAGATTTGTAAACACACCAAGTCGGTAGACACCCACCAAATTGTTTGTCAGTCACATATTGGACTTCTTTAATTTTCATGATCAATTTTAAAATGTAAGACTATCAATCATCCACATTATCTGAGCGCATCTCATACATCGCCAGGATAGCAACGTAATCACACAAAAAAAGGAAATGTTGATAACGCATACAAAAATGTGTTTAATGAGTCAATTCCAGGAATATATTCGAAACAAACATACTTTTATATATATACACGTTTAATTGAGGGGGATTAAAGTATTAAGAAATGTAGATCAGTAGTAAAACCCTTATAATGAACTGCAGCCAAAATAGAATATAAAAGTATTGTAAGCTAATGTTTGGCAACCGTTGTATTCTTACTCGTCTGCTGATTGTGTGAATTGCCGCAGAAGTAACCTTCAATTCCTTTAAGTTCATTGGAAGTGGATCAAAACTATTTTCTGCCAAGTAAAAAGCATTCCTAAATTTTATCTGCAACTATCAGTTCCAATTACCACAAGAAAACACGCTGTAATTAATCCCTCCTTCGTTATCTACAAACAGTAACCACACACCATAGCACTGTGAAAAGTATCAACCCTTTTTAGAAATATCCATTAAACTAACCAAGCAAACCACAAGCCACCTGCACACAGAGTCACACGCATGTCGTTTCAGTTCGAGATAATAAGATTTACCGCTTGTTACATACCGTTTTTTTCTACGCCAAAATGAAAAGGATATCTTCTCGAGATTTCTACATGGTAGTACATACAGCCATGAACTTGTGTGAGCATCTGAAAAAGCATTCAATGCATTAAGTTGTGGCGATAGATTGGGTGGACCCAAAAACTCAATTTTCTCTTAACTTAGACAATGCAAGATCACAAGTGAAATAGAAAAGGATAATACCAGCAACCAACCTGGAACGTACGAGGATGACTTAAATGCTTGTCTTTTTATGAGACGATGGAGAAACAAGTTTAAGGACATGAGAAAAGAGACAAGTTGGAAGAAGGGCGAGTATGTAGCTTCCCAGGCTAGACTAAAGGTACATCGAATTTCAATTACTTTCGTGAAAATTGTTTGTCGCACAAAGTGCTCATACACATAAGAGACTAATGGAACTAGGGACATGGTGTTAGATCCATCACCTATGATTTTTATTTGTGCTTACTGCTTTCGTGGAAATTCGTCCATTCTTGTAAGACCATCGAGAAACTGAAGGTGTATTAGAAACAATTTCTTTCTTTAAAATCTTTTTTAACGGTGAAGAGGAAACCTATTACCGTAGGATCCGTTCTTCCTTTTTCCTTTCTGACATCCCTGCGCTTGAAAAAAAATGTAAAGAATGTTAAAAGTGATTGATTAAAGTGGTTATACGTTGTCATATTTCAAACCTTGCTTACTTTATATTAACTTAACCCATACATGTAAAGGTGATGGATATGTACTAGGGGTACATACGAGCAATTCCTGACTCTTGTTTATGTTCCAGTTAAAACAAACAGTTTAAAAATATGTATATTCAAATTATTTACTGATAACAATAGTTCCTATTCTAAGAGTCTCATTTATCTATGTCATTTGATATGATGTGCCATTTGACGTGAAGTACGTAGAAGAGCACTAACAAATAAATCAATAAATTACAGCAAACTTAACCTAAAGTCTTTTTTCTTTTGTTTTTGTTGACTTAACATAACTCTTAATGATTTTATATATGATTGCAATTAAGGCCAAAACCCCCAAAACTCAACATGCATCTTTGTACACATAAATTTATCTTTTCACGTGGATGACTTACACTTCTAATTAGTGTAATGTTTCTTTTGTGAATTAAATTTCTTAATCGCCGGACATTATAATACACTGCAATTCACATAGTGTTCTCGTATACAACTGGGTATGTGAACTTGTTTGTGTTTAAGGAAATTCGCTTGCATCCTGCAAAGGTTTAATTTATAATGCTGAAGAATTAAGTATAATTAGCATTAAACCTGTTAGGGTAGAAAGTTTTCAATGCAGGTGTGCATAAAGTAATTTATATTACACTACTGAGAGTAATTAATTCGCTTGTTGAATTAGAGTATAACATTTTTAAGCATGGAGGATCTGCTTTTGAAAAATTATTAATACATTTTTCAGACTTAAACTGTATTTGAAAGGAGATCTATGTATGTAGGTTTGATTTATCAGAAAAAGTCATTTGAGAATAGCATTTTACACAAATTGAAAAAGTAGCAATTAATATATAATTTCAATTTATATTTTATATTACAATCAACCAGGGAAAATTTTGATAGTCATTAAAAAATAAAAACCTCAAATCACCCTTAAAAACTTAATATAAAAATTCACACAAACTTCCTTCAAATATGTATTTTCTAGCAGAACTATTATTGTTGTCATTATTGACATGGATATCGAATCAGAGTCAGAGTACCTTCCACTAAATTCTACAAAACCGATTTCAAAAAGTATCTTTATAAATATATTTTCATACAGAAGGATTCTCATATCCAATGCAATGTTAATACTTAAATGTCCTTATGACTTACACACCTTTCTCACAAGCCATTGCCATATGTTGCTCGTATACATTTACCCTATCTAATAAATGCCAACAATCATTAAGCTGACCCTCTTGGATGAATATTGCTCCTTCACTATGAGAATGTTCTCGAAGATTTAAGCATGGTAAGCATCTGTGTCAGCAAGTGGCCACACTCAATACTTAGACACTTATAACTTTGTGACGACGTTAAGTTTTTTCTTTTAGAGACCCCACGGTATATATGAGAACGAAAGTCTCGTTCGATACACCATCATTTGTGGCAAAGGGTACGTAACCGTGGTTAGATTTAGTTTATGGAAACGACAGGCTTAGATACCGCAATAAGATTATGGGTATGAGTAACATCTGCGTATCATGTGTACTTGAAGGTATTATAGATTGTGCAATGTGTCTATATATACGAGTACATCTTTCATTTGGTTAATTCAGCGAAACTATATACTTTTCATTTGGAATCGGGTGGGAAAAATGTTCATAAGAATTTTATAATAACTAATTGGAAACATGTAACCGGCAACGCACAAAAGTATCATATTGATTCGTTGTTTACATTCAAATTAGTAGAATCTGATATATTGAAAAATGCAAATAATATGTTCAATATTTAGTTTGATGTAGAATCCAGTTGTTCACTGAGCTTCGGATCTAAATGCTGAACAACTAAATCACTTGATTCGGTTTACATATACAAGCTTTTGAAGTTATTGATCTCACGGAAATTTTTCGTTTTTCGAATCCAAGGTTTCGTTTGAGGGCTAACTTTTTATCAATATTTGTATTATTGCAGTCGCAAAAGTTTTATCATGTCGCTCAAAAAAAATGCCTTCAGATGTCAATTTGTTTTAAGCACATAAAGCAAAGTCATAGATTAACAAGTATAGTAACTTTTACAACTGAAGGCCTCTAGGGCTTCGTATCAGTCTGCTCTTATCGACTCAAAGTGGACATCATGCATGCGTTTCTCTTTGGAAGCATTTATACAACACGATATTATGCACCCACTGACAGATTTGAAATTTTAAATCACGTCGTTGTATACGGTAACTTGCTTTTCTTTTTAAGCAATTGCGAATAAAATGTTGTAAAACCAAAAAGCAAATTTAAAAGTTATTCGATAGTCTTATATCTGCATAGTTAAAATAAGCTTGCAACAAAATGTATGACAACCTAGAAAGTTCAACCTACATATGTATATTTATAGGTATGTAAATCCACCGAAAGTGTGTAATGGAATTTGTTACTGGGATCTTAATTGGCCGAACTTTATTTAATAATTGTATGCGCCACACCAACAATATGAAAATACTTAATCCTAGTTAAGAAAAACTAGTTTACATTTTGCGTTAGCCTTAAAATGCCTTTAAAGTTAAAAATTGCCTAACGCTAATTTTTTCTATCTCATTTGTGGTAATTATACTTTTATTTTTATTTCGTTTCTTTTTGTCGATGGGCATTCAAATTTCTTAACATCCTCCAGCTATTTTATTCGGATAGGGACTTAAGTTATGTTAGTCATTTAGGTTTCTTATATCGAAAGAAGGAATTTTAAGATAAATTACATACATTAGACAGTCAAGAACTGAATATTTTAAATAGACATACTTTCCTTTATTAAGTATACCGCTTTTTACGCAGAGATAATGTGTTATAATGTACTTGGGTACGCTTAAACGCAATATATTTTATTTATGAATATTTTCAAGGTTTTAAGTCTTCAGTGTTAGCATCGCACTACTTAATAAAGTAGTACATCGAAAATGAGTATACAAATGTATGTATGAACAACACCTAGTATTGTACATACTATACGAACAAAAATATGTACTAAGTCTTCCATATGCATATCATTTCTGATTTCACAAAATTCACAAAGACTACTCGATACATACATTTTCAGAAACGGTCGATAACGATTATACGAGCAGTGAGTACCTTCCTCGGTATCTGATAGATTCATATGTTCACACATATGTATGTATGTACATCATTCAATTTTTCCAACCATGGAGGACGATCTTGAATACATCCGAAAAAAAAAAGAAAATACAGTCAGCTAAATAATACAACTCATGGCCGTTCGTCATTTCATTTTCCGGCGCAGACATTACGTTGTTAAAAATATTTCGCCAATACTTCATTGCTTGTTATTACAATTTTATGTTGTGATAACAACTCTCACAGCACGTGACATTTCCCTGCAAGAAGAGTTTAATAAAATAAATTATTTCAACCGAAACAACAAAAAATATATTTAATGACTCTGAGTTGGTATCTCAACCACAGATTGGCTATCCGATGGAAATAAAATGAAATTATTGATCAGATTGTTACACGCCATGTGAGTATTCATCAGTCTCAGGTCGTTAGGTCTCTAGCAATAACTTTCTATTATTTTTTTTTTTTTTTTGCTGGCAGAAAATTATAGCTCTTTACACTAATTGGGTAGAGTTATAAAATAAATTGTATGACCATTAATCATACACCTGCATTTATGACGATCATTATTCTTTTGAATAAATAACGTGAGATAGGTATGCCTGCCATTGGTGTAGATCCTTGTTCTCTCGCCACACAAAAAATATTAAAAAAAAAAAAAGAAGAGATAAATACATATGACTTTCCATCATCCAAAAAGATTGATAAAAGAATCGTTGTGGTTGTGGCCTTGACGTGAAGAAAAGGAGGGGGATTAAATAGCAGGAGAGAACTTAAGTATCGTTACCAATGGAGGTTTATTTATGGTTAGTCCATACCCACAGATGGAAGCTTGAATTGATGGCAAACCGCGGTATACAATATTCAGATTGCACAACAACTTTAAATGGACCTTAAATTTTTCCTAAATCAAAACACGTCCTTTGTTATCTTTAAAATGTTCAACCCTCTCCATACAGCAGAAACACTTTTTACTTAAAACCATCCCTTCCATTGTTCTACAAGCACTTAAAACCTACGCAGTCAACGATATACACCGTTGCACTATTTTTACCCTTCTATGTAAGCATACATATAAAAAGTTGAAATTATATACCTTCCGTTTCGTTATTTAGAATTTTGACGAGAAAAGTGTACCATCAAGGAATCTAGAAAAGGGGGTGGGATCGCTTCATTATCCTTAAAACAAACTTCAACATCACCATACGCCGTGTTGAAAAAAACACCTTCATAACTTACTCAACCATACGGTGAGGGAAAGCAGAAAGGCGAAGATAATTTCCACGGCTCCTTTGCTGCGGGATCATGATTAAATCCAGGAAAAAGGGTTTAAAATGAAGATGTCTGTTTTATAGAATTTTATGTTATAGCACAGGCCTTTCAACAAAAATAAAATTAACTCGCATACCCTATGCATTGGTATGCAATGTTGTCTTTATTATATTTAACTGGGACAAGTTAAATACAAGTGCTGTAAAGTTTCGCACCCAAATGCCACCTTGACTCAACAGAAAAAAAAAAGACAAGGAAAAAAACACTTGAACCGCGGGCCGCTTCGCAACTTCAAGAATGACGCTTCGATTAACCTTTTCAGAGTCGAAAATATTTCACAAGTGCAGCCGAAAGCCCTGGTAGCTATTGCTATAATTTAAGATTAAAACTGTAATTGAATTTACCTTTTTAATAAATAATAATAATAAAATTTCACAAGTGTGATTTTACGCATTAAGTAAGCAAACATAATGCCTGTGCAAATGCAATACGTTAGATATATAAATTTCGAAGCTCAATTTCGCACAATGGATTTATTTATTTATTATTTCTTATGCTTAGATTTGCGTACAATCACAAGTCAGAATTATGAATTTAACAAAACAGTAATGCACATACCTATTTAGGTGCAAAATACAGTGGAACACAATATATTCAAACGAATAGGGAGCCAAATTAAACTTATTAGTCGATAGCCGCCATCAGCAAAGGCGAGGCCTTCAAAATGTTTGTTAATCTCCAGTAAGGCTTAGAACCTTCTTAAAACACTTAAAAGTCCTAAATAGATTTGCAATTTGAAAAATTGATTTCTGAACCTTAGGTGTATACAGTAAGTATCTTTTAAGACATGCACTTCTAATCTACTCAAAACTCTACCAATAAGCCTATCGGCTGACAATGATAAAACTAATCTTTCCTAGCCTTTTAGTATTGTAGGCACTTGAAGTTAAAACATTTTCGAACTAATGACAAAGTACCCCCACTCTTTCAATAGTTGATCACTAATTTGGTCCGTAATTGTCGTCATCAAATCGTCGTTTCATTTATTTGAAATTCGATGTCGGCGATTATGGGTTTATGCCCTATAATTCCACCATCACTTCCATACCAGTCACTTGCTGTGTAGGATGATTTCAATCGATTTCGAGTTAAGCTCTTCGAATGCTCGAATCGAAGACCACAGTGAAATAACCTGGAAAAGCATTTCAGATTAAAACTAGAAAGGCACATCCAGTGCTATTGGTCGAATTCAGATTTTCCAATTTAAATTTTATCTCAGCCGAAAAGCCAATCAAAATTACGTAATAGACATTAGGTTTGATTATGTGAATAAATTTAGTCTTTAAAAGTATTTAGTTGATACGGAAACTTCGATTCAAGTTGCCTAACGTATGTCGTTTTCCGTTTTCCTTCCCATAAAAACAAAAAAACTTAAATATCAAAAACCACCAAATTTCAGAATGCCGCAACCAACAGCAAGTGAAATTTAAGCGAAAGTAATTATTTCCACCAAGATTTATTGTTTTCAATTTACAGCAGTATGGTGGTGAATCTGAGAATAGTTAACTATGGAATGGAATCATCGTCAGGTGTATTGCGATGAACCAACCGATTCCTCCCAGATTCGAGAAGTTATTAGGTACTATAACGACTTTAAGCATCATCATGTATAAAACCACATATCACTGTGAATAAAATGCTCCAAAATACAGTTATACTTTTATGTACGTAAGTATTGGATTTTCAAACAACTAAGTGGGATAATATCACACCCTACTTCGAACGCTTAATACATTGTGTATTAATGGATCAAACCAAACACTCGTTTACTAATTTCTCACCTCAATGTGCTACCAAACAGCTCAAATATTTCATGTTTGTACATATTACATCGACAGTTAGGCCAGCAGTTAATTTATAGTTCTCATCAGATGATTTGCTGTCATATTAACAAAATCACCTTGATATATCTAAGCATACCCTTGCCAGCTTGTCATACATTGCGCTGTTGTGCAAATGCATTTATTATTTAATTTCTACGTAAATGTGATGAACGTAGTCACACATCGAATATAACACCCGTTAACTTGTACAAAGTTGCGGCTTGCCTTATTGGTATTGATTGTGTTTGGGGAAATGTCCTCCTTGGAGATCAACTATTACATTTCAATACATAATTTAAGTTGGATTAAAGTGGGCATGTGTGGTTAGCAATTTAGGTAATTAGTAAGATGATTGTAATTAAATTCGAATCAATCGTATCATGCGAATAGAATTTCTGTATGTCGTTCGATGCACTTCAAATAACTGAACTATATAATTGAAAAATGTTCAAGTAAAATCAGCTGGATGCCATTGTTATGATTCACAAGTATGCTTCCAATAATTGTTATTGGTAGAAACAGTAGAAAGAATCCTTCAATAAAGGTGATATATAAGGGAGAGGATACAAAATGAAACTTCAAACGAAAGATATGGATGTATTTCAGGTTGACAACAGCAGTCTTGGACCACGGCAGAAAAAGGAAGAATTCTTAGTCATACTTGAGGGACTTCTTCATATTTAGTATGTGACTGCAGACTGTCTTTCACAATCAAAGCTGATTGAAAGAATCTTTGACCACGCTTAAAGTTTGAAGTTGTAAGTTGAAATGCATAGCAAACTCTCAGTAACATATTAATCACTATCCATTGTATGCATCCAGAGGTACATGCATTTAACATGTATTTATTATTACAAGGAACGGCAGGACTATTCGCACATCCTAGAACTTACGTGAGCTCTTTAAACCATGAAAATGCCCAAAACCCTTGTAGGACCTACAACCAGCATTACATTGTACTTAATTTTTTGAGTTGAGCCGAAGCTGATTGAGAAGGCTGTAAAAATCTTTCCTTCTAGCGAGTATGACCGTCTCCTGGTAGGTCCTTCATAATATCATTCAAAAATAATCACGGTAATATACGTTGTTCTCCCTCTAGGCATAAAATTCCCATTCTTGAGTTCATTCCAAACTTAATTTCACCCGTGTCATATCCATACTTCACAGAATCTGTCGTAGTATTTTCAAGTTGACTTAATGGTGTACAATCATTTATAGAAACAATTATTGTTCTTCGTGGTAAGAGTAATCAATTTTACATTAAAACTTTCAATTAAAAAATCCGTTATTATTATGAGTATTAAATATGTACTTGGAAATAAAAATAAAAATAATATCATTACGGTTATAATGTAATTAATCCCTTTACGATTGACTTCGATTTTGTTTATTCATCTGACAATTTTAAATTCCTTAAATTTCTCTAGCAATTCAGCACGGCCATCCGGCAAGCGAAAACTTCCACTCCATCCAGTCATTTTCGCTCGTCTCGTTCGCATCTTAATTTACCATGTCTGAGAGGATAATTCAATAGAAGGAGCATTCTGTTATCAACTCTCATTACATTGTTTTCAGAACCATTGAACCGCGCACAAATGGTGGGCGTAATACTTTTGTCATTTTTTCTTTTTTCTTTTTTTAAATTAAGACTAAGGTTTGAAACAATTTTCCACTTAAATGTGTTTCCCGTTTAGTTCCTCAATAGACAGCACGACGTGATTTTACTGTCAAGGATGTGTTTTCGACGAGAATTTGCTTCGCTTCTACACTATGACCTTTGCTGTCATTACTTTGAGCTGTTAAGCTCTTTTAATATATTACGGCCCAGCTTCCAATAAATCAACGTTACATGCGACGAGTTCAACATTACAATCTTCCTTCCTCAGTCACTTTCTCCTTCGTGCTCCCAACCAAAAATGTCATGCATTACAAATTATACGAAAAGGAATATAAAAGTGAAATTATGTATCATGATGGCATATCCAGGTGGTTTGTAGCAAGTGATCAAATTCTCGCTGTATAACCGGGGTAGGCATTTGTTTGTGTTAAAAAGAATTGTACATATTCAAAATGGAGAAATGGTTCTTATTTTATTCTGAGCAGGAAACATGAAATTGAAAAAAATAAAAGACAGCCTTCTTCAATTCATCACAATTATTAAGGAAAGCCGCTACATTGATGGAACATCTCTTGTATGCAAACATTGTAACTAGCAGATCCCTTAAAAGGACGGAAACCAAAGATATGTATCCTCTCACGTCAGATGTCACCTTTAACTTAAAGAAAAGCAAATTCCATCGTAAGTCAGATAGTTTTTCTTCAAGAGTAAATCCTATGTATTCGCCTCACCATGGTGATGGAGAAGCAACCCTCTTAAATATTTCAATGGCTGAAAAGAAAGTAACCGACAATGAAAGGATGGGGTTAAGGTTCTGCGATCTTAGATTTTAGCCACCACATTGAAAGGAATCCTTTCAGTAGCGTTATTTACATGAATATTACATAAAAATGTTAAATAAAAATTTACGATTTTGATCACAACTGTCCCTAATTCTGGAAATAATAACGCAACCGATATAAAAATTAGAACCTTTAGGTTCTGTAGTCGAAGAACTCAACGTTTGTCTACATCGTCTCATTTATTCTCCCTTCGAAGGCATTTATCAGTCAAGAGCACTTTTATTTTTCCGAATCATTTCAATAAAATGTCTGGACACGACTTTTCACTAACAAGTATTGTACATGAAGAGCATCAAATGCAAATGAAGTTCAATTAGGCGCATAATTGACTTCAAACATGGCTGCAGCCTTAATGAAAATAAAATAATTTCCATGAACTATTCCATCTAAATAAGAATTGATTTTAGAATCCATGGTTGGAGGGCATGGATTTCATTTCAATTTAGACTTTCGGAATAATAGACAAAGCATTCATTTTAAAATTCAATAACTCTGTATTGCGTCAGAGCAGGACAAGTTTTTTGCCTCTTTTTAATTGATTCTCATAACAGTGTTTTTTCAAATGTAAATAGATCTACTTTTTGTACGACTGAACACACTGGTTATATTTCATTTACAATCAAAATCGGTTATAACGACCAAATTCTTAGGTCCCGACTGAGCTCCATTATATATAATTATCGCTTATAACGATCAAATTCATCAGTCCCTTGAAAGTCGTTATAACCGATTTTGACTATATTAACTTAATCAATAGTCTTCGAACACTTGTGATGTGAATTTTAAATATTTTGTGCCATCCAGAATAAGATTAATTCGATCATCTTAGCCTGCAGTAAGATTGGATTTACATTAGATGGGCAAGTTATATGTAAATGTTTTTTTGTAGTTTGCCACTATCCTACAGACTCATAAGTGACAGGCACACCTGTCAATAGACACCGAAAACTCCGAATAATGTGCAACGGTATCTCCTTTATTTCCCTTATACTCCTGACTTTATTACTTGGGACAGATCAAAGCAACTCATGCTGCTTCTAGACCAAACGATTACTGTTCAGATAGCAACAAGTGATTGAAGTTAAAGAAGACATTATAATCAGCTCTTCCATAACAGTATTTATTCATTATTAGAAAGGCTCTCTCCGAATAAGTGATTAGTAATTAACAAAGGCATTAAGTATACGACAGTCCTTAAAAGAGGAAAGCAAAGCAATTAAAAATTATCTATAAAAGGTCACCTTCTACTTTCAAATATGAATGTTCACTCAACTGTTAACCATCTTCTACTCAAATAAATCATACTCAATGCCAAACTATTTCACTTCCTCTATCTACAAGCTTTTGGTTTCATTCAACAAAGAAAGGATATACTTTTATTAATCCAGAAATATTGCTCAAGCTGGCAATCAGAATATCGTGGCTCTACTGTATGTTGTCACATTCATACACTGGAACTGGTTTTATTTTATAAAAAAAAAAAATTTCGATTTCAGTGAATCTTTCCTGTTTGCTTTTGTTTTCCAATTTTAATATTCCGACTCCGCTAATGAAATGTGAGGATAATGAGATGTCGTTTCTATGATTACCCATACATGGTAAAGGGATTTCCGATGTTTTTTTTATGAATATGAAGTATTGTCGAATTATTGTATATATGTATGATTCGGTTTAATTTCCTGCCGACAAGTATGAAAGCTTATAGGAATATATTTTGCTCAATGCAATTAACTACAGACTGCTTCTGGTTGATTAATATGCATGCACAATTAAGAATGTAATGTAATTAAATACAGGATAAGAATCAGAGTGAAATGTATTGAAAGATGCAAAAAATGAAAACAATATCATTGATACATCAAGTAAGTAATTTAAACCGCTGTTAATTAATAGTCCACTAAGCATATTTAAACATATTTGAACTCCGTTTTTTACAATTAACGCCACACAAAAGTCTCTCTATGCATAAACCCCAACTTTAAAAAAAAAAATAAAAAGCAGTAAAATATAAACAAAATGAAGAACTCCAAAACTTCCTGTGCATTCTCCCTTGGGCATAAAAGTTTTTGAAGAAAATTAAGACCAATTTACAGTAGACAAATAAACATAGATAAAACTTTTCGGATTAATGGTGTAAGAGTTAGTAGAGGAAGAAACCCATTTCTCTGAGAAAGGATATTACTATTGTCTTTTTGTGGGAATATTATTCTCAATAGTTTTCAATTTCAAACGCGTTGCCAGAAGTTTTTGTCGGTCGCACTATTGTAAGGACTTAGGGTAATATTTTCTTCGGAATGAATCTGTTTGGTGTATTCTTTAATTAATTTTAGTTTATTACATGGATATGACAGATGGAAGCGTCAGTGAATAACAACAACCACATACCTATGTACATACATATATACCTTTACATCAACGTTTTTCTATTGAAAAAATTTTAATTATAATGTCGCATATTAAGTTACACAAGAAAGGATTAACTCCACTGGACCAAATCAGGATTAGAAATATCAATCTTTACTGACACCACTGATTGATTGCTTATGAATAAAAGCCGACACATAGTCCGTCATACATTTCACATCTACCGCAACCATAAACAAATTTTTGCAATTCCGTTCGAAATCGATTAGATGAATTTCATAATTTGGACTAAAAACATTAAATAGTGTGGTTTGTTCTAAAACTAAATTAACTTCATAGTCCCACAGATATGTATGTATAAACACACATCATTGTTGTGGTAATCAAATATAATAATGATGATGACAATGATAAAATATTCATCTGCAACAATAACGTTGGATTCTGTGTAATTCAACATGATTGACAGACGAGAGGTTTTGGGTTTATGATTTAATATTTTAGAAAGAAAACCAATTTAAAAAATTACATTTATAAAATTATTGATTAGGAAACAAACTGCGAAGAAGCACGAGTCAGAATCGCATAGGTACCCTTCATTTTGATCGTGTTAACTAATGTGGAAGCTGATCGATTTACCTCGGGCACGCTGTTTCCAGTTCTTAGACCAAGTGCTCTTGCATCCGCGAAATCTTGGTCCTTAAAACAGAAGTTCCTTTGATTGTTGAACTGAGGTTCTTAAATATGTATGCTCTTTTAGCAGTTTAACTTCCGCTTAACAATTCTATTTATTACTTGTACCTACGCATTCACTTATTAATGAAAGATAAAAAGACATCCTGTGAAATATGCCAACACATCTCAAAATACAAAGACAAATAATTTCAGGGAATCTATCAGTTCGGTCCTTTACAACTCTCCGAACTGTTTAAAGAAGTTTTTTCCAGTAGTCGAAAGTTATGTAAGTATACGATGAGCACATTGGATTTCATTTATTACTTCCGAAAAAGCTTTGTAAACATATTTCTTCGAATAATTTCACTTTTTTTTCAATTTTCTTACACAAAATAAAAAGATATACAGGGTGTTGCATGCCTATCTACGTAATGAGTACATTTTTTAAGGAACGAATTTTTAAACTTCAAAGCAACATAAACATCAATAATTCTACTGTCAGGTAAAGACAAAAAAAAAGAACCAGAATAATTATATATGTAAAAGGAAACTTAAACCGGCCAAGACACGTTCTGATGATATCTTTGAATCTAAGCTACTACGCTAAAACATGGCTTAACAATACCAAATGATAGAAAGCTGTTCAAGCGAACTGAAAACCGATCAATGCCAAAAGATCGAACAAGCGATTTAAACATTTCCTTATACCTACGTACATATATTAAAATGTTTAACAACCACTCACTTTCCTTCTGAAGACCACCCTCTAAAGTCGACACTTTCGCATAGTCACATTGATATCATTTCCGGAGACTCATTCCTAGAGTGAAACATACATCCAAGCATTGTGCTTTATTGAAAGCCCACAAAGGAAAATATTTGTCAACAATATTTGCACAACCTTTCATAACATCTGATATATTGAAGTTACTTGTATTAGAATGAGTCAACGAATATGTTAGGAGAAGTTATTAATCAAAGAAAACATGACGATGATGAATTAATTAAATATTAACCGAAAAAAACATTACAGAAACTTTACTGCAATATAAAAAGCAATGAACTGAAAAAAGAAGTTATGTTTTCCGTACATCTTCAATGTCGTAACTCACATTTGAATAATTTATCTTTTGTTGATTAAGCGGACTACTTAAGCGGCTATCTGTAAGTTCAATTTGCGTTAAAAGAGACTCCGCCATCATATCAGCGAATACCAGCAGCATTTACCCTTGTCATATCCATTAGTACTGTAGATGATGTCAACTTTTTTACGAAGATAACTTTTTTTAATGATGCTCTGCAAATTTGTCACAATTTCTACCCTTATCACGAGGTAATTAAAATCGAAGGATCCCAATTGCAAAAGCTACGAATGTTCCGATAGTCGAATATCTGGTCTGAAATACATTTATCAACGTAAAATGCTCGCGGTACTTATTGATGCTTTTAATAATTATAAACCAATCAATTTTCACAGGGTGATGAGTAAAATATCATACGACACCATTACAAATTCACGCATTTAGGTCACGCTTCGAAAAGAAAAAAAAAATACAAAATTTCCATCCAACTTCATAAGACATGATGACAACATATGGTAAAATCATATAAATAAGAACCAACGTACTTTTCAATTGTCTTTAAGCGGGTATTTGAGCACTTGTGTGAAGAGGATGAATAAAGGGAGTTACATAATCAAACGACAATACTCAGCGATAATTGAACGAATGTATGTAGTTTGGCAAATGAACTTTCCAATGACACAGCGATGACAAATGTCAAAAATTTCAATTACTGAAAGGAAAGTGTTCCGAAAAGAAGATGTTAAAAAGCTGCGTATAATCAGATACTAATTTATTTGCAATCTCATTACATTCACTAATCATAAAAACAAATTTTCAACTCCGTTTTGGAAGCAGGCCTTTAGTCGGAATCTACATATAAATACTGGGAAGTTTATGTAAATCGGTACTTATTTAGTATCAATGTATCATAGGACATTTCATGCAATTTTTGTTAAAGTCAAATCAAATTTAAGACCTAAGGAATAAGTTTAACCAGCAACAAATTATAAACGATGGAAACAATAAAAAAAAAACACACTTACGTTATCATAGATAATCGATTGTTGATGCACGCTGCTAGATAATTACTTCGTTAATGGTACAACACATTAAAGTGCAACAGCTGGCAACAAGTAATGGAAGTTATTCCTGACAGTTTTCGAAAAAATGGGGGCTCAACGAGAATTTCATAACAAAATAATAGCAAAAGACATTCCACAGATGCAAGCACACCAAGAGGACTAAATAATTTGCTTATGACAAATTATGCTTTGAAATACTCTTATTCTCATTTTCAGATGAACTTATTCAGCATAGTCTGAATTTAATCCCACCAGTCACCGACAACATTTATTTATTTACAATGTGTGTTCGAAACACAAACACATTAGAATATCTTAACCTTTTTCAATCCCAGTCATTCCAAATATTCACTTCACTTTTCATTATTTACACCAAAGTCGGTGACTACTTCCATATGCCAAGAGATTTCCTTTTCATGAAAACATGAAGGTTTAGTGTTAGCATCAGCAAGAAGACACAACAACAGCAAGGCTAACAAATAGCAGTAGATAACGATGAAATTTTCGCATTAATTCCGAAAATTCAAATTCATTAAAATCGAGAAAGAGACACACAACCTGTAAGGGCAAAGTTATTCCTTCATGAGTGCTGCAGGATTTTTTTTCTTTTTTTTTTTCTGTCATTTCGACAGATAAATGAAAAATAACTTCTTGACACTGCGAGAAAGTTCTCAGACTCAAACCGGCTTCGTCTTCACCTATACCTTCGAAATGTAACGCAAAGTTCTGCGCAAGTGATTAAAGTTTATGCAAATATAATTTTCGTACTTAGAGTTTTGTTTTAGAAAGTTAGTCATTTGCGGAATACTCATAGATGTTGCATCTTAATGCGAAAAAGTGTGCTCCATGCACAGTTTGCGCCGGAGACAATACGAAGAGTATTTATTGAATTTGAAATGTGTTTCTCATTTTAGTTTGTTATCTCTCTTTTCCATTTAATAGAAAATGTTTTGGAATTCTTTAACGGTTAATTGCGCGGAGGTGAGAATTTAATTAAAACTAGATCAATATAACTGAGCCATAGGAATGCAATAAATCGAGGAAATAATGGATTCCTTTTGTTCTACAAACATCGTTAGTGCTTAAGTCTGCTGGAATGTGTGAGTGCAAAAGTCTTTCGTAAACAACCAGATTGGTCCATATCACTACGGTTTTCTTAAAGAAAACCCAGGATTTTCTCGTTGATACCTACCACCTCGATTTTAAAGTTAGTTAGTTTTGGCATCACTACCCATCTCGTCCATTTGTGCAGGATAACGATGGAAAATGCGCACTGCGCTTTTAAGATCGGTAAAGACCTCATGGAGAAATTCTATTAAAAAAAAAAATTGAACATCGTTCTTGTGCAATTTGTACAGAACTTAAACGCCAACACCAGATGCACAATCTTTCAAAAGTGCATGCCATTACCCACATACGCGGACGATATTAACATAATTGGGAAACGGAGTGGTTAAAGAGGGGAAAACAAAGAAAATACTGCACTAAAGGACATTCAACACCGACGTCTCAGACAGAACGTCAATCTTTGCTTTGGCTCTAATATTTATTCAGGCAACGACACCAGCGCTGAGATCAAACGTAGCATAACTCTTGCCGATCATTGTTTCTTTGTGCTAAGAAGCCAAAGCCCTCTTTAGAGCAACCAAAGTGACTCCACATAAGATCCCGATCATTCCAGAATTGCGACATGGCGCGGAAACATGAACTTTGTCAAGAATGGATGAGAAGCCCTCGATTGTTTCGAGAGAAATTCCTTCGAGTGATAAACAGTCCCATCTGCATAGACAGTGTGTGGAGGAGGAGCAACGACCGTAAACTGTATACACTGTTTAGCGACATCAACCTTCTTAGAGGAGTCAAAATACAACGACTGAGATGGTTGGAACATGTAGGGTCGATACTCATAAGCGCTCTGACCCACTAGATTATATTTGGCGTTATTCCATTAAATACAATTTGAAGATATATACTATAAATGGATGTCATGTAAAACCCTTCAATAAAACGATCGACCTCATTTTGCTGCATGCGAACCCACTAGGGCATCGTTAATACGGAAATTGAACACAATCGGCCAAAGTATTACTTCCGGCATTTTATAAAGTCAATCAAGTGGGGAAAATTGCAATTCCCCATTGCATGATTGACACCTGTAATTATTGTGCCAAGTTTAAACTGGCAATGGTCAAAATCAAACAGCAAAATACCAACCCCCACTCGAAATCACTAGAAGTCAGTTCCAAAATGAATGGTGGATTAGTAGTACGTTTTTGATTTCCGATTTCGATCAGAAGTAAAATCGAAAAAAAATGACTTTTTTTCTTTCAAATTTCCAATGTCAATGTAATTAAGCTTTCATTATTATTAAATTTGATTTTTTTTTTTCTGATTCAATAAATTCATTAACCAGTAATGCACTATTCCCATTGAACACCACTCCACAGCGGAATAACTAACTCTAATTTACTTTTCAAAACGGTACAGCCTGTGCTTTAAACATTTTTTTTCTTGGTTACTTATTTTGAAAAGGTTTTTTAAGTCTTAAAAAAGACTGTTGAACCCTTAGCAAACAATATCGATGTTCCCCGTACTCACTTTCCTTCACTCAAAATCCTATCCATCAATTCACTAATGGCAGTGTCTTTCTTAACAGGCTTCAACGAATATGATGTGTACAACTGTTAATTTGCTACTTAACTCCTTTCTAATACTTCTATTAACGATCATAATTGCCTTGTTTTAACTTAGATTGTAGGGTAACATTTAAAAATCAATCTTAGATGCTAAAAACACTTATAAGACCATTAAAGCGGATACGATACTACAAAAAAAAAACACCGTCTATCTATGGAAAGAATTTTATATAATTATAAATTGGTTTCAATATCAACATACTCGCTTGACTTCTGATAGATGACTTAATTTCTGACATAATCCCACGAGTGATAGTCTCTACATCAGTCACCTTCAAGACTAATACATATTAAATGTATTCTTGGTTTCATTACTTTTTTTTTTGCTTACCATCATTTATCATTCTCAAAGCTGGTCTAAAATTATTCTAAGGAAGTACTAAATATGGGAATAGTTAAATGATGATGGTGTCGAATATCAATGTCAACTCCTTGACCTTTTACCTTGAGAACGGTAAGGACTGGAAATGAAACAATGATAAATTGATGGACATTGGATATCTTTAAAATTTGATATTCAATTTGCACACTTTTTCATCTAAAGCAGCTTAGACATTAAATTAAAACTTTCCATAACTTTCATTACAAAAATCAAATTGCTCATGCCTTAACCAAAATGGGATTACTTACTTTATTTATTTACCAAGAAAAAATTATCCTTTTTAGGTAATCGAAATAAATATGTAATCGACCAACATGAACAATAGACAAATAAAACATTAAAACGTGGGGCAACCATTCTCTTGATTAGGGTTTTGAAAAGCGAGCATAATAACCTATTTGTGAAAGGTTTGAAAAAATTACATGCCACATCTATGGGAAGTAAAACTTTTTCTATCGATGTACAAAGGAACACTTTTATCTCCACTTGGCAATAAAAGCTAAACTTATGTTGGTAGGTATAGGTATATGGCAGATGTAGGAGAATATTAATAAAACTTTGTGCCTATTTCAACCCTTTTCGATGTTAATTTGAGAAAAGTTAAGGAAATAGAAGCATATAGAAAAATTGGAGTGCACTTGAATGAGTTGGCATAATACCCTACGCCTCAAATTTTCTTTCTAACAAATGCTTTAAAATATTTACATGTCACGATAAAAGCCTTGATAAAACGTCGTTTAACATCTTCGGCAGCAAACTTTACTGCTCATGGAAAACATTCTTCATAAAAAAAAGGTTATCTTAATTTAATATTTATGATACAGTTTGAGTTAAAAATGCATATATATATGTATATTCAAGGCTATAGGAATTGTTCTAAAATACAGTAGAATCTGGATATAGCGACGATCAAGGGACCGACGTTCTAACCTGACGACGCACAAAATGAAATGAAAATCGTAAGTTCTCTATTGTATGCAAACCTAGCATGTTGCTGCGTCACGTCGCTAAAAGCGCTTAGCCCTTATAGCGAAGCCGTAATAAACGGATTTCACTGTAATTACATAAGAACATTTAGGAAGGATATGATGAGCATAATAGTTATATCAATTTGGCGTCATGTCTTCACATTTATGAATTATATTTCTGTAAAAAACAATGTGTTACATTCCCTACGGGATAAGGTATGAACGCATATATATATGTAGGTAGCATCGGCAATTACAATTGGAGTAAAAAATCATCAAAAATAGCCTACCTCCTGCGAACATGTCACTGACAGATCCAAACAGTTTGAAAATCCTGAAAAATAAAAGCAAACAGAATGCGTACAAACGTATGTATGTATGTGTTGTAAACCAACCCATTTGTAGAAAAAAATATACAGACAAAGAATGGTTCTCAAAGCAACGTTGAAAAGCGTTAAAAAAAATGTTCTAAGAACTTTTGTAAATCAATTACAAATTTAGCGAACCAACTACATACAGAGATAAAAAGTTTTTGTTTTATTTGCGTACGATTTTTATATCAATTTGGTCACAAGAGCATTAATAGGTTTGAATGTATGTTCGTTTTGACCATTAGTGATATAAAATAATTCATAAAACAAGCCTGGTTAATGGACATGTATCTCAAATGGTTCCTTCTCGGAAGTTTACGACACAGATTTAGAAAGAAGATTCTGAAACCCATGTTTTAAATATTTTCCTGTATAAATTGTTTTCATTACGAGTGCGAGAATATATTAATATAATAAATAAACAAGGAGTCGCCGTGACTTATAGGCAAGTGCTTTGGACTGCTAAACGAGCTGGCACAAGTTAAAGCCTCAGCAAAACAACTAAATGTTTTTCGCGGCACCACCTCTTGGCAGGCAATGACAAATCTCGAAGAGTAAAAACAGTAGAGACCTTCTTCCATCCATACGAAAAATATAACACCCACAACACGAATCGATGCGAAAAACTAGGCACTATAAGCTGTCGCGCCAAGAAATCGAAAATTAAAAGCTATCATTGGCTTAATGCATGCCTGTTAGCAAATTACACTCTAGGCTTTATCATTCACTTTGACTATAAGTGATGATATCTATAAAGTGTTACAAAGATAACCACGATACTGCGATTGACAAAAAACTAGAACTGCAACAAAACTAGGTACCTGGGGGATGGATGAACAAGGAATTGACAGAGGAAGTCCAGACAATTTCTCAGGCAAGGGACTTAATTCGGTTTTATCAATTTCATACAAAAAAACATGAACTTGAATAGTCAAAAAGATGTAGTTATAAATTCGTCTAAAAAGGAGCACAAAAACGACAATAAAACTCGCATCAAACAAATTTTAGAACGAAAAGAAGAGGCAAATCTAAAAAATTTCAAAGTGAAGAGAACCATTGAGGTGCGAGAATCCAAATGTATCTCATATAAATGTGTGACTTCATTACTTGGACAGAAAGTGGAGCCTATTTATAATTGCAACGTATTATTTCCTATAAATTTCTATATTGCTCCTTAATAGTTAACAATCAGAGTCGAACTATCATTCTTTGAATAAGTTGTTTTATTTTTTATTTGTTCATTCTCAAAAAAGGGCTATTTGTTTCCTTTTATTGACTTGAGTCACTGTTTCATATTTAAATGAAAAAAAATCATTCAGTTATTTCCTAACTTCTAACACTCCGCAATCAGAGTGATTTTCATTTATTTTATGGTGTGGTGGTGAAATACCCTTTATAAAAGTACTTTAGTGTACAACTTTTACATGAAAAGTGCAGCACCAATGCCCAACTACATTAAAACTTTAAATCAACTTCAGCTGGTATGCTGTCGAAATTATTTTTCAAAGTGTTGTTCAACTAAACGGTACAACTTTAACTGCCGTGAGTCGCCTACAATTCAGTATACATACATACTCGCAATGCATACTGAAAGGACTAAACGCGGTCTAAAAACCGAAAGCAAATAATGCACGTTCGAATGGATTCGCAAATGGTTACATTCGATATATTAAACTTTTTTGACTGTGCAGATACATACACTAACTCACACATATGATACTGAATTCGCGATCCCCTTCACCTCAATGGAACAACTTTACGGATACATTTGGCTGAACTACATATAACGTGGCACACCGTGCAATGTGGAGTTATTTTTGTGGCTGACGTTGGCGGTGCACGTTAGATTAAACACAGAAAATTTAGTTTTAGCACCGAAATACAGTTTCTTCATATGTATTTGGAGGAATATTTGCATTAAGTGTGTGTTTCTATCTTTTTATTCACACTGAATGTATAGTATACTCTGAACGGTAGTTAAATAATTGTAATTCTCATCATATGTACACAAGTACATACATATGTATATGACTTTTAAAATAACATTTGCATTTCATATTTAGAGAGTCGTGGAATACACAAATCAAGAGGAAATTGAAAGTATACTCACATTTGTCAACTAGATTTAAAACAATATGAATTACACCTTAGCAAAAGTGTTTTCATTTTCCCGCAGAATTTATTAAAATTCACAAACCCCTGGAGCTCCGATGTTGCGAGTTTACTATGCGAGGAACTTAGAACTGTAAGAATCATACTATAGTTAAAATGAAACCATCTATCGTCATCCTAGATCCGTGCGCCTGCATTTTCGCTTATTTACTTATGTATTCCAAGATCGAACGATAACACAGTTTGAATGCATGTACTTGTTTTTAAGTTTATTATGTACTCGACTAAAAATGTTAAATGAAACAGTTGCAATAAAGCGTTCGTACAAGTCACATCGTCTTTGTCTTTTTATCGTCCTGCCCGTCTTACAGAACACAACACAGAAGTTATACAAGAAAGTACAAAGACTAAGCTGGAAGAAATGAGAGCTAAACTAAAACACTTTTGAAATGCATTAAACTGAAAAAAAAAATGTAAACGTTTCCCCAGCTACAGACCAAAATATCCTGAGTAGAAATCCTATAGCCGCACAGTTCCATTCTATTTAATCGACGACTCATATTGCGACAACTTCACTAAGTGCAAGATTATTTGTTCGCATACAAAACCAACCAACATATCGTTTTGACAAGTAAAATCACTTTTCTTGTAAAATCTACATAATTGCCAAACTTTTGTACTTCCGCTTTATTAAATACCACTTATCATATCCTCAGGATATAATTACCTGAAGAAATATTGAAATATTAAATTTTCTTTTCTTTTCTTTTTTTTCATAACAATATTTTTGTGTTTAAACTTTTTGAATCTTTGTATTTTCCCCATCAATAGTTTTATTCTTGTAATAATTATAATTTAAAATGCTAGGTACATTCGCCACTTGTCTTGGACAATTGATTGTATCGTACTATTTCACTCAAAACAGAAAGCTTTGTAATTCTTTTTAATTTTTGTAAATTTGCAATTTAATTTATATTTTTAGCTTTAAGTTTTTGTTTGAAATAAAGTCTTGAAAAAAAAAAAAAAAAGTAATACCTGAGTTAAGTTATCTATTCCAGGTACCCACACTGACTAACTTTAATTGCGCGATACGTATGCCTGCACGCAATTAACACATTTATATGAATAATTGACTTCGACGTTTGCATCGTACAGGGCCATTTGAACCTAAAAATCTTCCTCTTTCCCTGTATAGTTGAGCACTTAGTATCAATGTTTGCAAAGTATGTCATTTCATTTGCGTGATACCTATTTACAACTATAGAACAATTTGAATGGATTTGTTGTGTTGACTTTAAGAACCACAAGTTAAACTCGAACATTTGCTTATCTGACAATATTATGAAAATTCAATTCGAATAGGAGCAATATTTGATTTTAATAATTAAAAACAAAATGGTGTCTCTGAAAGGAATTCGTTGAATTGATAGCAGAAAAGAAGAGGTACATACATAAGTATTTAGTTATTAGAGAGTTGGGGGAGAGATTGAGGTTAGACTTTTTTTTGCTTCAAACGCAGTCGAAGTTTTTAAATAACTCTTAAATGTTTTTCAAATTCTAAAAATATTTCGCTCATGCCTAACATCTTCGTCAAGCCTTTTAAATTAGCCACGATAAATCCACTCTTGCGCTGATTGACGATGTGACTGAATTTACTGAATGTGTATGAATACGTGTAGGATTTCACTTGTCAAATACCTGATTGTCGTATGAGATGTTAGGTGAAACGTAATTGTTTATCACAGCTGCCACAAGTGGGCATATTGTGATATCCTGAGTATAAAGCTTTTCAATGAAAGCAGAATCTATTATAAAATCAGCTATTTCGTTCGGTGAGCTGGCAGATACATACATATCTATGTTCATATGTGTGTACATACATAGATCTTTAGCAATCACCTTGTGTATTGCTTTGTCATTTCTTCTTCTTCATGTTGGAAAATGAAGAAGAGCAAAGGATATAACCAAATTTATTGGGCAATCCCTTCAAAGCTCAGCCACATATAAAGAACGAAGAGATTTGAAAAGATTTCTTCTTCAAGTTCAATCTTCGAAAAATTGACTTTGAGTGTTCCATGTCTCGCCTAGTAAATGAAGGGAATATTTGTATTGGTTAACAGCGTGGCTGTCGAAAAGAAGATAACATTTTAAGGTATGTATTTGTGTATACATTTTTTAAGAGCATTCTTGAATTAACTCCATAAACTTCAGTCACCTTTACTTGTTTTGGGATCATACGTGTAAGTATGTATGGTGTGTCCTTTAATGCCGGACACCACGATGACAAGGTTTATTCTTAACCTTTTTCGCAAGAGAAGAATTGTGTAAGTGCAAAGAAAACAAGCGGCGATATACATAAACCTCCCTAATTATTATGCAAATTCATTAATAGGGTTATAAAAACAATTTTCTGAAGCACACACAGAAGAATTGCATTAAATTTTGGACTTAATATTGAGTCCATCAAAACAATAGTTAACTACTTTATTTAAAGGTTGTAGACTGTGTAAGAACTGAAATACAAAACCTGAAATAAAGTAACGAACAAAACCTATTAACGTGCCAACGCCTTCACCTACATAAAACAATAAGCAAAAACAAAAAAAAAGCAGTAATTTTGTTTTTAAATGCCTATCTTAAGGTGTAATATCATGAAATGTCACAATTTTGTCACATGCAAACGAGTAACATAAACTCCCACGACTGTCATGCACTTTACATGTAAAATCAGGAAAAAACGACGTGTTCCGGGCTTCTTTATGCCGCACGTTCCAGGGCGTGTTTATAGCACAATTATTCATAGCAAATTCTCATTCGAAGTGTGTGTGTTCTTTATTTTCTTTATGTAAATGAGTGTTAAATCGCAGTAAACTGCTAACTGCAACGGTATGTATGTATCTGTAAAACACTAGAACATCCAATCGCAAAATTTCTAAGTCGGCTTTAAAAAGGCTATCAATCTACAACTTATTATTCTGTAGGTCTTTGCGAAGCCACATCGCCAATGTAAGTCACTTTCATTTTAGCTAATTGTCATGAGCGACGTATACATGATATTAGAATTAATTATTTGATTAGTAATCAAATTGACAACACCGTAGTTGTTGTGAAATTGGTAATTGTTGTGGTCAGGTCTACGGTGTGACAGGATTTGGATAACACATGCTGTCATGTTTGGTGATGGATGGTTATTTAATGTCACGTCTAGTTCACATCGGTTTGCTTACGTTGGCACTGCTGTTTTGAAATTTTTGGACTGATCAGCTTTTGGCTAATGCTGCAAATTGGCACTCAAATTTGTATGTCATTATCATGATGAGTTCTTCGGACAATTAAAGCCTCAGATTCATTCTATTCCAGAGACAAAAATTAATTTAATTACGTACTTGGGTTTCCCTTTTGCCTAATCCTATTCCTATAATTATCTTTAAATCGCAGTTGTCTAGTTGGCGTAAGGCCATAACAAAACTTCGTATGTAAAATGGTCTGCTTTGATTCCGATTTATACTATACTTCTCCTGTACACAGAGACTTAGAAATACAGAAAAATCTGACATTTATTCCTTCACTATTAATTTAATTGTATCTATTCGGATATCACAGACATGCATGCTCTCCTTGCGTATGTCAGATTGTTAAGAAATTGATTACTATGTTTAATCTTGTTTTGAAAACACAATCTGATCTAAACAACTTGATGAATTTGTTTGGAGGTTTTCCTAAGCCATCGAAACCAAACATTTCAAGCTAAAACTATTATTTTCGATTAATGTTAGTTTGAAATATGAGAATTAATTGAAGAGCACTACAACCTTACTAACAGCTTACAACTCAGCTCTTCGCAATCCTGCAGTCATAAGATCAGTGATGAACTAAATAAAACTTAAGGTAATGTTGAGAAGGTTTGCAAACCTTCGTAGTGCAGTTTATTAAATATATTAATAATAAATATACTAAAAACTCCTTTGGCATTTTTCTTATTAATCATCTCTGATAACAGAACAATTATTCTCACACTCTTTAACATATTTATACAAAAACCAACTGCGAATCAATAGGTTTAATAACTTTCCCACTTCCATATCGAGAAGTATCTACTCAAAGGATCTTATATGAGAATATGTGAAAAAGTTTTGAAACCGTCTTAAACGTCAAAGAACCACTAAAGCGAAAATAAAACATCTGTTGTAGAATTAGTTTTTTTTAACGCTTACGCTTTACGTAAATATACAACTTAAAAATAATTTAAAGTCATTTCCACTACAAAAAAAAAACGACTACGAATAACCTCAATTACTAGCGCAAAATAAGGGATACCTAAATATTAGCTTAAGAAGAATTATTCAAAAGTGATTCCAACATGCAGAACAGAACAAAATCTGGAACATTTTGAGCGATTATTTATGCAAGCCTTGGTATATTCCAACCAGAAAATCCAATTAAATTTGGTCCGGACAAAATAACAGCAACCTAATACTCCTTCTAGAGTAGAAACACCCTGCAAATCATCATCGCCGCTATAAGATGTCATTGCCTTCGAAGGAAATATTTTCATAGACTTAATTCCTCACCGGACCTACTCAGTACAGATCATGCCTTGAAAGTTATAAAACCTTCCTATGGAATGTCTCGTTCATATTTACTAAAGAAAACGAACTTTAGGCTTGTCACTCACGCGAATTATTACATCGTTCAGGCATTAAATGGGAATTTCCAGTAGCCGGTTATTTCACACTTCCACTTGAAAGTATTTCGTCACTTACAATATTTTTTTTATTATTTAATTGCAGTATCATCACCAATCAAGTGTAATATCCTGTTTGGAGAACGTGGGGTGCCCGCTACACTGGCTATCTTTTGATTTTACGCAACAATAAATGCAAGTTCCCTATTATACCGATAAAGTCTCAATTCCTTTCACAACGTCCAGCCTTCGACAATCCTTAAGTTCAAGAAAACATGTGTAAAGGTCGGCAATTAATTGAAAAAGTTCTTAAATACATCTTCACTACTGCATCACAGTGTATACATTGTGAAACTTTTTACTTTTTGGAATAAATTCAGAAGTGAATGACCTTAAAGCCGCAATCAGCTTTTCAAAAATTCGAGCAATATAATACATAAACGTGAACTTTTTTCACATTTTTTCCTGGTTAATGCCGTCACGTAAAAGCCAAAATTTTTCTCCGAAGCCAATTTTAGAAATCGCCAAGTCAACAGCCTACAGAAAAAGGAGCAGTAAAAGGACAAAAATAAAAACAAATTTAACCAGTGAAGCTCGTGCATGTACATTGTACATGGCCAGTAGTACACAATCTCCAAATTAATTTTAAAGAGACACATATGCGAGACCTAAATTAAATGAAATGAGGTTGGGAATGTGACGTCATCTCGCTAAAATATTAAATTTTTTCTTTATTCAAAGGAAGTACGTACGACAAATCAACGCGGAAGAGAGCGATACCAACCGAAGCAGAGAAGCACACTGGGAACACATATTTTTATCCTTTTAATATCCACCGTATGCCATATGGTGTTCCTGATAAACAGAAACTTATTCATATGCATGAATTTTGCTGCAAGTACGTACATCCGTATGTACATATACCTAGAATACTACATACCTATATGAACATTTTTGAATAGAGATAAAACTGTAGGAACACAGTTTCGTTCTCGTGTATTCCCTTTATTTTGGAAAGCACTGTTTGTCTTTAGTAAATTTTGTATTTGGAAGTCATTTTTACAGGACTCGTACGATGACGACGAGTCCCTACGGAGTACGGAGCGCCGATGTAATTTATCGCGTATTTATACTGTCAATTATATTGTTAAGATAATACAACTTAAACATCTTTTCTTTATACCTGGTTCTCGAAAAAACCTGGTGCCCACGCTTTAAGACTTAATTGACATAAATTTTAGAACCACAAGGCTTCGCATATAAAACTAATGAACATAAGCGAGAGTAATATTAAAAAAGTAGCGACATTATTGGAGCATGGAGAATTTGCACACTCATCAACATTTCCTTCAGGTGGACTTACTTTGCGCCCGGAACTTTGTCAAGAGCAAGCATTTCATATAAAAACTTAGGTGTAAAGGAAGTAATAACTTTGGATAAGAACAACGAGGGGAGAATTCAAATTACTTTGTTCTTGCCCAGAGAATATTAAGTACATAATTGGTTGAGTAATTGTCAACGGTAATTGCTGAAGATGTTACCACAAGAGTATGACAAGATAGAAGAATTTAATTGCATGTTTTTTTTATATTTATCTTTGGAGTAATAGACTTATGTCTTTCAACCTCACTAAGTACGTACTACAAGTGAATATGTACTAAAGCAAAGAAAGTATAATATCTTCTAAATTATAAAAAAAGTGCTTGGTCCATACAAATGTTCACCCAAATGAAACTTCGATACGCGTTGGTCCGCTTAACTGCGCATCTTTTCAGAATAACAGCAACAAAATTTCATTTCAATAATCAAACCAAGAATGTAATCATATCAAAATGGAAAATGAAGTTAAACTTGCCTTCCAGGCTTATACCTACCAAACTCAAAGGTTAAACCACCTTAGATGCGATGGGATTTATAATTACCCTTAACCGAGAGCATGGGCGTTTAGAGAAATTAGAATAGAGGCGAAGGAAATTTCGATGCATGTTAGGTTTAAATTATTGCGGGTTAGAATACGGAGGATGGACAGTCTTTCGGCTTCGGCAATGATAGATAATGATCCGAGGTTTTAGTTTCGCTTAAGTGACAGAAGGGAGAAGAAAATTCGTGTTTTTAAGGATGGGCTGAACAAATGCAGATTCACTTAAGGTTCCAGAGGAGTAAGACAGATGGGTCTTACGCAGTGGTTTTACCAGCGTAGAAGAACACCTCTTTGAATACCGTCTGTACTTTACTTAGCATTTTTTTACGAATAATTAAAAGGATTTACAACTCTTGGGACATAAAGCATATTGTAATTGTTTCTGGCTTGTTTGAGTTATATTCGGTTTTGTTCAGATGAATTAGCTTTATGGATGTATAGCAGATAGGTTAGCACTTTTGACTGCTAAGCGAGCTAATACAGGTTAAGTCAGCGGAACAACCAATCGTGTCTCGAGACATCACCTTTCGGTAGACAATGACAAACCTCCGAGAGTACAATCTGTCATGATAAAGCTTCTCGTGTGAAAAATTTAACACGCACAACATAAATTGCTGCGAAAAAATACGCCCTGACTCTGTACGAGCTGTCACGTGAAATATTAACTTTTTGTGGCTACATTGTTCTCACATGAGGCAAACATTTGTTGAAAAGTAAACCTTCTTGTATGACCACTTAATGAGCTGTTTTATCAATTGCGTTCTCTTAACATTAGTCCCTTCATACTCTTGTTCAAAAACGTAATAAATTGCAAACCTTTATCATTCATTCTACATACTTATCAGTGAGAAAACTAATCCGCATTCTGTTTGGATTGTAATCATTTGAACGAGAAACACCCATAATTTTACTTCTGATAAGGTGACAGCCCCCAGTGAAAATAGTGTTAACGCTGCGATTTATTTTCGTGTAAACTAATTGCATTACCTTTATCAACAGTAGCATGAAAGTAGAGAAAGAAAATTCATTGTTGGTATACACGCAGAACTTGAAATCACTGTTGGAAATTCATTTTCGTATAATGGCCATTAAATATTTAATTGGTGAAGTTTTAAGTGAACGATATCGCAGTTTAGTTTTCAAGGGGATGTTGTCAGCCTGTTTGGGTAGACCATGACGATCCCGTGAGTATCTTAAAATAAATGTGTGACAACCTTCACTTCATTTTGAAGTAATTTAGCTTAGATATTCATATTTTAGTAAATAATTTCTCAATATGCACGCGTTGTATGTTTTTGACATTTTAGCTTGCGACGGTAACCCTAGGGTGTCATTTGTGTTTGCCTTCTTGTTTTTAATCACGATTTGGTAACGAGATTACCAAATAAAATATTAATTTCAAGCACTTGAAAAGAATAATGAGAATGTAATATTTTTTGAATTGCTTATTCAATGGATTGTCATACAAGGATTGGTGCAAAAGAATGAGTAATGAAAAAGAAACAAGGTCTGATATACTCATTTAGAATGCCACAGTAGTGACGCAAATTTTAATAACTTGATATTATATTTACAGGATGTCTAACGAAAATTTACAACATATATATATTTACTTTTATTTGAGGAAATCATTTCTGTGGAACAAGTTAATGAATATATATTCTTCGAACTGATGCTATTGGCGGTCCTCTTCCTCTTTTGCATTCAAAAACAAATCTCTATATGTATAAAACTCTTCCCTGACTGACTGACAGATCAACGCCCAGCCCAAACCGTTAGAGCTAGAAACATGAAATTTGAACAGTAGTTTCCCTTTGTGGCGAAGACACCTACTAAGAAAGGATTTTTCGAAATTCGGCTCCAAAAGGGGAGATACAGGGTGTTCAAGTTTGCATGGAATCAAAAATTTAAATTGGAATTAAGAATTTGAATTGAAAGGTAGATTCTACAATAAAAATAAAGAAACACGTGTTTCACCGTTTTTCAAAATTATATCCACGGGCCAAGATACAGGGTGTTAAAGTTTGCAAATTTGTAGATGCGCAACAGTAGCTATCGGCACATTCGGTTTGTGATCGTGTGTTGTTTTTGTTTTGCCGAGCTGCGCAAGGGTAGTTTTTTCATTTATTTTCTTTGATCGTATTCTTGCTTCTATGGATACACTACGTAGTTTATTTACAATGCATTCGCAGTTCGGTGTAATTCGACGGGGAACGGGTGTGTAGGATGGGACATGAAACTACTGAACCGATTTAAAAAATTCAATATTGAAATGGTGACATTTTTTGCTTCCTTTTGTCTTTGAAAGCTCCATAGGGACGGAGAATTTCTAGCGACTTAGTATACACCTTAGTATGTATTTAACGCGTGCGAAGCAGCGGGTGAACTGCTAGTATATTATAAATTGACAGAAATCCCAAAACATTTATTCTTGTAGTTTATAAAAACTTATAAAGATCTTCCAAATGAATTCGAGATACGGAATATAGTATCATCCAAATGGCGACTTCTACTCACTCGGCATCGGCAGCACTGACAATCTGCAAAGAGTTTAATTTGTCATGAAAGTCGGCAATATATAAAAACCGTGGGTAACTTCCTTTCTGGTAATAAATTTAATGAGCAAAACATAAATGGTTGCGAAAAACTAATCCTTGGCCCTTTACCGGTTGCCGCACCAAAGATTTGTATACACGTACACTTATTTCAACAATTGTGTTCCGAACTCTTTCACTGTCTGCTGCGATAAAATGCGTTTAAAACATGTATATGTAATTTTATTTTTTTTTTAATAATTTGCCCAAGGATATCCGACCTACAATTCATTTTTGGACAAATTCGACACATTTTTGCTGCTTAACCAACAACTGTCTCAAAATCGGAATACACCAGACAATGAAAACACATCGTTCACTTTTATTTTGCCCCCCCTGTAGATTTGTTCAGGCAATGAAAATCATGACCAAAATTTTTGCAAATTTCGTCAGTTACCGAGATAATAAACTGAAACTAGGGTAAACATACTTTTCGTTCAGATTAACTAGTAAAACCGAACCGACTAAAAAAAAGCCCTACTATTTCCAAAACTTTAAATTCAATATACAATATACGAATGTGCTCACACAGATACTTTTCCTGTCAGTAAAGCTGCGGAAAGAGTTTTGTAAGTAAATACGGTAGTCTTTCACTGCAAATCAAGCACCACACACTTTAAATATTGATGAGTAAGAAGTTATTTGTTTATGAATGAAAAAAGTTCCAAACTTCTCACCTCACCTTTCTGATCTTCAGCATAATCCTTTTGATATTTGTTGCTTATGTTTAAAAGTTATTTCAATTTGTATGCACGTGCTGTCATCCACCCCTAAAAAGGCATGTGGTAAACAATTTTACCGCCATACATACATATGTTATCCTTAAACTTAAGCTTCGATATTTTAATATAATCCGCGAGGATAACACCTGCATGCTTGGGATGATTCTGACATGTGGGGGAAAGTTTTTTGAAGGTAGGTGCGTGGGGAGTATTTTAGCTTTAATCTTACTTCAGAACTTAAGCGTAGGTACGGTGTTGTGTGTAAATATATTCCTATGAACAAATATGCTATTGTTACTTCGTTTTAAAATTTAGAATTCCTTTGAGAGATATTTTGTTTTTCATCTTGTGCTGGCTTTGATAGTTTTGTTTTGGGAAAAAAAAGGATCTTAACTGAAGTGGCGCGAATATTACTTTTTGAGATTGATACTTGAAAAAGTAACCAAAGTAAAGATTACATTTTTATTTTTATTTGTTTACTTGTAAATTTGTCACAGGGAGTACTACTTAAAAACAAAAATACAGCGCAGCATGATATAAAACAATAACAAAATGCTCGTATATAAAAGAGATGTTGTTAATTTTGCTTGTTGCCAGCGATGCAACAATAACGCTTGTTCTCATGATATATGTTCATTCGGGTATGTATGAATGTACGTACACATGTAGTTAAACAAAAAATAATATTTGGAGTCACCGTCCTTTCTCAAATAACCCTGGCTAACATCATGCATACCTATATATGTATACATATACGAGATACTCAAAAATTTCGTGATTTATCTACTGTAGCTATTCGGACGCAATGTTCTTCCGAGGCCAATTTTAAAATCTACAAAAATTAAAAAAAAAACAACAAAAAAACGACAAGTCCCTTGGCTTAATATGTATTCATAGTCATATTTTGCATCCAGATAGATAGATGTACATACCTCGTTATCCTTAATTTTGTCGATTTGTACTCTGATAGTTATGTACATAAAGGCACATACATATGTACGTCCCCAAAGTTAAGGCAGTAAACCCACGCTATAGTCGAGTAAATGGTCACACAATTGCTATGAGTGGCGGCTACACGTTTTCATAAAAACCACTTCGGGCCACTTCCCACTTTGCTGACGATATCCTCTTGGGTATAATAACCTGTTCTCATATTATGGTCATACAGAGATTGCATGAATGGTAGCCAATAAGATAAACATCAAATCTGCGCACAATTTGACAAAAAGCCGACAGGAGTTTACTTTCGTTTCAAATGTTCTTCCTTTATGTTTGCCGAGAAAATTACTAATATATGACTACATGTTGTACCGTGTTCGTAATATGCCACTCCAAATGGCGTGCTGACAAATGCGGGTATTAGGATAATAATTTCAATGGGCCGATTTGTAATATTGTGTAGCATTCATAATTCCCTTTTCCATTCACTAAACTGTAGCATTGATGTGATTAATTAAGACTAAACGGGCTTCTTAGAAGTGTTCTTTTATTCACCTCTTTTCGTTGTGAAATGTTGTATCAGCAACAATACATCCCTTTCAAAAGGACCTATATCCGTTTTAGTTAAGACGAAAAATGCAGTTAAGTCTCATTCGAAACACGCACTCATATCTCTAGTAGGATGGGCTTTCAAAGGAAACAAAAGTTATAAAACAATTCATTAACCAGGCCATGCATAAGGCTTTTAGTTCAGTATTGTAGGTTGGAAGAGTTTCTTTAAAGGCAATAACATACTTATGCATACATGAATGATTGTCTATATTTGAGAATTGTTTAAAGAGAAACTGTAGATAAAGTGGATGAACCCACATTCAATTTTCCGAATAGGACAGAAGTATTGAAGTTATTCTAAAACTACAATCAAATAAATTAATAATTCGGCAGCCCAGACCAAATTTTCGCAACCAGTTGGTGTCGTTAAAAAACCTGTTAGTTGTTTTGCTGAGATTTGAACCTAACCCAGCATAATCCTGCGTTTGGATGCTCACTTTTAAAACCCATTCACAAGTACTTGTTCCCATTCGCCACAAATTGACTATTTTTTGCGAATAGGACAGCATGGCATTCTAATTGTTGTAGTAGAGTATCACTTGTTTATTCACCGAATGATTTTCCAACCTACCTTAAAATAACTTTTATTTAAAATTGCTCGGAACCCGGTTTCAATTGAATCGTCTTCTCCATCACATCGAACTTCTTTTTTATGGTAACAATAAATACCGATATAAATATTTCCTGACCACCTTTCCACCACCGTCTTTCAGTTTGAATTATTTAATCCTAAACATATGCATACACGAAACTTTATACAATAATTGGAATGTACACAATTATGTCAATTAGAACTCATAATACCTTTGTTGACAATATTACGTATTGGTTTTCTTTTCGGTAAAACCTAATCCACTGCGTAAAATTTCCATCATAGTAATAACACACTGTTGAAGTTAACCATAATAAGGAATGTAAATTATAATCAAAAGTAGAGTAACAATTTAATACGACTTTTGTAAATTGCCGAACTTGACCGCTTATTTGATACTTAGAAAAGAATAAAATTCAATCGTTTCAGAAAAGTACACTTCCTTTAAGCAAGGTAATGCAATGCACCACAATGTAATTTTTCCATGAATATGTTGTTTTCTTCAATACGTATTTCCATAAGTTAAAATAAAATTTACCCCTCAGATAATAATATGATATGTATGTTTTGAAGAAACTGTAGATTAAAAAGACAAAACAACACTGATTCGTGGATTAAAATCGCTTCGTTTTTTAAATTCGGCCAAACCCGATGCCCTATGACACACGCAGTGTCATATAGTTTTTCATAGTTTCAACACAACGTGCTGGTCGTATAAAACTACGATCAACTGTTTCAGTCAGAGCAGCAAAGCTAATTACAACAGGGATAATAAAGCCAAACTTGAGCAATTTTCACTACTTCACAATCTTACCTTCTAAATCCTAATTTTCATTTCATTTACTCTTTTCATTTACTCCAAAGTTACTGAGTTTCTTATTGATTTTTTTGTGTTTAAAATGCTCGACTGATGATTCTCATCTCTGTGGTGCTAGAAAACTTCACTACTTAAATGATGACTACCTTTTTCTCGACTAGACCAGCAGACACCACCTCGCTACTTGTTCTAGAAATTGGAAAAAAAAAACGAGAATAAGAGCAGAAAACAAATTTGAGTTTTTGAGAGCATGTTTCAGGTACAATAAAGCGATATACTGGGGGTTTTTTTTTCAATACTTCTCTTCATACATGCTTGTGAAACTAGCACAAGACTAGCACTCTAAAGATCTTGCTCGGTACTTTTAAATGTTTTGAAATACTCTGGTATTAAGTTGATTTCGATGCAAATGTTTATTTGTACCTCATGTGTGTGAATGTATCTCACAGTTGTGGAGAGTACTCATAATGAAAATGAAATGCAACTTTGGAAAGCAATCTGGGACTTGGGATATTGATTTAAATTACTTAAAATTTTGAATTATGAATTTTTCTAACCAGTTGTAGCTAAAGTTTTAAGGTTTAAGAAGCTGGCAAAGTTATGCAGAATCTCATTGTTTAATACAAATAAAGATCACTGCTGCTATAGCCATCACTAACCCTTTCTAATATGTAAGTAGATACTAAATTATACATTATTTCGAAGTAATTTGTGAGATTCAGTCACATATGCACATACGTTATATATTTGAATTGAAAGGAGGAGGGCACATTCATAAAAAATTCATTAATTTAAGGTCGCCTTAAAGATAGAGCATCCCACAAAAAAATCTGCTGTCAACAGCTGAATCGTCTACACCTCACCAATTAGTTTTTCATTTTGCTTTCGAGCATTTGGCACGTGCATACCCTACAGAGGCATAAGCATAAATATATGTGCCCTCGCCCAACATAACTTATATTTTAGCAAAATGTGAAAATTATTGTTGCTGACTTGAAATAGGCCAAAGGCATTTTTATTTTATTTCCCATGTAGAATTTTGAATCCTAATTAAGGCCAATATGTTGCATTAAAATAGAGTTAATAAATTCGACCCACACTAAATGTCCCTTATGTGGTCTTAACCAGTTAATGGCTTAAATATAGAACGAAAAATTATTTTTTTGTTTTTTTACGATTTAAAGATTACGAATGAAATTTACCCTAAACTTTTTTGTAAATATACTTTGATACATAGTATATGGCAAAATAAGTGGATAGAGTAATATAGGAAACATTTTAACTTCAAAAAGGGTATAAGGAGGGTCCAAACTTGTCATGTCAAATTTATAAATAAATGGAAAAAGAGGACAAAGTGTAGAAGGGTATAGAAGTCTATTAGGATATATTCTGTGAAAGAATAATGTTTTTATGATATCAGATGGCCTATTCCTAGTGATTTGAACTTTAAAATATGTCAACTTTAACATGTCGAATGAAGTGAGAATACGAATTAATAAAAGTTGTCTAATTCAATTTTGCAAGTGAGTTTACCATATAACACGAACAACATAAATAGCTGCGTGAAGATACCCCCACTCTGGCTCTCTACGAGCTCTCGCGCCAAATATTTGTATTTTGTTCAATGAGAGGGCTTCACCGTTTATGAACTACGGTTACATCAGTTTCTAATAATTCATATTCTAGTAAAGAGGACCCTATTTTATTTCCTTTTATCCAAGAGTAAGTTTTACTGATTCAGTAAATACGTATTTATCTTAGATCGGATGGTCCACGGTTCGAATCTTCCTTCCTCCTAATTTCCAATTTTTAAACAACAAATGGAATTATAAAATATTTAAATCAACCTTTTATACACAATATTCAAGAGAAGCAATAATATTTGTTGTCCAAGATTCCGTACCCATTTTTGAAATTCTTAAGAAAAATAATAAACACCTCCATTCGATTTTGACGAATTCATATGCTTATCTCGCACATTATTCATACAAAAAAAAAGGCGCAAACTGACGATTTTTGATTTTGATGTCCTTATAAAAAAAGGGCATGCTTTTGGCAGCTTCCTCAAGTTATCATTCCGAATGCATCCATGTCATAAAACTCACACCTTCCCTAATACTTAACATTATTCTAATTTATGTAGCAATAAAGTCTACCTAAATAAAAAAAAAGCCATTACACCCCCAGAAAAAATATTTTGCCTACATAAACTGGAACTGAAATGTCAAAAGCCTAAAGGATATGAAGGCACTTTAGCTCTGCGAACGCAATCAATCTGTATTTTTCTTTAAAAACAAAACACATTTTATTCTACCCAAATCTAGTAGTATTCATAGCAGCGTGGAACCTTTCCTAATGGCCTAGATTGTTTATGGCATACATAGTAGGGCCCACACAGGGATGGAGAAACAAATCCGAAACATAGCATGAAATAAAATCCTGTCAATTTTCGGAGCCCAACAATTTATTTAAATTCAATTGCAAATAAGAAAACGAAAAGGGATGGGTTAAGGATTCCTCTTCGAAAGAGGAACAAAACACAACAGTGTAGCAGGCAGCAAAGAAAGGTAAAATGACTAAGGGATCAAGATGTATAAATGCAAACTGGTAACAGCATTTGTTGATACTTATGGATAAATAAGCCGATGGAATTCGTTACTTTGTTTCTGGTCATATGGATGTACGTGTATTGCTGTATTTGCAATTCCAATGGGGTAATATACTTTATACATAGTATCTTATGTAAGGTAGAGTGAAGCTAACATCCACAGGATCACTATTTGTAAGTGGAACTTGAAAAGGACCAAGAATAATATTTATATTTTTGTGAATGAAGAGAAACGAATAAATTCCCAGCTGACATGTATATTCTTGGTTGGGTACGGTCACAGTCATGACTTTTCCGGAGTTTTGAGCACTACACATAAAGGCGTGGTATGGATAATAAATTACTTTAAAAAAATTCAAAATCAAATCCTTAGTAAACCCACAACCAGCTCGAATGAGTGCCACTTTATGTACAAAAGGTGTATATGAAAGAAAAAGGATATATTCAACCCCATTCTCGCTTTTCTAAATTGTACTTTTGAATAGTAAAAGTCGTCTTTAGCACAGCTTTATTTTAGGTATCCCACACCACATCGGGGAACACAATGTATCCATTGAGATCCGAGTGAGGCTGTACATAAATGCAACCACCCCTACAACCTAACCTAACCTAGCACAGATTTTATGTGTTTAGGTTAAACTCTTGAGAATCTTTGCCTTTTTTTTTCAAAATGCGGAAGGAATTATGTCATCGATTAATTAATTAATTTCCTTTCTGATGGGTCATGTCAAATTTAATTTATAAAAACTAACAAAAATACGTAAACACATCACAATATCGACATTATTTGCTTAATGAAGCGGACATATTCCTTCTCAAACGGGGGAAGATAATAAGATATTCTCAATCTAATTGATACGTCTGATAAAGCTCTCCAACGCCAACGCCACGAAAATCCGATTTCCTATTCGAATAATAATAGTTTCCAAAACAAGGGCCACTAATTTACGAAAGTACAAATCTCATTGTCTCATCTAAATGTATACCTACCTCATTAAATCTTACCGAACCCCAATACTAAAAGGAATTTCTAATAGAATCCTTGACATTTTAGACAAAAACAAAACAAAAAAAAACTCAAAATCCGGGCATAGGAAATTTGTATTGAGCCCACGCACAGAACGTGCAACTCACTAATTTTGTGATGTTTGGTTGGACAACGACAGATAGAACATTTGCTTTCAAATTCTAATTAGGGTCCCCCGTTTACTTACTAGCAAAGCAGAATAATTAGACAGGCAACGTGTATTGATTGAAATGTCAGCAACATTTTTGATAGGGAATCATTTCCACCTACTTGCCGCCTGGACAGATTCATTTGCAAATGGGAATCCTTTGAATGAAAATAAAATGAAACGAAAGCTATTCACAGGCAAACGCATGAAAGAATAGATACTAATCAGCCATAGATATCTTTTCGTAAATAAGCTCCTCTTGTTGGCTATAACGCAGAGTTATATAAGGAATTAATTATTCGAGTATCAGTTTCAAAGAATTATCAACGCGTGCTTAGTTAAATTTTGTGCTTGAGGTTAATATTATATCAATTCTTGGAACAGCTATAGTAATTATATTTGTTATTGAAAATTATTAAGCTGAGCGTGTATTGTTCAACCGCATTTTTTAATAAACAAGTATGTATACCATATACTTATAAGTAGAATTCATGAAACTACCTTAATTATTTATGTTAAAAGGGATCTAAAATTATGCGGTTAACCAACTAATGAAGCGTCTACCGTAGACAATAATACTTGTTAATTAGAAATTAAAATTAAAACTGACACCTAGCTATATATCCGCGTATCACAAATCAAATGCATTTCGATTTGCAATCTATTTTCATTAAACTCTTTTTTTTAATGAGTATTGCAGTTTCCAATTATACCTTAACATGATTGGAATGCAGCTTCATATGCGAAACTAATGTGCACAATTGTGTATTCAAACTAAATCAAAGCACAAACGAAATCGAAATAACCAATTTAGCTAGGTAAATTTGACATTAAAGCGTTGTGCGGTAGAAGCATGTGTTTTTGCGTTAAACGTGCAATACCAGGGCGCAATGTGCAATTGGATCTATACGCAGGGATAAAGCCTTCAACTGGGAATTGATTCTGAGAATGGTGCAAAACATTCCGATGCGTGACGGTTATTGAGTTAATTCAATATATCAGATCATAGTTCCTATACCTACACATAATATGCCAATTCTGTCGACGTACGACGTTAAAATTGACAAGGAAAGGTAAATACTGAGCACACAATTAGTTGAAATCAGAAGAGACTATCAAATCAGCTTAAGATCAAGAATTACTAGGAAAGGAATTTGTATATTGAATTTCTTTGAGTAAATGTTATCTACTACAGTATTTGACATGTAGGTATACCACTCATTGCCAAATTGATATTCTAGGTAATTCCACAAAAACTCAAAAACTAAAATTTAAATGTCTATTTAACATTGGCTAAAGCCAAATAATATACACTTAGAAAATTACTTAACAAGAATTGATCATCGCTTGGCCATTGCCAGACTGATATTTCAGATATTTCTCATTTAGATATACAATTGGAGTTGCTCTAATTCAATTATTACATAAGTAACCGAAGATGAACCATAAAAAGCTAAAACACGAACTGAACTACAAGGACGATTTCTATTTATACATGTATTTGTATGTACCTACATACATAGATTTTTTATTTTATCGAAAACGTTTCTAAATCAAAAAGTTTATTTGATGTCGACAAATATCCAACCAAGCATTTGCTATCCTAAGATAAGATTGTTTAAACATTAAACAAAGTTTCATTTTGACATTTTAAGTTGTCACCAATTCTCTATAGGCATTTCTTTGTTTTCTTAACCCCTATGAACTCATAAAATGTATATTATAATGTACATTCCATCCAACGAAAAGGTCAACTCCTTTACCCAATGTAGTGAAACTTCATCGCAAATACACTTACAATGTGATTATTACTTTTTGGCTAACATCGCGTTGACACTTAAACATTAACGTATTGTGGTCAATGTCGCCATAATGACTTTTTCCTAAACCAACTTTCGAAAGTTCAATAATGTCCTTTTCTTTTTACATGGGACATGTCTTAGGATCACAAACTTTCTATGGTCACTATATCCCCCGGATGAGTTTGTTTACTGTTATGAAGCAATAACATAATGCATAAACGTTTCCATAGGGAATTCTATGTAATGCTAGATAACGGTTAAATCTATAAGACGCGACAAACCATAACGCAATTAACACGAAAAAGTCCTGAAGCCTTGTCCCATATTATATGAAGCACATGACATTCAAACTTATGAACAAAGTTGAAGAGCTTACCCTACCATTGGCAAAACAAAAAACAAATTGAACGGACAATCAATAAATTTCAACGTGAATGTTTGTTATTTTTTTTAACTTTTAATTATTTTTCACTTTCTATAACAATACATATTTCTGTCAACAACTTTTCTTCAATTTTGGAGAGTTAGCAAATAAGTCCGGCCGTCACCGAAGAATTGGTTACGTAACTAAATTTGATAGTTCAAGTCAACACCTGTACAACTGTTGAAATGTGTTAAGAAAGTTGGAGAAAAGTACATATACGTACATATAATACATAACTCCTAGAAGAATTCCGTTTTTAATAATTTCATTCTACCTCTTCCTCTAAATGGAACTTAAGTGGGTGGATATTCAAAACTTCTTCAACGTTATCAGGTGGTTAAAATAATACCAAATTTGGTTTCTAAAAATACAGTTAATTCATCAAAAACATATCGTGCAGGACGTAGCATGATAACATCCAAATACGACGTTCATTAATCCTCAAGTGTTCTAAAAACACACTTCTCGAAAGAACGATTTCTCTCAATTGATTTGGAATGTGATACTCAAATGGATGGAAAGCGATGTAGTCGTGAATAAAATCAATAAAAAACCACAACACCCACTTAAATGCATTTAATTAATTAAAATAAGCTGGTGGAGGAAAGGAGACGCCTTATTTGTGAACGTAATAAGGTGATTGCACAAATTTATCAAACACGATAGCACTTCATTGTTTTGTGTAAATACAATCAAATGAGAGTTTTAAAAAAAGGTGTCACCAGCAAATTCGGTAAACAAATATATGTGCAATGTGCATGCATGCGTTTTATTATTCAAAATGAATATCCTATAATATCTTAATCTGCGGATTATGAATTAACAATATAGTCCCCAATTTAGATTAATATCAGTAGGCAAATATGGTATGGGTAAATACGAGTGTGGGAAGAGTGAAATATATATGTAGTTGTATATACTACTCATAACGAAATTAAATTCCACGTGTATGTACTCAAGAGAATAGTTAATTAGATATGAACACCCAAATGTAGGTAAAAGGAAACAGAAACTTGAAGGCAATATTTACGTTTGCCTACACACTTAGCTTGCTTAAACAGATACTTGTTCATCTCACAACTTTTTTTCTTACCGTTTTCTGAGAATTTAACAACTAAACTACATTCCTTGATTCTTGAAATTGAGTTTCCATGGCATTCTCAATCTAATAGTTTGCCTCATTTTAATTTCCATCAGAGATTTTTAGACAATATTTGTAGACCTTTCCAAGACGACCACGCCAATGTTTAACGAATCATTATTAAACAGCTTTAAATTCCGTTGACTTCTACCGCAAGTGGATTAAATTTGGGCTAATTATTTCATAAAATCTCGGTTTATCTTTGAAATAATTTTTGGGTTTTTTTCTTTTTTTTTGGGATCTTTCAGCCTTCATTGATTCTTTCGTTTCCCAGTACACCTTCGTGCTTCGATTGGTATAGTAATCTTTATTATTTATTACGGTTTGAAATAGAAGCACGCACGAATTTGAATACTCAAGACGTCGCGTCGACTCGAAACCTACAGGATTTTTCCTGAAATTTAGCCTGAGTTGCTGCAGGCTTCATGTTGCCAGGTATTTTATGTCCATGAGTGTATTTTGAATCAATATTCATGCCTTATACAACCATGTACTACCAAAAAAAAGTGATGAAAATCATTTAAAAAAAAAGTCAAACAATTTGCAGCAACACCTTGCGGCAATATCGTTCCATTTATTTTGCTTCTGACTACTGAGTTGGGGTTGTATTATTTAAAAGTGCACGAAATTAGACTATCCATTGCATTCAATAAAAAATGTTTTTAAAACGTATTGTGATTAATTGCATTAATATTGTTACAATATCCCACACTCTCAAACTGCTTTCATCGATGCTTGAAATGAAAGTATACTTCAGCGGAGGTACATATATTTACATCTATTGCAGAATAATAATAAAAAAAAAACAGAATAAAAAAATCCATTGCTTCATCCTTTCAACCATAGACTGATTTCATCAAATAACTTTCCGTCTGTCACTGATAAATCCAATGCAACCAACCCGTCGTCAATGCTATTAGAAGTCTCTACACAAAAAATACCAATAAAAATGCCAACGAAAAATGGTCCCATTATATGTTCAGCCATAGCCCACGTCTTAAAGCTTTCAGTGTAAATCAGAGATTGCAATGTGTGATGAGTGCTTGGGATGGGAGACTAAAGAAGGATCTGGATGTTTTCAGGTTTACTCGGACGTGAGCAGTTTCACTGTTAATACAAAAACTCAATGTGAAATTTTTCACATGTTGGGCACAGATAACTTATTCGAGTGTAAGCAATTGTGGTAGTTGACGATGATGGTGGAAACTTATTGAAGTTTTCCGTCAGATGGATGGATAAGGAAAAGCGTACTCGTATTTCTACACAACCTTGCAAGCAAAAGTAGGTATAGAACTAAGAAATTCATTCTCTTGATTATAATAGAATTAGAAATGTACTTATCCAGCAGAAATTGAAAATTGCTCACCATGTGAACGCGTAAGCATACAGGAAGAATTTCAAGTATTCACCCTTCAACATACCACATTGACGGATGGTCGCCAAAAAAAAAAAGAGGGCAATACCGTTCATATATATATATGAATACATATGTCGCCGTCCTTTATCATTGCTTTTCCACTTTTCATTGAATTCCAGATTCGGATTTGGTCCTTCTTTGCCCAGCATGTGCTCAGATGGGTCCATGTCAATGACAGTTTAATTTAAAAAAAAAAAATTAAGATTAAATTTTCAGGTTTATGGTCAGACAAGTGCCATGTTTGATGTGTTTTGTAAAAGATTGAGATTTAGACAACCCAAGAATGTGTTTATTTCCAGTAGAAGAAATAAGTTACATGGGTTGATAGAAAAATTGTAAAATTAATTCTTTGACTGCAAACAAATTACATTTTATTGTAACAAATTTTAATTAAGAAATTAATCCACCCATTTATGTACATACATATATGCACATATAAACTATAACCAATTCAATACAATGTACAGCAGTGATCGGAGCAGAAAAATACGTACGAGTCCATTTGTCCTTCCTACAGTACCCCATAAACGAAAATATTTAAGTTTCTGCAATTGCTCTCACTGCATCCAATTTTAGGGTCGCTTATGACCAAAAATGTTGTTTACTACGACGAATATTTGTAACTTATTCTACTGCGGATACTCTTCCATCGATTTTACTAACGAATTCAAATGTAAACAAATTATTGATTCTGAATTTTTCTCAGTTTACGCACTTTTTTGATTTGTGATGCAATGTAGTGTCAACATGCTTGTAGCTGCTATACACAAATTTCTAAGACTTTCCTACTGGTCACGTATCCCTACACTTATTTGAGTTCTTCTATTTATTATGTACATACATTTGCACGGAAAGTTCATCTTAACAGTTCATAGATGCTTATACATACATATGTTATTCCATTATTATGAACCCCTTCAAGTATCCTTTTTACAATCATCTGAGAAATTTGATACAAAAGTGATGTGTTTTGTGCTTTTGAAAAAAATTATTACGAAGGCGAGTGAACCATTATGAACATCATGAATGGAATCAAATATCACATTCTCAAAAAATTCTTTCAATGCAACAGAGGCACAAGTTATTTTCTCCCTTGAGTTATGTATCGTCTATAGTTTTATTGTTAAGGAACATGCACCGTTTAACCAGGATTTTTCCTTTGACGAGTGTTCTTCTCCAGTCACGGGGGGCAATATTGGCACAAAATGAAAATAAGATAACATCGTATAAATCACGGATAACATACAGAGAATATAAAAGTGTTGTCCATGATGGAGGAAACCTGGAAGATTACTACACAGAATTCACCTTTTTCAATGAGAAGAGGCATTCGTCGTTGTGCCCGCCTGTGCGTCCATGGTACAATTGTCCATAAACGTGTTATGAAAGCTTATTGAAAATATATTTTTCAAGGAGAACATTGGGAGTGTTTATTGCTCCTTGGAGGAATGTGTCAATTTGGCTCTTATCTGTAATCGGATCCTCTTTATATTTTACTTTTATTTTTACAATGAAATATTCAATTTTCCATCGTAGCTGTTTGTGTCGAGAACGAAAACCTTTTTTATCTTGATTTTGACTGTGGAGAATAAGGTGAAAAATGCGTTGCTCTTTAGAATAGTTAATGTATAGCCTAACCAGGGAAATGTTCTAGGACTTCGCTTATTTTTTCAATAGAGAATGCAGTGGGAAGTATTTTGTAACGTTGTTTGTATGAGTCCTTATTTAATTCAATTCAATTCGATTGTTGTCTGGCAGTCGAATTCAATCTTTAGTAAGTGCTATCAGCACTGTTAGTTATCTAAAATGTCAATTGTGTTGGTGTCTGGATATTTTTGATAAGATAAAGAGGATTCTGTTTAGATAACTAAAAGTTGGAGAAGACAGGTTTGAGAGACAAGGTCTTTCGTATCTTTATTAGTAAAAGCTTGAGAACAAGTTGATTAAGTTCCAGACACGGCCCAGAACAACGGTACAAGAACTTCTCTCAATGAGAATCTTTTAACTCCAACATTTAACAACGTGACAAAAAGTGTAAATTTCAAAATAGAAACAGTAAATCGTGCTTTAAAATCTCCATGCAATAATTATAGTAAGAAAGTTTATTAGACAAATATTCCCAAAAAAACTACTTCCAAAATTATGCTTTATAGAGTTCATTAAAAATGTGTTCGACACACAAAGGGTCTCACGACCGCCATTTAAAATCCTCACTCCATTTTATGTGTCTCCAACTGGGATTAAGGAAAACTTGAAAGATACTAAAATTTAAAAAAAAAAAACAAGCTAATGTACATACAACAATTTTCTTATATCTACACAAAAAAATACCGGCCTATAAAACAGCTTAAACAAAAGACAACCAAGGGAAGTAAAGCGCATTTTCATTCCCCAATTTAGCAGAAATTTCTTATCACCCACATAAAAATGGAATTAATTAAGCATATTGAATTCTAAACGCGAAGTAAACACCAGAATGCCCTCCCTTCCAGCTGCTGTTTCAATCTTTTGATGAGATTTTAACAAGCTTAACGGGAGATTTTCTTATACAGCATCAAGAGGATGATGGCCGCAGCAACAAAACGCTACAAAAACCTAAACCTTCCTAATTATCTTGTGTTGCGTAAATGAGTAAATGAGATTCTTATGGCTGTTATAGGATCCCTAACAGCTGTCGATGCTGTTGAGATTATGTTCTGCTGCTCCAACCATTTATTTTACTATATAATTGGCTTGTTAATTACAACCGCATTGATTTGACTGCATAGCGTGTCCTGAGACGATTGAAACCAAAAAAAAAAACACTTATTCAACAATAGAAGCAATTTTCTTCTCTTATGACACTTAAGTCAGCCACGACAGCATGTAATTTCCATCTTGACATTTTATGAAAAGCTTACAGAAAATTCCTTTAAGAAAGGAATTTCTCCTCAACAAGGACTTATTAAGTTTGCCTGCTACATTTCATATTCCGTCAAAGGCTTTGCGCTTCCGTGGGTGCATTTTTTGACAAATGCATGTCCCTAAAAGAAGGGGTAATGCATTTCGCATATGCTTTCAGTATTGTCAAACATGAAAAACCTTACTAATGTTTTACACGTACAAACATGGAATTTTTGAGTTACAACCCACCAAGAGGTTAAGTGGGGGAATTGATGGAAATTTCAATTTCATAGAGCCGCGGCAATGCAGCCTTATGTTGTATTGTTTGCATCAAGTGCGCCGTACGTATTTGAACAATTCTTTTATGATTGCTACGCCATGGTGAAAACGGAAGGTGTAAAGTATTCTAAGCAAGATCGTGTTGAGTGTGTGCCGTTTATGGAAATGCCCTTTACTGGAAGCGAGGGATGTGGAAAATAATTGCATTTAAATGTAAAATTCATTCTCTAAATATTTATTATTACAAATTTTGCATGTAGGAATTAATTATTTCATCTCTGTTGCTACTTTGTACTCGCTGTCGGTGTTGCACATTTGCATTTTTCATTAAAACATAAAGAGTTCAAAAATTCAATTTGAAAGTGTCTAAAGTAATCATGCGGAATGATATATTTCTGTTACAACTAATCATATATAGAAGCGATCAGTATGACCAACTGCTGAAAAACGAATAAGCCTCGTACCTTAGCGTACGCTAGATTGATCGTATATACTTACTTATGAAGGCGCTATAATACAGGGCAGACCAAGGACTCAATCAACAAGCGTCTGCAGCCAGCTCGATCTAGAGTTAGCTGCCTTCAGTTTCGCATGCCAAGTTGGTTGAGTCCCCGTGTGTTTTCAGTATAGATTTTGTACGAATTAGATATAGTTTATATATTTGTAGTAAAAGAAAATTGTGATATCTTGTTGTTCACTTCTTTGTACAATGCATATATCTCAGGGTAAACGTTGCGAGAGGGTTTACCCCGATAATCGTTCCAGTTACAATGCGATTACCCATAAATAAAGAAACAGAACTGATTCTGACAAATCATTTTGATTCATTTGGTAGAAAACATGAAACCCATTTTCTCTGCACAAACACAAACGAGTATGTACATAACTCTGAATATATTCATCGAAAATTGAAAGCTTGCAAAATATTCAAAATTTAAACACAGTCTGTGTCCGACACTGAGTAATGGGCTCACGATTACATGATAATTTAGTGAACTTGCCATAGGAAGGTGTAGTTTCGAGGAACAACAGGGCTGGAATATGTGTATGCATGTGTTATTCTTCAATAATATTACACATGCTTTTTTATTGAAATGTAAGAAATGATTGATGAATTTGGGATACGAATTCAGAAATTAGAAGAGTTATCTGGTGTATGACATGAGAAGTTGATTTTATGTTTGGCACAATAAAGCACAAGATTTATCGGTCTTCTTGTAATGGAATGATGCCTTTATACATTCTAATTCGGAAGCGTGAGTTAGTAGTAGGGTAAATAAATATTTATTTTAAAAACATTCAATTGTAATCTGTTGTTATCTTTCTCATTTGCCTACCTATGTACATATATTAAGTCTGCTGTCCACAGAAACTTACTTACCATAGGTTATAAGCAAAACAATGATTTTTGTGTACAGTGTAGTGCACCTTTCTATAAAAAGTTTTTCATGCACTGCTTTCATTAGATATTTATATAAAATAAATTTCTACAATTTATTAAATTTATTTTGTTAATTACTTTTTCTAATAATAATAATAAAATAACAACTACTTTCTTTGATGAAAAGGATAAAGCAATAGCTTCACGAATATAAGTTACAAGTAACAATAAGCTTAACAGCATTGTAGTTAACGAATTCCTTCTCGAATGTCAATATTTAGATACATTGCATAAGACCAGAACTAATGACAGACGTACGCACATGCATAATAGAACACCCAAGACACCACTTAGTTTTTCTGCTTGCGGCCATTTACTTCCAAAAGCTTCCTTGCGAAAACAAATTGAGTTCTGAGAACACGTGCCATCGTTGCTGTCATACGTCCTATATGTCCTTCCGCTTCTCTTATTGTGCACTTTAATTTCTCTTTAACACAAATTGACAGATGTATACTAAAACAGTTTCAATTTGCTAAAAGATTTTATAAGCATATATATGTATATATGTACCTTTTCATACAAAAATCTTGTTAAGGATGACTAAACAAAAAAAAATATTATTTCATGACAATTTGAGTAGTATAATTGCCGCTTTAAATGAAAAGAAAGACAGGACACATTAAAATACAATGAATGATAGCAAATGCACCCTTTTCTTACCCTTGTCATTCCTAGTCCGTGTCGAGTCATATTCCTAAGTCCCAGTATTGAACTTGTAAGATTTATTATTCTTGGCAACCCTAATTCTTCTTCTTTTCTCTTTCATTCTCATATGTTAATAGATCGCTTAACGAGATGATCACTAATTCTCCTTTATTTTTACTTGTCTCTATTCAGTTGAATAAACGCTACCAATTATGAAGTCGAGTTTTCGCTTAGGGAAGGAAGGAGAACCGCAAGGTTCTGATTGATGTACAGTTACAGTATGTTCATATTTATGGGATGACTAAAAGTTATTTCGCAAACTCAAATTATGTCTAGACGCATTCACGCTACAATTTATTATTCAAAACAAACACAAATAAAATAGGAGAGAATGAATCTATCACCTTTTCAGTTTCAATGTGTTAAGTTTTGTTCTTCGTCCTCTCACAAATTTCTTCTTTTTTGCTTTTAATATTTAGCATATAAATACTTTATTATTGTTTTAATCACTGTTTAGGCACAGAACTTCTAAATATTCTTCCCTCTTGCCCTTTTTTATTCCATTACATGTGTTTGATTATTTGCATATTCGTTAAAATCCGTCTACGCAAGCAGTGCACAGGTAGTAGAATGTATTTTGTATTTTGTCTTATCATGCACTTTCTCACGGTAAATATCCGCACGAGCGGATGATTATTTGTTGAGTAAGCATTGCGTATGTCTGGTAGACATCCGCTCGGGCAATCGAGGTATCAATTGTCGATTACTCGTGCGGCATGCTTACCATGCAAATTATTATGTGTAATTAGTATTTAAGGAAAATCCGAAAATAAAGTAGACACAATTCAATCAAGAAATCAGAGCAACAAGGTTCTTTTCTTCGTGTACTCGATCGTCAATCTTATACTCTCCGCAGCAAGTCAGCCTTCAACGTTGGCCACTCGTTCACGTCAACTTCGGTACAATTGTTCTTTGGTATTCTGGTTCAAGCACCAGCATTATCAATCGTTGTCAAGGTACATGCACCTTGGTCGACATTACAAACGTACAATCACTACGCCTACCTACTGTTCACCAAAATTTGAAAATATTTACATAAAAATTAATGCGATTATGTCAGAAAAAAATGACTCACAGTCGCATATTTTGAAAAATGCAATTAATGTAATCAACACTAATTGCAACATAGATTCCATTTTTTAAAAAATATACACTCGTTATTAATTACTGCGAAGTGCATTCATCAGGCATGGTATTTGTTATTTGATTAGTTGTAAATCTATAGCTATAGGTCATATTAAAAGTGTAGTGTATTAGTAGTAGGCAGTTTGTTTTATTTATACGCCCGTATTTAAGGCTCATTACACAACCGGGAACATCAATTAGTATTAGGCCGCCTACGTGGAGAATTAAGAAAAACAGGAAACAAAAGAAGCAAAGATTCTTTTGTCTTTTTTTGTCCTTTCACATTACGTCATGCAAAAAAAAATGCAATTCCGTATAATAATGAGCACGTCGGAATGTATGTACATGCCCCCAAAGAAAATGCTTTACTTAAATGGTACTGCGAATTCTAAGCCTGATAAAATTAGTTTGAGAACGAACAAACTCAATCATCGTCAGGATCAATAACTTCACCCTACACTAAATACGACCTTACGAGAAGTTATAAGGTCATAAACAAATCAAGAAACTGGTTAAAAAAAATGTTGGCCTCTAATAATAATACCAGGCCCTGCTAATCTAGAAGAATTGCAAAAAAAATATATAAAATAGGAAGAGCATTACTTGTGCATATGAGTCGGTTTGTTAATTAATTTCTTTTTAATGGCAGCCGAACCCTTAAACGAGCAATAATGAAATGTCAACTTCCATTTTTCCCGCCGTATTGCATGTTATAAAACATTTTAAATTGAAAAAAAACATGTTTCCTCAGGCAAGCTTACCTTGCATGTGATTTAAGGCTTGTTTGAACTAAATGCAAATAGAATGACCGTATTACGTTTCAAAATTGAAATATTAAATATTCATTTAGAAAACCAGGTTGTTGTTTGCTTGTGAGACCATATCGCACTTGCATTAATTGTCATCACGTGCATAATGCACTGTTTGCATGTTAGGACCCATCACAATAAATTGTCCTACCAACACCGTCTTATTGACTATTATTTGCATGATTCTCATGATTGAAATCCGACAAACATAGTGCGTTTTTAACGTTTTTTTCCTAATTGCAGCCCAACTGTGGTTTATCGTATTGTACAAAACTCAACCCTACCGTATCCTATTATCCCGTATATTGAAAACCTTTTCCCACTTTACTGTGCCGACATAAAACATGCTCTCTGTTTGCCACAATTAGGGCAACGCTCATAAATCAAAAAAAAAAGGGATTATCTATTGTGCCTCTCTGAAGCAACCACACAACCTACCTTCACTCATGCAAAGTTACGACGAAGCTCTACTATATCGTGCCGGCCTATAATTTGTCACCACTTTTTAAGTGTGCGCCAACAACTACTACAAAGTGTGATTACTGAAATCACAGTTTTTTCACTTCCACAGTTTCATTCTTTATTTGGAGTGACTACCTACAATTTTTTAATTACAGAATTCACACCTCAATATTTAATGGTGGAGGCACTTGGTATAATTGGTATTTGGGTTTTCCCTCAGCAGTGCAGATCCATACCATGACAAGTACGTAAGCATTTTATCATTTACCAATACCAAGAGGTTGACAACGACAGCTCAATCACATTTCCTTAAATCGCATAGGTAGTTCCATTTGTATTAAGTGGGGGCACCATCCTCTACGTATCCTTCGACTTAATGACATATTCATTTGATATGCATTTGGTTTTGTATACGGCTTCTCGGCTTGTTCCGTGTTAAACCCTCAGATCTCTTAAGTTACCTCTCCAAGAGTAACATAATTATATGTATGGATTTTAATATTTAAAAATCCCGCCAACCACTTTTGGCTTATAATGAGATTAAAGCGGAAGATAAAGTTACTAACGAGACTCCATGCATCCTTGGGTAAATGTCAAATAGGCATGTGGAGACTTTTTAGAGTGAAACATTTTTTTTCTTTATGAAAAACAAAGAAGAAAGAATGTCGGAAGACAACTTACCTAAGAAGTAGACAACGTCAGAAAAATTTTCCTGCTAAGAGAAATATGAAAGCATAATAAACAGCAACTGGTACACTCTGACAAGGATTCAAGCGAAACGATTTTCTTTTTACGTCAAGAGGAAGCATATGCGCAGCGTTTAATAATATTGCGGAAAAGTCGAGTGTATTAATTGGAGGGGATAACATGCGGAGTACTCACACAGCAAATACTTTTATCAACAAAATGATTTTATTTTTTGTTTTTTCTTTCTTTTTATTAATATAATTTATGTAAATGTAAAATATGTATAAGCAAAACCGAATACAAAAAATTGTGTTGAATTCAAACTAAACCAGTACACTGGCTACTACTATGGTAAAATCAGAGCATTTCCACGTGCTTCTCAGGAAATAACATAGGCCTTGAGTATTCACTAGTGGTATGAAAATCAGTTTAGTGCCTATTGATCAAGTTATTAATATTGAAGTAATATTGCAGACCCCCATATCGGCTTATTACGTTTTGCCACTGTCACATGTTATTTTTGGTAAGGGATGATTGATTTTAAAAAGACTTGATTTAAAATTTAATGATGACAGACGACCCTCCTCTCCACTTTAATAGACTTGTTGCCTTAAATATTGCGATAGCCCATCTTTGGAAAATACAATTGCGACATTCGCGGACGACACAGCCATAATTGCAGTTGCAGAAAGCAATATTTATTCTACAGAAAAACTGCAAAATGCGATTCAGGAAATCCAAAATTGAACAAGAAAATGGCGCATAAAATAAAACGAGTCTTAATTAGTCCATGTAGATTTTACAAACGAAAAGATTAAGCATATACTAATACATATAAATAACCAAATAATTCTAAGGGCGAACACAGCTAAATATCTTGGTATGATATTAGACGCAAGATTTCGCTGGAAGGCTTTTGTCAAGAAAAAAAAGAGAGGAGATATAAAAGAATCTACTGGCTAATAGAAAGACATTCCTGCCTTTCAATTTTTAACAAACTCCTACTTTATAGACAAGTAATTAAACCCATATGGACATATGGGATTCAACTCTGAAGTTGCACTAAATAGACCATCATGGACATCATCCAAAGATTCCAAAACAACGTAGTGAGAAATATCATCAATGCACCCTGGTACGGAAATTGGGTATGGAACCAGTAAAATATGAAATCAAAAGACATGCTAAGAAACATGGAGAGTGACCCCGACATCAGACGAACCCTAAGGCCCTCTAGCTTCTGGGCCAAACAAACCTAGTTAGGAGATCGCGAAGACAAAAACCCCACGAATTAGAGCAGCACTGAATACATTAATATTAGAAAATGCACATTCATACGAGCGTCATGGAATAACAGCAACGAGCGTAGGGGCGCTCGGAGTTAATTATATCCCCCAACGTCCTGAGTGGTCTAAATCCCACTTATGTTCCATTCGCCTAGTGATGTATGTGTATAACTTCTTTCTTTGTGAACTCATGAGAGACGCCAGTGGATGGAACTTTCATTTTATACACATAAGTAGGTGCATATTAAAACAAAAGTGAAAAAAAATTACTTATTAGTCGCAGTGACTAGATCACAGTACCATGGAAGGATCTCTGTCCATAGGCGTAGAACTTGGCCTGCGCACCAGCCAAGCATAATCACTGGGTATCGTCACCTGGGATGTATTATCTCTAATACGTGCGGACTCGTGCTGAGATGGAGAAACTCAGATAAATAGAAAAAATAAATAAATAAATAGTGGGTTACGAAGAACTGAAAACCCAAGATTATTTAACGAAGCACTACTTTCACAGTCGTAAAGTAATTTTGTTACTTTGTTTACTAATTGATATCAAGCGGTACAGGAAATCAGTGTCCGATCAAACTATATATGCATACATACATTTCATAATATTCACGTACGAAATCTGATTACAATATACACACTCCCCTGCTACAATGTTTTTTTTTTCACCCATGTTTCACCAAGAATGTACTGACCCACTCCTATCTTCTAAAAATTACAAGTAATTATTTAAATTGGTATCTACTTAACTAGTAATCAAATCATAAATTGTACTTTTCAACTTGTTTACTAACGTACTTATTAACTCGTGGGTGCTTGAATTAGTTCTACGTAAGTAACAAAACATGCAACAAAATTGTTTTTATGTAAAATATGTGAAATGCTGAAATCAGAGGGTACAGCAGTTTTATTCATTAAATGACGATTCACAAAAATCAGCATAAAATACACAAACTCCTTTGACAATCACTTAACAATTCATTCCAACACGTTTTTTTGATTTATTTATTTATCACATACATATTTTTATTTTCATACATTTATTTTGATATCTATTTTTAGATTCAAATGAACTGTCTACATTATCGAAGTACATATTTCTCCTTGTCAAATGCCTTTGGCAACATTGCTGATGTCATTACCGTATAGGAATATCACTGAATTATGTAATGGAAATCAAGTAACTAATAAAAAAAATGTTAAATAAATTAATAGCTGAATATAACTGCTTGCATTCCATACACGAATCTCAACTATTTTCTGATTGTAAGAAAGTTGAATCGGACTCAATGAGCCAAATTCGCAAAATAATAAAAAAAAAAATGCGCTACAACCTGGAGTTCTGCTTTCATTACCAAGAAAAGATCAAAAAGAAGCCACACTTCTTTACCACAATCCATATTCAACTTCTGAGAGACTTCCAACTTGGGAGACTTAATCAAAAGACGCAAATCGACATCAAAACAGCCATATTTTACAAAAACTTTCACAATCCTTGTTTTTCCCCACTTTCACCATGGCATTGACTCTAATGTGCTGTCGACACACCATATCCAAGGATAAACTCGACGAGAAAGATAAAAGCAACAAAAAATCTAAAGCCCATTTCGGGCTTACAATCTTACGTACGAATTTATTTAAAAAAAAGAATAATAATCACTTCCACTTGGATAAAATTGCAAGATATACCTAAGTACGTCCTATTCCATTGCTTTTTATCTCTCAAAAATACCTAAATAATTCATTTCGAGGATTCAGGATTCTCCCATTAAATAACCCATCAGCACAAGTAATCATTGCAACTTCTATCTACGAAGAAGAAGAATCCGTGCCTCCCAACCGCCTTGGATTTCGTTCAACCCTAAACACACGTAAAACTCACAGTTCTCCTTAGAACCTAAATGAAAAATGGTCAAAATTAGTTACTTTCATCAAAAGAATTCCTTAAAAGTAGCTCTCACCTGCAGCCGGCAAACATAATATCCTATCATTTATCCACTATGCGCTAAGCGTTAGTTTCACTAAACTTCTCTAACAGAACCAAATCGCTTTTGTTTCTCGCAAGCTTTAAGGAAGTTTTCCTTTCAGTCTCTGGATTTCTTATTCGCGTTCAACACTAAAAATGGTGTGGAAACGATTCCGGAAATTATACATTCTTTCGTTCGCTATTTTTTTATAAATCCTCAAAAGTATAGGGAGGGTACTTTACGAACAAGTTTCTCTTCATTTTTCATAATTTTTGTCCGTCTTTCAATCTCTTTATTGGTTGACGGAAATATCCCTTACCAACTTACCTATTGTTGAAGGCAGAGCAGTGAAGAAAACTTAACTTTTTAATAAGCACCAACAGGCTCACAGGACAATGGGAGAAAACTTGTGGAAAATTAAGTTTTACGGTGGCGGAATAGGTAAAACCATAAAATTGCATTGTATTTCCATATGTATATGTTACGTTCTGTTTTTGTGCATGTACACTACATTATGTTTACGAAGAAACTGAAAGTCATGTCATGTTTTTATTTTTACGGTCTTATTAACATTTTCTTTATTGCCATTGACGAGTTTTTTTTTCGATTTTGTTCGTGCATTCACTGCAGATACCAAGAAGTTTCTTAATTCGATTATTGGAACCTAAACTTCTGGATGCAGTGAGCCGAACTAGTGGAACACAATACCCGTAAGAAGAGTGTGCAACTTTCTTCTTTTCTTTGAAAATGGTAAATTGTATGACTGCGTGCGAGAGAAGGAAAAAGATTAGGAAAGTTAGTGAGGTGCAGGATTTTTGTGCGGCTGTGGAAAATTCTTGAGATTTTCTGTGCAAGTTATTGAAAGTTTGATGATAAATTTATAGTTTTTAGAAAGCAGTGCAAAATAGTAAAAGGAAGTCTTCGTCGTCCTGGGTTACCCTTTACTTGAAAGTTGGACTATATTAATTTGAAAAATGCACTAAGATAACAAAACTTTAAACGCAGGGCGATCAAAGGAATAAAAGTTTGTGAATTGCAAACTTTTATATATGAATTGTGACCTTAAAAGTGCATTAGATTGTGAATCTGATAACAGGGAAGCTGACATAAACCAAATTAACTACTTTGGGGTTGATGATTATGGTAACGGGTGTTAGTTTGACATAAAAACACTCACATCACGTAGGAACGGAGATGAAGTAAAAACCAAGCAAATAGTTCCATCACGATTTCAAAGGGGATCTGAGAAAAAACAGGCCTTTTTACCAGTAAAAGCCTCTGGCGATGACAAAAACAAATATTTGGAGCGACCACTCGTAGAAAACCAAAGTCTGGCTTCCGCAACCATTCCTGTTGTGCGTAAAATGGACCTCCAGTTTAAATTGCCGATCCCGAACTTCAGAAGGTTTTTCATGACAAATTATACTCTCGAAGATTTGTCATTGCCTGCCGAAAGGTGTTGCCACGAAATCACTTTTAATTGTTTTTTTGCTGACTCAAACTTAGATCGGTTATTTGAACGTCGCCAAATTAGCATGACTTCATGATATATTTTAAGGACGAAATGGTCTAACATCAATAGCCATTGTAAGGACAACAATCACGAAATGAGAAAACAAAACATTTTAGTCATTACTCCTGTATTAAAAGAAAAAACAGCTAAGGAACGGCCGTTCTGCTTTAATAAAAAAAAAACAAGAAAAAATAGATCCGGGAAATTCAAATCTAGAAGTATATACAAATTTTCTAAGTACATATTTACGGAAATACCCTTGTGTCATTATCGACTTGACTTTTTTGAATTTGTCTCAAATGTAGGCCAATAAACATGGCGACGCAAACAAAATAACATTTTGGAATGTCTTGTGCAGTCAATGACCAAGAATTGATTTATATGTTACGTTTGCATGTTTATCTGTTGAAAGTTGAAACAATTTAATTTAAAAAGATAAACTACATGTGTCTTAATATCCATTCAAGTTAAATCAATATCATCACCTATGTACATGTTCCATTTAAAATCCAACATCCCCCTTGTTCAAGCATAATAACGCATTGACTTTTACAATCATTGATGTTGTAAAACACCTTACTCGAAATACCTGACTTACATTTGCTCAAGTGAGTGTATGATGGCAATGTATACTTTCTCTCCCCTAAGCCCTAAGTAATTAAAATGATATTAGGCTAAAACAGCAAGAAAAAAAGCGCAATTCTCAGTCGAGGCAATTACACCAATTACACGGAAATTAAATTACCCACCTGCAACCTACTTTCAACCTTACGCAACACATGAATACATACATAGAAGCTTAGAAGTGATTAGACATTATGTGCGAGTGTTGTTCGTAAGCGAAAAGCAGAAAAGTGCAAACATTATTTGTTTAATATGAAATTAGCTTAAACGTTCGCCTTGCACGGTTTTGGGAGCTCTTCTTACACTGACCTACCATCAGCTGTAGAAAGTTTTAGTGCGATTCTTTACTTAACGATAATGGTAGCTATGTAAGTTGAAGGACAATGCTATTAGCAGCTTGGTTGAGTAATGCTAGGAGTTTTGCAATGCTTATGGAAGTATGAAATGGAAAAGGATTATTATTTGTTGGCTGAGTTGGTGGGAATGGAAAGTTTTACCGGAAAACTTTCTTGATTTTCCCGAGTCATGCAAGCAAGACATAGTGAGTTTCATCAGATGGCTCTTGCGTTAAGTTTTCCGTTAATAGGTGGGAGACTAATTCATGGTTCATAGTTTTGTGTGTGTTCTTTTGAGTAGGGCAAAGATTCGAATTGTGTTCATTTCATTTATCAGTTCGTGTCGATTATCGGATAAGACAAATCGTGAGAAAATTACAGCAAGCGGGTTAATATTCCCAATTGTGAGCATATGCATTGTTTAAAAAAAAAAACAACATCGAATTATGAAACGTACACACAATGTATGAAGGTAATGAATGATTTATGCATTAAATGAAATACACAACACGAATAACGTGTTGAGTCAATATATTTTGTTACATTGGACCCGAGTGCTGTGGACATAGCACTTAACGAACGTAGAAGGCATAGTGGGGAGCATTCTAAGAATTATTCAAATTTTCGACTAGATCAACAAAGCAATTATCCTTTAAAATAGTAGAAACTAAAATAAAAACCATCGAATTTATTATTTACTGCGTTGCTGAATGCAATATTATAAATAAAGACGTACATATGTAATCTAAAATGGAAAATTGAATCCAGAAACCATGCTCTTGAGGTCATCAACCGCTATATAAATACTAACACAGCATACAGAATTTCCTTATTTGGCGAATTGAATACCTACACAAAAAATATTTTGTTAACTTCTTAGAATATGAGTTTTACAATTTATTTGATAGCCTAATCGGCAATAACATCCTACTTATAATGGATTGCTTATAATGGATAACTCAAAGATGAATATTTATTTTAAGAATGAAGAAAAATAAATAAATAAAGAAAATACATAAATAAATGAATAAATAAAACTGGTTGAAAGTGGTTTTTTCTTTAGCATTAAAAATGCTTAAGGGGGGAAGAGTTACATAATTACTTAACATAATACATAACTTTAAATAATACATTTTACTATCAAAGACGAAATATTCGCCATATATCAGTCTCCAACCTTATCTTTCAAGAAAATGAAGTTGGAGCCTAGAGTAGGCAATGCAATAATAAGTTCATAAGATGAAACTGTATTACCAAATGTTGAAACTTAACATATTTTGCCTTATTTTGTCACCAATTACCAAGCGGAGTTACAGGCTATACGAGAGGTCTGTCTTTTACTGAAAGACGATCTTACCGACATGAAAAATATTTCTACATGTATTTATAAATGGTCAAGCTGAAACCAAAGCAGAAGATTCGACTACTACATCCTCCAGACATTAACATAACTATTGCTCTAGTCTTGGTCCCAGAACATAATCAAATAGAGTTCATTGAGTGAATTAACGACAAGCTGTCTTCATTCATTCCACTTGAGGCAACTTTTTTTTTTAAAAAAAGTGAACGAGACCATTTGCAAAATCCAAACAGCACTCGAATGCTAACAAACCTTTTTTTTGTGGTTTATTAATTTTCTACCAAACACTACAGATATGTTCATCGTTTATAACCAGAATACGGTCACTTGTGTTATATTCCGAAACGCGTTGTCTTTTCATATTTTCGTACAGAATTTACAAAATGTGGCCTAGACTTCTAGAGAAACACAAAGTCATTTAAAGTTCATCGCCCTCAACCAACCAATTTCCTTGGATACATGCAGCCATCATTTATTATGATATAATGCGTAGATACTCCGTTAGACAGCAATCAAAATAATTGGTTACCATTGTACCTTTTAACAACCACGCAATAGCAAAATGAACAAATGCGTGTGAGGTATTCAATGTCGCACAAAGCGTAAAGGATAAATTAACACTCGTTCATGTTTAAGTTTATATGCCGCGTGAGCATAGTCTATTGAGATTGAATCGTATGCTGACACACAAGGTAATGAATGATTGACAGTTCTTTTTGATATACAATTGCATGCTTCCTGCGACTTAAGGGTGTAATTACATCAAAACTTAAATTACTTTCTAACGCAACCACTTGAGGTGCGAAATAATTGTTGGGCTAAGCTAGGTGACTAAACAAAAGCTATTTATCTATAGGGCTTACCAACTGCAGTATAGATAACAGCTTTCTCCTTTTTCGCCCTTCCCGGTAAATATTGGAAGCAAGAAAAAGGGAAAACAGGGAAAGGGAACGAGTAGAACGGAAAGAAAATTTCCAGAGGTAAACACCTGAAGAGGATAATGACAATGGCAATTCCCTGTGTTATTAATAAGGAAGTGCTACTTTCATAAATTATATAAGGAAGACGAGGTGATGTAACTTAAGTATAAGTTTGCGGGGTGTATAAATATGTGTATGTGTGTATAAGGCACATGTTAAGAATTTGTGTATGGGGGCGGTGGTGGCGTAAATAAGTTTATTGCTGCCACAGCTTCACGGTACATGGTACTCGGCGAAGAAAAACCTCTTATATCATACCTCAAAGAGAGTGCGACGCACGGGATAAAGGCTTTCGAAGTTCAGAAGCCAGACGCGATGTCGCTTATTGTATGGTTTATGGGTTCATATTAGAACTCTCCTTTGGGCAATTTATTTCATTTAATGAAGATAACTTGTCATACGCAGCTAGGGAAAATGGTGATGCTAATACACAGAGGAAAACCTTGGATGAAATATTTTCATTTAAGTAGGTTTTCCAAAAAATATTAATGGTCTTTTGCGGACATGTTTTGAAAAGTTTTTGCAAAAAAATTATTTTTAACAGTTTTTGCCAACATGATTTATAAGAAAATAAATGTCTTCTATTCATAAATTATTTTGTTTAAGAAATTAGCATTTTATTAAACTAAATGCAAACCTTTTTGAACGAATGCATACATACATTTAAGATTAAACACAGATTTATGCTTAAAATACAGACGAATTTTTACAAAGAGTATAACATGATTAATGTAGAAATCAGCCACGTTATTCAAAAGAAAGGAAAATATAAATATGCATAAGAACTCAATATTTCGAGGAAGACGATCATATTCATAACAAACTTTTAAGAGTTACCTTAACAATTTCTCGTATATTAAATATGTATGAAATCTTTGTCATATGATTAACAATACATAGGGTGGGCCTTCTGTTGTTTTCTCTTTGAATCATATGTTATTTTAACACTGACAGCTCTTATGCGCTCTAAAAATTTACAGAAACTCAGTATTATATTTTCGTGGTACGAAACGCTTGAACATCGTAAATCGATCCATTTCGTACCTCGAAAATATTATACTGAGTTTCTGTTAATTTTTAGAGCGCATAAGAAATATACTGGGAAATATTGCAAACTTACTTCCAAAGTGGATGCTATGTTGCCAAACCAGTGCGAATTTTGAAAAGAAATTTCGATCGAAAAAAATAATTGGCCACCACGGAGCTGCGATTTGACGCCGTTGGACTTTTGTAGAAAATCGATGCTATGCGAACAATCCAGAGACGATTCAGGCACTCAAGAACAATATTCGTCGAGCTTTTCGTAAAATAGGGGCCAAAACCATCGAAAATGTATTGTAAAATTGGGTTGGCAGGATGGTCTACTGCCAAGCCAGCTGAGGCAACCGTTTAAATGAAATAATATTCCATAAATAATCGGAAAAGAGTAGACCTCTTATCAATAAAGCAACAATCGTAGAAAACTATTGAACAATGATTTTTTACCGTCTTCTTAAAAAGATAAATTCAATAACTCAAATTTAGCACGTGGCTGTAAAGTTTGATTTCACAAAATTTCAAAGGATCATTCATGATTAATGAAATTTTCAAACACTTTCAGTAATGTTTTATATTAACATCCGTACTGAGCATTTTTGCACTCAAAAAGTTTGTCAAAAAAAAGACATCTCCCTTGAAATGACTTCTCGAGAACACTCTTTACATTTCCCCACAAACAGAATAAAAAAGGAGCACAAGTACAATGCTTAGCGAAATCACTGCCATTAGGAGCGCGAAATGGAAAAATCAAAATGGTTTTACGACGGGAAAAGGATTATTTTTCATTTCAAACAAAATTTCCATTTATCAATATGATTGTCATTGAAAAGAATCCGTCATCTTGTCAAGATATCGCTTTGCAGGAATCCTTCCCTTTCTCCTTTGAAATTTGCTGTTTTTTCGCTGGCTGTCATAAGTGATACAAAGAAACGCTTGTTGGAAAAAGAATGAATGATGGAACGTAAAGCACAAAAGGCTAATTTCGCAATTTTAAAATTTATCATTCTCTTTTATTATTGAAAGAAGAAAGGGGTTAAATCTGGTTAAAAACTAGTATATCAACAGGTCTGTTGGGTCCTTAGATTCTTTAAAGTAATACAACACGCAAAGTAGAAGTTTTTTTGTTTATCAATCGATATTGAAATGTTACTCAAAGTAAAGGAAAACAACATCAATAAAGATAATGTACCCCCCATCTTCTTGGAATTCTAAGTATAGATAAAACTCCAAGAAAACCTTCTTCCTATCTTTTGCACATTTTTGTTTAAGTGCCTACATTCTATGACGATTTTTCAATTCATTTATATTGATCCATTTACCAATTGCTTTTTTTTTTCTATTTCATTGTTCCTTGTTCATTCCGTAAGCAATTTGAATTCTCAACGTGAAGCCAAACCCCATGTCTTTACTTTTCTTTCTTTAAAAATGAATTTTATTACTGTCAATATTGAGACATGTATTATTTTGAAAGTTCTTTAGCCACGGTTGTGTAATTTTGTTTGTTAAGGAATCGGAGCGTAACAAAAAGTGAAACGTTTATTTTTTATCACATATTCGAAGGCGCAGACCAGATTTGGGTACCGTGGTTTTACGCATGCTGGGGGAACTCAAATCTTGATATTATTTTCCTGTTTGTGCATGCAAGACTGTGTAGTTGTCCAGTTTAATGGAAGAGTTCAGAAAGCAGATATGACTGTCAGTGTGGCTGATCAGTATACATGTTTACATGTGTACTTCATACTTGAATGTTTTCCCGCCAAAACAAACTACCAAAGGACTGAGCTCTGACCAATATTTTAAAAAATTAGAAGATGGAAAAGATGAGTCTGGTAGACTTTAAAAGCAAGGAATCTTTGCCCCAATTGTATTAAAAATTATGCAAACAATTAAAAAAAATACACAAAGAGCTGTTTAAGTGAATAGCTCTTATCATTAAATTAACATCTGAAAACCATGCATCCTTGCATTCGCTATCCCACTTGACCTTGTTCGAAAATTAAGTGTTGCCAATCGCAGAATTAAAAAGTTTGTGGTAACATTTCTTTAAGGCATTTTGACACGGCCGCGATACAAAGGAATGGTGTAACTTCCACATGTTGTGAGTGAGCAATGGAAGTTCAAGTTTGCAAATGGTAGGGAAAGATTTCTTACTTTTTGCATATTACAGAATTGAATGAATAAATCAATTGAACAAACAAAAAATTCAAAGGTAAGCAAAGAAATCAAGGAGAAAGTTTGAAATAGCAAATAAAGAAAAGTTATTCGTATTAGAAATAAAGTCGTAGACGATATAGGCTTAACATATAGCACAGACATAAACACACTTATCTCAAGGGTGCATTTTTTTTTTAAATATCGTCTCGCTCAAGGATGCCGCAAAGTTTTGCACTTGAAAACCTTTTTGTTAATAGAAGCACTTTAATTTTGGTTAACAGTAGTAATATGGCTCTGGTTCGTAAAAAAATGTCCAGCTAAATAAAACTATGTGCATGTGTGTATATCTATTTAGTATAAAAAAAAACTAATATTTGGCGCGACAGCTCATAGAGAGTCAAGGCCTAGCTTCTTACAACCATTCATGTTGTGCGTGTTATACTTTTAGCACGAATGCAAGGGAACTACAGTTTTTTTTTTGCTGACTCCGAACGACGGGTTGAGAAGCTTTTTCGCGACAGAATACTTTTGCTGGTTTGTCATTCCTGCGAAGAGTTGGTGTCGCAAAAACAAGTTGGTGGAACCTGCATCTTATCGCTAAGCAGTCCAACGCACTAACCACTAAGCCATGGAGATCACCATTTTTAGTATTCATGTTCTAAATTTATTTCGAAGAGCTTGCCAGACAACGTGCATTTGCAAAACTGCGCATATCTATAACACGGATGATCCGATTGCAACATTTTGAAATACACTAATTGCTCGTAAGTCTTATCGCAACACGTCCAGATGATTGGCTTGGTGGCAGAGCTCACATTCATTAAAATGAAACGAGTTTTGTACGTGTTGTACTCAATTTATTATTATTTTTTTTTTTCAAATTTCATACAAAATTATATAAACTGATTTTCTGGAAAAGCATAATTTCTAAGTCAAACCAGAGCATTCAGATAATTCTTTTTTATTACGAAATTATTATGAGCACAACACTAAATTCTAGTCTATATATCCTTTGTAACACATAGCTGGAAGCAATCGTTTTACTACTTCTATGAAATCCGGAGCATCATACAATGCTTTAAAAGTATCTTCTGAACTTATTACATCGTCTGGAGACATCTTCGAATTATTTTTAAATCCGTTCCAAATTGGCAAAAATGAGGAAAGCAGAAACATTTCTAAAAATATATTATTTATAGTAGGTACACTTTTTTAAAAAAAAAATGGCTTTATTTAATATTCACCCCAATGTCTATGCCGAATAATGTCAATATAAAAATCTGCAATTTTTGGATATTTGCCTTGGAAATTCAAATTGTTCAGAGTTTCAATGAAATTGGAAGCGTAATAGTATATAAGCTCATCGCGATGATTATCACGCAGATCTTCATTCACTAACATGTAAATTCCGTAAATCACATCCATGACAGCAGGCCCAAAGAAGCAAATTTGAAAATCAACCTTTATTAAAAATGTGCTGCAATTTCCATTTTGTAATTATTTAAATCAACCAACATACCAGCATGACATCTTCAAGTTCGCCTTTATCATTTCTCTTGAACATCATATTTTTGGCATGAAAGTCTCCATGACAAAGAGCGAAAACACCTTCAGCTCCTTCTTTCCTATAACTATTGAAGGAATCAAAACACCGCTTCAGGATATCCTTTTGTAATATTCGTAACTTTGGAACATATGTCTTAAGTTCATCTATCGTGTCTACTTTCTGTATGAAATTTTCCATCCCAGTTTTCATGAAAGGCATCATTTCAATATCCTTCATATTCATCAAACCTTCTCGATACTCGGTTACTGATTTATCGCTCTAAAATGACAGCATAAGAAAGATAAAAATAAGACCATGTAAACTATAGAAGAAAATAAGAGTTGTTTCTGCTTTTATTGCTTCCCTGCCCTACGAACTTAGTTCGCCATTAACATAAGTACGTATTATTATTAAATACAAAATGTATTGAGAACCCTTCCGCTGTTTTATCTAATCACTCTATTGACGAATCAAATAGTTTTAACACATTTACAATTTTTTGGAATGTATCCCCTTCCACAAGCACCTACTTAAGAAGTATCTTATTATCATGCGTATTATCAATTTACAAACACACCGAGCGATGGTCAAATTCATTGAAACGACTTCCACGATTCAATGCCATTGTCATGATTAATTATTATTATTAGACAAACTTAAAGTAAGTGAGAGAATAAACACTTTAATTCACTACAGAGAGATATTTTATGATCAAAGGCAGTCGCACTTAACAAATGCATAGGCTTATTACGTTGCAATTTTTATTTTTATTTTTAATTCCCTGAAATCCATAATGTAAACATACCTCGTTTGCCAGCTTATGACTTACAGCATGCCACTTAGCCAGTTTTAGCAAAGCTGCTTTAGCCTCCATCATATTAGTCTGCCTATCTCTTAACGTCTCATAACCTTTTGGGACAATATCCTCAAAAATGATGCACTTCTTTGGTTCCAGTGAATAAAATAATGCTCTAAACATTTAAAAGTAATACCAACTGACATAAAAACAGAAGTTCATGCTGATACGTACTTGGCTCCTAATACTGTGTTATCACCAATTTTCCTTAGTTCCGCCTCAAATTGTGGTATCGTCTTTGAGTACATATTAATCTCTGTTTCGAAAACAAACGATTCAGCCAACAAATCCTTTTTAAGTCCATCTAACTCTGGCATAGTTTTGATGATCACCGACTTGAAATTACCTTCCGATTTGCTGGTGTTGTAGCCGATCTTAGCACGAAACATAACGCTGGCATAATGGTCACCCACGGCCGTGGCTGGAGTGATTTTTACTTCCGTAATCTAAATGAAACTTTATTATTCCAATTTCGTTATTTTTATGTGCAACTGAAAGTCACCAAAATAGAATCATTGTTTTCACATTTCTTTAAGACTTTCGTGAAAAATAATTCATTCATCCAACTGGGAGGTTGTAATTCGTCGGCATTGTAGTCGCTCATATTTTAATACAATCAATCGGTTTCTGCGGCGAGAACTGCTAAAAGCGTCTAAAGGCACGGAGCGGTAAACTTGTACTGATTAAACTTATTAGGAACGAGGCATTAGTCGGCAAAATTCAACAGATGCTACAGCTGTCAAGATAATTGTGATTAAATTAAGTCACGCGTAACAATTTCTAATGTACAATTGAAATGTACAGGTACTCGTTCAAGCAACGATAAGAACTACTCAAAGAAGTGTGGAGAGATAAAAACAATAATTCAATTGGCAAAAATTGTACAGTTGTTGCTATATTTGGCGAATTTGTGTTATTTGGTGAGTTACGAGTAGATTTAAAGATCGCTGATATACACCGATGAACTGACATTTTGGATGACTCTTTGATTAACTTCCCTAGGAAACACTTTTCAACGTTTAAACACACGACAAAGCGTAAAAGAGGATCGACTGTGATTTTTTACCCGTATGTGTGTGTATACATTTTAAATACAAACTGTCGATGCTTTATTCAACTGAGTGCACACGGTGTTAGTTTCCTGACATTTGAAGTGTAAAGTATAAATACTGATTCGATCTAAACACCAGCACCAAAGCTAACCGCCATTTCGGATCGGCCATCTTGAAATTATTTAAAATTGCTCCGATTTCGTTGAAATTGAAAATGTTTACTCGTTTAAAGGTAATTATTATAAATCCAGTTTTTGATCCGCCATTTTGGATTACCTTAATATTATTTAAAAGTTGCATATACATTAAATCCACCAATCTCTTGCGGCTAGTGCCGGAAGGCCTTTATTCTTATAATATCGTTATGTACTTGAAAAAACTATAGAAAGCGGAATAAGGCTCTGGTTCTTAAAAAATTTATGGCTTGATAAGTCTGTTTAGTATTCATATTCTAAATTAATTTCGAATACCTTGCAACACAACATGTATGTGCATATCGTCAACAGCGGTCCGATTGTAATATTTTAAAATACACTAATTACTCGGCAGTCTCATCGCAACTTGTCCGAATGATTAACTTGGTAGCAGAGCTCATATTCATTAAGATGAAACGTGTTATGTGTATATTATGCAACGCAAGTAACTTGAATGTATTTGCTTTCGAATCAAGTTTCAATTGCGTTGTGTCGGTTGACGAATCACCACAACAAAATAAACTAAAGTATATTCATTTTTGCATTGGCACGCCCACACAGCAATTCTTTCGAATTTCATTTTCTTGTCGCAGACGTTAAGGTGAAGTTTAGTTTCTTAGGAAATATATATTTATTGCATTTTATTTTTTGAAATCTAGTTTTAAATACAATGACTAAATAAATACATAAATGAGCAATGAAACAATAAAACCATTTTCTTCATATAAGGTACCAAGAATAAATACAGTATAAACTGGTTATAATGATGTCGAAGGGACTTCAGAATTTCGTTGCTATAACCTGTTTATCGTTATTTATGTTCCTAATGGTTTTCGAAAAAAAAAACACAAGTAAACAAAATATCTCGCAGCTGCAAACAGTTTTAAAATTGTCTCGATTATGTATTACGCACCGATTTTTATGCTATTATAGTTTTAAGGGAAGTTAGAATTGCCGTTGAGAAAATCGAATGCAAATGGGATACGAATTTCTGTAATTTTGAGCAGACAAATTATACTTCAATAGTAGTTGCAGACATGTAATGACATGTTTTTTTCTTTGACTAGCCATTGCTACGAACGGTTTTTGGAACCACATCAGATACATATCGTCACCTGAGTGCTAGAACTAGGTAACTCGACTTTTTATACTTTTGAGAAATCGGCAAAAACAATTTGACAAGCTAATTCCGGGATAACCACAAACTTTTTTTCCTGTACCAGGAGTTATCCAGGTATTAAGAATAAAAATGCAACATCGCTTTATTGTTATATAATGTGGTTACCGCTATCTCAAGATGTCTACTTCTTGCACTGAGTTTTAATCCATTATTTTGTGTGTAGTTTTTGTACTCCCCAGTTATCTCAAAAATGAAAAAACCAAGTTACCTAGTTCTAACACTCAGGTGACGATAATTGATCGCTATTATCGATTCCACCGTAATAACCGTCATCGTTATATAAAAAGAATACATACTTGCCTATCTTCTTGCAATCTTTCATATTATGCATGTTATATGTATTTTGCTCGCAAATGGAAGCGACCTACAGTTTTATTACCGACTCCGAACGACGAATTAAAAGACTTTTTCATGACAAATTATACTCTAGGTGAATTTTCTTTTTTCAAATATCATACAAAATTATATAAACTGATTTTCTGGAAAAGCATAATTTCTGAGTCAAACCAGAGCGTTCAGATAATTTTTTTTTATTACGAAATTATTATGAGCAAAACACTAAATTCTAATCTATATATCCTTTGTAACACATAGCTGGAAGCAATCGTTTTACTACTTCTATGAAGTCCGGAGCATCATACAACGCTTTAAAAGCATCGTCTGAAGTCATTATATGGTCTAGGGACATCTTCGAATTATTTTTAAATCCGTTCCAAATTGGTAAAAATGAGGTAAGCAGATGCATTTCTGGAAATATATTATTTATTGTAGGTACACTTTTTTTTAGAAATGGCTTTATTCAATATTTACCCCAATGGCTATGCCGAAAAATGTCAATATAAAAATCTGCAATTTTTGGATATTTGCCTTGGAAATTCAAATTTTTCAGAGTTTCAATAAAATTGGAAGCGTAATAGTATATAAGCTCATCGCGATTATTCGCACGCAGATCATCATTCACTAACATGTAAATTGCATAGAATACATCCACGACAGCAGGCCCAAAGAAGCAAATTTGAAAATCAACCTTTATTAAAAATGTACTGCAATTTCCATTTTGTAATTATTTAAATCAACCAACATACCAGCATGACATCTTCAAGTTCGCCTTTATCATTTCTCTTGAACATCATATTTTTGGCATGAAAGTCTCCATGACAAAGAGCGAAAACACCTTCAGCTCCTTCTTTCCTATAACTATTGGAGGAATCAAAACACCGCTTCAGGATATCCTTTTGTAATATTCGTAACTTTGGAACATATGTCTTAAGTTCATCTATCGTTTCTAGTTTCTGTATGAAATTTTCCATCCCAGTTGTCATGAAAGGCATCATTTCAATATCCTTTATATTCATAAAACCTTCTCGATACTCGGTTACTGATTTATCGCCCTAAAATGACAGCATAATAAAGATTGTCTAAATAGAGTTAATAGGATAAAGATAAGACCATGTGAGTTAGGGGGTTTAAAGGCACCTTTATTACGTAAAAAAGAGGAAAACATACATCAGAAGTATTTAGATAGTTTTCTTGGTTTTGCCTATGGCCGTCTTCCAGATTGACACTAGTAATTTTACTTGTATTTAAAAACTCTTTTGAGAGTACATACATATACTGCAAGGTGTAAAAATCAAAGGATTCTATTCTGAACATTTTAAAAATGGAACAAGTTACAGTAAGATTCACTATGTCTTCTCTCTGTTGAAGATTGCGAAGCTCACATTGAATCCAAAGATCTGGACGATGCGGTACGTATATGTAGTTCAAATTGATCAACTCCCCCCATATTTTGAATATAGTGTTGACCATATCGGTGGTATAACAATTTAAGAAGTATGTTCTGCTTTGAAGGTTACGACTCATTTTGCTATACTTAATTCTGTGCTGGGATATTCTCGCTTGATTTGCATAATTTTCGAACATGGTGTGTCCTGTTTTCTCTAGTATAGTATTTTACTTTCTTTTTAATGATGTGAGTTGCTCATCGAGGGTGGTGTGAAAGTGAAATCCACAACTTGATGCTTGTTCTTCCCACACTTAAACTAGATATCGTTTTGTTGAAAAAGTATGTACTATACTTCCCAATGCAACCTTCCAACCGTTCGGACGTGTTTTTCGTTCTCTCCCATATTTCGCTAGCGCAAGTTGTATTAAAATTTACCATTCGATCAAAACCCGGTCACAGCCCCAAGTTCGCGAGCTCACAAACGTAAAACGTATTTCGCTGACTTTGTTAAAAACATTCTTTAATTGACCTACCTCAAACAAAAAACCCGGTCACAGGCCCACGTTCGCGAGTTCACAAACGAAAAATACCAAATAAACAGTATCGAACGATTCTTTATCTGTGTCACCGTTTATTTTCCAACCCCGTTTTGCCTATCTCAGCGATCACAGTGTACTCGTGAACTTTTTGACCCACACCTGTTTTTGTTTCTGTGTTTTTGTGTCAAAGTTAACTGTCTTTTAATCTATTACCATGCCTTCGTGTGGTTCATCTAACTGCAGCATCTCTTCCACATCCTCGGACATGATTGCATGCAACGGGATTTGTAATAAACTCTTTCACCCCATCTGCATTGGCCTTAGTCGTAATGCTAAAGCCCATCTGATGGAATATAACAATATTTTCTGTTTTTTGTGCGATGAATGCAAAACTATATCCCCGGCACATATTATGCTTGCCATCAAGTGTAACAATGAAAAGCTATGCGAGCTTACCGACGCGTTCGATGAACTTAAATCCGAAACCCAACACAGTTTAAATAAAACGAGTGTTATTCTCTCTGACCATTGTGTATCCCTTACCAACGCCCTTGAAAGCTGTACATCGGACTTTAAATCGTCTTTTAAAAAACTCAACGAATCCGTGCGTAATATTTGCGACAACGTGCTCTCGGTTTTAAATTATACTAACGCCGGTCTCGATAACATCAATAGTCGCACAACCCCTAGTGATAACCCTAAATGCTCTCTTGCCTCACCTGTTCTCAATGCTATGCATGGGAATTTGTCAACGATAACTGAAACTCTTTCCGCCCATTCTGTAACAGCTAATTCCTTGGTCAATGTGATTGCTAGCCACGAGGAACATATAAAGGAAATACAGCTTGCTCTCAGTACTTTCAGTGATGATTCTGCTACAAACAAGAGCTTAACGAACCAAATCATTGAATTGTTGTCTAGCAAAAATGATGCGAATGCGTCTCCATGTGTTAGTAAACACTATATCAATGATTCTCTTCTGAACGAGCTCCTTAACGTGTCCAATGCTGCCGAACCCATCATCCTCTCAGAAATCTCACCGCGTACCTCGAAGTCACTCCCTACAACAGTGCAATTGACAGCTCTAGACCCCGGTAGCACAACCCCCATTGCAGTAGCTAATTCGTCCGACTGTACCAAAACAATAATACGTTTCGGAACTTCGTGGTCGGAATCTGAATGGAACGACCGTCTCCTTAAATTGAAAGCTGGCAACTCCAAAGACCTCACCAACAAGCGTAGTTCCCAGGAAACGACGTGCACTGCCTTCCTCCTAAAAAGTGCTCCTAATTCGGCCAATGAGTCCTGGATCTGCAAATTCTTCACTAATAAATTTCTTATCACCGGTGTTAGCTGCTCAACTACTACTCGCCTAAGGCCCAACAAATCTCGATGGTTTAAGGTGATGATTCCCTCTAAATATGCTTGGCTCTTCACTTCTCCGAAGAACACACTGGCAATTGGTAAATTGACGCTGACCCCATAGATAGATAAGATAGCCAATAAGCAAATTAACAAGTCCTTTAATAATAATAATAATACACATCTCCCCTCCTCTTTTAGTAATAAGTATAGTAAACTTAATTCTAAGCATATTAATAAATCCAATAGCTCAACACTCTCTCCTCCCACCCACCTCCCTCCTAATCCCGACCCAAACTGGAAGTTCAAAGTGGGAATTTTTCCCAATTTTTCCTCTCGGCTCTGTCAATCTACTACCCCCTCCGCCCTCTCAAATACCCCCAAACCAATATCTCCCACGCTTACCAAACGCGTTTCCTTCAACCTTCCATCCGCTCCCTGTCCCTCTTCAACCCGTGTCTCCAAAAACATTCCCCCAACTACCAGCAACAGCAATTCCACCTACTCGAATTTCATTCACTCCCACACCCTCAATCCCGCCTCTTCTACTTCCTCAGCTACCATTCGCAGTTCTGGCGCACCACCATCGTTTGTAGATCCATTGCTTCCTCCGACGGTCAAACTCACTAAACAGTTTGTAGAGGCCGGTGACGATGGGCGGTATGTTTTATCACGTTTGCGAGATCGCAGAATTTACGAAAACGTACGTCTTTATCTCGCTTACCTGCATAACAAACCCGATTCTATCTGTATCGATGGAATAACAAAACCAAACATCATGGTTTCGATCCATCAAGAAGGTCTTCCAATTGACCCCAACGAATTGAAGCAAATTTTTATTCGTTACCATGAGAGTCTCAATATCTCGCCAAGTGATGTAGCAAACGACCTTTCAACATTTGCCGCACATGTCAGTTCCAAACGTCTTTCACATCTCCAAAGAACTCGTTCCCATTTCAAAAATTATTTTCAATCCTAACCCTCTCTCCACTGCCAATTCACACACCTCTAATTGTACTCTTCCTCCTAAATCTCTGTCCGTCTACTATCAGAACGTAAGAGGGTTACGTACTAAAACATCGGCTGTATTTCTCAATTCCCAAAACCTCCCCTATGATATATTCGCTTTAACCGAAACAAATCTCTCCTCAAATTTTAAGAATAATGAATTATTTACCTCAAACTTTGGCGCAAATACCTAATGTCTCGATCCGACTCTGACTACTCCAACTATCGACTCGCATATACCCACTTTTCAGAACTCAATGAACTCCTATACCGTAAATATCTAACCCGAACGCAATCGAACTTAATTGCTGATCCTTAAAGTTTCTATCGCTTCATCAACATTAAGAATAAATCCGATAGCTTCCCACCCACTCTAAATTTTCTCAATACATCTTCAGCAGACCCCAAGACAATAGCAAACTTGTTCGCTAAGTTCTTCAACCAATCGTTCTCAGACCATGTCGTCGAACCGGATCACGACTTTTTCTCTTATATGAACAGCTGTGCCCAAACTTCCTTAGTCTCGATGGATATAACCTTACCACTTGTAGTGGACAAGATAAGCAAGCTTAAGGACGATTACTCTCCCGGTCCTGATGGTTTACCCGCAGTAGTTCTAAAAAAATGTGCTAACTATCTCGCTCAACCCCTCACTGCTTTGTTCCAACTATCCATCTCGCAGGGCGTTTTCCCCCAAATGTGGAAAGATTCTTTCATAATTCCTATCCACAAAAACGGTCGCAAGAATGAAGTATCCAACTATCGTCCAATAGCTAAACTTTCTTGCACACCCAAGCTCTTCGAAAGCATTGTCTATGATACAATATTTTTTCACTGCAAATCTATCTTTTCTCCCAATCAACACGGCTTTTAGTTTTAGTTTTTAACTGTTGCTTTATAAGACCAAATAAAGAAATAATCAAATCAGTTAGTTTCCTGCTCCCCACTATCTTATCATTATTATATTACTTTAAGTTTTTAGAATTAAGTGCCATGTAGCTAGTATTAAGCTAATCAAATAAATATAAAGTACAATTGTGGGCAATCATTCTTCTTCCAGTACCATTACTTTTATCACATTGACGTACATAATTAAAGTGCAGCTTTAAGGTATCCAGGAATAAAGGCAAACAACCCGTTTCTAGATGCATACGCTGTAGAAAAGTATGGAAGAAGCAATTGTACGGAATATTTTTTACTTTGATCACATATTTATTTGTAATACGACTCCATACCGAAGATATTGCCCGTTAAGATTTAGATAACTTGGTTTTCCAATGCTTGTTCATATTCAAATTAGATGCAATCAAAAATCCTAGATATTTATACTCTCGTACAATCTCAATATGTTCTCCACTTTTCATTTTGAGAGTACCTTCCACTGCCGTTCTTGAATATCTTTATTCGATTTCTCTAGATTCACCGACAAATTCCAAGTTGTACAGTACTCCTTAAGCCTATTGAGCATTAACGGCATACCTGTGATTATATCTGCGAGGAAAACAATGCATACTGAAACGGAGGTCTTTGGTTAAGAAGTTTATTAAATTGTTCCATTAATGTTGGTGCTTTTAAAGAGAAGGCGAAAGCCTTTTTTTCGTTTATAAGATCTACAGATTTTCAAGATTCGCTGAAGCTCTTGAATTGTTTATCACCTTTATATTTTTTTGAGCAAACTCTATCTTTTTCCATAGCAAATACGTCTATAGTCTCTGTTTGCTACTCCATAGAGTGTTTTGAACTCAGTCTCAAAAGTTTCAGGAATGCGAATAACTTATTTCTAGCATTAAATACTATAGAAGAAAATAAAATTTGGTTCCAACTTTATGACTTCCCTGCCCTACGACCCTTGTTCACCAATAGCATACGAATTATTCTTATATTCTTTCTTTACCAGCACAGATCAGATAATTTAAGAAAATGGATGAGGTGATTAACCACACAAAGCTAATAGGTGTCACCGACCCTTTTTTCACTTAAAATTACCCTTTTACCAAAATTAAAATCTAGAGGCGAAACATCGATCGGCTTCAATTCTTAAGGCAACTGAATATGGATGAATAGGGCGGGTCTTTAAAACCACAAAATGTTTGAGATGAGATTTCGATTCTCACCATGTATGATATCATAAACTTAACGTAGCACAAGAAATGTTTCACAAATAAATGATTATAAATGACCTCTATTGGAGCTTAAAAATGTCTAAGACTTCACAAATAGGAAATCAATTTTCATGATCAGTTCGAATTATATCGAAACGTTGTTCAATTGTATTGCATGCATTTTATAATGGAATACCAAACACTACTAAAATGTCAATGTAAATTTGAAATGTTTTCAATAGTGGCCGCAACCGGTACTTTATCTATAACGCGCCTAAAATAACACATTTACAATTTTTTGGAATCCCTCCTTCTACAAACACCCACTTAAACAGTATCTTACTATCACGCGTATTATCAATTTACAAACACACCGAGCGACGGTCAAATTCATATGATCGACTTCCACAATTCAATACCATTGTCGTGATTAATTGATATTATTAGACAAACTTTAAGTGAGGAGAGTATACACACTTTAGTTCACTACAGGGAGATATTTCATGATCAAAGGCGGTCGCACGCAACAAATGTATTGACTTATCACATTGCTTTTGTTTTTTTTTTTTTAATTCTATGAAATCCAAAATGTTAACATACCTCGTTTGCCAGCTTATGACTTACAGCATGCCACTTAGCCAGTTTCAGCAAAGCCGCTTTTGCCTCGACCATATTAGCCTGTCTACCTCCTAGCGTCTCATAACCTTTTGGAACAATATCCTCAAAAATGATGCACTTCTTTGGTTCCAGTGAATAAAATAATGCTCTAAACATTTAAAAGTAATACCAACTGACATAAAAACAGAAGTTCATGCTGATACGTACTTGGCTCCTAATACTGTGTTATCACCAATTTTCCTTAGTTCCGCCTCAAATTGTGGTATCGTCTTTGAATACATGTTAATCTCTGTTTCGAAAACAAACGATTCAACCAGCAAATCCTTTTTGGCTCCATCTAATTCTGGCATTGTTTTGATGATCACCGACTTGAAATTGCCTTTCGATATGCTGGTGTTATAACCGATCTTAGCACGAAACATAACACTAGCATAATGGTCCACCACGGCCGTGGCTGGAGTGATTTTTACCTCCGTAATCTAAATGAAACTTCATTATTCCAAATTCATTATTTTTATGTGCAACTGAAAGTCACCAAAATAGAATCATTGTTTTCACATTTTTCCAAGACTTTCTTGAAAAATAATTCATTCATCCAATTGGGAGGTTTTAATTCATCGGCTTTGTGGTCGCTCATATTTGTATGCTATCAATCGGTTTCTGCGGCGAAAACTGCAAACAGCGTCTTAAGACACGGAACGGTGAACTTGTACTGAACAAACCTACTAGAAACGAGGCATTAGTTGCCAAAAAACAATATAAGCTACAACTGTCAAAATAATTGTGATTAACTTAAGACACACGTATGTATGTAGTCGTACAAGCATAGATAAAAACTACTCGCAGAAGTGTGGGGCGATAAAAGAACAATTATTGAATTCCCAAAAATTATGCAATTGTTGCTTATATTTATCGAAATTTGTATTGATTGATGAATCACGAGTAGATTGAGAGATCGCTGATATAAACTAATGAACTGATATTTTGGATGACCCTTTGATTGACTTCCTTAGGAAACCCTTTTCAACGTTTAAACACAAAACAAAGTGTTAAACAGTGTCAACTGTGATTTCTTTACCCGTGTGTATACTTTTTCAACACAAACTGTCGATAGTTTACTCAACTGAGTGCACACGGCAAATTTCTTTGGTTTTAGTTTTCTGACGCTTGAGTATTAAAATGGAAATACTGATTCGAGTTCTAGATTGATGCAGAGATGTCTTATTGTGTTTTGTTTACCCCCTGATTATGGATTTAATTTTATACCATTATTGCATGATAACTCTGAAATGCATAGGAAGGTTCATTTATTTTGATGGATAAACACACCCACTTTTCGACTGACGTTTTTATTTCCAAGTTTTGAACTGATTGTGTCGACTTATCGAATGCGAAATCTGGAATTACCGTCAACAACGCATTTCTGTATATATCCGTTATAGTAATAAAGAGGTTAAAATAATCTAAACTACGTGATAATAGCGGCAACAATTTACTTACAAAAAGAGAAAAGGAATATTCATAGATTGCGAAGAGAAGGAAATAGCTAGCGCCTGTCTACATATCTTCTTATGTGACTTCAAAGACTTATTAAAAGGCTTTAGTGAAATCAATTTAACCTAAATACATTTACTATTCGCGCAACTGCAGATTTTTCAAATATATATGTCTGTTATTATCGCACAAGGCTGGCAAAATATTTTTGGAGACTTCTGTGTCGCCAGCTTGTTATAATAAATACTAGTTGATCGGATGTTAAGGAAAAATATAAAAAAAAATAATTTGACTGGTAAAGGAAAATGTTCCCCACATTTACATTGAAAAACTAATGCGTCGATTAGACGAGACAATAATGACTGTGCAGAATCACTTCCATTGACTGAAGTGGCAAACACTCGCATAGGTATGTATTATTTAATAATTTCCAAAATACACACGACGAAGTTCGCGAGCAATCGACTGACGTAATCAAAAACCCAGCGTCACGTTTCTCAACTTGTATCTGTCATTAAAGTAAAAAAAAAAATTTAGGGACAGAATAAGAATTAACGTAGATTAGACGAGACAATAATGACTTTGCAAAATCGCTTCCACCTACTGAAGTGGCAAACACTCCCATATTATCAATTTTCTAAATACGCACATCAATCGCGAACGATCGACTGACGTAATTCCTACCAAATATTAACACATCAACTTATCAAATCTGTACGTTCCAACTTGTATCTGTCATTAAGTTTAGAGCAAATTAAAAAAAAAAAAAAAAAACAACATCAAGGACAGAATAAATTATACACATCTGTCTAATTGGATTATTCAATTGGAATGCGATTCACGTTAGATGTAAATAATGATATTACACATTTCACTAAGGCATATTACTCACGAATGGGGCCCTGATCAATGAATACATACTCTCAGTATTCATTATAAAGAGTTCCGCCACAGATCTTTTAAAAATGCATGTAACAACAACCGTCGAAAATGTTGCGCAACATCTCTCCTAGAATGAAATAAAAATTAATAATTTATATTACATATTTACACAAACAGAGCTTAAACAGACTACGTTATCAATTTAAAATTCTATGTGCTCAGATATGTTAAGTGTGTACTTCAGATTACATGTATGACAGAAACTACGCTCTATTGTATTCAATTGCATTTACTATTAGAAATAGTTATTCAGTTCTGAAGAAGCTGTAGAAGACGATGCACACGTAGTTCCTTACACTAATCATGTCGGACAAATACAGCAAATACGAACTTGTAAGCCCCGATTGGATGAATGAAGAATTCTTCCAAGAAGTTCTAAGACACTCTGAGAAGGACAATAGCATAAAGGTAGGAATTTTGATTTACGAAATTCGCAAAGTAAAACTTTTAATTTTAAATTTTAAAGGTAACTTCTTTGAAAATTACCCCAGCTACTGTGAACAATGATCACTACGGTAGTTTAATGTACCGAGCAAGGATTGAATACAGCAATTCAAAGAACGAAACAACGACCGTGTCCTTAATTGCAAAAACCATGCCAGAGGCTGATAGCAAGAAGAAGGATATGTTGGCAGACTCTCATATTTTCAGAACTGAAATTCGCATGTATTCAGAAACAATCCCAAAAATGGAGGCAGTTCTGAGGAAATACGGCGATAATACGATTCTAGGAGCAAGGTAACTTTTTTTGTGCGAAATGAAAAGGAAAAATAAAATGTTCTATTTTTTTTTTATTGTATCGTAGAGTATTCTTCTCCGCCTTGGAACCACATCAGATAATCATATTCGAGGACTTAGCAGAAAAAGGATTTTCCACTTTAAAAAATCGTATGCCATCTGAAGAGGAAATTAAAAGAGCGATGTTGAAAATTGCCAAGTGGCATGCAGTGAGCTATAAACTTGCACAAGAGGTAAAATGCATAGTATTACGTTGTTAATATAAAAAAATAGTTTAATAGTGTAAAACGGATTTGGTCCTATTCAATTTTGTTAGTGCTTTTTATATAAATTTATATTCGGTGTTGGTCAGTGTTTGTAGACCCTTGATCGATACTTACTCTTTTAATTTTTTTTTATATTAAGCGGACGTATTTAGCCCAAACAGAACCAAGGTCTTAGTATCAAGTTGTTTTTGACTTATTACTACCTTCGAATCATCCTTTCGGCAGCGGATCTTCTCTCTTACTCGATGACTTTTATAACTTGATACTCCTTTCTCTTTGTTTGTGTGGCTGCGAATGTTTCCTTTTATTTCTATACGCATTTTAATTGCTTTCTATTCGCAGGAACCCGAATCGGTCACCAACTACAGTGATGGCATATTTAATTTGGATTTGGAAAAAATTGATATGTTTATGAATGGAATCAAAGACTTCATTAAAACAGTTCTATCGAGAGATGATGAACTTAAGGAATACATACCGCATTTCGAAGAACTAGATAAACACGTACTAGAACGATGCTCTAACCTATGTAACGCATTCAAACGTGGCGACAAGGGTGTATTCGTTCTTAATCATGGAGATTTTCATTTCAAAAATATGATGTTCAAACATAAAGAGACGGGCGAGTTTGACGACCTTATGTTGGTAAGAAATCATGTGAGGTGTTTGCTTTCCTCTTATACAATCTCTCACTTTATTTTCGTAGGTCGACTTCCAAATGTGTTACTACGGACCAGCAGTTGGAGACGTGATTTACTCGATTTTCATGCTTTGGGACAGCGACACTAGATGGAACAAACGGGATGAAATGATTTATTATTATTTTTCAAACTTCATAGACTCTCTTAAGAAATACGAATTCAAGGGTGAACTGCCAAAGCTGGCGGATTTGCAGATTGATCTAATTAAACATCGTTCGTTTGGTATGATTTAGTGCATTGTTATATATTGATTTTTTTTTATATAGGGAAACTTTCTCTTTCAGAAATATTTCTTCTGGCTACCTTTCTTCCTTTTATTTTATCATTTACTGACGAAACCATAAAATTGGATAACATAGTTGAATCCGCGGATGCTAGAATGAAATTATACGATAATCCAATTCTGAAGGCAGAAGTGAAGCGAAGCTTACCAAGGTATCTGTTGAAGGGTTACTTTGAATAGTTTATACAAACCTAGAAAAATTATGTAATTATTATTTTCGGGTAATATTTTTTAGATAAATAGTATTAATACAAAGTCTTATATTTTTAGTTCTATATCATTTGATAGTTATTTAGAACTTTGGATCCCAATTCGAAAAGTAGTTAATATTTTTGTATGATACAGGTTGACCTTATTTCAAATTATTGTGAGCTTATTTTACCAGTACATAACAGTAGAGGCTTTTACGACATAAGTTATATGTACATTAATAATACAAACGATATACGTACATATTTATATGTAAATAATTTATCGGCAATAAAATCTTAATAAAATAGCTTATGGATAATTCGTATTGCGTTTTTGTTAACTCTCACTTATCAAGACTTGATAATCATGTGTAGAATTTGATATCAACCAAACACCTATATTAAGTACAAAGCAATACCAACAGTTTTTGGTTCCCAATCCGAAAAGCGGAATGAAAAGTCCATATTTCATACTCTCGGGGGTTTGTAAAATATGTTCACAGAAAATATAAATTTGTCGTAAGAGATACAACATACATACGATGCAATGCCAAGATTTTAAGCAAATTACTTCACTCATTTTTTAATTTCACGTCAATGTCTTCAATTTCATCATCTGCAAAATCCTGTTTGTCACTTACAACAATAGATCGCGCATTATGGTCGGCTTGGCCTAGAGTTTAAAGAGTTCGACCAAAAGTTTTTAGCGACATCACCTCTCAGCAGGCTATGAACAATTGCTTATGAAAAAGCTTCCCCATATGCCGTTTTGGAGTCGGTAATAAAACTGTAAGTCCTTCTCTTCAAGCGATAAATATTGGTTGATTTTGAACATCAAAAATGAATTATAACATATTATTCTACGTAAGTTGAACAATATCTGCCTTTCTTTTCATAGCTATTAACCATTCTCTAAGTCCACACCAATAAGTCGTTATGATTATGATAAGATTTAATCCAGAGAGGATATGACATAAACTTAAATCGTAAACTAAATCAAAACAGAAAAATGGCATCCCGCTAGTTTTTTACTGCATGCGGAGGTGTGTATTCCTTTTCACGTAAAATCCATAACAAGAGATAATAAATGGAACTTCAAGCAGAAAATTTCTGAATATTCTCATAGCTTATTCAATATGCCAGATTTTGTTAACTCCAGTTTTCTGTCCGACGATGTGCTTGAATTCACCAAAATGCTCTCACAGAGGGCTTTAAGTATCATGAAAAATTCAAGATATATAGGTAAATTGATAGATAAATATACCACCACTACACAAACTTACTTTAATGTCGAAAAGAGATTTTTCGTCCTGACTCGTGGTGATTTTCATATAAAAAAATTATCATGCCACTATTACTTGTTGGCGATGGCTGAAGAACTAAATACAACAGCGGTCGTGAAAAATGCATGTTACAGAAGAAATTTTTATAACAACAATATACATATTGACGAAACTCACAAAGTATGTATTACCTATATTTTTGCATAAAGGCTACTTGGACTGAATGAATGTAGTGCCTCATAACAATAACAATACAAAGTAAATTATCCTTAATATTTACTAGAGCAAGAGCAAAAATAAATGTAAACTTTGTATAACCCTTTTCGAAATATCACTTGTGTCGGATATGTTAGCTACCGGAATTCATGTTTAAATTTATTTTGGCATCATCCCCAACAACCATCACCCATTTCATTTTATTAACAAAAAACCTACCCAAGCACAAAACAATTATCTTTTTCGGTTCAAATGTTACGCTATAATCGCCGCTCCCCAAATTCTCATACTCTTCATTAAGCAATGTTCTTAGAGGCAATAACCAAATTACCCGTCGCGTTGTCGAAAGCCCACAATCCCCCAAAACAATACCAACGTCAACTTAATACAAGCAAATTAAAGACATAATTACGCCACCTAAACTCGGCGCCAACTATAAAGATGACTTTATTCGAAGGACGAACAAAAAAATAATGTTTCCAAGTTCCACATGGCAGCCGCACAGCAAATAACTTATGAAGCAGAGAATCAAACGGTCTGTGATCCTGAAAAAGCTGAAATTGTCGTGGAGCGTGAATAGAATTATGAAAATTCAATTTTTGGCACTTCTTCGCCTTAAGAGTAGTTGTCTTTCAGAGAAATCATTTAAGATTTCCAAGGAATCGTCGACCTAATGTCGTTTTCGAGTTTTGAAAGCAGAAAAAAATCCTTACGGTAGACAGAAAGTCGGACAGGAATTCATAAGTGATCGAATATGTATAAGAGTTTTTTTTTTTTTGTTCTTTTCCAAAGTGGAAACGACCCATGAGGTGTCCCATTTCAACACTACTACCATCATCGCCGTCGACATCATCATCATCTTCATAGTCATAGTCATTCGCAATTTTTCTCTGCTTTCTTTCTACTTGTCGGTCCTCGTCGGCTCTGGGGATAATTTCGAATGCTGTGACATGGCAGCCAAGAGTATAAAAAATGGTTTTATTCATGAAATTGTCGCTTTGGTGGGCAATCCTCACCAATTTTACTTGTTCACCACGAGAATTGAATATATATTTGGAATATGCAAATGGATTTTGATTTTGGTATATCATTGGATGTATTTGTTATAGTCATTCTTCGTATGCATAGATAATACTACATATACATATGCAAACGTTTGCTATACGACAAACTATGCGGTTCCTAACGAATTTCGTGCACAGACTTAAAAGGAAATCGATGGGCGAAACTAGTTTGTAATACAATTTGATGTAAGCTTTGATTATGTATTATTTTAAAGCTTACTTTTTAAATAAAATTCGGTAATGTTAATTTTTTAATATCTTGTACAAAAACTACAATATAAATTCACGCATTAGCAAATTTACGACTATACGACTTCTTTTGTAAACTGTGGATTTTATTAAATTATTTTTTTCTTTTCTCGGTTCTCTAAATTAAACCAATAAAATGGGGTGAAAAAAATGTAAGGTCAAAGGAACAGAGAATAAGACGCATAAAATATGTATTATCTTATAAAACGGGTGAAAGGAATGTCCGCGAATCCATTTTTAATCACAACCGTCTGCCGTGAACAATAAAGTAGGCACTTGGAATCTTTTCTGTCTTCGTCATCAGCAAAATATTGGAACTCTTATTGGATTGAGATACCCGTTGCGTGTTTGTGGGTTTGGCTTTATCATACTGTGAAAAGGAGTTTACATGCACATAACTCGGAAAATATCCTCAATTCAAAGTCTCCATTACAAATTTCATAAATTATAATTTGATTTACCTCCGGGCCACATGATTTCACATAAAAAAATTAAAAACAAAATAGTTTTTCTTGTAATATATGTATTTTTTAATTATTTCATAATGGTCCCCCTGAAAAAGGCAAATCAAAGTTTTAAGCCACTTTATGACGTAATAAGAGGTGAGCTTATGTACAAAGGTTGATGGAAGTGGATTGAAACATGTAATCAACACTGTTTGTTGGGGTGTGATACAAACTTACTTTATGGATCACTTGCGACTCACTACCCACATTCACTAAGTTATTGCGAATGCAGCCTTAGGGAGGAGTCTACCAGACAATCAGTCTACGTATACATCTATTCAAACCCGCTTGCAAGCAGCAAAAAAAGCAAGTCAGTGGACAAGTTATCTGTTTGAAAAAAGGTTCATTACAGCCGCTGGCTCATTAATGTACACATTTACACCTACACACATTGGCAAATAAGTAACTTAGCTAAGCAATACCTAAGCTTCAATCAGTTAAATTGTAAATAGTTTCAACGTATTCGTAATGCCTAATTTTTCATCCGAATGATTTTATATATATTTACAAAATATTCATAGGCATAGCGGCAATCAAGTTGCTTAAGTGTTGTAGTTAAGTTTTATTTCTGTATGTAGGTACTTCTGCTTGTTCATATTTTTTTAATAAATTCCTACAAGCACAGTAAAACTATAATTAATATTATCCCTAGCGTTAAAATTTTATTTTAAGTGTGGCTACCTGCTCAATAAATTTTCCCTGTGCGTTGCTAAAAAATAGGTTTTCTGAGTCACCTTTCAGCGATTATTAATGGGTCTACCGGCAGTTATATTGCACACTGATACCAAGATTTCCTCGCAACAAAACGGACGCGGTGTTCAGAAAAATGCATTTCTGTATCCTCTGCACATTTCCAACGCTTTGTCACAAAGATATGTTTCCCATATTAAGGTCTAGGATAAATACCATTTCCCAGGAGTATCATAAATAAAACTTACGGGCTGACGTTTATAACCAAGTACCAACCACATCATTTTTTTATAAAGCTTAACCCCAGACACTGCAGTAAGGGGAGGGAAAAGTACACACACAAGTAAATCGTATCCAAATGGAATCTCCTGTTTTGCTTCTGCTATTCAGTTGTGTTTCACGAAAGGTTAATGCTACCACCCAACCCGACGCACCTTTAAATGAGAATCGCAACCAATGTATCAAAACGGTTGCTGTGTCCGCCTTGGTTAAGCGGAACCGAGCGAACTATAAATGAAAAAATACTTTTAGGTGAATAAACTCACATCTGTCATCGTTTGACGTGAGTGTTGGCCCTAGGTAGCAAAAGGCTGGTATAAAACAATGTGTCACTCGGGTTGGCCTAATTTAATTTCTGACTGAAAGCTGTATTCATTGTTGAGAGAGAGAAGAGATTACTTATATACTTACTATACGTAGAAGCTAGGTTTGTACATATTTCATTTCGTCGCCATTTCTCCGTCTGTGAGGGATGTTGCTCCGTACAAACTTGGTTAGGAGGATATTTCATATAAGTAGGAGTTAGTTAGTATATCAGGTAAATGGTGTTAATGACATTCAGAATATTGATGTTGGTTTGCCTGGAAACCGTAAAATGCTTTAAGATTGGTATTATTTAGTCATTGTTTGCAAAATCCTGAAACAAAGTTCAAATAAATATTAATTTTTTTCACACTCGTTTCGTACCTAATAAATTACAAGACCACATTGTATTTTCGCCTAAAAGGTTAGGAGAAGCATCACTTACGTAGTAGAAAAGTCAACCTTTACAAAAGAGCTGATGAACTGTCAAGAAAAAAGTTTTCATTTGAAAATGAAAATGAAAAGTACCTTACCTATCATCAAAGTACTTAACAGTCGTCATTTAAGAGACCCCGTTTTCATCAAACACTAGACGGATCTAAAAATATTATATGCATTTAGGAATAACAACGGAACAATTCATATGTCACTGTTAGCAACAACAAGATTGTGACAAGGACTAGAGGTGTCATGCTTGAAATCAAACAAATAGTAAACGATTTCGATTCACTATAAATGAGGGTCACCCTCTCTAGTTAAACAATCTGAGATATAAAACAAATTACGATTCTACTGTTTAAACCGTGTCACATTTTTGATACTAGTATAGGCCCCGTTTCGATAATGTATTCCATTATATCAGCAAACACCATCATTCATCAGACCCGGTGCTTTTTCAATTTTATTAAGTGAATAACCCTTTTGGTCACACCCAAGTCATGCTAACCCAGTCACATACAACAGCTAGCATACATAAATCGTCACCAATCCACAATTGATCTTTGACACAAAAATCTCCACCAAATCAGTGCTACGAATGGATGGCAACATTAATCTTCCATTCTAATGAGAAATCGATTGTCACAATGTAACCAGAATTCAATTGCATATGCCAACCACATCCGCCAGCAATGTCAATCAAAAAGTAACCTGATTTGAATTTACAATTCAAAAGGATTGATGAGCATGGAAGGAGTGAGCATCATGAGGATTTCCGTCGAATAAAGCTTGAAGACAGCACAAGGGAAAATAAAGAACACCATTTTCTGGTACATCAATTGCATTAACCATTTTTTCTTCACCCACACTTTCAAGGAGAAAAAGAGTAAATCACATTCATCTTTATATGCAAAAAGCAATTCGCTCAGTTCCCCCGAAGAAATGCACAGAAAAATTTCACTTTTTTTATTTTAAGTTTTATCTTAACTGTATCCGAGTATTATTATGCGATTTCATGTTTTACTTGTGACGAGAATAAAATTGTAAAACCATTTTCCAAGATGGATGGATAAAAACGAGCTGCTGCTGCCAGTGATTGTCCTTGGAATGTTTTTGAAAATTCAGTTGGAAAATGTTGTTTCTTGCAGCGAGCAGTAAATGGCATGCGACCGGAAAAATCCCTCCTTCAGCTGCAATTACCAAATCCAAAGAGAGTAACTGTGCAGCATGTGTTATGTGTACTCTATGCTATATTTGTTGTAAATATTTCCATAGTTTAAAGCGAAACATAAAACGTTCAGAGTTGGATCTGCTTTTTTTTGTAACCCTTAATTTCCAAAGGGCAAAAAATGAAATAGCTTAAGTAAATTTACCAACCGATTCTTTGAGGATCTGAACTTTTAGCCTGAAAAGAGAAAAAAAAAATTATTATATAAACGGAAACAGGGTTAACTGAGCAAATACTTATTTTTTTTTTTTTTACATTTTTATGGACTATCTTCTGACCTAATAATCCGTACTGTTTTTGGTGTTAGCTAATAATGCTTAAAAATAGAATGGCCAAATTGTTGAGAACTTTTGTTGAATGGTTGCTTGCGTTAAGAACTTTAAAACAAAATTTTAACATTTGTCAATTGGAGCTAAACGTTCCTAATAGTCATTAATATGTATGAGCACAGTCATTAAACAGCCTGCATCCTGCATGCTACATTCTGAACTCCGCGTTCCTTTTTTTTGACAAGTACCTTGAGCTTCACCAGTTACTACACTGATATGCATAGATAAGTTTCAAAAGGTTTCAGATATATAAATTTGATTTTTTAATTTTTATTTCAGAAAGCATTGCAACACCAGTCACACTTTCACCAAATTTGGATTTGTCTTAACACACACACATACATAAATAATCTTTACGTTGGCATGAAAATGCACACTTAACAAAGCAAAATCTCACTCCATCCGGCATTAAGATTTGATCAGGTGAAAATAGAAACATCCTACCGTAAGACATTGCCGAAACGGATATAAGGTGCCTTAATAAAAAACAATGTCGTCATAGAAACAGGAAACTAAATGAAAGCAACCACACACAATGCCATCCACAAGCGACTTCACAGGCAATTTCTTTTCATTAAGGTATTTCAACACATACATTTGCTTTCATTCCCTAGAGTGGTTCTCCGATGAACAAAGGAGGCATGGATATTGTTCATCCCATTTAGGTCTTAGCATGCAATATCCAGATGTTATCATCGATTTATGTGATGTTTTCCTGCCAATACTACGTACTGGATCTACAGATTGCCAGAACTGAAATCCACAAAACAAAAACAAAAAATTTCAGAACTGATCATAATATCGAAAATATTTAATATAACAGCGATGAAGGCATACAGCGATTGCTTTGAATAGTTTTCCGATTATCAACGAGTGAGGATTCAACGATTGTTACAAGCTTTATTGGATTAGAGACATCCTCTTATTTACAAAATTTTCTAATTTCAGTAAATATGTGCAAACTTATACATATACATATATCTATAGACAAAGGGACAGATAAACTCCTAGTTGTACTTTACTTTTCAATTCACATCAATGAAGCCTAAGTACGAAAGAGAAGTACGCCTACACTTTCTCAGAATGGTACCATAACCAAAACCATTCGTCGCTTACATACAGAAGTACATAGCTTTGGGAGTGAACAAATGGTTACTTTGCTTACTTTATATTCTCCTGCACCAGCAACGGTTTGTTGATTTTCTTTTGAAAATTATTTGCCGAATACTCTTTGGCTTGTGGACTATCTAACCAATCCTATTTGGTATTCATTCCATTTGACCTACTATGCTTGCGACTTTTTGGATTACAGACATTTGTCTTTAATTAGATTAATTTCTCTGGGGAAATTCCCATGTCCCGGTACTGGAATGCTTTACACTTAGAGATATTCATTCTTTCTTTTTATCAAGTTCGCTACCTTTATTGGATTTCGCAGCAAACGCACAAAGCCTGGTCTTTGATTGTTATCAACACAGTCGGTAGAAATGTCCTTAAAGACTATTCGTTTTTAAAGCTAATGTAATGCAGATTAGCTGGAATTGACAGACCCGTCAGCTAAAGAAGTGTAGTGTAATATCTTACTTTAAGGATTACCTATGCATGTACATGTATTTTTCCTTGTAATAAAAAAGGTATTGAATCTTTCTAATTGAATCCAAAGTATAACTTTGTCAGCGATCAAGTATAAAGAGAGTTTCAACTTGTGTTTTCAAATTTGTCATCAGGCATTTATAAAATAACAATGCAATTCCACCCTTATAAATTGAGGTTCAACTATAACGATAAATTGAACGAAACGCAAACCTCAAACTATTATCTATAAATGGTACTTGCATCTCTGAAACCGGGAGACTTTCCACCCTCGGTATGTTAGTGTCAACCTTCATTGAAACGAGCACATAATCGAAATCGCCAAAAATTCTGCAAAATGTCGTAAATGGTTCCTTAAACGGTGCAAAAAATACTTTACACCTCTTTATCTGTTAAGTTGAGATGATTTAAGTTGGTTTCACATAGATACAAACATTAATACATACTTTCTTTTAAAGAGGTTTTTAATTTTATGTATGAAGATTTCAGACAGAGTTTTTAGAATCGACTTATTATAACGCGCATTCTAAATTGAATTTTTTAAATACCAACGTTTACCTCCTGTCAGTAACTTACTTCATGAATAAATTCACTGAAGTATGGTAGTGCGAAATGTGCAGCTTGACTGAACGAATAAATCTATTTTCACGTAACGTTCAGCGGATGGATAGTTATATATGCATTCTATTCTTAACTGACAAAGTTTCCGATATAATCCCTTTTGTATTGATTGCTAGCCAATGAATGAAACCCACAACTCTCTGCGTGTGACAGTTGGTAACCCACTTGCGATGTGGAGATTCGGATTTTTTTAATATAATCCGAAACGACTGAAGCGACTAAAACAAACGATTAAGTGAAGAATGTGCAGTGTTACGTAATACACCGAAGTCCGTTTAATCCGATAAATCGGCATGCAATTTTTCAAACTATTTCCAGAATGGCTCTCAATATTTTCTTTTTCTTTTTATCTTAAACTTCAATTAATTTGCACTTCGAATTCTGTGTTATTGAGGACAATAGGAAATCAGACGTTTAAATAAAAGTTATCTTTAGCTTTTCTAGCTCTCATGGTAGACCGATGGACATTTTGATGACTTTTAGCGTTTATTCAAAGCGCGAAAAAAACTCTAAGCTAACATAGTTAGAGAGAAGAGAAGTTGGATATAGCAAAAAAAAATGTCTTATACTGATTTGACCTTGGATGATTCACCTAGTCAAATAATGAAGTGATCCTTAAAGTCGATATTGAATTGCATTAGCAAAATTATAGATGTATGTAATTTTTTACCAAATTTTTACCAAAAAGTCGTAATCCGTGTCCCTAAAAATATCGATTTTGAGTCTTAACTTTTTATGACATAAAAGTATCACAGGAACTATCATATATACACACTAGCAGTTCACCCGCTGCTTCGCACGCTTTAAATACATACTAAGGTGTATACTAAGTCGCTAGAAATTATCTGTCCCTATGGAGCTTTCAAAGATAGAAGGAAGCAAAAAATGTCACCATTTCAATATTGAATTTTCGAAATCGGTTCAGTAGTCTCGTCACATGTCTCATCCTACACACCCGTTCCCCGTCAAATTACTCCGAACTGCGAATGCACTGTAAATTAACTACGTAGTATATCCATAGAAGCAAGAATACGATCAAAGAAAAATAAACGAAAAAAACACCCTTGCGCAAGTCGGCAAAACAAAAACAACACACGATCACGAACCGAATGTGCCGATGGCTACGGTTGCGCATATTATAAATTTGCAAACTTTAACACCCTGTATCTTGGCCCGTGGATATAATTTTTAAAAACGGTGAAACACGTGTTTCTTTTTTTTTTATTGAAGAATTTACCTACTGTTGTCGCAGCCAATCGAAATATACTCAACGTTGTGATTTTTAGTCCAATTTATTATTTTTTCTTTTAATACAAATTCATTTAGTTTTATAATAATTGTTCCACTAAAAAATCTCGTTCCTTTCGTTCTCCTTTCCTTGCGCGATCAACCCCTTTTCTTTCTTCTGTCCAATTTTACTGTCGCTCGCTGACAGCTCAGTCATCGCAGGTCAGCATTGCCAGGTTTGGCAACACCTACCAAATTTCAATTCTTAATTCCAATTTAAATTTTTGATTCCATACAAACTTGAACACCCTGTATCTCCCCTTTTGGAGCCGAATTTCAAAAAATCTTAAAAATCCCACTAATTCTTAGTGGGTGTCTACGCCACTAAAGAAAACTACTGTCGAAATTTCATGTTTCTAGCTCTAACGGTTTGGGCTGGGCGTTGATCTGTCAGTCAATCAGGGAAGAGTTTTATATATATAGAGTTTTAAACTCGTCGTTCCTTCAAGCTTACGCACTGGCTCTGGTCTATCATTTTCCCAATTTAATTTCCTTAACGATTTGATTTTCGTGACGACATTTTTCAGATTAACTTCCCACTTTAATAAAATAGATCTTAACTATGGCAGAAATATGTTTAATAGAATCATAAGTGCATTGCTGCCCAATTGTCCAATGCCTTGAATAAAACCACCGGAAAAGCCTCCTCAGCATCATGCTATTTTGTTTTATATTCCAAGTATTTCATCACTTAGGCTTATTTATCTATGCATACCTTCCTAATCCAATTTTCAACTTCATTCAAATACCGAATGGTCCAACCAAACACCCACAACTAGAACACGCAATGAGAAATCCTCAAAACAAAATATAACCACATTCACACCAGAATCCATAAACCAGAAATATATCCTCGTGTGTGGTCTAACCATGTTGCCACTGAAAGTTTTGGGCCAAAAATCCAAACGAATTTATAAAATTCGTTAGTCGAAACCTATAATTTTCCACCCCATTAACAGTGAATGGAGGGATTTCACTAAATAATGAATGAATTTTTGCAATGATGAGGATGGAGAAAAAGGACCCGAAAAGTAAAATGTTCTGGCACTCAATCCACCCTGCATGATAAATCACTCTGGATTATTTAATTGAACCATTTCCCCACATGTGTAGATTTTGGAGATGGAAATGAATACAGTGTTTCACTCGTACCTACTGTCGGGCAACAAGCGGAAAATTAATTTCGTTAACTAGAACTAACCCTTACCAGAGGTAAATCTTCATATACAAACTATGCAGCTATTTTGGTCAAAACAATATTAAAAGACTTTATTGTAATGCCATTGAGGATTTAAATGGGATATCTTTCTAATTAGTAGCATGCCGTTAATGACTGACATAACAAATTCTTTTCTGAGTGGGTGCAAAAGTGTTCTGAATGATCTGCAAACAATTTCTTGGCGATTATGTTCATTATTCTTATAACCTTCGGCTTCCGTTCGACGGCTTAATAAATCTTCAAACGATGCCGGAATCCAATACAATAAATCAAACTTGAGCACCTACATTCCAGGACAATTTAAACAGAAAATCAGAGCAAAGGAAATATTAAGAGGTAAAAATATACATATTGATTTATTCGGGTTTGATTTTATCAATGAAATTCGAAGCTTTGAAGCTTCCATTGTGGCTACTCGCACGTGCCCCTAAATTCTCGACAATGTGAAATGCTTATACTCACTCGTACGTGTGTACATACAAATGACAGTTGAATTTTAAAAAGCAGAATGGAAAATGATTGAATATGTCCTGTGTCTCGGCGACGCAGAGGCTCCCATAATAACGATTTTATTGTACGTGACCCCGGAAAAATCACATAAATTTTCTTTCATCTAGGTTTATTGTTGTGTTGCCAAATAATCAGCCAAAGGAACCCTTCTCGCCTACATATTTTCAAGAGTGTTTGTGTGTGTGTGAATATTTTCGTTGATTTTGGGGACTAATGATTCATTCATTTTTCGTTGCCTTTGTGGTATTCGTTTTTTTTTTTTTTTTAAGAATTATTGAAAGTAATGAAATCTCCGCTTCTTCACGCTCTTTTTGTCTGGTCTCTTAGGCGTTTCAATCAAATTTGCGTCGTCATTTTTGCTATCGGCTTTGGGGAGATTGTATGACATTGATGGAAATTGGTTAAGACAATGGGAAAAGTTTTTTATAGCAGGGTATCTTTTCGCTTTATCATCAAGGAAAAATGAAGTTGGCAAATTACTTTGTAGGTCATGGCATGTCCCAATAGGCCTGAATTTTGGAAAACACCATTAACGAATGACTAGTTTGTGATGTGTTTAGTTGAACGTTCTTAGAGATTATGATCTTGAAAATACCGAAGTGAAACTTATCTGAAGTTTCTGAAGTTGTAATCTGTGCTATATAAGTATATTTCCCCCCTAATTTATGAAACCAACTTAACGCATTGTCACAGTTTCTATTTGAGTAGACATGTTGTAACGTAAATAACACGAAAAAAAACGAATATACATAGTGACATGGTTATAGTTTCTTTTTCTCCTCTGCTCTGAAAAAAATACAGTGTCCGTTTTATAGTTTATGAAACCCAATATTTATAATGTGATAACATTGAAGGACTTTTTGGTACTAACAATCGTGGTCGCCATGAACGGTTGAACTGCTAAGTGTTCTGACAGAGGTTCGAGCCTCAATAATATAACATAATATATATATATATATATATTTTTATTGTTTTTTTTTGTAGCACTAACAATCCCACGTAATCAGTGATTTAGAAGGACATCACTAAAGGCAATACAATTTTGAAAAATCAAATGTGGCCGTTTCTAGAAAGACTTTACTTTTTCCATAGGAACCATAGGAAGGAAAAGCCGAATAATAATCTCTTGCTTTGATCACAAACTCAAAAACCATCTCCAGAAATGTGTTAGTACCATGTGCGCTTCAATATTAAAAAGTTCTAACACGATATCCTTTTAAGAAATGACCTTCCCTTGGGTACCATATGGTGGTACAGAAACTTGTTTATATACATGGAATGTGTACATGTATCTAAAATCCATTTAAAAAAATTTGCATTTAGTAAGTATACGCCACCTAAAAAGCATTCACGTAACGTACTTACACTTTAATATTGCGATACTATACAAATGTTTCTTGCACAAATTTAGTTATGAAGAGAAATAAAAGAAAAGCATTTTACCTCTGGCGCATTATTATCGAGTTTATCAATTAATTATACATTCTTACTTCTTTTCAGCGCGAAGTTCCGATTGTCTGTTTCTGTCTACCTACGTGAGCAGACACAACAGATAAGTGAACGTCATACCGAAAGAAGTAATTGCGATTCACCAGGCAAAAATGTAACAGTCATGATAATCAAATTGAGTAACTCGAGGAAAAAGAAGGAAGTTCATTTTTTTATCAATCGTCACGTAGGGTAGTTTAACCATCATAAATACGAAATAAAGGAAAATTGTAAGGAAACAATTTGCACATGTTCGGTGTGATAAAACTGAAAATGTTTATGAATGTACTTGTGTAAAAACGTATAAAGATTTGCTATGGCGACATCTCAGATAAAGAAAAAATAAACAGTACAGGAAAGAATAAGAATGAAACGAAAACGACATATTTCAATAACAATTAACATGAAATCTATACGAAATATTCTTCACACTACACCTATAAATAACCTTCAATATTATGTGTAGCGACTGTCTGCGGGGAAAGCTTAAGACTTATCAAATGACAAAGATTGACTACTGCCAGCCTTCAGAATCGTCTTTTATTCACAATCTTTGGAAGGTCGAAGTAAGATCCGACTTATAAAGACTGCAAAAATACGGAACGTGTTGGGCTTAAAATCCACAAAAAAAAGCCACAACGTACACTACCGCTTATTAGGGTCTGAGAATGTTTTTGGATAAAATGGTTCAACATATCTTAAAACCATCAACAGCATTTTACTGACAACAAAATAAAATAAAATATGCTTCTTTTTCCGTCTTTTGAACAAATAGATAGACGAAGCCGAAATTAAATAAATATAGCATTAAAATAACAATAAAAAATTGGAAAGATATCAAATCCGAAAGGTGGATTTAACAGTTTCAAAGGGTCGGGTGTAGAATATGGCCGCAAATGGGTTGCACTAAAGTATATAGTTTTAGATGATAATGCATAAATATAAGTACATATTGAAGATATTTGTGACATTATATATTTGTAGAGCAATGAAAATGCACAACACAGCATCTTTTCAGATAAACAATGGGTCCACACATTGAAAAACAAATATATTTGAACAATATAGATTGTCACTCAATATAAAAGCCATTTGCAACCTCTGAGGCTCTCTGCTCTTGAATTAACAAGGGGATTTATCCTCCTTAACCTTGTCTGCAGCTCGCTCCAACGATTACAAATATGAATAGAGCCAGTCGCCACATTTTCCTTCTCTTCACATTACTGGCATCTCTTCTACACTCAGGTGCCCTCAGCTAACTGTAAGCATCTACCCCGCATCCTTATTTATGTCCCTTCAACATGAGAATTACCCACAGCCTTTTATGCTCTTAATAACTGCTGGGTCCACATCCTACGTGCAATGGAATTAAAATCGCCTCCTCACTAAAGCGGACATTCGAGTGGACCCGGATTCAACAAATAGGGTGCCCGGTTCTTTAACAGGTAGGTACGATGCCGTCTTCCCCTTAGGTGATTTTCAATGGAATGTAACGCACACACAAAATGTCATTGTTATAAAATCCACTCGGATGCCTTTTCTGTTGCCGCATAACCAACACACGTGTAGAACATCATCAGCGAAATGTGAAATGGTGCTCACGCCGACAATGGGGATTCGATATTAAATATTGATCTAATCCGGAAGTTCTCAAGTCATGAAGTACATGCTAATTAGGATGCGATCGATTTAACTGCTGATGGGATTTCCATTTAATGCCCTAAAGACTTTTTGCCGTCGTTTGAATGGCAGGAGGTAGATACAGTCGTTTCTTGTGCTACTGTGCAGATTTCCCTTTATATCACTTTGACTAAAGAATAATTTCAAGAGAACAACATCGAAATTGATACCCTATAAGCAATTAAAGATTTGTAAGCCAAGCAAGCAGCAGGAGACAGAATTAAAGGATTATAACAATGGTTATGCTCCGGGTAAGACTTGTCAAATGGATCAGGGAAGATTTAAATTAAGTTTTCATTAACCAGCTAAGGATTAACCACTACACCATTCGATGTTTCGAAGCTGAAAATTAGTTTGCATTAACAGCAAAAAGCTTTTAAGCGAAATTTACAATTCATCACAAAACTTGGCCTCTCATTTTATAGCTCTGCAAAATCGGTTGGCTTTTCAAAAATGCAATAACAATAGGATTACTCTGAAGAAGGATAAATTATGTAAAGATAGTATTTTAAATAATAAACTACTGTATTAATCCAAACGTTTCACAAAAATTTAGCAGTGATGGAAATATTTTTAAGCTCAAATAAAAACAGCTACAGGAAAGGGGTTGAGCCATCAGCTTTTTTTTAATGTCGATTGTCACTATCTAATAGATGGAGTTCATCGTACGTCGTTTTTCTACTCTGCCAATTGCAAATTAAATTCGTTTGTGCTATGATTAATGATTGTACGAAATTTAAATGAGGGAAAAGCTAATTGCCCCTATAAAACTTGCGGCTTCAGTACTTCAAAGTAAGAAGTTCTGAGAACTTTACCACATTTTATCACAATTTTTTTAAAAACCTCCTTAGCAAGGAATTTACTTTGGTTTAACAAATTTGATCTCCAAGTTATTGAAATCTCAACCTATCAGACTATTTCGAAAACCTTAATAAGTAACTCAAAGATGACTTTTAATACAAAGTAGAGGAAGTATTACTTTGATATGATATTTCTGAGTTGCTTTTACACCACAAACCCATTTCAAAATCGAACCTTTTTCATTTATGCACACAAAGTCCTTTTATGAAGGCATACCTCATTAAGAAATTCATAAGCTTTGCTCAAATCTACTCGTACATCACCCCATTTGACTACGAAATTTACTCCGAATAACATTTCAACGAATCTGTCCCTCCATCAATAGGACGTAACACCTCCTTCTATACAGATATACAATAGAAATATGTATTAACAAAAATGATACGTAGGCAACCTCTGCTAATGCAAACTAACTCAAAATGAGTTTCTCACACTAATCTGAAGTACAAGGACGTTCACATCCGCACATCCGCGCACCCGAAAAAATGAACTATCGTCCTTTCAGCCAACGTGACAACATGCAAATCCTTTTGATTAAAGTTTCCCATTGGTACGTGAGAATATTTTGTTGAGCATCACAATAGTTTTTGTGTACACTCTATCTTCCTCTTACACTGTTCTCTGCTTCTCAAACACTTCACAATTTGTATGCTCTGTGCATAGGTGTGTTAGGGATGGGATCTGTCATGTGAACGCAGTCAGATGTCAAGGGTTTCTACTGAACATTTTCTTAACTGCGGCATGAACATTTTATGAAAATTTGCCTCATTTTCTTTTTCACCATCCTTTGCGTGGCTTGAGCTAAAATATGTTTGCTGTACCATGATGAGGACCCCTTTTTTGGCAGTTTTCTAGGATTATGAAGGGATTATAGTAGCACTACAAAGTGGAATAAACTCAAGAGTTAAGTGTGAGCATGCAGAATTTTCAATTTTCTCAATTTAAGGTTAACGTGTAAGAAAACTTTAATGACCCTAGGTTAATGATGCATTCAAATTTACTTTAAAGGCACATGATTGTGTACGAATTTCATTACTGAAGCCTGAAGCTATAAAATGTGTGATAAATGCTAAATTCCAAATATCTGTTGAATGCTTTTACAGAAAACTTATAATTTAGTTCACCAAAATGATTTATTAAATGAATTGTGTGACAATATTTGTTTTCGACAACTTTTATTTCACCTGTGCCAAAATATATCAATCACGCGTGTGATCAGGTCGTTTGGAGCAGGATTTCATAGACGCTTATAGCTATGGGTAAGGTAAGAGTGTAACAAAAAGTTTTGCAAATTGAGATTTGAATTTGGAAACTGTCGAAAGTTTTGTATGGAAACACGTTGTTTCTAAGTTCAGCGTAACTTAATGGAGGAGGTACAAATATATGTACTTTCTATCCAGCCAGATTGCAAAATGAAATAAGAAATACATATATATTGACAACAAAAAGAAAGCAAACAACATTTTCAAGATAAATTTTGTCTTTGGAGAAGTTTTCAGTGTGACAGTCACACCCGTATTAATAATTTACAAGTGTATACCTCACGTACACAGGGTGAGGAGATCTGAATAAGGTTATTGGATGGCACATACTCACTTAATATGATACTTGGGCGTTGGATTATTTTTATGAAAACACTGGGTGTAGGTAGGGTCACAACAAATTCTTTTTTCTCTTCTCATATAACGTCCAAGTGAAATGAATTTTAACAGGGAATACAAAAAAGACGTTTACAGAGAAAGAATGGTAAAGTTTAGGGAAAAGTGGACTTCATCCACTTCATATATTTCTGAAGTTTCCATCTTAGGTAATAAATGATATGGTTCCCGTTGAAGAGACAGTTGAACCTTGTAGATACAATACATATCCATGCATCGAAATGCAAATGCAAAAAAATACAAAAAAAAAAAACATTTCTAAGAATGACGTCTGTTTAGGGTTTTCTGTCTCTTTTCTTTTTAAGCGTTACTGTAATGAACATTGTATTTGAAAAAGTCAAAAAGTACAAGTTGTTGAATTACATTATGAGTGTCCAACATCTGCAGCCTACATACATACATATATAAGTTGAACGAAAATAATAAGCTTAAGTCATATGGCTACCACTTAAAGCAAAGTTATAAACTTTCATTTTGCATAAAGCTCAGGACTCGAAATACGGAAAGAACTATTATGATGTATTTTCATTTTCTTCTTTTTTTAGGAAGTTATGCAAAAGTAAGGTAGATATTTATTTCACATTATTTAAATGTTATTTAACTTCTCCAATAATAATAGGAGAATAACCCCTGCTTCGGTAAATTTGCAAGAATGTGATCAAAGTTAATCTCCCATTTAAAGCAATATTTTTTGTTTGTCACCCTGCAAAGCATTTAACATCTTAGAGTTATCTTTCTCAGATCACTTGCTGCTTCACAAAAACTTCGGAGTTTGTAAGACGAAAATAAATGGTATGACTGTCTCGAGACTCTAATTACTACTGGTAATGAATTAAATGTGTGCTTTTTCTCCTTCTAGACCTCATATTTCATATGTAGAGCAAACTACGTTCCTTTTATTGAGTCTGGTGCATTCAGTGCTGTTGTGCGATAGTACCAAATCCAACTTTTTATCCAGAAACTTTCCTCCAGGAACATCTAAATTAACGTCAAAAAGTAAAAGTACATTTCGGTGTAAACTCTCCGTGACATGACTCTGCGAGCAAATTACATACCAACTACGCCTATCTCGTTAGGAACTTCAAAGAAACAGCGCAGCGTCCTGTGTTGTGTGCGCTTGCTTCCGGAAATTATAAACACATGCACACGTCATCGGCACACATATTCCCGGCATATACACACAGTTTTCTTTCTTTTTTTTTAGGTTTTGGTTTATTTTGTACATTTTACGAGGCATTCGCAGAGAAAATCCTTGTTTATGGCATTCTGCGGTTTTTCCACCAACCGCGTGCAAATACATTTTACATGGTTCCCTTCATTTTGCCAAAGGTGAGGGTAGAAGTTGTGTTTTGCTGTACTGTGTGTTGGGTGTGGGTCAACTTGGCGGAAATCCTGAATTTTTCATAAAAATGGAGAGCTAAATTTGCCTCCACACCACTGTTAACAGGGACTTTAGTGGAATAGCCCAGGCACGTTATGGGTATGGAGGCTTAACTTTGCAAATGTATTCATGAGTTTTTGACGTCCAACACCTACCTATGAATGAATTTATTGCTCTCTGCTCGTTAGGACGGATTTTCGCTATTTGATTGCTTTTGTGATAGTCAAAGGAGGCGTGAAAGAAACAAATAGAAGTCAGCGAAATTTTATTCCCAGAAAAAGAAATGGAAATTGTTTTATGTTTACATTTTGTTGAAAGTTTAATTTATTTATTTTGACCAATTCTCCAGTTCGTGCGAACGAAAAAGTAAAATTATTTTCTTGTTTTGGAATTAACCAAAATTTGGAATATTTTAAAGTAGACCGACTTTAAGCACATTTAAAACGTATTTTCCAATATGTACTTTAATATTTTATTTTGTTCAAACTTTAGGTACCAACAAATATGTTAAATGCTGAATGTAATATAAGCTAATCTGCACGTTGATATATGCAAAGTACAGAGAAATGCTCACCAAAATTGTCTATTGTATGTATGACAGTAATGCACTTTGGCTGAATATTCAGACGACAGAGGAGTAAACTGGTAATGGATGGGCAAAATGTTCCAAAATATGTTAAGCAGTAGTGTAACCTGCTGACCAAAATAAAAATAAGGGTAAGTAGCAGAGGACGTTGAGTGGGAAAATTTGGAATTAAGTGAACGTTAGCAAAAACTATTTACAGTGTTGTATCGTTACACCTGGGAGGCAGTCGCTTTGGATATAGCATTCTCTACAACAAGTAAAGGACTTGCTCTGTTTTAGTCAAACAAAGCTGTAAGGGTGTCAATGGAGCTGTAATTGTCTAATAGTCAGATTTTTTTTTTTTACAACACAATTGAAAAGTGCTTATATTCTGTAAGCACATATTTGCATTTTTCTTTGAGGAGATAGAAATAAGTCACTTGTGTAACTATCTTATTCTTTTCAGGTCTTAGAATTCTACAAATGGGGTAATCAAAAAACTATCCATCAACTCCTAATTTAAAAGAAAAAACTTTGAAAAAATGAAGTTTGGCATAAGACATTATGTAACTGAACCGACGCAGGACTATTTTTAATTAAAGATCCAACTGCAGAACAAAAAATAACCCATTGCATGCATATGAGCTTATAAATATGGAAATGGAAAAATATTAAATAATTATGCGGGAACTATCCATTTAAATGGATTTCTTATTTTTTTCATTTCACATGTTGTGGTAGGATGATGGCAAAAGCACAATTAAAAATAATGGGAATACAGGAAAAAGATCGGAAACGTGAAAAGACCACTTACAGAAAAATAAATAAAAAGTACCTACCATCAAGGGTTTTTTTTTTTTTTGTTTTTTCTATTGTGAGATGACAGCAGTTTGCGAATGAATTTATAGTCTTCTCAAAGGCAACCTGCCTGGTAATATTCACATTACCATCGATTTTTATTAAATTCATTTGAACAATATTCATTCATACATATATGTTCAAAATAACCTCTAAAGATGACACTTTTCTTATAAAATTAACTGTGTTCAAATTAGTCTTTTCCTGTGAAACAATTATACAACTTTTTGGACTACACACCGATGTTATTCAATAAGCTTATTTAAAACAAGCACTTACTGAAGAGCGATGAATTTAAATATATATCAATACATATGTACCCGCTCTCAAAATCATTAAATACACTTTAGTGAGACAAGTAAATAAAACAACCTTTTACCTTAGGAGGCGTAAAAACTAAATAAGGACCTCAACCTAAGACAACAAAGAAATAAATGTATTTGTATTATCTGAAGGTTGAAGTGATAGAATATAGGCATACGTGTTAAGTCATGGTTTTTTACTTATTAATATGTAATTTCCTTCCATTTTTGAAAGTAGCTACCGCTGACTGAGCATTCACCAAATACATACATATGTCGCATACTTTTCACTTAACCAAGAGCGCTTACTTCCTATGTTAATAAATCGGTCTTTAGCACCTGTGTGTAGCTGCCTTTAAATGAAGGGGAACTTAATTCGAGTGAACGAAATTCCAAATTCTTTCTAGAAGTTTTTGGATTCTGACATAATTAAATATATGTATCTGTATACCTACATATACACCTAAGGACAAAATGAAAATGCCTGAACTACCGTTTTTGCTTCAAAGTAATTTAGATGAACAATTAATTTCTGATTACACGCCTTGTATTTTAATTTTGTCTTCAAGGATAATATCAACTTAAATAAAACAAAGAAACATAAAAAGCGCAACCAAAGAAGCATGCGAGAAGGTCAGGAAAATATATTACATTATCTCTTTTGAATTTCTTTATACATATTTCATGTGTTTATAAATGTAAAAAATACATTTTTCGACCGACAACGTTAATATTTTCTGAGATACAGATGTCCCTTAAAACACTGATATTAATCATCTTTCAAATACAATAGGTAGATACTCTCCACTCATGACGTACATATGCAGAAATTCGGTTCCTTATTAGTGAAAATTTTGTAAGGAACAAACATTTTACTGCCTAAATGCCTAGCAGCAATTAATCTTACTTGGCCTTACCCTCTACACGAAACATAAGTTTCCACGTTCCCGAATTTATTGGACTCATAATTGTACATAATCTTTATACATAGTACATTGTTATATCCATTAGAGATATACAATTCGTGAAAGCATACAGCAACAAAAATTAAATTTCCTCCCAACTTCGATAAAACACATTCAATTTTAGCCAAGTGGTTTCACTGAAATTTTTATTTCATTATATAAAGCACGCCAGCTGTTACTTGTAATTATATTCCCTATGTTAATTACTTGGACCAGTCTTGTTGCTACTTGTGGCCGACTATTTTAATTAGGTTTTGCAAATTATAAACGCAAAACCCACCAAGAGAATATTGAGCTGAACTCTTTCCATGAGAAAATCAAGAACTTTTCCATTATGCTTCAACTACTTTTGGATAACTCTTGTCTGGATTAGAAGAAGTCAACTTTAATGATGATGTACAAAATGAATACCCATGTTGAGATTTTAAATAAAAAGCAAAAAATAACTTATGAACGATCTGTAATGAGTACTATATGTCTTAGGTCAAAACTTCTTTCTCAGGATTCCATTATTGTTGAATATTGCAGTTTCACTCAGTATCATCTAGAGGCCGTTGAAGATTTAAATCTTACACTTCTGAATCAGACTCCATACAATATGAAAAACTTAACATTGAAATAACAGAAGAAAACACAATTTGTTTTACTTCTGCAAGCACCATCTGTTAATAACTTAAATGTTTCATAACACAGTATGTCATAATTTAATGAAAATTACACTTCAGCTCAATATTTAAGTGTCCGTATAATACGTAGGATTAGGATAATCTTCTAAATAAGTCACCTTATTCAGCTGCCAAACTTTATGAAACTGAATATAAAAACTTTTTTTTGCCATAGGTTCATTTAAGTTACAAGATAACAAAAGCCAAACAATAAAAACTAAGTTTAATTTAAACTAAAATAAATGTCAATGAGGAATAACAAAACGTGATCCAATATCGATAGAAAAACCTAAAAATGTCAACTCCAAAATTGTATTGTTTAAGAGGCGATATAAAAAAATAAAAATAAAAACACAGGCGGTGATAACACATGGAATTCAAATCGATACCAATTGATTGGCTATCTATACCAAGTCTATGTATTTCGATATAACCCACTCAATTTCTAGGAGGTTTTATGGGCTTACAACTTCATTTCAACTTGAATTGTATAGACCATGTTTCATCGCACACTTGTTGTTGCGCAACCTATGTGTATATATGTATGTGTATTGATTGAGGAAAACCAAAGTGTGTTGGTGGGACTGAGAACACAAAGGATTTCTACGGATGCGGCCTTTTCCATTTTTCAGATTATTTCCGGAAAATTGGATTTGAATACAAAAGCAAAAAAGAAAAAGAAAAAACCTTTCAAATATTACAACTACGATAGTTTGTATCAAAAGAAAACAATTTTGTATATTTTCGGAATTTGGTCAAACAAAACCACCTACCTTCCCAAAAATGTGTTCAGTATACAAACAGCACATAGAATATGAAGAAATGAAACATTCTACGAAGGCTAGGATTCTCAAAAGCATTTATCATGAGAATTTTTGATATCTATCTTTCTCTTTTCATTAAATGAATCGAAATCGAATTGATTCTACCGAAGAGTCGACTTGCTGCGAAACTCTAAAGACTTTTTCTCTCATATTTCCATTCTAAAGAAATAAGTAACTTAAATCGAAAAGGACTCTCCGATTTTGTTAAAATCATCGCTCCAGCATTTCAAATGAACCCATAAACACCAACATTCACAAATATACTCTCCCACTGTTTTACTGCCAATCAACTTTTATTATTTGTCCATCCAATGCGGCGACCCATCCAACCTCCCCAATGAAACATTTTCACTTTGATACATTAACATCCGAATGCTGTCATAAAGAGTTTCCGCAGGAAAGCCTATCGGAAATATATATTCACATCCCAAGGGTTCAAAAGCGAATACGAACTCTCCGCAGGATAAGGGGAAAAAAGAAAAACCAAAACAAAAAAAAATGTCCTCGATCCGTAAATTTAATTTACATGATGCGCCACAAGCTCAAGCACTTGCTCCTAAGTTAAGGAGCAATGAATGCGGACTTTCTTTAAGACATTCCTTTGAAACAGGCAGCAAGAAAAAAGGAACTTATTTTCGAATTGGTTGTGTGAATTCAATTTGAACTTTTGCCAGCAAGATATTTCCGCTTTTTGATCATGGTTCTTTTACATTTGGTTCTATATAGTACGTACGTATGCTTTTGCCACCACCACCATTTTCCGATTTAATTGACGAGTCCTTCAGTGCAAGTTTGTTATTCCGTTTTATTTCTTAAAACTTGTGGCAACGAATTAACGAAAAGAAATTTCAAAAATTTGAACATTAAGTAAAGTTTTCGGAATTGGGGATGGAAAATGAGAATGAACTTCAAAAAGGAATTTAGCAATAAATTGTGGTTTTCAGCTCGATTCATGTAAGTTAAGTGAAGGAGAGGTGTCAACTTGGCATGGGCAGTCAGAAAAAGTTTATGTAGAAACGTGAAGTTTTCTGTGAAACCAATATCCATAATGTGACTACAAAAGTGACATTAAATAATAATGGTTATAAAGCGTTAAAGACGTATGTAAAAACAAATAAGTCCAATAATACTGCACAAAGTTTACCCTTCATTGTTTTTGCAATATAAGTGTCTGTTAACTCCTTACTTGCAGACCCTCAGTGTGCGAGTACCACAATTTAGTGCAACTCCAGTACCTACTCCTTTTTTGAGACAAACATTTTTAATTTCGATTAGTCATAACAATGCGGTTTCATCCCGGGGTCTGGTGTCTAGCCCGGTCTCTTATTCAAAACCAAAAACTTACCAGTAATTAAAATATTCTATACTCATTGGTTTTAAACTTGGACGGTTGAGCAAGTTGGTCGGAAAAATCAACAATTTTCGCGGCTCTATCGTGGAAAGACAGCTGGAAAAAACCGATATCTCTCTGTAAACGTTCATAACAAAGTTTTTCACTTTACTGATTCCTTTATCACGAGAATGCGTTTCGCACAAATGTTACTGAGCCTTGGCGAAAACGAAACCTACTCATTCTGAAAAAGGAAATAGTAGTTATAATTCTAAGACTTTTGTACAAAGCAAAACAAAGTAAATTTACACTTTTTCCTTTTCCATATGCAGATCCTTGATACATTAATTTTACATAAATATTTATGTGTAGAAAAGATTAAGTGCCTGACGTAACAGCCTAATTTCCTATGGTAAGAAATTGTTTTTTTTTTTCTACTGTTGTACTCGATTTAACTATAATTTTAGTTTGATCTGAATATTATTTTTACCTACCAAAAAAAAACACACATATCTATATTTTCGCTTGGACACATAGTTTTTATCTGCAGAGATATTCAATCAAACTCCTTGGAAATCACGGCTGGGCGCATTCACACAAATGTACAAATAAATAGGGTGAATATAAAATGTCAACCTCAAATTTTTGAATCAACACCACCCGCAGCAATGTCATCAGCTGCATGGTTGTGTTTTTTTGCTCATCATCCGTTCGGTTGAAGCGAAAAGAGGATATTCCATATGTTGCCCATAAATAATTCGGTTTTAACTACATGAAAATGTTCTTGCGAAAGGGAATTTGATTTCATCCAGATGGGGTGTCCTGGTTCAAAATTGTTTACTTGTTATTTTACTTGCGATGGGAAAAGAATCTGTGACAAATGGAAAACCAATTGGAATCAAGGAAACATTGCACGAATTCACTTACATATGATGATAAGCATAATCGCAACGTTTTTTTTAATCTTGGAATATTTTAAAAATCATAACCATCAAATCTGGAGTTACTGTTTCATTGCAAATTGCAATAAAATAGTAGTTATGAGGAGTCATACGGCTTAAATTTAAATTTTCGCCTCAAAGGCGAAAAGCTTTTCCGCTCTATCTTTCGGTTCAGCTGAAACCGAATGATTTGTGTCCGTTCTAAGAGTTAAACGTCTGAATGAACTCATTTATACCATAATTTGTACAGCTGACTCAAGCCACAAACCATATTTTCGCCGAAGAAAACAAAAAGTTAGCAGATGGCGCTCACTAAAAATATTTATGGTTGCAGTCTTTGAAAGAAAAAATCCGCAAAATTAAAGCGAACAGGTTTTTGTCGTTTTTCAGGGAGCTCTTTCCAAGACTATTATGGATATAATTATATGGACAATCACGACGTTAATTCCTTTGACTCTCAGCTATACTATCGGCCTATTACACATACATATGACAGCGAAATGTACTACTAGTACGTGCTTTTAAGAAAGAACAGATCAGCGGGGGGTTCCCTTCACCAGATTGGTAGTGAAATTACGGAATTTCCTTTAGTGTTCATGCTTTAGGAAATTATTGCAAGAGGAATACATAGCGGAGTAATCGTCCACTCCCTTAGCTTTAGGAAATTACACAGCGGTTACACAGAGGAATACATAGCGGAGTATTCAATTAATGAGTTTTCAAAATTTGAAATTTCCTCAGGTTTTTGTCGTTTTTTCCGGAGCTTTTTCTGAGAAGCTATGGAATAGACTAGGATAATCGTGAAGTTAATACACTTCTTTGAGTGTTAGCTACACTATCGGGCTAATACACATACATATGACAGCGAAATGTACTAGCAGTAAGTGATTTTAAGCATGAACAGTTCAGCAGGGGGTTCCCTCCCCCCTATTGATGGTGAGAATTTAAAGAAATTTCACAATTTCCTTAAGTGTCATATGCTTTAGAAAATTATTGCAAAAGGAATACACAGCGGAGTCATTAATTTTTAATAATTAATAATAATTTTCACAATTGTACATTTAATAAGTAAATGGACAGCAGTTGCAATTAAAGGTTTCAAAGGTACAAATTGATTTAGTAGTGATTGTTCCTCGAAATCCCTAAAAAAGTGACTGCCCAATTCGTCTCTTAATAGCCAAATATGGGTCGATGTGATCGGTTCACATCCATTTTCTCTACCCAAACTTAAACACACTTTGCAATCAATTTCGAAGAAATTGCCTGACGTTTTCGTTAAGATAAAATTAATTAGTTCGGAGGTGTTCTTACCGCGTTCGATTTGAAATTTTTTTATTTGAATATGGGTACATGCATTTAGATCATTTTTTTTTTAAATGACTCGATGAGCAAACATAGAAACAAAAAAGCTACGGAAGATAGCTTTAAGTAATTGCGTCAGAGTGGCGAGCGCCTGACAACAAGCAGAACACAACCACTTGCGATGCAGAGATTGAATCAGGGGGTATTCATAGCCCCTTTAGCGCTAGTGAATTATAAAAAAAAAAAAAATTGCAGAGATGTCCGAATATGCTTGTAATAGACCTCGTACTCAACGCTCCTTATATTGGATTCTACTGCACTGTATTGCTGGAAGCCACTCAGCCCAGATATCTGGTCGGTCGCTGCTGTACCCACATACGTCTATGAACCAGTGCTGCAGGGCGATTTCGAGTGCATGAGAAGTAGATGGTTGAAGCCGTCGGAGTCAATTTACCGACGTTCCGTGTATTCTTCTCTCGGACACGCTACTCACGATTTCACGCCAGAATTTTAGCTGGTCTTTTTGATTTCCAGAAGCATCTACTTTCTCCTTAAGTTCAGCTGGATCGTCGCTGTAGTATTTTCCATTGTGTTTCAGTGACATTTTTCAACTTAACATAACAGGCCACACACACTCGATAGCGTGGCTTTCTAGCTATAACTTGAGGCAATACTCTCAACGCTATCGCAATTCGTTAAAACACAATTACAACTAGGCGCGCACTTGCGATTTCAAGCGCACATGACACTTCTCAATCGCATTCACCAAAATACTAAATACAGCAGGATCAAGGGACCGAACGTTCTTATCGGACGAACGCGCAAAACGAACTGAAAATTTTAGCTGTTGTTGTGTCACGTCGCTAAAAGCGACAAAGCTCTGCCAAACAGTCATCTTCTCATTGGGGAACAGTGTGATCTAGCAGTAGCAAATAATAGAAGCAAATTTAAAAACGTATTCGTATAACATAAAAAGCAGTTTCAACCTTTTTTTTTGTCTAATTACTGCATATTAAGCATCAGTGATAAGGCCATAAAACTACATACATTGAGTTGTAAAAATGGCCCGCATCTTTAAATTTTTTTCAACCATTTACATATTTATGATCAAATAACGAGTAACCACATTGTTCATTATAACTCGAAGACTTGTTTAAGCTAAGAGTTACAATTTCACGTTAAAGTTAATTAACTTTTCTTGCATTTAGTTTTTACTGCCTGGAGGGAATTTTTTTATGACTTTTTAAATACCATTTCTTATCAAGCCACATAGAACAATTTCTATTTTAATTTTGGTAATTAGGTACTAAAAGAAGTTAAGTATAAATAGGGAGATATAGTAAAATTGTTTTCAGTTAAATGAATTACACATTTACATACATATTTATGCGTTAAAAAATAATTTAGAAATGTGTAGAAATTAGATAAAAATAATGACAAAGGTACATATTAAAAATTTTGCATGCAATTGCATACATAGTCGAAACAGCTAAATATTTGTATTTACCTTTACCTACTTATAGCTAGGTACCTAACTTGAATTATGTGCTAAAACTGCTGCGTTACCTACATACATATATACATTATGTATACCAGTAGGTCTTAATTGTTTATCAATTAGAAGGACTAAAACAAAGTTGCCACTTTTCAAACAAGAACCGCGGCATGTACATACATACATGTATCATCATAAACATCATAAACCTCTTCAGCGCTCATCTCAACTACTGAATTAGTTACCCGCCGATTTTCTTACGCATTATCCGTATCCCACACTGTAGGTAGAGCATTCTCAATGCACAACACCGACACCATCTGACCATCCATGTCGCCGAAAGGTCAAAAACATTTCAACTAACAAAGAGAGTATTCGAATCCGAAAAGAGAGAGTAGTCAACATTCTTATCTCTTATGTCGCATTCATGTATCGCATTCGGATTCGGACTTGCCGACAATAATTTAAGAGAATTGTCTGTGCCAGCCAAAGTTGCCAAGAAGCTTATTTTTAATTTTAAATTTTTATATTTTGAATACCTAACAATAGTTGATAAATTTAAATACATAGAAATTAAACTTGTGTTCCAAATAAAAAAGGGATTTAAGCATAGCTTTACAATGCTACATAAACATATATTCGCGTAGAACTACAACTGCGTGGTGAGCGTCTAGCGACAAGCGGAACATGACCACTTGCGATGCGATTATGGAGCGTAAGAATGTGTTGTCAGTGTAACAATGTCCGTTCTCAATGTCTACAGAGCTGTGTTGCTCCGAACGAAATTTGCACGCTCATCATGCTTTCGCGAATCTTTTTGTGATTAAAAGAGTTTGCACTTTTTTGTGACATTCTATTCTCAAACAGTAGAAATAAAGTAAAGGCGCTTGTTAAACTGTTATTGCCTTTCTAGCGAAATGGTGATGTTAAGTTGTAATAGTAAAAGCAAAAAATAATATTGACATTGGCATCACTTATTACAATTTAGAAGAGAATTTGTTTTTAGATACCAAACCAATGTCAAATGGGAAAGTAAGAGAATATGCAATCCAATTGAAATCATTCATAATCAATCTATCGCACTCAGTCCCACGAAGTTCAGTTAGTTCGATACGTTGAGAGTAAAGGGTCGTGTCGTGTCGTGTCGTGGTTTTGCGTTATCGCATTCTGTATTAAAAAAAAAAAAGAAATAAATCCCAATAATAAAAAAAATAAAAAATCAAAACAAACGGGAAAATCTACAAAAGCAAGGTGATTGTACCCGAAAGTGTTCAGATAAAAAATGCATGAAATAGTGTGAGAAGGAATGTTAAGTGAAGTGAAAAAGAAAGAAGAAAGCAGAATATTGTGAAAACAAATCGCCAAGTTCAAAGGTGAGAGAAAAAGTGAGTTTTGTTTATTTATCTACCTTTTTTTCGGCCGCGAGTTTTTTTTTTTTTTAAGACGATTTTGGATGAATTAATTTTTCTGTTTCAAGAATTATAAGGGAAAACAATAGAGTTTTAGAATTTGAAGCAAAAAAAAGTCTAAAATCTACTACGCAGCAAGAAAATATGTGTGTGTAAAAGAAAAAAATAAAATATGTATTATGATGTGATGCGATCCCACCGCCCCACTCTCGTCTCAATTGCCAATGTAGCCCTCGCTCCCTCAACCGCCGCGCCGTCGCCTAAGTTCTTCGCATCCTCTCAGTTGTTGGCGTCCTCCTTCGCTCTTTGCACCCCTAAGTTCTCTTTCTTTTTTTGTTAATCTCTAAAGTCTATCAAACAAACCACTACTGCCACTACCACTATTACGACTCCTATCAATAAATGGCGCGCGTTCATATGCTGCATTAAGTGCGGCCGTGTGTGGTGTGTTGTTTTGTATTTTTTTTTTGTCTGCTCTGACTCTGAGCCCAACCGCCCTCCCGTTCGTTTTCGTTTTTTCTCATTACTCTTCCGTCGGCGGATAACGTAACGGAAGTTTATTTTTCACAAAAAGTGACAGTTGTGTGTTTTCTCTCCCGTTCGTGGATATAAACTATAAATGCGTAGAAATTAAATTCGCCCTGTGTGGAGGAGGCTGTGTCCAGCTCTTTAGCACACACATCTTGGGTTATTTTATATGAAAGCATAAATCAAGAACGGAGGAATTTTATTATCAACACTGAGAGTGAAAGAAAGATCATTACTGTCGCTCTTTAACCTTACGGGCAACGCAAGAAAAGGATAGCAGCAAAGAAAACAAACAGGTACACACTAATACAATATTACTTCTCCGGTCGAACATTGAACCAACTGTTGGCTTCTGTGTGTGCGTTTCGGTATGTTTGTTTATGAAATGTGCGTACGGGTGTGTGTAGATGTTAAGTTGATATTCCTTCTCTCATCGTAGAAGATTCAGATAAGGAAAGAGGAAAATTACAGATTTGAGTCGAGTGGCGTTTTATCAAAATACAAAATAGTAATAACGAAACAACGTGTTGACGCCTAACTCCATTTCTTTCGCATGTTCAGTAAAGGTTCTCGGTAAACCATTGACGGAAATGTGTGTGAGAATAATTGAACAGGACCACTATAAATGTTGTATACGGTATACCGTATACCTCAAGAGAGCGGCTTAGAATGTCTCTAGATTCCCAATGTCAATGTACCTATTATATAGTTGACTAACGTGACATATTTATTTTTTACAGTTCTGATTACATAGTTGCTAAACGTGAAAATGCAAGAAAGTAAAACGATTGCCTATGCTGACTGACTTGTCTTAAAACTTGTTCACTAAAAAAACGTTACTCATTCAGGAATGTGTGTTTACAACCTCGTCAATCTGAATATGCTTAAGTCCCCAAAACTTAATTTTTTTGAGTTTTCACATAATTACATTTAACCGATTTATTAAATGACCTTTGGAAGATCATATCTCTTAAATAGGTCAAAGATCCCATTCAATTTTCAATCTTAACTTTTAATTTCAATCTCTGCACTTTCAACCAATACAAACACAATTATTTGGCGCCACAGCCCGTTGAGGGTCAAGGCCTAGCTTCTCACAATCATTCACGCTATGCATGTTATATTTTTCGGACGAAAAGAAGGGAGGGACCTACAGTTTATTTTCTACTCTAAACGGTAGGTTGAAAAGCTTTTTCATGGCGAATTATACTCTTGGAGGTTTGTCATCACCTCACAGGTGATACGCGAAAAACGTTTGGTTGATGTGTTAATTCGAACCTTAGTCAGCTTGCTTGACAGTCCAACGCACTAAGCCAAGACGACTTTTAACCAATACAAAAGAACTTCACAAAAACCCATTTGCCGCCTACATGTATCTACTAACAACACGTGTTTTACCATTTCCTAAAAATCGAGTTCAAATGGCAGGTGGAGTGGTAGCTTCCAGATATCAGTGAACAGCTCACAAATACAATACACAACAATTGTTTGATGGATTTAGGTGGACTAACCCATAAGCATATGCCTTAGATAGGTCTGAAAGTATGGCGAACATGAATTATTTTAGAGAAACGCCTAACTAATGGTCCATTACACGTGAACAAATGGTTATTTACTGCCAGATAATTGGTTGCGTTGAAGCAGGCATTTCTAGGCTGCTTCCGATGGCATTGGCAATTTTTTATTTGCTCTTGGCAAAGATCAGGAGTAATCATGAAATATCGGTATAGCTGTCATTGCCGGAAATAGGCAAATCTGCACATTCGGTTTTAAAGCTCAGGCTAGTGAACGTAGAGATACTTTTACACAATATTTCTAAGGAAAGTAACATGGCACATATGTTACATATCAAGCTAATTGTTTGGCATGAAAGCATTATGGCTCATAAAAGAGGGGTCGAAGCTCTAAAGCTCTAAATCATGGAAATAATAAAGTGATGGTTGGAGTCCACAGTGCTATTGGCAGACGATTTCCATCAAACATTAGCAGTAGTGTTCAGAGGAAAACTAAAAAATGATGTCAAGGCATGTCTTAAAAGTTTATCTGCAAACTTAGAAAATGGCTAATATCCAGGACCAAATGGAAAACTTAACATCAAGACCGCTTTAGAAGATTTATTCGCCGGAATATATCCTTACATTTTCCACATCTTTTTATGGCTATGGAATGCTTATCCTAGCGCGCTATTTTGACCCCTTTTAAAAGAATCAAACTACCGCCATCATTGACGTAATGCAATGCTAAAGTCGTTTGAAGGGGGCATAAATGGAGAACAGATTATTAGAAAGTAAAGAATTTCTTAACACTCTGAAACCACCAGGTCTCCGTATACATAAGCTTATAAAATAGGGTGCCCTAGTGATGTTGCTGTGAAAACTGTGCCCTCCATGGCACCAGATTTTAAAAGTATTATCGGAGCCCCAATATTGACCAGATAAGTTAACCTTTGACTTCAAAAGATTACAGTTTTCCCTTAAGGTCTTTTTTGTGATGGCAATAAGTCCCAGGAACAAACATTAGGTTTACCCGGGATCACATGGTCAGCGCACCCAGCAGCCTGGTCAACAGCAACATCCCAAGAATAGGGAAAAGGTGCCAAATGTTAGCATGTTATTTATGCCTTAAGTAACAAATGTTGGGTCACTATAGCAAGTGAACCTAGAGCTCAACCAACAAGCATCTCCAGTCTCACACGCTGTTAAAGTTAATTTTATGTCGAGACTTTTTCTGGATAGAAAGTACTAGGTACTAGAGAATTGTAGATATTTTAAAGTATCTTCAGTCATACATATTTCGTATTCCAAGGGGACGAAGTCGCGGATAAAAGCCATTTTTTTTTTTTTAATTATAAATGAGAAATAGTTAAGGAAAAGAACGATAAAAAACAAAATCATATAAAAAACTATAGTAAAGTAGCTCACGACGACTTAAAATCAAAAACGCAAAACAAAATCCTTGAAAAATAATTAGTTGCTGCTTTTATTTGTGGAAGTGATTTTTTTCTGCGTGAATCCAAATAAATTCGAATACGCATTTTTAACGTCCAATCGATGGTCGCGGTCGGTATGATCTGCCGATTAATTTATTTATTCATTGGCTGTCTGTGTCACTAGGGGCTGTTTGAAGTTTTTCAGTAAATGATCTCCACCCCGCATAGGTGTTTAATAGTACACACACATGACATTATATTTCTTTGCGGGCAACTTTTTCTTCTTCTCCCTTTTTGATACTCTTTTTCGCTTTTTCACTTTTTCGGGTTTTAATTTCCCTTAACTTTGCTTTTATTTCTCACAGCATAGGCGGTGTTATCTTGAGGAAGTGTGTTTTGCGGGGCGGCATAGATTGTTTTTGGGACAGGAGGGAGGTGATTTGTTATTCACAACAACCACTCTGCCTCTTTTTTTTTCCAATTTAAAGAGATTAGATACTATTATTATTAAGATGTCCTAAAAATAGAAGTGATCTTAAAATTATTTGACCGCTAACTACATGTGATGATAGTAATTCTAAGTTACACCAGATTTTTGGAAATTTGCAATAGGAAAACACACTCGAGCAGTAGGTACCCTCTATGGCTGTTAGTTTACGCTTTGCTGGTTGCGAATACGCGTGCATGAGAAGGCGACATGCAGCAATGATGATGATTATACGTATTTTATTTAGCTTCATGATTTTTCCTCGTGGACTTTGATTTGTTTTCAATTTTATTCGTTTATTCGTGGGAACAATACTGGTCTGGTTGTGTGAGTATTTTGTTTTATTTTTCATAGATGTATTGTATTTTGACATAAATGAACTTTGATTTTCGGTTATGAAATTTTAAAGAAATATGTAGTAGTACTGTCACATTGATTTGTATTGATTGATTTGCATTGATTTTCGTATTATTATTGGATCCATTGAACCTTGTGTAGGATGAAAAGGATTGTTAGTCTTTGATTTATTGACATGATGTTGGTTTGATCCATTCGCTTCGATGCATTGCAATGTTTCTTTGTTAAGGCAAATAACTAAACTTTTTTTTTTATTTTGTGTATTTTATTTGCGATCCGCATTAAGAGAAAATTGGATTTATTTATTCTTAATTTGTCTGACAAGCGTTATCAACCAAGCACGCATTTCTTTAATATATGTAGGTACCTTTCTTAACATTTCCAAACACGTCTCTCTCTCAGTCGCTAGAAATATTCCAAACCCATTTAATTGATTCCTATTCCCCTACATTATGTCTCATGCCATACGTGACAAATGGCGCAATTGAATATTTTTCCACGCTCAGTTTTTCAATACTAAAAAGAGGAAAACGAGAGAGAAAAAAAAGTGAACAAGGAAATTATGCAGGAATTTTTCTTTAAGCCCTACTGGGAAACTAGAAATATGCGTTTTCGGTGGAGGAAAAGCCACGAGAGACAGCAATAATAACAGAGCGCAAGGAATGTGTCAATTGGTTAAATCCTTCCAATGTTGTTTAAATTGAATTAAAAGGACACAGTAACTTAATGGAAATTGTTTCTACATTTCCCAATCGATTCCTCACATATTTCCCTGTCCTCCTTTCATTCCTTTTTTGCTTTAGCGGCGCCGGAAATATCAAGCAGCGGTAGCCGTCTCTGTGAAGAACGTGAGAGAACATATCTGGTGTTAAATTTCTTTCAGACTTACGAGTACTCGGTTGTCACGTTTTCCACGCCGCCATACTCTCTATTAGTGTCAAAGTTGAATTGTACGATCATTTGTCATTTTGCTACTATGTAATTTGAAAAGAATAGGGGAATAATATTCTAATTGCAATGAAAAATTATTGTCTCTTCCCTTTTAAAACAACTGCCTACACGTGAATCTTATGTAGGAAGATTTATTTTCCTTTTTTTGTTACCCTTGTTAAGTTTAAGTGTGCATTTCTTTTAGGTTTAATGTTTAGTTATACCGTTTTGAGATGGTGTGAAACTACGAATACCGAATCGAGAGCGTGTGGTATAAGTCGAGAAAGGCTCAAACGAACAAGGAATAACAGCATAAGTTATTTTTTAAGAGCTAAACCGTACTCGTTTAATTTCATCTATAAAGAAAACTATCGAACTTTTGGGAAAAATGCATTCACAAAAACAATTAAAAATTAATCTTCGCTAATTTATGTAAACAGAGTTATGGAAAATCTTTACTTATGCTGTTTTTCTAAGTGCATACACATTAACAGGAAACTGACTTGTTATTACATATTTCCTGGTACATTACTCCGAAACCGTAATAAAGCAAATTATGACATATACATATGTACATAGAACAATGTATGGTATCGTTAGATGGAGCAGTCTTTAGTCTCTCGTTGAGATTGTTAGGTGGTTTTATATGTGTATATGCACATGTTTTACTAATTTATACTTATGTTTACTTAATTCTATTAAACTGCAATTATAGTTAGGTATAACGTTTTGGGTCGACAGTCCGAAAATAGACCACGGTCCTAACAACAAGAAATGTGAAAGCTTGTGTTTTTTTTGTGTTATATAGGATACGTACATTACACCTATACTTACAACATCGTGGATTCCCAACTTTGCAATAAAAATTAAAATTATACAAAAATAGTAAAAAATGTCTAAACTTCATTTTGATCAAATCTGCTAGTAGAATACTAAGTGCTCTCATATCGGTCAGATATCACACCATTGACACGTTTCCGCAACCTGCCAACCCGATCGTAAAGTGTGAAATTTGTCCATGGCCTGGCTAACCTGCTGAATGCTAAGATCCTCGACCTGATCATCATTTACACAATCATCGTACCTATCGTCATTGCCGTGACCGCTGCCGCGCCATTGGTTCTGGTGTGTTCTATGTTTAAAAAGTTTTTATTAGTTCGTTAAACTTATCATTTCGTTTGGTGTGAAACAAAAATACACTCGAAGTACACACAATCGAGAGACAAAAATAACAAAACGACAAAATACTTTAAAAAAAACCTTTTTCTTGAAATTGAAATAAAATTGAAAAAGAATTCCGAAAATGGTTTTTATGTGAGTGCGTCCTACTGCGCAAATGAACTCTTAGTCGAGGTGATGAGTGGATGAAATTTCATAGACCATGAATTTGTCGTAAAATTTAATTTTATGTGAATTAAAGTACCTAGGCAGGAATTAAAAATCCAACGACGACCAACCGACCATGGTTACCATTATTTTGGGGCATCTCATCGCTTGTTGTTCGACATATGCCACGGGCAGTTGAGAAGCAAGCCAGAAAAAGAGGGTTTTTATGACTTAGGCTTGATAACTAGGTGGCGAAAGTACGCATTTTGTGTTATTATCGACGAAATGTATTGTTCCAATTGTATGAACGCTGAAGCGAATTATATTATCAGGGTGTGTTTCCAAATTTACACACTCGTTTGTATCTTCTGTTACACCCTTAATTTAAATGAAGAAGTTTTCTTCGAATTTGAATGCGGTCCCTATAATGGTGGCACGCTCCTTCCAATTAAATTCCATAAAAACATTTTATGTTTCGATTAAAAATGTTTGAAATAAATGTCCCTACTCTGTGCCTGATGGCATAAGAATAGTGGTCTTAATAGTAGATTCTAGAACGATGTCATTTGGGTTAATAGAAAATACAGATAACTGTGAAATTAAATATGTAGTAATTTGAATATGTAGGTATGTTTTTTTTTAAGCACGTCGTAATTGCTCAGCTGAATTTGAATTGTAAATTCATTTTACTCTCATAGGTTTCCCAATGTTTAACAGTTTTAAGAGAATTGTTGAATCCTTATGTTTTTACATTTTTTTATTATTTAGGAAGTACATAAGTTCATACATACACATGGTATGTATGGGCGCTTGGTTGTGTTATCCCTTTACGTAACCTAAAACTCTTTAAAAAAAAAATTAAAAACAGAACTAATTTCGGTAATTGGCATACCTAGGTAGGTTATACCTACTTATGTACATCTCATACAGAAATCAGAAAAAAAAAATTGTCTTAAATCGATTTGTCCTTGTTTTGTCATCGTTAGACACGACAAATTCTATAGTAAGAGCTTAACCAGTCAACCGTCGCAATAGGTAAATACTTACCTCATTAAAATTGAAATTCTAACGAAGATGTCCTAATGAATAGGGAATCTTTTTCACAACGACAAATATCCTTAAACTATTCAAAATATGCATGAGTAAATTTCAGGAAGGCTATTCCTTAATAAGTATGTATTTGCATTTCTGTGCATTTCCAACGACTCGGAAGAAAACATGAAAGGTGTGGGAAAAGTAAAAATTTACGGGTACGTACCTACCTACAGTTTGGTTTGCTGTTACAGCTTGTGGACTTATCCTTTTCTTTTTTCTCACTCTTCCAATTGTCCATCGGTACCTACCTACTTTTGGTTCAAATGGAATGAATTTCCGATGACAAAAACGTACTGGTAGAAGAAAGGCAGTAAATTGCGTTTCTCAGAACGCACCTGGTGTTCTCTTCGTCTCTTATCCGACCATAATGATGATTGTGTATAGTGTGAAGATCCTTTAGGAATTCCTGGAAAATCTGCTTCAATTTTTTGTAAAGAGGAAAACAAAAAAAAATCGAAAATGTTTTGGAATAGAAAGAAGTTATCAAAATACGAATACTACCTATGTACCTATATGCTTTGATATACATACCTACCGTTCCTTCATGGGAATGAAACCTTTTCCAAAAATTTCATCAAAATATGTACCTATGTATACCTATGTACCTAATCGTTGTTTTAAAATAAATTTAAAATTCATGTTGCAAATCCCTTAGCTATAATAGTGCATTTAAAATGCAATACAAATGATGCCCAATTTCATATCCACATCTTGTATCACATTTCATATTTCCGTCACCAGCATCATTTCTGTTCTCTCCGTAATTGACAACCTGCGTCATCGTTCCTCTTCTCTGGGAAAATCATTCAATTCCACAACGGAAATACGCCTCAGTACTTATTTTAGTACCGAAAACAGAACGACACAAAAAAAAACGAGAAACATTCATTCATATTTTCTGTATTTAATATTGATAATAATACAATAGCAGTAATAATAATAATTGTAGACTGCACATTGCTCTATGCTCCACACACATAAATAGGTACATCCGTAAGATGCAGGGAAGATGGACACTGTCACCAACGTACAGGCTACAAATTGTATTTTTCAATGAAATTCTCTACCTCTTGGTTTGAATTTTCTCTTAAGTTTCGTATTTTAACTCCACGTTCACGTTTACATTCTGATTCACTCTTTTGTGCGCATTCTCTTTATTTGGTTGGGAACGGAATTTTGTTTTGATTCAATCGAACGCGTATTACTACTACTACTTGTACTACTACTACTACTCCACACACGTAAAAACTAGTGTAGCTATGTGGAATATGGCGCTGCGGTGTTTATAGTAAAACAAGCGCATAGCATCTAAATAAGTATGGGGCTACTATAAATATGTACAACCGAACATATATGTATGCATATTTGCTGTGTATCCATGTGAATTATTGTTTTGATTTTCAATCTTCATTCCTCATTCATTGGCATTTTGCGTCGTAGCCGGATGGCAGTGTATAAGTGAGCGTGGCCGATGCGCATGGGATAGTGTGACTGAGTGTACGTAACTTGTTTTTGGGCACGCTGTTGGTTGTTTTTTTTTTCTGGCTTCAATTTTCATGTATTCCTGTGTTTTTCGAGTCAACGAAATTCCCACCCCGCGTCAGCGTCATGTTGATATGTACGTTGAACTAGAGAGGCACATGCGCCCCACCGGATCTAGTTTGTTGCTGTTTTTCGGGGTCAACGTCATTTTGAGGGTTGTTTTGAATCGTTTGTTGTTAGTGTATGTATGTGTATTCTACAACTTTTGCGAACGATAAAAAAAAAGAATTTTTTCCCCAAATTATTTGCTCGTCGGTAGGTGTGGTTGTACAACTCGTTTTGCGATAATGTTTTTTAATTTCTTGACTGCATATCAAATTTTCTAGTCTACGCTCCGTTAACACCACCTTTTTACTTGATACATCCGCACGACCTAGTTTTGTGACAATTTGTTATTATTTTTTTCATTAACTCTATTTTTCGTTTCATTTTTTTTTTTTTTGTAAATTATTCTTATGCACAAAAACAGTTGCAATTAGGTCACAAACGAAATAAGACTCAGACAGACAGAGCATCGAAACAGAAATATGTAGCCATGTGGAGTGTGTTTGCAAATACCTAGGTAGTATGCATTACCAACAGATGCATTAAAATATAATACATTATCTAGGATGCTACATGTATCAATCATATACAACGTTGTAAGTGGACTGGAACGTCGTTGTTTATACAGATAGGGTTGTCTGCATTGCAACGAGCAATATTGGATTGGGTATGAAAGTGGAGTCTAAGAAAATTGATAGATGGTCTGTTTATTAAGGGAATTTAAATTTAATATTCTTGATGTTTGTTTTAGCTCAAAATATCATTTAAAAACTTGCAGGCTTCGTATTCTGTTAAAATGAGAACTTTCATCATTCTATATTCGGCTTTCTCTTAATTTTCTCGTATTATCAACCGACCTTCAATGTTAAACTTTTTTTTTTCTTTTTTCGTATGACCGATTCATTAAAACCTAATTCAATGGATCGCTGCATGGTGGTCTAATAAGAAAGGACTAGCAATCAATGTAACCTTAAAAGTAGGTACATATATGTATATAGATATCTATTTTACTACTTAGGTAGGTACATACAGCTTTACTGTCTTGTACTATCGATGGTTCACTAACCACGATATGTCGAGAAGAAATATTTTTTATGAGTTGACGACTCCTGTTATAGGGCATTGTACATATGTATGTACTTTCGTTGATATACAATGACGTGAGCATGCCTGTCGTGTACTTTTAATTAAGATGGCGCTACACCCCGGACATCTGTACATAAAAGTCGCGTTCCTCATGCTGGTTAAGGTCTCTTCCATTTGCGCATACACACAAACAATGAAGAATTTTCTTTACAAAGGCGCCAGTGGTAAGTACTTTTGTATCAAATATCAGGACTGAGATGGTCAACGGTCGTGATGACGCTGACAGAATTAATAACTAGGCATAGGCAAACTAATTTAAAATTGAAGCTTCCTTTCGTAAAGTTTTGGATGACCTGTTTATTATTATGACAGAAAATGATACATCAAATATGCACATGCATACATATGTAGGTACTTGGTTCGTAGTGTGACAAATGTCAAAAATGCAGCTCAAAGATATTGACTTTGAACTATTTTAAACAGACAAAAAAAAAAGAAACGTAATATTTTTTTAGCCAGTTTTGTTGGTTCACACGATTTCATTATAAACGGACACCACTCTATATGTATTTTGTAAGCGTTAAAAGACCGAAGTTCACTACATTGCGCTTTGCACACTTTTCTGAAAATATCCATTGGCTACATTCAATTTGATTCTTCTTGAAGTCGGCACTACTTGCAACACCATGTAGAATGAACAATTTCACACTTCTCTCAAAGGATGGTTTCTTTGATTTTACGACTTTTGAAGAGCATTCGATTGTTAAGTGTTAATTTATTACTACTGTACGTGCATATTAAAAACACATAACTAAAGGGTATGGTTCTTAAGACAAATTCGTGTAAATATTCCCAAGACGACCGTGAAGAAAAGCAGGTGCTGTTTAAGATTTAATGAGGTCTTTTATTGTTTTACGTGTAGCAAAGATTTTTACATGTTTTGTAGCAGAAAACCTTAGTATTATTTTCGTTTGTTTGGGATTATGACTGCATTTGGTGATAGAAAAATACATTTTATGCTTTTATTAAATTGAGTGTAAGAATATGTGCTGTAGATTTAAGAAGTAAGGAAACTAAACATTAGGGTACTTAATTTACTTCCTGTCATTTGTAGGACGCAACAATACTCGTTGTCATAAAAAAAAAGGCATCCAGTTTTTTTTTTTGGCTTTCAAAACGATTTTCTTTCATATTTTACTCTACATATCCCTGACATCATAGTTGTATTTGAGTTGTTCTGACTAGATCGAGGTCGCTGTATAGTTCTTAGTTGTATGGAGAAAACTCCACTCACCATCTATGCAGACGGGACCATAGATTTCTTTCTCTCGAAACAATCTAGGGCGAATTCAGAAATGTATGACAAAGACAAGGTCTTAGGTATATAGAGTCAGCTTAGTTGATAGAGAAAGGGCTTTGCTATTCAATTGCCTTCTTAGCCCAACAAAACAAGGATTGGCAAGAGTTATTCTTCAAATTCAAATTCGGAAATACAAACAAAAGTAAAAAAATTTAGCACGACAGCTCATAGAGAGCCAAGGCCTAGCTTCTTACAATCATTCATGCTGTGCATGTTATATTTCTCGTCTGATTGGAAGGGACCTATAGTTTTATTGCCGACACCGAACTGCGGATTGAGAGCAGATTATACTAACCACTAAGTCACGGCGACCAAAATTCGGAAATATAATACCTTCCATTCGTGGAAAAAATATAACAGGTACAACATTAATAGTTGTCAGAAGCAACATTTCAGTCAATCACCTTGAATCGAAAAATTAGAAATTCCATACTGCATAGACAAAGTTAATTAACTACCTACAACTAAAACAAAATGATTAAGAAATAATTTTCTCTTAATATGGACCACGTTATTAATTTATTTTAAACAATACAATAAGAAGCTGCTGACGGTTTGGTGCTTTTATGATAAACAATCACACTCAGACAAGCGAAATTCATGACTGAAATTGTCAAAAAGAAGCAAACATTTTATTCTTCAAAAACAAAACAAAATTTTTAAAAAACGAAAAAAATCCAACAAATAGATTCACAAATTAAAAGTTGAAAAAAAAAATAAATAAATAAATAAAAACTTACCCACACAAAAATAAAAACTTATCAACAGCAGAGCAAACGACACGGAAAAACAACCACGCTGTGCTTTATCTTTCGGAATTTTTGAGATATTTTTTGGTTAGATCATATCAAGAGGACAAATATTTATGTTAACTATAGCTAAGAAACTAAGTATATTTACCACTTCGCTAACTATACACAAGTTCGAGTCAATGGCACCTCGTCGGCGCGTTGTGTGTGTGGCAATATAATTCCCTAGAAATGATTATTCATTCTATACTTTCATCATTCAAATAAATGTACTACTATACTCCTCAGAGTGACCAAGAAAAAAAAAAAATAAATAAATAAAAAAATAAAAACTGAAAAAACAAACGAACAAGTGGGACAAGGAGAAACAATAATTTTTCAGACCAACCATACAGACAAAACCATACATACACAGGCACACACAAAAATAAACAGATATTCAGAAATTTGAAATAAATTACTTCTGATCTAATGGCGGCGTTTGTCGCTAGAAATGTGATTTTATTTTCGCTCCGCTTTTACATTCATATATAAGAATGTACATATAGACGTCGTTTGTCGTTACACTCTCGCCCTCTTTTTCAATCACTGTTGCTAAATCAGATATGTACAACTAAACAACTAAAACTTCTAACGGTTGTCACGAGTTTGATTGTTGTTTTTAAGCATACCGTCATCATCCATCCATCCACAACATCACCAATCACCTACTCGTATTTACATGCGTCAATACAATAAAAAAAGAACAACAATCAAATTCATGACGTCAATTTATACAATATTAAGAAAATATCACGTAAATTATAAATTTTGCACAATAGCCGAGTACCTACGAGAGACGAGAGTGAATAGTTAAGTCTCGCAGCAACAAGTGTAGTTGCACGTAAGTGTTGATAACACCTTTAACACATGTTACAGGCGGCGGAAAGGTGAGCATGCAGGCTTTGTGGAACAGTGAGGGAATGTTGACACACGCCAATGTGTTGACAACCGCGCGGCGGCGGTGGCGGTGGCGGCGTTAGATTGATAATGAATGTGTGCGCTACGATAATGGAGCGTAATATCAGTGTAAGGCGTGTGATCTTGGGGTTATTTGATTTTTAATTCATACTTACATAGTACATACTCGTACTATATTGGATTTTTCGGAATAGGAACCATACTTGTACCTTAGTCATATCAGGCGTATACGTAACATTTCTCATGAACAGCAATATTATACATTCATTTGTATGTAAATACATATATAGCTCATGTTGTGTCATTAAACAAATGTACACAGTTTCCTGTTTTCGTTATATTTTTCAATTTCACTTATGACGATGACTATGCAGTTAAATTTTTGAAGAAAAATTGGACAATATTATGAAATAGTAGGCAAACACAATGATTCAGCACATAGAAATGAATGTTGTATGAAATGAACATCATTTTTAATTAATAGAGCTTAATGAGCTTTGTAAACAGAATATTGTAGGGATTTACTTTAGAATACGCACATCAATGTTCGAAAGTTTTCATATGTCAATTTATTTTTATTTTTTTAAGAATAGGGAAGTATTGTACTAAAAGTACTAAAACCTACATACGTATGTATATGCAAAATGTAAGATGAAAAGTGTATCTGCGATAAAAATTCGACTTGGAGAATAATTTCATTTATAGAAATTCGAATTAGAGATATTCAACTGTAAATAACTACTTCACGGGTGGAACAAATTCTTTTAATGGGTATCCTTAAATCGATTTATATTCATGGTACCTATTTCTTTAAGCTCCTTTACTTATGAAGAGTTTATATGATACTATATCGAGAGCCAAACGTAGTAATGCATTTTCATTAATTAAAGTCGCTGATGATTTAAGCAAAATTTAATAAGAAGCCGGTGGTTACGAGTAATATTTTACCAGTAGAAGTTTATTTTCCCGGCACATGTAAAATTGGTCACTTCAAAAAATATAAATATGTATTAAACTTGGATAGCAACAGTCGAATAACAATATTAACTTGTAATTTTGACACCACAGTGCGATATGCTTACTTAATTCGCTAGCATTGTTGCTTATACTTTTGCTTTATGGAAAGTAATTCACCCACATTAAGAATATCATTATCAACTCTTCCTCTCTGTTGTACCTGAAATCATTCCACAAATAAATCAAATCATTACATGCTCGTAATTTCTACGTGCTCCCCTCATTATACAGATTTTGTTTTTATCAACCATAAATTTATCTATCCAATAAATTTCCCTCGATTTTTGAAAAATTATTTTGTGCGATATGCGTGAATTATGTACGTGCCAATTTCCATAACACCAACAATAACAACAACAAAAAATCTGAAAATTGACAAGTTGATTTTTCTCTTTTTAGTTGATTAAAAATTCGAATCATACATATGTATGTAGCGCATGTTGCTTTATGTTTCACGTTTTGATACATATATTATTATTAATGTAGACCGGATCCGCCCCATGCCCTAGTCTCCTGTTGCCTCCTTCCGAATAGCTCCATTTTAGTGACATTTTAATAGTATCTAAGAGATATCTATGATAGGGAATTCTTAATGATTTTCCTTGTTTTGATTGCAGTTTTCCCCTCGACTATATCTCTTGTCTATCTTTTCCCTTATTCTATATTTATTTTATAACCTAATGCCCAACAGCTTATGTTTTGGTTGTTGTCGTTGTTGATCGCTCGCACTCGCGGGGAGAACCATCGAATGTGGTACGCCGCCGAACGGCGAACGGAAAAGGGCTTCACATTCACACGCCGCATCGGTTTCTCCCCGTTGAATGGAGAGAAATTAGTCAAGCTTTGGAGTCGGAGTCGATCGACTCGCTGTTGAGGTCTGTTGTGTTGTGCGCGAAAAAGTTGTTTATTATAGATATGCATATTCAATTCGAAAATTGAGAAAAACAGCTAATAAATATGTAATGGGCAAATTACTTTAAAAAAAATTGTGCTTTGTTGTATTGAAATTCAGTTAATTTTGAACTGATCGCGGGCTTAAAGTGTGTAGGCGTGTGTTTACGCGACGGATGTCGGTCAAATTCGTAAAGCTTTCGCTCTGTTGTTGATATTTTTTTTTTTTGTTTATTAATTTTCTATTATCTTCTCGTGTTGCTTTTTATTTGCTTCTATAGTTGGTGGGTTTTATTGCATTCCTAGTTACTAAATAAAGTGGCCAAAACATAAAAATGCGTAAATTCCAACTATATTGACGTCATGTGTATGGTAATCAGAATTTGCTTTTGTAATCGAAAGTGATCGTCGATGTTTTACTACATATACGAGTGTAAAAATTTATTGTTTCGCCGCAACCAACTTGATATTTACATACATATATCTACCTATGTTAAAAACGTGCTCTTACATACATATGTATATGTATGTATGTATTTTTTTTTTTTTTGTAAACATACTTATGTAAGGTAAAGGTAATATGATTTTTATGTATTTTGGTATAAATTGTTAACACCAAGAAGATAACGACGTCCGCAAGTCTCTGAAAATTTATCACTTCAATTCATTTGATCAAACAAATTCTTTACTTAATTATCACAAGTATAAGTTGGTTGAAAAATAAATAGGTATGATTTATAAAAACAAATTATTTCGTTTTTGATTTTCAAATTGTTTGTTTCTTTAATTATAACAAATATTTTTTATTTTTTTTTTCAATGAAACCCAGAGTCATCAATGAAACGAAACTGAATTTGTTTTGTGGCAGTTAAGAAGCAAGGTCAATTTTTGAATTTCATTTTTAATTTGTCAAAGATTAACATTTACATTATACATATGTATCTAAGAAATTAATTTAAAAAAGGGGCTTTCGGTGATTCCCCTTGTTCTAAAATGAAATCTATAAAAGTATTCGATAATTATGACTTACTTAACCTTATTTTTAATATCCCATTTAATTTTATTTTATTAAATGGTTTCCTTCTTTTTCTTACAGATCCCTTAACGGTTTCGAAACTGTTAAAAAAAAATTCTAGTGAAATCAGAGTGAAAAGAAATGTAGTGTTAAATGTTTTTAATAAAAAAGAAAAAATATATATATATAAACATATGTATATAAAAATTCAAATTGTATTATAATTGAAGTGTTCAACGCGTTTTTTACGAAATGAATGCCTCCTTCCGCATTAAAAATTAGCTCGTCAGTAAAACAATTCAATAAATAATTTTTGGATACTATCTAATGCAGGCAACATTAACAAAAAATGGTATGTAAAGTTGTGTTGATATTAAAACACTTCATAAAATTATATATTTCATAAATCCCATAAATATCAATATCTCCGCTTAGATGAGATATTACAGCACATATGAATATATGTATCTATATAAAGATTTCAATACGCATTTATGTTTTTATGTTCATTTATACCTCACAAGTTCTTCTTTAAATTAAACACCTGCAAGCAGAAGTGCTATCTTTATACAAAACATCGACCCACTGACTGCCACACAGGAATACTAAATGGTAATTGTCTGAAGGAAAAAAGTAAGGCCACAACTCCAATAAGCAGCGCAGACCTGCCAGACATCAACAATACGAAAGGGGATAAACCGCATCATTGCAAAGTAATATTAATTATATGCAATTAATTGCAAATTGTGTAGAGCTTAATTCTATTATGGTGTAGTAATTGTTGACGTGACTTCCAGAAAAAAGAAAAAAAAGCATATGCCAGACAGTGCATAAACGTAGCGAAGCGCAGACACATCAAACTACTGCCGGCTTTGCCTCTACAGACTGACGAGATACAGAAAAATCTACATAATCCGGCGTTCCGATAATTCAACTTTCTATATTATTTTACTGTGCTTATTTTATTAACGTTGACTGTGCGATCGTTTCGACATTTTACTGAAATTTTGTGATAAATTTCTTGTGAATGTAGGATAACGAAAATAATGATGGTGACAGAATTTGCATGTTTTAGTTTCGTTATCTTTCACTCTTCTGAGCTTAATGATCAATGATTATACTTTAAAATGTAATAATCTAATTACATGTGTACGTATTGTAAATATTTATTTATTTTTTACACAAATCTGATTTTATTAGAGGTAGAGGAAGTCTGAGAATTTGCCAAAAAAAATTATGCTTTTCGGCTCGACAATAAGTTCAAGCATCTATTGGTAAAACAGTTTGTCTAAAAATCGAAGCGTATCTTCTGCCTTTATCTGCTTATCAGTTATTTACCTCACATTTATTAGTTTTCCATCCTTTTGACTGATACTAGACTTTTCAAGAAACCGTGAGCTTAAAAGAACTCTTAAAAACATTCAGACGTTAATATTTTCAGTCAGTGACTTTTAACTTACTTCATTTCGTTCGAGTGCACTTGAATGTCAGCTGTTTTCATCACGCTTCTTTATGACAGGATAGTGAATGTTGCTCATATTTTTTTGCCCATTTTTAGGTAAATTTTACTCTAAATTTTATCAGAAAATACAATTTTGTGCACCTCATTGGCCAATGACTTTTATTTTGAGATAAAACATACAGTGACTTCGAAAACATTATTGTGAATCAGTTTTGTATATCATCATTTATTTTTGTTATGACATTGAAAATTGGCCTAAATTTAATTGTATCGGCTTGTTAACAAAACAAACTCAATTAAAAGTATTTGTTTACTCATTGAAAATCGAATTGAAAAGTTAACACAATTTTTGCAATTAAAATATGTGTGAATGATTAAAAAAAAATCGAACGAACATATTTTTTAAAATTGAGGGTCACACGCTTTGCATGATGTGCAGTAAAACATTTGGCGTTTGTAAATTAACAGCAGTTACAAAGGAAAAGGATAACAACCTCCCAACGGATGTCTGGCAGAATAAGTTAATTTACTTCTTTTTTAGTTAGCATGTGAATATAATTGGAACAACCAATGGTAGATATATTCGCGGGGTCACTCACTCGTTTGCTTGTTATCGTCCATTGATCTGGAGTCCTCAACGGCTGCATGTTTGCATTTAATTTCTTTCTCCGTTGGGAGGGTTCCGCACAAGTACGTGCGCAGACATAGGAATAACAAGGTGAGCTCGAGTTTAATGACTGCGGCTGTTTTTATTTATTAATTTAATTTTTTTTTTGTTGCTGTTCTGCTTCAGTGTTAGTTTTTTTTCACTTTTAAAGTGATGATGAAAATTGCTTTTTAATGAGGTAATATGTAGTGTAATCAATTTATACCATTTGTTGTTTTATTTCTTATAGCCACGGAACGTACTTAGGTTTCTTTTTTTGTTTTAATTTGTCGTCGATCAAACACAGCAAGTGTCCCGCTATACCAGGGACGTTCACAATGTTAGCCCAGTAAGAGGCGTCCTTTGGAATATTGAGCCATTGTCACAGAAGTATTTCGCAAATGAAGTGAACATTTCGGGACACATAATCATCCATTTTCGTGTTTGTTTTATGAACGTACATATGCATGTAAAATGGTAAAATGCTAAGTGGTTTAGCATTTTTTGCTTTACGACAATATGACAAACTCATGCTGCATAGCTAATGTCCACGAAGCTATCCTATAATGAAAGGTACACTAGAAATTACTTAACGGTACTCCAATTTATTGCATATAAACAGGTATCTATACACACATACATATGTATGTATGTCGTATAAGCACATGTAGACCATATTTTTTATAGCGTTTTATTAAAAAGATCGTTCGCTTTAGGACATTATATTCTTTTTTTTCTTTTTATAATTCACCAGCACTAAAGGGGTTATGAATACCCTTTCGATGCTTTTCACACAGCACTAGTGTTGGTGTAGTGTTGTTGAAACTCAAGTGATACAAGGTGGCGCAAAATTAATCACCCTATCGGAAGATGTTATAATTTTTGCAAATGGCGTCGTACGTCAATTATATTGGACATTTGTGAACTAGACAGCTGCAGTATAAAACAGACAAGCAATGGAGCGCTATACTCCGCAAGAGCGTGGAATAATTGTGTCGATTTTTTTGACGAATAATTGGTCGGTGGTGGGCAAACATTCCGGCGCTTAGCTACTCGACTCGAACAGACTGGAATCACAAGAGACCATGCAACTCGTTCAGCCGAGAATATCGCAGCTGTGGCTGCCGATGTCGCTGAGAACGAAGAAACATCAACCAGACGACGGGCCACGCAATTGGGCATCACCACACGGGCCCTACAGCGAATTTTAGTGAAAGACTTACACATGTTCCCGTACAAAGTGCAAATAGTACATCAGTTAATGCCTGCTAACCGTCAATCGCGTGTGAATTACTGTCAAGCCATCCTCAATCTCAACAACGAAGAGGACGATTTTGTGTCATCATCATGAGCGACGAGGCTACTTGAAATCGCGGGTTTATGACAACAAGCCCCAGACAATCGCAGCCCTTAAGGAAAATATTCGACAGGAATGCAAACAGTTATCCCCGGAAATCTTGCGGAAAGTCATGGAAAATGCGATAAAACGCACTTGACCAATATCATCTTTTCCACTTAACAGAAAAAATTGTAAAGGTCCAAATAAAGATTTCCATCACTCAAAATCATTTTTTGTATCTAGTAAAAAAGTAATTCAAAAACAAAATTGGATGATTAATTTTGCGCCACCTTGTAGAGGGTGGTGTCCAAAATGACTGGGGAGAATTATTGCTATTGTTGCCATTGCTTATAATTCATAATATTTCTTTCGAACATCCTGATGCTATTATATCACTACTCAGTGCGATCAACATTTCAAGCCATATGACCACCCTACTGACAGTGTTCTGTCTATGCAGTAGAGCTTTTTCGCAGTTGTTCGACTTTACATCGGAAGTTGAACCTGGAACTTTCAGCATGACAAGCGATAATGCAACCACTACACCAAATTTATAAGCGAAAATTATTGTGGAAAATTTAATATTAAATATTTTTCATTCTGAACACACTTCTGAAATTGTTATATCTGGGATCGTCGATCTTAGTTCACTAGTACCAAATTATAACATTTGATTCATAATTTTCAAATTCTTTCATACATTTGATATTCTACATTTTAAAAGAAAATCGGGATTCCTAGTAGTTTTCATGCGAAAATGATTGGCAAGTGTGTTTGCACAGGAATTTTCGTATGAGCTTATTAATTTTTTTTTTCTTTCATCTACGCGTTAATAAAAATGTAAGCTTAACATTACACGTGCAGTTTTTATGAATACATTCGTCATGTTTTTTTTTTGTTTGGTTTATTTTGTTAACCTTTTCAACAAAAGTTTAACAAATAGCTTGAAGCAAATCATGAGTTATGGAAAAGCAACAAATAAAAAAAAAAAATAATAATTACGAATATAGGTTTTAATGGCACCATGTGCAGACGTTCAGTCGGGTTCATTGAATGATACGTAGGTAGTTCAGTCGTACACGTGCGCACTAATTACCCACAATTCACGATCATGTTGTTGTACCTATTGTTATTATTATTCTTTGTAGGAAATTATTTACTTTCTTTTTTTTCTTTTATTCGCTTGTTCGCCGTTTAAAGTTAACCGTGCCGCGTGCATCAAACATTATTAGCGGGTTATTAGTTGTGGTTTATTTTACGGTTGTTACATTATTTTCTTCATACATACATAATGTAGGTTTGGTTTTATTTAATTCGATTTAATTGATTCGATTCGGTGATCTTCACTTGAATGGCATTGGAATGGTGTTTAACTTAAGGTCGACTTTAACTGTAAAAATGTGGGAATGAGAATAGCTTACTCCAGTCAAATGTTGACAGACTTTCAAAATGACATAATAAACAAACGATTTATAGCCAAGCAGCAAAGGTCGACTAAATATCTGAAGTTGAGTGAGTGCCTGGAAATTGCATAAATGTCAGTAATACCTACGAAATCAAGCACAAGGCCTTAAGTTCAAGTCACTGCTAATCATGATAATGTATCGTATATGAGAGCAGTACATCACCTTTTACACAACGCTATGAATTTATCTAACGTCATAAATAACACAAGATCAATGGCTCCTATCTGAACCGCCACACAAAATATTTACCTACTTTTTAAGGTAAGGAATTCCAAGACCTCAACTCGTTTTCCAATTTTTATTTTTTTTTTTTTTCTCTATATTCTTATTACATATGTATATCGAAAGATCTAAAGAAAGATAAGGGATAGATAGAAAGAGAGAGAAATAATACGCGCAATCAAACCATGCAGGCAGGCAAAGGCAATTCCTCATCCCAATGTGCATGCACATGCAACACATAAACACGTACCATCCACATTCCTTTTACTTTATCCGATTTAAACTTGTACATACTTGTGTGAGGCTTTTTCTCTCTTCAGTGAAATTCTAAATGGCTATGGCTCCCACCTAATGCCGTGCCTCCTTGCAGACAAAGTATCGCAAATCAAGACTTGCAACGAAAGAATAAGTATTTGAAAGTACAAATTTTCATTGTATATGAGGGTGAAAATGACTGCAGGCGGGTGAAATGATGGTGGTCAATGAAACTCACATGCTGCTGCCCACTAAAGACACCACTATACTTGGCTGCTTCAAGCTATGGTGCATTACCATCAGTAGTGAGTTAAGGAAGCAAGAACAGAAGATGAAGGGGGATTCCCTTTCCGGACCACATTCCATTCTGGCGGTGGCTGCAACATCATCCTAATGAGAATAAGTGAAGAAGAAGAATAATAAAAAAAAAAAAGTTAAGATTGAGGAAAACTAAAGATGATAAACCACCTCGAAAGGCAAATAGTTTTACTTGCAAAGAAACAACAAATAAATAAACAAAACGAAATGGCATCGTACGAGTGTACATATGTGCGCGAACAACTCTAAAGTAAACTTGATTTTACATTTGCACACAAGAGTCTACAATATGTGCCGCAAATTACACTTCAAAGCAATATAAGGCCAAGGCTTAGCTTTTAACAACCATTCTTGTGCTTGTTATATTTTTTGGTGCCCAAGTGAGAAAGAACTACTGTTTTTATTGCTGACTCCGAACGGACACAAACAAGATAAAGGTGATAGCTAGTGTCATAATTGAACGACAATTCTGCGCGCGTGCTGTCAAAATCGTGCAGTACCCATAATTGCATTAAGTAAACGTCACCATATGTAAAATTCTTTTGTCTGCGTCAGTCGAATTGTCTTTGCTGTTCAGTTGCTCTTTACGTACGGAACCAAAAGTAAACGAAAACTTCATGAAACAAATTCTGAGAATTTGATCAAAGGATTTCTATACGAAAGAGTTTTCAAAATCGAATAAAAATTGCAATCAACTTAACATTTTACCTCACACGATATTATACTAGGCGATCAGGTGGCAAATACCGCGTTCAGTGTACGCTAACCCATTCGAAAATCATTGAATTCGATGATCTAGAGTCTAGACTATGTGTTGATTCTTGTAAGACACACTGTTTTTCGCTGATCGTTAAACTCGACGAGAAATATTTGAGGATCACATTAAAATATGCAAAATGAAATAACGAAATTATCAATTTCTTTGAATTTTTGTTTCATTCTTCTTTGTTTTCGTTTCTACTACTTTGTAACCGTTGACTAGTTACTTCTGGTATTTACAACTTTCAACTTTTTCTTGTTTCTTGCCAGGGGCAAGCATATTCTAATTTCACCATTCACTAGGTAGGTACTATTCTTTTGTAGAAAATTTATAATATACCCTTCGATTGGATGGATATTTATTTTTTCTTTCTTTCCTTTCATTTTTGTTTTCTCTTTTGCATTCTCTCTCTCTCCAATTCAGCAAAATAAGAGTTATAACCAACAACAATCAAGACATTCAATTTTCTTGTTTTCTGTTTTTCTGTGTTTTCTTTCTGATTCGCTCGTTGACTTCTTTCTTGCTTTTGTAAATTCAAAGACCGGTTCGTTCCAAGTGGTTCTCGGATCAATTCACATCGGTCAATGATAATCAGGCCGCATTCCATTGGCTCGATCTTATGGTGAATTGGTATGATGATGATGATGACGACAAAAAACGCGCTGTGATTATGCGCGCAGACCAGCAGAACATAAATACCAATCAGCAAATAAATATGTTTTGAAACATTTTGTGATAAGTAAATAATTATCAAATGGAGAAGGGAAATCGATGCTGGAATTGCGATCACTGGAGGCAAATAGGGGGTCAATGAAATGCTTAAGTGATCAGACGCATTTTCAATAACAAGAAATTATTTTTCTTTTTATGCGAGGGAAATGATTTAACTTTTTAAGAAAATCCAATTTCAAATATTGTTATGGTTTAATATTGCGTCAATTGCTTAGCGCGGATTCCAGAATATAACTTTAATCCATGTATACATTTTAATATATTAATATATAATATTTGTTACTACAGTCCTTGGAGGGCCAAGACCTACATATTGTGAAAAGTATTAATTGCCATAAAAATAACAGCGAACGTCATCCAAGATTCAAATAAAGGAAACCATCACATTTGTATGCACAGTTAAGAAGAAAATTAGATCCCGATTCTAATGCTTGACATATTATTCTATTTTTAATCATTCTTCCTGCATTCCCCATCCTAGAAAAAAAAAACAAAGAAACCTAATAATAATATGCAAACACGCATTTAATGCAAGACTTTTTCTGACTGTTTTCATCTAATGATGGAGCCAGCCAGCACAGCACCCACACGTATAAATTTCTCCTCTGTGGGGATCTATTTCCGTCTAAATGGACGAACGAGGAAGTAAGGAAATGCGCAGCATTCCATTGCTGTCGTAATCTCTATCCAGTGATTCCCCTATGGATCATCTTTTGAACGCCACCAAACATCGGAAGTGAAAGTCTCGTCGCACGCAATCGTACACCCCTGTTTTTCTTCGTATTTCTTTTTTAGTTTTAGTTCTTTTTGTTTTGTAAGTACGTGTGTTTTTACGAACATTTGAGTGGCCTAGTTGCAAAACTCACTAACTGCCATTTTTTAAAAAATTTAAGTAATGATGCAGACAACAGCAGTTGAGATCAAACTGCATCATTATTAAATTTTGCTCAAAAAGTGGACTTAGTGAGTTTTGCAACTAGGCTTACTCATTTAATGATGGTCTTTTTGGTTTCGGGTTTAAGAATTCTATTATTACTTAGGCCATCTTGATGATTAGTTTGAGCGAAATTGTCCTTATAAAATGTATAGTGTAAGTGTCAGTGACGAGTACACTTTAGTTAAAGAAGAGTGAGACATACCACCAGTAACAGAAACAGTGGTCACAATGATGACGATGACAAGCCTGTTCTAATGAAATGTAAGCTGTTCTGTAAGGGAAGGGAGACTGTTAACGTTTTGGTTTCTCTATTTCTTGTCGACGTTAAAATTTATTTTTTGTTCAGCACATGTATGTATGGTAAGTATGTACATAAATAGGTAATATGCGCGTATAAATATTTTAAAAAAAAGATTCATGAAAATGTGCACTACCATTTCTAAAAAATTTAGTAAATGTTGCTAAAGTACAATTAAAACAACTACATATGCTTAAATCTTAACCTCTAATGGAATAACCTTGTGGATTACGAAAATAAACTTTGGAGTTAGTTAAGCGTAAGAACTACAAATACATGCACAAATGTGGCTGGCTTTGTATGTGCTTAGGTTGAAACTCAATTCATTGGGCCTTAGTAATAAAAGAATTTAAATTCGAGATCAAAATAACGAAAATATGAAATTGAATCACAATGATTACGTTAAATTAAATGTTTGTAAATTTGATCTATCCTAACAAAGTTTGAGTTTAGGAGTGACTTCACGGATTTCTATTACTCAGGGCCATTCGAAATATTTCGAAATTTAATGGTCAATCACTCATTGCATATATGTATGTCGCTTATGAGTCAAGTAAGTTTTTGAAAGATGTATATAGAAAAGGATATGTACTTAGCTGATTCTTAGCAATTTCGAATACCATGAATGCATGTTCAACTGTATTATCAAATGATTAATCCATAGAGCTTATGAACCAACTTCACTCAAGTTCATTAGTAGGTAAACAAATTTTCTGGGATACATTTTTATTAATACGTAATAATTAACACGCAATCATTCACCATGGTACATTTAATTATCAATTAAAGTAAAATTATTAAGGGTAAACTTTTATAGGCGGCTTCCGCATAATTAGAACTCTGAATTCAATTTTTGTAAATTATTTGAATAAGACTATAAATAAAGTGATAGTAAATTTATTTATTTATTTTTATTATAATCCAGACTTGTGGTCATTATTTCTCTACCTTTAAATGGAGACTAAAACCCATCGTGCATAGCGCACATCAGCAAATAATAATAACCCCTCAGGTGTTTAGCACAATAGAGCAAAATTATAATATCAACAATCATAACAATCTCTACCTACAATTTTTATAAGTGCTCATTGAACAGGAAAAAAATTTAAAAAACACGAGCTTATTTTTTTTATCGTTAAAACATATGCCGTCACGTGGACGTACGATATTGATTTATTCGATTCATGAATGTAAATAATAACAATATGTTAATATGCACGGGGATATAATTGTATCTGTACGTATGCATGTATCTTAGTTCCTAGTAGAACTGTAAGGTAAATTATTTTTTGCTTATTAAAACCAACGAATAGTATTTATTTATGTTTTTAATTGAAATTATGTGGTTTTTTTCTAGAAAAAAAATAATATACATATCATATTAAATTTGATTATTTGAGTGTTTATATTTGTCATTTACTGTTGTATATATTATATTTATACCATTTATATTTAAGTGTTTATTTAAATATTGACTGTATTTTTGTTTCTGCAATCTTACCTTTTAGCTGACGTTGTCTTGTTTTTATAAGTATGAGAAGTTAATTGATCGCATTATTTCGACAGATGAGAGCTGGAATCAGCAAGTTAAGTAAATGCGTATGCTATATTGTTGAGAAGGATTAAGTTTATATTAGGTAAGGTAGCAGTCCTTTACAAGCTGCGACACATTTAGACCAAAATGCGTCCATTATTATATCACTAAGATAGACGGGAGAACTCCGAGCATAGTGGGAAATCAAAGAATTATCTCTGGGAGGGATTTTGACGTAAGAAGCTTTATTATACCGAGTGAGAGGCTAGTTACTAAGACTGGTATAATCGAATCCTGAAGTGGTACTAGCAGCAAACTAAACGATGTTAAATTTGTGTAGATGAACAACCAGATTTCTGTGGTTCATAAAGTAGAGGAGGTGGCGGATACAATCAAACGCATGTTACTCTTATGTTGCTACATCTTAACAAGATCCTTATCAGTGATATTCAAGGTCGCAATGTGAATATTTGGTGCAGTCGAAACCACCTACATTTTTTGTTACAAACGCCTCCGTGGAACTTCTAAACCAAGTAGATTCTGTACTTCTGTAGTTTACATTGTTTTGAAACTCGGATAACAATTCAATCACACACATACATATGTTGCATGTACAGTAGGTTACCAGTGATTATCTGTAGTTGATGGAAACGCAATTGCACATCGAATTTACCATTGATATAATTTTTTTTTTGCTTGACTTCCGATGCAAAACACAAGAAAATAACAAAGTAAAGTTATCGTTTTATTAAATAAAATAAAAAAAATTTCTCAAACACTTTCGGAAAGCAAATGTTTCCGTTGAATTTTGAGTTCAGATACAAAGTTAATGAATATGACCAAGATGACATACTTTCGCAAAATACAAGAATTTTCTGTCGGCCAAATGGAATTTAAATAAATTTATCCGAGTCATTTTCCACATCATCAACACAAAACGGAATGAAATGAATCATGCTCTCAATGATGACGATGACTACGATAATTTCGATGATGACGACAGTTTAAAACGGCTCAGTAAATGAAAGGAATTTCCCCGGAAAGTCTTCACGCAATAAGCACACCATAAAGTAAAAAAAAAATGTGTAAGAAGACAACAACAGCAATTCAAATCACGTTCTCAGAAATCCATGATGGATGATACAAATACATACGTATAGGTACTAATGTACCTGATGTCGTTGCAACATTTTTGGGCGTTAGATTGCTCTGCAATCACTTTCGTTTTCAAGGAATTCGTTTTGTGTCTGCACTGTGAATGCAGTTAGTTTATTGATACATTATTTAAAAAAAAAAGAAAGGAAAATCTTACATTTAACTACGTTAAGTCTGGCGTTTTCGTGGTGGTATTTGCTTAATCCGTTTGCTTTAAAGACACAATTGAGCATTTTTAAGTTGAGTTAATAGCACTTTAAAGTAGCGTGGTATCACACGCCTACATTTTTTTTTTTTTTTTAACTATTTTACTTCTATGACCATTCATAAATAGCAACTGTCTGTGCTTACTCATCGAAAAAATGCAAAAAAAAGCCCACGCGACATTTCTAACCTTTTACAAAAACAAGTTGGCGGTCTATCTGTATTTACGGACATATTCTGGAAGTGTGTCTTTACCCAGTTCCATTACTTGTTAAATTACTCTTCATACAAAAATGTTCTATCTTGAGAGATACATAGATGAAGCCCCAATTCCAAAGCAAGGCGCCCCTGTTGCCACAAGTGTAAGTGTAAAGAATTTCGCTTTCACCCAAACATTTTAATTTTCCTAACCGGATTTTGAATATTGAAATGAATCGCCAAATAAGCGCAACGAATTTTGACGGTGGTGGCGGTGGAGACACCGATTACGGCGGCTACGACGTCGGCATCGTTAAATTGTTTGGAGGTGCATAGTGCGATTATATGGTAGCTGGCGCGTAGCAGTATCGATGGTTGCCTGGCCAGCAGTAGTATGTTGTAGTAATAGTAGTTATTTGTTGTGTTGTCACTCTTTATGGTTTTGCTCTGTGTGTGTTTATTGATGATGATTTCGAAACGACTGATATATTTTTATGAATGAATCTGAATCACGCCAACTCACAAAAATAATAACAACAAAAGCAAATTGGCGCTGGATGACGATCTTATTGCAAACGGCAGAAAGACAAAATAAAAATACAAGTAAACGCAAAACACATAACAATGCGGCAGCAGAAAAATTGCCGGTCCGTCGCCGCTGTTTCTTTGCTCCGTTGCAAGTCTTAAAATTTTATTTTCTCTTAGTTTTGAGGTTTCATAATCACACATTAAGGAGTAGTAGGTTGGGAGGAAAATTTACGCGAATGAGTGAGCTGCAGCGAATTATGTATGTAGAAGTAGAAATACTTTTTATGCGTTTTTTTTTTTTAGTGCCGGAGAAGGTCGTTCCCGGTAGTTATTTTCACATTATAAGGCCATATATGCCACAAGAAGTGATTTTAAGAGCGCATTTGAGTTTTATTTGTGCTCTCACTTTTCCAATTACTGATAGCGGCGTTTCTGGTGAAGCTGCCTTGAGCCTAGAACCGCAGTAGTGTGTAAACAAATAATTAATAATTTGAGTGTATAAGGCTTAGTTTATTGTGAAGTTCAAATCTGGTGAGCAATTAGTACTTGAAGACACAGCTGTATATACATATAAACATAACAACCTCGCCGCACGTTATGTTTTGGTATTTTGCGTTTTTTTTTTATCGCTTGTCCGAATTTTATATCGATCGTAGTCAAAATGACTATTTACCAAAGGTGAATGAACGGCAAGTAAAATAATATCCAACTGACAAAATTTCCTTCCAATGTAAATACATGACTCAATTGAGCAAAATAAACATCTACTTACCCCGTGCGCATACACACACAGAGTCAATGACCTCCAGGAATTCACAAAAATAAATAAATATATATTTCACCTCCACGCAAAAGTTATTATTGAGGGACATAAATTCTTTTGCTAAATGTTTTTTTAATTATCATAAATCTGTTACTAATCAATTATAGTAAACACAAATATGAAGAAAAAGAATCACATTTGCATAGAGTACCTATCGGCATGTGTATTGGTCATATACGTTTTTGGCGAAAATGAAAAAAACAAACCACCAACATTTTTTCATTCGCCTATCATGTTTTTTTTTTTATGTCTTGCTGATGCTTCATTCTCGCTCTCATTTAATTACACATTTGTTAAGTAACAAAAAGAAATAAGAATACATTCTCAACAACATAAAGGTTAAAATTCTATTTCAAGGTTATTTCATGCGCGAAACGTAACTCAAACAACACGTACAATTAATAAGCAAAACAAAAACAGACACTATTTGGAGTAAAGAATAAACGAAAGATTCGCAAACACTAATACATGCTACTATCTGGTAAAAAAGTTGTGTAGGTCGTCTTTTTTTGCACCCCATAAAAAACCACCCCACAAAAAAAAAAATAAAATAAAATAAAACAAAAAACCGAAAGACAGCTCCTCTCTTTCTTTGGCGCTGAATACAGAAAAAAAAACAAAGCTCTACCACCACCATCACTATGAAAGTACAAAAATAATATATTTATAAAGTTTGTGGTGGGAATATGTTTTGATTCCGTTACGATTTGTTTGTGTGCTTTATTATTTTCACTTTTATTGTTTTCCCCTTTGCAATACACTTATATGCAAAAGAATAAAAAAAAGAAGCAATGGAAATTAAAATAAAAAAATTATAATAATAATTCGAAAACACCGTGAATTTTAGAATGGAACTGATGGATTGACTAGCATAAATCAGTTTTGTAGATTTTTATAGATAGACTTGATTTTTTGTGTAGCAGTTGTTAACAAGTGAGAAAAATAATCCGTACATCTACTAATATGTACATGTTTATTACTTGATATTCATTTGTGCTCAAAATCGATTAAAAAAATTTGTTTTTTTGTATCAATACAATAGTTATAGGTAGTACCTATTAAGTACATTAAAATATACTTATGATATACCGTTTTTCGGATGTATAGCTTTCTTTATATGCATCCATTTTATCTTATCAATTATGCAAAAGATCTTATAGCTTGCTTTGTAATAAATACTAAATGCAACAAAAACTGAATCCGAGGCAACTATTTATTTAACTACTACAACCAGAAATTCTTTTACAAATTGTCGTGGTTGATTTAACTTTATAATAACAATATATGGCCACCACTGTAGGTAAAAAGATAAATTTAAATTTACAACTCGAAGTAAAGTGTAATTTATTATTCAAAGAGATTGATGATGAGGTTTTCATCAAGGAATTTCATATATGTACATATGTAGCTATAATTTTACTTAATTCTATTTTTTTATAAATTTTTGTAACAAACTAAAATTTTGTTTTCAGTAACACCCTGTTAATGATAACATTTCAGACTCTGTACTTACTTGTTGTATCGCTTTTATGATTTATGTGCATGTAACGAAACTACATTTGTTTATGCAACATTTATCGTTTGAATGATCAATAATTTATCACTACGTTAGTTAGTACATAGTACATATATACATAAAACGTTTTAAAAAAAAGGAACGAAGTTAGCATTCGAATAAATGTGTAATTACATACATATCACACATTTTTTTAAACGTTTACACTGATACGTGGTTGCATGATGTGTAAACATCAATTATACAAAAAAAAAATCCAGTTTGCAACTTTGTTGCAGTGTGCTCTTTGCTCTTCTCTTTTTAAATTAAATTCCAGTGCTCGAAGAAGAAATCAAGAAAGAAAAATGAATAAAAAAAATTAACTCACCTCTGAGAGACCAAGGTAATGCGTCAATTATATTCTTTTATAAGAAAATATTAACAAAAAAATAAATAAATAAAATAACAATTAATGCTGTAATTTATTTTACAAAAATTGTTACCGATTTTTTTTTTTTTCGTTACATCTGACTTAATTTGCTGGTTAGGAGGATACAGCTATGGTTTCGTCAAAATGGGCAATCTGGAAAAATTTAGCTCGCTTGGTATAGACGAACATGCATATATATATATGTATGTATTTTTATTTAGTACGTTTGTAGTACAGATGAACGAATCTATTTGCTTTAGGCCGCGAACATCATCCTAGAGTGAGACTTATACATTGGACATGCAGACTCTAAATCGACTGTTAGGTTAGGTAAGAGGGTTGACGGGGAAGGAAGTCCTTTCCCCGTTACACTTAGGCCAATGCCCTAGGGGTTGCAGCCCCCTTACTAGGAACCATAAGTCTAAACTGTTAGACTACATATTTTTGTACATTCATTTTATTTCTCATAATTTCCAACGATATTAAGATCTTGTCGTCGGCATTTTTAACAAATGATCTCGCAGATAGAATAAGGTAATGACGTGGTCATAGTTTAACCAAAGCATTACGTCTAAATCTTATGAATGTTTAGATGATTTGCGAACTGAATTGTCGCTACAACACTTGCGAAAACATTTTATTTTTGCATCATTTACGATCACCAAAGTCGCCAAGAAAATAGATAAAATCGCTATGAAAACATCGCAAATATTAATTGAACTCAGACTTATACCCTGCATCCACTAGCAGCCATGTAGACGTCGCAATCGTCGCCGTGTCCGTGTAGCACTGCCGTTGATATAAATAACATTTAAAACCGAAAAAAAAAAATAACACATGTATAAAATAACAGACTCATTCAAAACATACTAACTCAGAAGAGGGAAAATTGCATCAATTAACTAAGAAAACGGGCAAATTCACACCCGGTCCGTCACCCATATGTCACACTCAAGATGATCCTCAGTGCAGCTAACGCTTTTTTGCCAATGCAATGACAAACCAAAACAAAATACTTAAAGGCAAACCACGACGTGTTCAAGATGTGTCGTCGGGGAATGTTCCTCGTTCGTCTCGGTTTTCCGATACTTGTCTGTCGCGTTTCTATCCAATTTTAAAATTTCTATTTTCGAAATATTATTTACATACTTGGATTAGATTGTCGCTGTTACTGGTCTTCTCGCAAAGACTGGTGACCATTTTTCAAACGCAGTGCTTCGTGTTTGTTCTGATCTTTAAAGACCCTACGAGTTAAATCCTTCAACTTTTCAATACGAGAACTTCTATGCAAGGGTAACTTAAGTGCTAATCTGAATTTGCATTTTTTTTTATGGCGTGTGAATTTCAACATCTGCTATTCAAGTAACACTAAATTCAGAGCGTAATTATAGACTGCATTCTGTATCATTTTGTGTTAATGCTTACACAAGGTGCATTCTTTTAAATGCACAGTTTTGAAAATAAAAACAAAAGCCAAAAGCCGACTAGACTTACGTCAGCACAACAGGAAAACATTACATTTTTGCATACGTGTATCGATAATGTCAATTTAAAATCTTAATCTTTACTGAAATTGTGTTCCTTTCAAATGTCTCGAAACAAATATGTTATGTTAGCGGAGATCTGTGAAGATAAAATCAGTAAGGGAACTACGAGTACTAAGTGAAAAATCATTAGTAAACTGGAAAACTGAGAGCAATAACAAGAACACCGAAAAAAGTTATATATCGAAACAAACAACCAGAATATATCATTACCAGCACAAGCAACAAATACAAGTAGACTAACGTAGAAGTGAAGTGCAAAACAAAATCTATTTGCGGATTTATTCAACATGGATCTATTTTTAGTTGAAATACAAATTATTTTTAGGCTGCCAGCTTTACTGTGGTACATTTTGGACGTCGTCGTCTGATTTTGGTATTTACATTCGAAAGATTTATACACACACGTAATAGGTGTCAGGAGATTTAGTTTAAAGTATTTGTCATCTTTAGATGCACAGAGCTTGTTGTTGGATATCTTAAAATTTTTGATTTGTGTCTAAAATCGAAATTTAAGAAGTGGGCACAGATGAATTTTCTCTCTACATCCTAATGAGCTAGTTTTGAATGACTCATTTTAAAGTTACCTTATTTCGTTTGACAGTTGTTTACTTGTTTTCGGTGTGCACCGGAATATTTTTTTCGGAAGCCATAGTTTAATAATTATCTGTTTGAGTGGTTTGTAGGATCAATAACAGAATTTTCATAGTGCTTAACCCTATTTCGATTATTGAATTCAATCTTGGCTTTTCACAGTCATTTAATACAATTGATCACTTCAATTTGTGAGATAAGCCCCATCGCTTGTTAAACTTCTCACAGTGTGCAGATTAAACTATTATATTTCAGATCTTCTGCCAACTGTCAATAATCTTCCACAGGTATTAATTTTAGGAGCCCTCTTGTTTTCCTCTATGCAAATGATCTTCCCTTGTTTTCTTAACTATGTATGCTGATGATGTTCAGTTCTACTTGATGTGTCCATTAGTTCTTGTTGAACCCTATGTAAGGTGCTTTAAAGACGGTCTTCTATCGAATCGCAGTTAGTCGAAAGGTTTTGTCATTTTAAGATACATACATATGTATCTATACAAAACGCGTCTGTGTAATACATGGAAAAAGGATAAAATCTCGATATGATCTTCAATCATACTTTAACATGGGATATACACATAAGTAGCATTTTCGGTAGCAAAATGAGTAAAAGGTCGAACAGATGCAATCAAACAAATCTCATAGTTTGTGAAACCTATTGCAGATAAGCAAAAAAGGAATAAAGTGCGTCATAAACCATACTCTTTACCTTATTGATATGTTTGTATTTCTTAATGGAATTTTTTTTCATGCATTTGTACAAATAATCGGTTAATTTTTACAATCAATTCTTTCTTTTTCCCAAAACCATTAAATTGCAATCCAATTTATCGAATAAAACAAAATTGTTATCAAAGAATCCAACTCGCATTATTTGATACCCAAAATTGTAATCATTTTAATACTTCGCTTTATTCAATCAGAATACAAGTACTCGCCGCAATTAAAACGTCGCGCCAACCTTTTGTGCTGAAAAAAGCAAGCAGGTCACACGAATAGGTTATCAATGGCGCCAAAATTTCCGCCTCGTTTAAGGTACAAAAAAAAAGTAGGTAAATAAATATTTTTACATACATATGTATACGTACGTGATATCATTTTGTTGACTTCTATAATAGAATGTTTCTCATCGCAAGAGAAAGGTGTCGGAAATTATATTTAAACACATGTTTTCGACATTTTAATTGACATGGCTTAAAGCATTCTAAATATTGGCATACTAATTGTGAAAAATTTCATAGCGCCAATAAAATGCTGCCAAACCAAAGGTGATGTGTCGCATCCAAGATTTTATAGCATTTTAATGGGGTTTTCCGCCATAATTGTCTTTCTGTCTGCATATCCGTAAGTAAGTTTTTAACATATAGTTTATACTTAATTTAAGTGACATTTATTAAATATGTGATGTCAAACTAACAAGCATTAAAAAAAAAAAAAAACAAATCAAGGGGAGAAAAAACTCGCCAATGAAAAAGCAATCATTTTCTTTTAAATTAACCATAATTAGTTGTTAGTTGTTTTCTGGAAGGTTACAATTTTTATTGAAAAGTTTATTTCTATTGTAATTTTATACTTTGTAGAATACAAAAGTTTCAATAAAGTTTAAAAAAAGAAAGGGACTTATAACCGAACAACAGAAGGGTAAACTAAAAAGAACAGAAGAAGTGAAAATATTACTTTTTATGGGTTAATTTCTTTATAGGTGGCATAAGTCGTGGAACCCCCACAAATCTTTTCACACGTTCCCTTAAGAGTTTTATTCATAACATAAAATGTCCTTATTTCAGGGGATAATGCACTATGTTGATTTCATTTTCTGTATTTTGAAGATTAATAAAATTGTTTTCGTTTTTTCCCATGGGAGAAGACGGGACCACTATCAAACAAATTTTAATTCCTTTTACACATTTTCTTTTAATTGAGTTTTATAACAAAACATGTTCGATCCTTACTCGAAGGCTAAAAAACAGGAAATAATAAGAAAACAAAATTTGTAAAGGATATTGACACTGCTTGTTTGTATGTATGCATACTTAAACTTCCGTTTTCGTCATTTGCACAAAGACGTCAAATTCAAATCTATTTCTCACGAGAGTTTGCCACAATTAAATTTCAAGGGAAATCTATTTTTAACATAACCCGAAGTCTGTGCGAGAGTGGAGAGGAAAATGGTCTAAAGTTCCACCAGGGATATGTGGGAGCGCCTCATTCGTAATTTGTTACTGCGTGCGAATGTTGCTTAATTATTTTTAAATTTTTATAGCAAGGCTAACAAATGCGTATTAAATGTACTTTGAATAATCATGTAAACATATGAATTTTGCAGAAATGTGTGCGTAAACACCAAAATAAAGGTGCACACAATTATACTAAACTTTTATTTCGGAGTTCCAAATATTGCATTCTTATTTCTGGTTTCAAAAGGACCCATTATTTACAAAATACAGTAGAATCCGGATAAAGCGACGATCAAGGGATCGACTTTCTTACTGGATGACGCACATAAGGAACTAAAAATCTTAACTTTTCTATAATATACAAACCGAACATGTTGTTGTATCACGTCGGTAATAGCGGTTAGTCGTTGTAAGCGAAGTCCTAGTAAACGGATTCCACTGTAGTAGGTACATTTTTCATTGTGTGAACTGTGAAGAAAGATTAAATTGACGAGGAATGAAGTAGGTACATGGTTTTAAATGCTCACGGATTAACATAAAGGACCAAAATTGAGAAATCATCTTTAAAAGTTTTCCAACAAAAGTAATCTTATATACATATAAGTAATCTTATAATATATACTGTAGAAAAGATGCAATTGTACTCTGAATGTTTTGCAGTAAAATCTTTCTTAGCGAACAAAATTCCTTGTAATAGTTAGTTGATATGAATTGGAATTATGCTTTTTCTTTATAAGCGGAAGTGGACCTGTATATAGACATTAATTTTGGTAAAAGTGTTCTCCTAAGCGGACAATTTGAGTTATTCACATTCAATTTTTCCGGTCGACAGTTGGGTTTCCTCGTTCAGTGTGATCGTAATCTACACCAAATTTAATTTGTATACGATAAACGGAATCCAACTCAAATGGTTTGAAAAAAAAAGGTTTACTTGTATATGTACCTACAATTACTTACCAGCATCTTGCTAACAAAAGTAAGCATTTTTATTTAATATTTTTTTCTTCAAGCGGACACTCTTAAGTGAATAAAATAAAAATTCCTCTCCCGTAACTGTCCGCTTAAGAGAGAATTTACTGTATATTCAAGTAACTAGTCAGTAGTCGAATTATTGATTCTATTTTGGACACGCCAACATATGTATGTATGTACATACGTCTGAAAAGCAAGTATCATATCTATGAGGGAATAACACATCGATGGTAACCATCTACTCCAAGCACAACGGAATATTTCACGGATGTTTTAAATAGTTCTTCTCTTTTTAACTAAATGCCATTTTTATGATTTGAAAAATGATTTACTGATGTGGTCACTGCGACATTAACTGCTACTTGTTTGCATCCTTTCCAGTTCAAAATGTTGTCTAGTTCATTTACCACAACATTTCGGATTTGATTACCCTGTTCATAAGCGTTTCATGGCTTGCTTAGTAGTTATTCCGCTTTTAGGTTCATTAGTGATTTTCCAATAGCTGCTGGTCTTATATTACTGAATTACATATATTAATGCCAGCCACCAATTTGTAATCATTGTGGTCTAGACTCACTTAAATGGTATGGACGCTATAAAGATGTCCTAATAAGTTTATGCTGCAATGAAAGTGAAGATTTGTCTTTCTATTAGCAAACATAATTAAAGTTAAATTGAAGTAATAAGATATTTTTGACGAAACTGCCTTTACAACAATGCAGAGAAAGAATATTCTTATGTTTATGTCAATTTAGTTGTTTGCCCTCGGTACTGATCTCCAAGGAAACAAAATTTTCAAATCGCAGTTTTCTCAAAGTCTTCATATTTATATCCGTAAGTATATTGCATTTATTTTATGTGTTGACAGCTTATGTAGCTAATTGTACCGAAGGAAAAAATATAAACTCGAAATTAATTAATAAAGGCATAAAAGCAGGAGCGGGAGACATTAAAACAGCTACCCAATTTATATGCATGTATATACATACGTATAAAAGACTTGTATCGTATGGATATCTATTGATTGGCACAAGATTGAAATAAATTTCTCTTTTCTTACTATTTTATTTTTTTTTTTTAAAGAAACCTTAAAAATTTGAGAAACCTAGCAACAATGTCAGTAACATGCTTATCGTCATCGCCATCAACATCCATAACGATTATATTGTATCACTTTGAAATTCTCGCTTGGTGTTTGGTTTGGGAATTCGGGTTTGTTGCTTTTGTCATTGTGCTGATATGCAGATTTGTTAATTGGGTAATTAATTTAAATTTCAGTTTATTTTATTGATGATTTATTTTTTTGGCCTGAGGCTATGATTTTGTCCGACGTATAAATGATTGGTCAAAGCTGTTCGATATGTATTTTGGAATTCCAAGTATGTAATTCCGTTTTAAATTCCTTTTTTTTATATTGTAAGGAGATTTTATAATAGGTAGACATTCGGTACGACTATTAAAGAGAGAAACAGTGCTTTGATTGATGGTGATTGACTGATATAGTAATACTTTCTCATTTGATTGTCTTATTTGCATGTATCGATAAAAGGTGCCGGTGATCGTCTATATTCGTATTGTGCTCTATAAGACTGCTATAAGAGCTGTCTAAGATTTGAATGAAAACAAATGAACAAAATGGTTTCGCGGTATCAACTTTCTTCAATGGCGGCGAACTTTAGAGTGTATAATTTGTCATGAGAAGCTTTCTTGATTCACTGTTCGGATTTGGGAATACAAAAGCTTTCGATCCCTTCAAAAGAAAACTCAAATGGTTGCAAAAAGAGTTACGGCTTTACCCTCTATGAGTTACCGCGTCGAATACTTGTTTATTTTATTAAAGTATCTAACAAAGCAACAAACAACAAAGCCTTTGTACATATTTTTCGTTTTGAAATAGAAAGTCAATTCTGCGAAATAAAATTTCACCGACATCCAGAAACATGCGTGGAACTTTGTGTATCAATTTCTTATTATTAATTTATTTTTTTTTTTTTTTTGTCTGCGCTTTGGTAAAACGTCATCAAATAGAGGACATCTGAATTTTGCCCATAATTTACGTCTAACCATAAATTTGGCAAAAAAAGAAAAATCCTTTTGTGGATGATTGCGAGTGCGTTAGGGAAGAGGGGTCACTATAAATAACGAAACAATAATATGTTTTAATTGTTAGGAGATTATATTTAATTGTTGATAACACAAGTTTTAGTGCTTGATTTTTTTTTGTGCATAAATATATACCATTTACTTTGAGCATGAATATTTGAAACAGAAAACAACACTTTTATAATGAGAAACACACGCATTCATAAAACTTAAACAGAAAACGACATTCCAACTAAAAATCGTCTCGAGACAACAAGTCACCAAAAATTCGACGAAACTTTCTCGGCTTCCTATGAAATCAAACTGTACATCAAGCAAAAGCAGCAGCTCTTCTTTCTCAATTTACATATGTGTATTTATAAAAGCAAAAACCGAAAACTTCTTCGTCTTCTCCTCATCGAATAGGTGTCAGAAGCAATTACTTACTGCTACGAGCAATTAAAACGCTCATAACGTTTGACGTCATTTAATGCCTCTTGTAGCTGGTATTGCCCTCCGATGCTGATCTCACTCATGCAAATGCGACTTTTATAAGTGGTGAAGATGCATGGATTCCCAGACTCATATAAGAAAGAATTTTTATCACCGTCCCCTAATGTCTTGTGTCTACTTCAGTGTTTTCAGACAGAGTTTAAGAAAAAGAAAATATTGATGTATTAGAAAATCCGATTCAATGTGTACCGTGTTAACATACGCTATTCGATAGGTTTTTCAATAAATCATACCTCAAATATTTTAATCTATTTTATTTGCATACAAGTTGGACTTTTTGCATTTATGTTAGTGTTTTGCGATGTTATGATGCATCGAATGCGCCTCTATTTCAAACAAGTCTTTACAATGAAAAGTGTATTAGAAAAAAAAGAACTGAGCAACTCTACTTTGTTATTTGAAAGAGTTTTTTTTTTTAAATGAGTCAACTATATGTAGTCATCCAATAACATGTTTTGACATAATGGACTACTTATGTAGGTTTCATCAGGTGTTGATTTTAAGTTAAAAGATTTTTATTTTGATTTTATTAGTTTTGTCTTAATGATGCTATAAAGTGAATTTAGAGGCTAGATATATTTATCTGAGGTTAAGATAAGTTTGAGGTTGAAACATAAGTATCCCAGTTTTTTTTTTTTTTTTTTTTTTGTTATTTTCCAATGTCCATACATGTACAAAACCAATTTAATGCTGAAACCATTATTGTAATTAGTATTTGCGACATATTGCTCATTCAGTCTGCAACACAGTCTGTGTGTTAACATCATTTTAAGCATTTTTAATTGAATTTTGAAATGTATGTATCTGAAGGGTACCTACATATATATGACATATTTTATTATTTTTGTGCCGAAAAAACCATAATGGAAGTGAAGCCACTAGAGAAATCCAAACTGTGTATGAAGAGGGTGTTCTCAGTCAAGTGTCAGCATTGGCTTGCAATGTTTAGGGTACAGTTAAGGTAAGAGAACTCAAGTCATATGACTTACATCGATTCACATGTGACATCCATCGACACCTAACATATATAGGTGACGAAAGTCATAAAGTTGTGAAAGTGAGTACCACACCACCTGGCATAATATAATCTTCAGCAAAGAATCGATGCTTGCATTGTCGCACACAATTACAGGAGTTCAGTTGGGAACGAATTTTCTTGGTCGTCGTGGCACGAGAGTCAGCAAAAGCAACCAACGGTTTTTTTTTTTCGCGATACTACCTCTGGCTAGACAATGGCAAACTACCGAGAGTGTAAATTGTCATTAAAAAGCTCCTTACTCCGCCTGAGTTCGAAATAAAATGTTAAGTCCGTTTTTTTTTATGGGGAAAATATATCAGGCACAACTAAAATGGTTACGAAAAGTCAGGCTTTAGTTCTCTATGATCACCAAATTCTTGTATATTTTTTGATGTAGATTCGTCTAGCATTCGCCAAAGCAATTTAGATACCCTTTGTCCTACTAACTTAGACCATCTATGATCTGCCTTCTTGGTTGTGTTTGTACCTAATGATTTCTTATACAAGGGAAGTTTGATGTCCACATCTTCATACACCACTTCTGCCAATTTTATAGCAAAATCGTTCTCCTCTATTCAGTAGTTTCCAAGCACAATGCTCAGTCGCTTATAGTCCATGCCGTAAGCGTTATGCGGCAATTCCTTGCTAAACTGTGTTAGAAATTTGTGATAATAAACCGAGAGATCGTTTTTAAAAGATATGGATGAATGCCACATACAAAGTGAAGACCATGCAACACACTTTCTGTTAAAGTACGAATCGCATGTCTATCATACTGATCCTTGAGTAGTAATTAGAAGAAGGGGTAAAAAAAAAAATTCGAAGAAACATAGGTGAAGTTCAACGTTCAGTTGGATCGCTAAAATAAAACACTACCTTCACTTGTTTGCCCTGTAATAAATCACCACAACAAAACATTAACAACTCCACCTTTAGTTTGTCCTTGGCCACTATAACAATCTTAATCACAAAAGCATAAAATGCAAAAGACAATAACAATAAAAACAACATAATTCAATGGCATTGCTCGGGACATCGAGTGCACTATAAGATAATTTATCTTTTGGTTTTTTTTTTTTAAGAACTTTTTTACGTACATACACGTTTTGAAAAATCACACCAAACCCACCGCAATACCCATCTCTACAAATGGGAGGGGCGGCAGAGTGAAAATAAAAATATCTCTGTCTGTCTGGCCGTCAGACAGTGCCACATCATGAAAAAAAAAACCTAAATTTATCCCATAGTGCAAGTCTCGCGCATATAGAGGTGACTTGCAACAGGAAAATACGGCAGCAGAAAAACGACATTGAAATGTGGTTTTTAAATGCAGTTAGCAAGCGACGCGACGCGGATAACACTATCCATCCATCCGTGCACTCGTCTCGTTCGTCTGTCAGTCCTTCCCACCCGACCGTTCTCCAAAGGCCAAATGAATTTTGCATGGGAATTGTAAGAAGAGCTGTGACTGAGAGTAGTTTGTTATGACTTTCTGGTAATCTTTGGGTTGTGTTACGAGTGCAGTTTTATGATGTTTGTAGAGTCTTCCTTTTTCCTTGGTTGGTTTTAGTTTGATTGTCTGTTTAACGACCGTAGCATATTTATGGTGATCGAATTAAAACATCACTAGGAAGTGCACTCATAAGAAATTTGAAGAGAAGAAAAAAACGTTACACGTGTCTAGATACGCTAGGGTGACATTGAGATTTAGTTTGATTGCCATTTGATCACCATATCGGTCATTGGAATGAACATTTCCTGGAGGGGCACATGCAATTTCACGCTTAAGGCTCGTGTAATGTTTTATTTTGAAAACAGAAATAAAAGTAGGAACTCCTACGAAAAAGGCTTATTTTTTTAAAGAAAATTTTTTCGTTAACATCATATGTATGGGTAATGGAATTGTTTCTGTAGTTAAATGATACGAGTTTACAATAGATTTAAAGGCCACTTAAAAGCTGGCAGAGAGTTGTAAAGAAATGCTAAATGCACATGCACGGATTAGTTTCTGAACGCACTTAATAGATTAATAATAGCTTCAAAGGACATGAATTTATATACATATATATGTACACATGTGAGTCAACTTTATTTTTATTTAGTTAGATGTTTGGTCTAAATGTAGGTACCTCTTTTCGAGAGGTAGGTTTTTTGTGATACCATTGTGAGTGTTAGAGTTGGAAAACCCAAACTGTTCTTGTAAACATTAATGCCCAGTTTCACAGTGCGAGTTTAAACTCAGTTTATGGTTTAAACTAAAGTTCAACCAAATGTTTGGTTTCACAGTGTTCGTTTAAACTCTCAACTGAGTTTTATGTTCGGATTAAGTTAAACGACTCGATTCTACCGTTTAACGTTCGTTTAAGTTAAAAATGTGGTTATGACTACTATTGTTGTGAAATGTCAAATTGTGTTTTTCTTCTAAAATATTAATAAATAGTGTGTAAAATAATATTTTCAAGTGCAAATAGTATTTCTGATGATAGAAGTGATGAAGAATATTATAATATCCTGGTTAACGTAAGCCGACAAAGAGAATTTCGCTGCAGGACAAATCACTTTTATTTTTGGGATGACATGGACTTCTTTGACAGATTCCGCATGTCAAAACAATCAGCGTATACTGTTTTCGAGGAAATACGTCCAAAAATTGAAAATCCAACTAACTGGTAACTCAGAAAATAAAACATATGTACATGTAATTTGATTTATATGAAAATAAAATGTTTTACTTCAAGGAACAATTCAATATCAGCTGAAATAAAGTTTTTATTGACTTTGCTTTTCGATAGCATCCCATGCTGCATTTGTCTCCGTCCAATGAATCCTATCATTTTTTTTATTTTCAATTGTTTCTTTGAATTTGACCCTAAATTCATTAAATTTTCCTTTTCGCTATCGGAAAAATGAGTACTTCTTTAAATTTGATTAATATTATTATATTTTTGCTTCCTCTATTGTCTCTCTTTTGTCTATTCTAAGTGACTTTTACTCGAAAGCAAACACCATAATAGGAAAAATTCAAAATTATTTTCAGTTTGACATTTAATTCAAATACTGTGATTCAAATACATCAGTGTAATTCACAATAGTGTGATAAACTTCGTTTAGACAAACTGAGTTTAAAAATACAGTGTGAAACCGAACGATTTAAACTCAAAGTTTAAACTCAGTAGTTAGTTTAGTAAAACTCAAGTTTAAACTCACACTGTGAAACTGGACATAAGATTTCTTAATGTAGCAGTTTAGGTCGGCCGTTATTGTCAGCGTTAAGATCATCGCTTGTGAATAAAGTCGATCAACTGTGAGAAAAACTGTTATTATTTCTACTGCATATGTCTAACATTGGCAGTAGAGTTGATCATACTGAGTAATGATGATGACATCAGGTAGTTGAGTGCGAAAAAATTACGTAGATAAATATACTCGTTCGACCTGATCGTAACGTTGCTTTCGGTATAAATCACAATAGCTGTACTTAAGTGAATCACAATGTCTACCAAAAATGCCTATTGGCAGTAAGTGGTGCAATGGTTGAGCACAGCTGTTAAAGGAGGTCTTAGCACACTTGTGATGCTGGGGCAAGCCACACGTTGGTTTTTCTCGAGAACTTTTGTGCTGGTATTTTTTCTAAAACAGACTATCAACACGGTCTCTTTGTTACTGCTTTGAATACCTCGATCTTCCGAATCGTTAGAGATAAAAAAGCAATTTCAATTTATGAGCAGAGCTTAGTCCAGAATTCAAAGAGCCTCGAATCTTATAAGCATACGTTTTTCTGAACTGCTCTTTCAATTAGTGTGTTAATTTACATCATAGCACTTAGCAGCTGGTACGACCGCTTAAGTTTGTAATCAATCTAGACAAATTGTCATTTGCTTCTTACAAGTCAAAAAGATTATGTTAAACTTACACGCGTGTTTCCCATCGTTTCCATGATTCCTCTTTATCAAAAAAAATCAATATCAATAAAAGCACACGAAGGAATGAGGAAAAGCAACTTTCCCAACAAATTACAGCATTACAAAGACGAGAGCAAACGAAAAAAAAGTTGCTTACAAGATATGCTTCGCATTCAACGGCCGGAAATTTATTACTTAGTTGAGAAGAATATAAAAAAAAACCGATGAAAATCTTATTTGAGCGCCATTTCTTATTCCGCCAAAAGCAAGTCAAAGCAGATTTGTGTTATGTAAGTTTCTACATTGACGGGGTTGCAAGCAGATATAGAAGTTACAACAACTATGTCCATGCACATATCCATGTATACACGCATATGTTCAACAAACATTTCTGCAATAAAATTTGTTTAATAGCACTGGAGACAATTCATTCGTTCCACACTGTGGCCCGGATCTTTTATCTAGCGGAGGCCTTCAACAACAGCACCAACGACGACGACATGTGCTAGACTTCCCGTCGTCAGAGGCGAAAATCGAGTAAAGAACTTAAATTTTGTAGTTGTGGTCTTTCCACGCTGGGCTTCCCTTTGTTTATGGGGATAAAATCGAGAAGAAAAATAATGTATTAACTCGTTATAATCTATTTCTTACATATTTTTTTAATATGTATGTATTTGTTTTCACAAATATCTTAAATTTATGTCTTTTAGTTTTGTGTACAGAAAATAAAATAAATAAAAGGAAACTGAAGTTAAAAATGGAAGGCCACAAAACACACCCACGAATATTCGAAAAATTCTCAGAGAAAAGAAATTATGCTGAACGTGTGGGGGTATATTAGGGAATTTCTTATTTTCTGCGAATTCGCAAATAGATGAGTCGCTCGTTGTTAAGTGCTAATAATGAGCATGTAATATTTCGCTGTGGCTTGAAAATATATACATACATTTTTTTTTTTATATACGAGTATTCTTAGGTGTAATAAATCAAAGCGTTCGCAAAAAGTAATTAAAACGTAGACCAGTGTTATCGAGAAAGAATATTCTATAAGTATTAAGGGGGTATTTATGGTATAACGAGAGGTGGCAGTGGCAGATAGAGTATTGATATGTATCACTTCATAATATTTTTATTTCTTGTTTCTTTTAAATTTGAAATCCGCACATGTTAACTTTTTTTTTTTTTCAGGTAAAATTTGTTCCATGGCGACACATTGGTTTATTTGAATCATATTCTCGTAAGTGGCTGTGACGTCACTAAGATATATTGTAAAATGTATCTTGGTTCAATAATTGTCTTTTCCCAAGCATAAATCATAAACAAAGCTTTTGCATTTAATTTATCAAAATATTCGTAGTTCACTGAAAATGGTTCTTAATCAGTGTGTCAAGACTATTCAAATTTCTGTGAAGAAGTTTTGCAGAATGCATTCAAATTTATTCTTTCCGAGGGCTTCTATAATGCTCCAGTCCATGATAACGAATCGAAAGCTGAAACTAAACTGACTGCTATTTATTACTCTTCAATGTAAGTGTTCTGTAACAAAGGTTAACCGTGTTATCTACCGCAAATGTGCCTACGATTTTTTGATATTAGTCCATCATAAAGCCTAAAATTAAGGCAACGAGTAATGCTTCAGCTTGCAGACGAATCGAACTTGTTTATGTTTCGTTTCTTTATTCTTAAAACAGACTTCATTCACGCAAGAATGAAATTTTCCTTAAAGTAAACGGATCGTGAAACGAATCTTAGATACAAAATCGACAAAAAGAAACCCCCTAAAAAGCATTAAACAATCATTTATTTATGCATAAAAAAGTACCTTTATTTATTTATTTATTTTTATTTTTTTTATTTAATTTTTTTTTTTTTACTACGGCTACCGAACACAATGAAAATGTTTTTTGTTTTTTTTTTATTTCTAACTCAAATACACACACTAACGCACACAGAGAAAACCCCAGGGGTGGTTGGTTGAACACAAATGAGAATCAAAATCGCCCTTTTCATCTTTGTACGAATATACATATGTATACGTATTTGCGACGACGAGGTCAATGACTTCCGACAACAACGCCAAGCTGAGGACTTCGAAAAAGATAGGGGAGAATGCTCTTGCAAGAGAAACAGAGCGAGATAGAGGAAGAGAGAAAATGCATCCCAATCCCAGAAAACTACCCTCTCTAGAGCAGACTGGCTAAACCACGCAAGAGTGGGTTGAATGGCGTTGCAGGCGAAAGCGGATAAATTTCCTTGTTTTCAGTCAAGGGTATAAGATTTTTTTTTATCCTCCTGTTGTCCTCTTTTTTTTCTCTCAACTTCACTGTGGCGTACATTTAGAAAATTTTTCTGTTCTGGTTCTGAATGATGATGATTTTCTTTCAATTGAAAGCTATAGTCAACGCTCATACTTTCATATCTATGTACTTACTCAAGTATGTGTGTATGAAAAAGGAGAAAGGAAAACAAAATAAAACTTTTATAGTAACGTAGTATAGCGTAGTATTCTCTAATATATAGTAGGTCTAGGTACTACTACTGATGTGAATTGAATAGTATCTGCACTATTCCGTTTTGATGAAATGTTTTTTTTTTTAGATTGGTCCTTTTCATCTTTTCTCTCTCTCTATCTTTCCAGTTATTCGTTGCTTTTCTTGATATTTAATCTCTTTTCTTGCACTTTTAAACATACGACTGCGGCGAAAGTATTTCCTTGTAATATTTTTCGTTTTGTAAATGATTCACATTTTAGAAAAATCAATAAAAAAAGAGTAGGGTAAAGGCACTAGTAGCCGGACAGTTAACACAAATCTTTACTTTGACTTCTTATTTTTTAAGTATTAAAGCTTCAGTGAAAAGGTTTGGATATATAACTAATGTAGATAATTTTTAAAAAGATAGTAAAACTCCTCAAACATATTTATTATTGTGGATTGTTGTTTTATTAATTCTTAAAAAAAGTTCAGTTTGCGCTAGTATCCGGACAGTAATATTTAGTGTCCGGACGTTTTAGTTTCAGAAGCCGGACACCAAAATTTCATATCAACTTTAAACGTTTTCTTTTTGATTAATGAAATATTTTATTTAGTTTAATACGAAAAAAAAGAGATTTATTCATCATCTTTTTAAAAGGTGTTTCCCTTTTCGAGTCCTTAATTATTTTTTGCACCGTATTAAGGAGGTCATCAGTCTTTAAGGGAAGCCCACATTTGCACAAATTGGTGCACCACTCAGCAATTTTACTTTCTTCTACAGGTGTTAAGTAAGGATCTGGCTCGTATTTTGTTGCCTTTTCACCAATTCGCCTTTTAACTTTTAGTTGGTCATGAAGAGTTGATTGACACAGATCATATTTGGCAGCAACTTTTTTTAAACTCAAATTATTTGTCCGAATATCTTCTAAAGCCCGTGTTAAACTGCTTTCCTCCATTCTTAAGTAATTTATTATGACATTTTTAACGTTTACATATTTTAATGCGTAAAAAAGACTATGGTCCGGATACTAAACCTAATTTTTCAGTACCCGGATAGCCGATTTCCGCATACTGAAATTTTTAAAGAAACATGCAATATTCTTTATTTAAATTAAGTAAAATACACATAGGTATCGTTTAAAAGTATTAAAACATGAATTTAAAATTTGCATTAAAGTTTCAATACCCGGACACACTGTCCGGAAACTAAAATCAGTATAAAATTTGGGCTCCAGTATCCAGACACCAAATAATTTGTAAGAATTTAACAATTTCTTCACTTTTTTTTTAATTGAACACAGAAATTATTTATATTTAATTAAAATTAAACCTAATTTGATGTGCAAATGCAATAAATAATGTTTAAAATACTTCCATTTTGAAAATAGCGCCACTATTTTTTTAGAGAAAAAACGCACTTAGCTGCACACTTCACGACTACCTCGTACTAACTGATGCGTATTTCGCAAACCAGTTATCGCATCTATTGGAAACTACGTGTGTGTATGAAAGAAACATAGAGGTTTGTTTTTTATTATGTATTTTTACACTAAAATTGGAAAATTATCTTATTTTTTGACAATAAACGACGAAGTGTCCGGATACTAGCACTGTCCGGATACTAGTGCCTCTACCCTACCTACATAGTTTTTGTTTTCACCGTTGATGATCCTTATTCCCGTGGTACCCGTGGCTCAATGGTAAGTGCCCTGCTAAGCAAGTGGACACAGGTTCGAGCCTCAATTAAATAAAATAAAAACTCTTTGCGGCATTAGCTCTCGACAGACAATGAAAAACCTGTGTCATGAAAAAGCTTCTTTGTAGGTAATTTCCAAACGTGCGAAGAATGTAACAGGCACAATATGAATAAGTTTGATGTCCGCGCTAGGTCGCCCTATTGCGCACTGATGCGTTCGATGTCCACCAGTGCTACACTCAAAACACACTGAATTATGTACTGCCATTCTGTTGTGCTGATGTGATCGAGAGCAATTTATGCACATGTTTTGTGCTGTAAAATATGAATAAAACTAAAACTAAAGACGAAAAATATTAACTTGCAAAATAGCTCTACTAGTAAAAATCAAAGAGCCACAGTTTTCAGGGCAACATATTTGCGTTCGATGTTAAACCGGGGTTGCTGGCCTTGGAAATACACTGACATTATTCAGGGCGCCCTAGGACTGGGGACATCGAACAAATATAATAGTTGCGAGAAGCAAAGCCCTGGCTCTCTATGAACTATCGCACAAATTTAATTTTTTATTTTGTATCCTTATTTCTTACATTTTTCTTTAAAGTCTTCGTTGAGAATGTAGAAACAGAAAATGTCAACCGCAGATTCTAATTCAACAGAATTAAGACATGACATTTACCAAGCTGTCAGATGTGCTGTTCGCGGATTTTCTGTATTTTTGTTTGGATCGTACTCCTGCTCTTCGGATGTTTAAAAAGTGGTTTGGCAGATTTCGAAATGTTTCGCTCTGGACGGCCTTCCGGCAATGATGATGACGTTGTATTTTCAGGGTCGATACATGGGTGCTCTTTCTACATATGTTCATATATCTAATCCACAACTTTGTATATCACGTATTAGGGCATAGTTCTCTGGTTAAATTTATTTGCATCTGTATACCTGTGAAAAATAAAATTAAAGGAGTTTGTTAATCATGAGAAAACAATTACATCTATAGGTAAAGAAGGATGATGGTTATAGAATTGATTAATTAAAGGTTTTTTTTTTTAACCTATTGAAATTAATTTTTACATCAGGCACGAAGTCCATCGCTTTTGTGGTTTTTTCTTTCAGTTTCTTTCCTTTCCCTTTTTAATTCCTGTCCCATTTCAAAACACATCTTATTTCCTTAATATTTATGTATTAACTAGTAGTTCACCCGCGGCTTCGCACGCGTTAAATACATACTAAGGTTTATACTAAGTCGCTAGAAATCTTCTGTCCCTGTGAAATTTTCAGAGCTAAAAGGTAGCAAAAAGTATCACCATTCCAATATTGAATTTTTGAAATCGGTCGAGAATTACTCGCAACAGAAGCCAGAATTCGACCAAAGAAAAATATATGAAAAAACAGTACCCTTGCGCAACTCGGCAAAACAAAAACATCAGACGATCACGAACCGATGTGCCGCTGGCTACAGTTGCGCACACTATAAATCTGCAAACTTTAACAGTCTGTATCTTGGCCCGTATTAATAATTTTGAAAAACGGTGAAACAAGTATTTCTTTATTTTTATTGTAGAATTTTGTACGGTCTATAATTCTAACCAGTTTTCTATTTTTTTTTTTCTTTTTTCTTTAAAACAATCAGTCGTGACGTCTAAAGGCCTTCAACCCTTAACTTGTAACTTTTCTAACCTACAAAAGTAAATGACAAAATTTTTTAAATGAGGGTAACTTTTTTTCCGATATCCAATTTTAACAAAACATAACCTATATGCTGCTCCAAATTATGCTCTGTCCACCTGTGAAACTACATGAAAATCCGTTAAGTAGTTTCAGAGATGTGCGCGAACAAACAAACAGACAGACAGACAGAGAAGAATTCTTAAAATCGCTAATTTGTGTTCTATTACTCTTCTTTAGTCACCCCCTTTCTTTTGTATTAGTTTTTCTTCAATGTACAGGCACACCGGGTTCTACTAATTTATTATATGTATTGATACATAATTGTAAAATTACTGAAGCTACTACAAGGAACTGAAAGTAGAAAGCTCAATATGTTTTTTCAACTGAACCATAGGAGGCACTTACAATAATATTCACATGCCTGAATTTATTAGATGCGCACTTTAATACCGAAATACTTCTGCGTGTTTTATTAGTCAAGATATTTATTTTCTAAGAATTTTATGTCCTCAGAAGTATGTTTGAAATATGCTCTATTTATTGTTTTAATTTACAGTTGACATAAAAACTTCATTAAACATTTTTATTCATGATGTTATGATAACGTTCGTGATATGAAATAATTTTTACTACCACATTAAAAAGGAAATCAACATTGAAAAGGAAATATAGGTCGGTCGGTCGGTCTTATCCGCATACTTAGACTTAATTCATGACAATAGGCATGTACATATTCTATGTGTGGACTGGTGTGTGTGTTTGTGGTGTTTTTTTTTAATCTCTTATTTATTTTTGCCTTTCAGAGGGGGGAGGTTTTACGACTTACCCGTGTGGAGCACAGTAGTGTAACTAGCTTGAATTTAATTAAATGTCCTAGTTATTTATGTTTGGGAAATTTTAAGAGTTGTGATTTTAATTGAAACTATACTTTTAATGTTTACTTAAAGACGAACAAAGTTACTGACCCCGATAATTGCATTTGCATATCTAGTTTTTTCGGACAATGTACCTATACGGCTTTTCAAAAATGATCTCCAAATATCAAACTATCTTTCAGTTTCTTCCAGTTGTGCCAATGCCGGCCATCTTGCAGCACGAATAGATTATTTTTAAGTTTTATTAGGTTTTCATATCTTAAGAAAAACATTTACGAAGCTTAACCTGTCAAACCTGTAATACATATTATCCGTTTTTAAATTAGACGTTTCTTTCAACGAATTTTGAGAAAAAATAAAAATAAAACGTTGACTTAGCAGGTGTTAAGGACCGTATTGATATGCACAGGTAACTCGCAGTAGCTCGTGGAACTCGTTTACCAGCTTATGTTATTTGCGATTGCCCTACGAAACTCAAACTGTGCTCCTTATCGCTATCTCAAATATAAATGCTCTTTCTTTAAACAATTGCATGCTGGGAACAAAAACTTACTACGTTTAAATATTTCTTTCAAAATATCCGCCCATCAAAGGTCCATGAACCGAGAATCCAAGACAATCCAAAAAAAAAAACTTAGAAATACATACCTAGCCGTCTCATTTTGTTCTTCCTTTTTTTTTGTCGTATGTCTTGTGATACCTTGGTTTTATTTTCCATATTTGCTTTTGTTTCTGTTGTTGTTGTTGTTGTTGTTGTTGTGTCTAGAGAGATATATCACATCTTTTAGCACACCATATATACATAACACCGCGTCCTAGTCGTAACTTAAGTGCGCCTGCCGGCACGGTATTATGGTGATCAAGGTGCGGCGGGCATTTCGGCATTTTCAAATTCCAAATGACAAGCATTTTATTCCCGCCAAACAAACGCATGTAAGACCAAGCTCAAGAACAGCATCAAAATAAACACACACAAAATGAGGGACAAAATAGAAGAAAAATAAAAGTAAAAATACTGATTCAGATAAGATCTGAAACACAGCATCTAAGCTATAACAACGCGAGCTGACTGTTGGCAACAACAAAAACTGTGATCCCTACGCTTCCTCCTTGTACTCCTATAACTCTTGGAATCCCTTTTCGGTCGCAATGATTTGGGGGAAAACGGTTCAAGGTTATTAATTTAACGCTTCTTATCGGGTCCTAATCTTGCTGGTGCCAAAAACCAAACAAACAGTTTTTTACTTGACGTTCAAAATATGTTTTGTTTTTGTTGTTATTATTTTTTGTGACATGTTGGTTAGCTTCGCCTTTAACAGCTCTGCTTCTCCATTGATGCGTTTCTTTTGCGTAGTTGCTTGACCTTCTTTGTGCTCTTGGTCGTGTGAACACCAAGCAGCACACAGCCCAAAGATCTCCTCCTATATTTTTTTTTAAGAGTATGGACCAACTTGTTTGCGATGTCTACATTCGACAAGTGGAGAGGGTCGCGCAAAAAACTGTTTTGATTTTTGGGTTTGGTAAACTGTGCTGCTCGTTCTCTGTTGCGTTGTTGATGCTTAACGAAATGCGAATATTAGAGGCAAGGCATGTGAACGAAGAGCAAAATTGTAGGTCAATAACCTTTTGGCAACGGCGGGCGGTAGTGTCGGCTTAAACAAAAGCGAAAAAAACTTGAAAGAACGGTAGACAAAATAAAAAAAGGGTAGAAAAAAGTGTCCTTTTCTTGTTGCATTTCGAAACTGGAAATCATTAGAAAAAAAACAAAACATTAGGGTAGTTTACAAATTAATGAGTAAGTTAGAGGGACATCTCGAAAATATTTACTATGTAGATAGCATTTTTTCCTTTCTTATTCTTAGTTTTGCCTTCAATGAAGACTTGCAACTAAGTATCACACTTATAGATTATAACTGCTCCTACACCATACATCAAGTCATTTCTATGATTTGGTCAGACGAGTGTATGCCTGAAGAATGGAGTCTCAATATCGTTTGCTCGATTCACAAAAAACCAGACCTCCTCAACTGCGCCAAAAAGCGGATCCTTAGTCGTTTCGAGAAAAAAATTCTTTGTGAGTTATTCGGTTCCGTTTGCGTAGACATGCCTTGAAGGCTTAAATTCAACAACAAATCTGTACAACGACGTCAAACTGGAAAACACCGCTTCGTTTGAGATGACTAGGACATGTAGAGCGCTCCGGCTTCTACGGGCCGAATCTTACTCTGAGGGAGAACGCAGAAGAGGAAGATCTCGTTATACACATAGTAGAAGGGGACCTCAATCAACTTGGAGTGTGCAACTGAAGGCGCATGGCGGCTCAGGCTCACCCTTAACTGTAGCGCCACCTAAGTAAACAAAATTATAAAACCTGCTTTACAGGTGCTTAAAAAGGAAACACCACAAAGCTTACAAGCCCGCAGTAATTCAAATGTTGTTGAAAAATCCATATCCAAGGGCAACCTACACAATTTTAGTAGCTCAGCATTATTGAACACAGCTCGAGGTGTCAAATTATAAAATAGTTAAAGTGTATCTTCACTAGAAATGCCACGAATATTCGGCTACTATTCGGTATTCGGTTACTTTTTCTACTATTCGGTATTCGGTCGAATATTGCAAATCATGAAAAAAAACGCATAATAAATATTATATTACTCACAAAAATTTGTATTTTAACAAAAAATCAGCAAATGGTGCCATTTTGTAAAGTTTTTCGCGAACAAACAGTGATATTTTTTAAAGATATACCCACTATAAGTAACACAATTTGATGTTACAATCAACAAATAATGCGTGTTGTGACACGACCTAGTTACTCGCAAATGAAACAAATACGCCCATGGCATAGTTACCGCACGCAGTTCAATGATGCAGGTCAGAACATATCACCCGCGAAATGTATTAAGTGTCACCGAATATTCGGCCGAGAGCCTGGCCGAATAATCGGTATTCTGTATTCGACAAAATCACTATTCGTGGCATCTCTAATCTTCACTATACGGATGAGAACCTTAAAGTAATGCAAATCTGAAACGATCTACATATGCTTGTTTGTACGTAAACACGTTACTTCATAACTCAAACAACGAAATCATTTTGTTATACAATAGGTAGGTAGTGGTAGTCCCCACAGAGTGCATAGGCTACTATTTATTCCGAAAATGCTTCCCTAGAGAAGAAAGATAAAACAAACTCCCCTAAGGGAAAACAAAATCTAAAATAATTTCCACTCATCGAATAGGTACCGAGCATACCACTGCAGCCGGTGAGGAACCATTGTTGGTTAGCTTGTAAGAGTAACAAACGCTTGCGCTAAAACTGCGTTTACGTAATTTACATACATATATACATAAGTATGTGTCGTATGTCAAATTTATTATTTCTATAATGTCTAATGTAAGCCTTAAGCTAATTTTATTCGATATTATATAGCAAACCTCTAAGCCCGGTATTCTTTATATTTTTTTTCGTTAAGTACTCAAACATTTCTGCTATCTGTTTAAATCGTCCTGAAAGAATTCGCCCAACGGACAACAATAACAAACAAACAAAAAAAAATTCACAATAGCCCACAGATATTTTTCGCTTTATAATTTATTTATTTTTATTTTTTTCATCAAAGTGAGCCACACCCAATCCACCACTCAAAATCGTAGGCGATGGAAATATCAAATAAGTATCTTACTAGGCCACACAGTATACATATGTATGCATCCGATTACTTGGTTTTCTAATTCTATTGATTTACAGAATTGTAATCTCTTTCACCTCAGATTCAAGAGAAAATAATAATAAACCAAAACAAAACCTATCACACACAACACAGACAATTTTTCGTTACGTTAGAGAAGTCAGGGGTAGGACAAAATGCAAAAAGAATAAAACAAAACAAACAAGTGAATGACCGCCAACCGCAATATCACTTCAGGGTGGCTACATGTTCTTTTTCTTTTTTTTGCTTTTTCTCGTTTTGTTTTGATTGGCTTTTTTTTTTTTGCATTTTGTGCTTATAATTCTTTATGTACGGACAGGCCAGCGACAGGTAATAAAGCAGCCGTTTGGTCTCTTAAAATGATTTCAGGTAATTTTGCAGAGCTTTAAGTTTTATTTTTTTTTTTTGTTTATTTAGAAGAGATTGGATTGTGAAGAGAATTTTTTAAAGGGAGCATCACTGCATCAGTATCATTCAGTGTTGCCGTAGATACATATAAGAAAGAGAATGTGTTAAGTTATGGATTTAGTGCAACTTTCAAACTAAATGCCAATCATTCATACAATGTCAAACTTTGCCAACTGAAAAACGACATGTATAGCTTCGAAATAGGAATACGTATGTACATATTTCATATGTTTTATCGAACCGATTTAAATAAGCTTCATTAATACCAAGGGGACAAAAAATCACTCGAATCATTTTTCGCTCAAAATGGCTTTAAATAGAGTCCATGCCTCTACCAGAATTTGGATGATTATAGTCTTTTACAATGTCATCATAGTTGTTCAAGAAAGGGCTTTACTAGGGTAACGGCACTAGTGGTCGGCCACTCTCTAGTGGTCGGCCACTTTAACACTTTTCTTCATGTAATATAAATACCGTTAGAAATTTTCTTAATGTGAAGATGCAGATACAAGCAGATACATGTTCTACACATCCACCCTCAAAGTTGATATTATTACGCAAATATTGCAGCTGGTAGATACACATCAGTCAGTGCGCATTTGCAAAAGTGTAAAAACGTGGTGATTTCTTGTTTTTTTTTAGTAGTGCGTATTTACAAAAGTGTTCATTTATGCTACAATTTGTTTGGAAGATAACATTTTAATGAATTTGTATTGTTCTTAAAAGCATAAGGTATGTATTTAGTGGTGCAAAGATTACAAAATATTAATATCAGTGTAAATAATGGGGTGGCCGACTACTAGCACCCAATTTAATGCGAATTTCAGTCCTCGGCCTGGGATGGCCGAGCACTAAAGAAATGCACTAAAGCTTAAATTTATCTTTTGACGTACAATATTGAAAGTTTATTAATGAATTGCTCTGCTTTCACCGTTAAGCAAACAAATGTTTGAGAAATTTTAGTGCTCGGCCAGGTACTAAAGTTGTCGGCGTACTGCCGGCCGATTATTGAAATTACGAAGCTAGTGTTCGGCCGCTGAAGCTTATTGCGATTGATATCGGCCTATTCGTCTTATTTACTTCGATTTCAAATTTATAAGACTGCTGCTGAAGTGATTTTGGAGTTGTCCTCAAAATTTCGTGAATGCGGACTGAGTCCTGATGACATAGTTAAACTTATAACTGAAGCATCGACCATGCCAAATGTATCATCTTGCTCTCCAAAAACATATCTGACGAAGAATTGGCCCGCATCCTAGAGGAGGCATTTAATATTTTAGGAGAGCAAGTTCATTAGCTGGAAGATCTAGTAGGCTTTCGAGAAGATTTGGCCCGCAACCCGGAAAAATCATCTAATGTTCCAGAAGTTCAACATCATATGCCAGCAGAGCCAATAGGCGATCCAAAGGAAATCATTCCTGCTCATAAGGAGTTAACCCACACCTTAGAAGAACATATACAAGGAGAACCAAACTGCATTCCAGAAGAAAGACCTGACAATGAAGAGGAGGAAAATGCCATATCAACAATCTGGCTTTTGAACGTTACACTAGGTGATATTGAAATACCATCAGGTATCTTTGATATAGACAACGAAGGAATATTACACATAGCTGAAACGACAACAAATCGAAAAAAAGATTTAGATGTCACTGTAACTTCATCACCAAGCGCACGGTCAGACGTATCACATGCACTAGTGACCCACCTATTTTATCCCGAACCAATTGGCTTTGAAAGCAAGAGGAAATCCAAAGACTCTACAAGATCTCCAAGTGCTATATCCACACAAGGTTTGAGGCAAATTTTTTTGAACAAAAAGCGGAAAAAACAACTGGAACAGGAAGCTCTATTACAGCGGAAGAAAGAACGTCTGGCCAAGAAGCTTCTTAAACAGAAACAACGTAGAGGGAAGTTGAAAAGACTAAAAATAATAAAATATTATTAATTAAATGTTTTGCTTTCAAATAAACCCTTAAATGATCATTGAATATGTTCTTTTCCATTGAATGATTGGACCTGGCCGACCACTAGAACTTTTATGGCCGACCACTAAAATTTGGCGGCCGACCACTAGCGCAATATGACTTTTTTCATTAATTTGGTAGTTTCTTGAAAACAGTGAGAGTTTAATTAAAAATTCTCTTTTTTATCTATTAATATTTGTTTCGACATTCAATAAAATTTTGTTTAAACATTTTCCATCAAATACTTTAGTAACTGGAGAAGAGCAAAGTGAAAAAAAAAAGTTAGGTGGCCGACGACTAGAGCCGTTACCCTACATAATTGCTTTCTTTGCCCGAAGAAACAGCGATTGATTTCTGCGCCGGTGCCATTTAGCGAATTCATCACGGAGCAGGTAGGCATAGTCGTTGACTACTTCAAAAGTTGTAGATGTCTATTATGGCGTTTTGCTCGAGTCATTAGTGAGAGGCGTTCGTTTTTGAACTTCGTAACGCATCATTGACAGCTCACTGTGTTCTCCCAATTATGTTAATATCGAGAATGAGACCTCAATGGAGCACTAACATTCTCTACCGTCATCCTGCACAACAGACGAGTTTGACAGGGACGTTCAAACTTGAGACAGCTTTCTACAGCTGGTCTCTATTAACGACGCGTCTCAGACGCGTGTCGATTAGTATCGATTTGAAATTGCTGTCTTCTCGATGATCTGTCAATCATGAACTTTCCTGGCCTAAAACCACACTGATCTAATCTGATTATTTACACAGGGTTTAAGAAGTTCACACAATTTAGCCGACGAAATTTTGTTCATGTTCAGGAGACTAACGCATCTGATGGTATAGTTTAGTTTAGAGGATCATATTTCTTCAGGATTGTCCATACTTTCGTCCGACCGTACTTTGATGTATGCAACCTACTTACTAGGTCATCTACGACTACATTCAAAGTTCAGCTGGTAGTCAATCTGCTCCTTGTTGGGCTTCAGTTTTAAAATTACTACCTTCACTTCGTCACGGTGGTGTCGGAAGAAAGTGTGGCGTGTTTTCGCCCCAGTTGAAAAGTTCACAAAGGACTGGACAGTCTAAAATCTGTACACTTGTGTGTTTTATCATTGTTCATATTTTTTTTTTTTTAATTTGTCATACAGATATTTGAAGTGCAACAGTTCATAAGAAACATTAAATCATCAGTGAGAATCGACTATAAACATTTTATTTGCATAAATCTAAACTTTTTAAACATACCGCACTCAATTACAAGTGACTATTTCCCAATTGTTAGAAACCTTTTTTCAAAAATTATGATAAAATGATTAAAATGATGAGAACTCACAAAAATATACACACAGGCTGCGGGATGGAATTGACTTCACAAATAGTCTACACTGTTAAACAAAAGGTGGATTTTTTATTTATCCATGAAATAATTTTATATCTAACAAATAAAAACAAACAAAATATTATAAAACCTAAACACAACCACACAAATATAATTCCATGGTTTCGAGTGTGTTGCGTGAAGTTTTATTGCCCAGTCCCGGCCGGCATGACAGAATGATGCAGACGATTACGGTCGTTTTGGTGTTTATAGTATCAAAACCTATTGACATTTTAAAAAAGAAAAAGACTTAAATATTCTTTGGAGTCTTATAGCAAACTTGCAACGCACGCATGAATATCCGCTGAAAATAAAAAATAAAAAATTCCAAGAATTTAGGTTAGATTTCTCCACAATTGATGAAAGAAAGAAAACAAAGGGATAAAGAGTTTGCGTATAAAAAAAAAGTTAACTCTAGAAAAGGGGCGTAAGAGCTGTATGTACTAGCTCCCATTTGTATGCCTTAATTGGGATTGCTATTTCAAGGGTTTCTCTAAATTGATTTCTTGCGAAAAATTAAAAATATATTGTTTCCTTTTTAAATGCAAAGTTTCTGCTATGTATGTTATAAATTTACAATACAATAACAAATAATGATTAAGCATAAGAGTTATTCATTCATATAATGATGTTTCGAATATGCATATTTTTAAAAATTGGCTGTCAATAAAATGCATGGTGTTGGTTCACTTTTATTTCTCACTGTGTGCACAGCACTGAAAACAAAATAAATAAATAAATCGAGCAGTCCAAAGTTGTAAGAACCCGGCGAATCAAAAATTAACTGCTTCGCTCTCCCCGCCGATGTTGTTATCGACTTAAGTGTTACTGTCCGACACGATAGTGATGTATTATGCAGAGTTGTATGTATTGATATGGTGCAACGGCTAAATAAAGAGAATTATCGTGCTCGTTTGATTTTGGCGGTAGATTAATTAGAGAGAAGAGGAACTACTCGCTATCGGTGGGTTGTCCTTGTCATGTCTTCTTGCCCTAATCCTTTACTACTTTATGAATATTTTATCAATGAATATTTCTGAATTTAATTTAGGTACTTCACTATCTTTAATTATTTACAAAAAAAAAAAAGTTTGATCTGATTTCTGTTTGGTGGGTTCGTAGAACAGATGACACATTCATTCATAAAAATTCGAAGTTTAATAACAACATTGCATTCATTCTGTTGGATACGTTCTCAATATTGATTTTGTTTTTTTTTTCTCGAAAAAGTCAACAGTTTTCAAATGAGTATTGTGCCTTAAGCACTTTGCTCTTTTAATTAAAATGAAAACATAAACAATGCAATTTATTGAGTGCGATAAAGCGACAGTTAAAATTTGCATTCAAATTCTGAACGAAATCATTAAAATGTTTTGCATTGATTTTTAATTTTATTTTTTTCAAACACTTTGACTGATCAATTTGCGAATGTTTGATTTGTTTGTTATATAAGTATTTAATATATAACATGTGTATATTCATGTGAACAACTCACATGAAAAAAACAAATCCAATATTACTGAAAAAGGCAACCATTGAAGCAAGCCGCAAGGAAGATTTGAAAACTAAAAATACAATATAGTTTCCAAATTTGACAAAATTACCTTATAAATCTACCAGATACTGGCCCTGAACTCCTCTCATGCTTTTTGCTGCATATGTACATATTTGTCAACAGCTCGTCAGTATAAAAAACAAACATTATTACAAGCTCTTACAACTACCATACTCTGTAGGCTGTAGACTCGTAGATTTATCATCGCAATGAATATTCTTAGAAGAAATTATCTTTAAATTTCTGTAAGGTTTCAGACAACAGGGTTCCACAAGAGACATGATAATTTGTCAGAAAAATGAATTGATTCATTCATCGACACTGTGAATGTAGAGTGCAGTGGAGCATTGGTAACATCTTCTTAAAATGAACTTTCCCGGGTGCACTTTTATAATCTCAGTCCTCCCTCCGATCTAAAATTATTGAGTTTTGGGGCCAACGGATGAAAGTCTGAAAGTGGTAATGCCGATCTTTATCACATTAACTGTGCAAACCATTTTTTTTTTTTTTTTGCAATCCAGAATTTATGAATTCAAATTAAATATCTCTTCGAAAATAAAAGTCAACACGGGTTAAAAAAAAAGGAGCAACAAATAACTCGAATAAGAAAGGAAGAAACATAAGTATTATCACCCAATTACCTTATGGAAACCCATTTTAATAGCAAAAAATAACAAACTTCAGTAGGAAAAGAACATTTTTTTTTTCGGTAAACTTATGCCATTGGGTACGACAAAAACACACCACTCCACCATTATCTTCATCATCGTCATCAACAACAGCTACACATATCATACATCCAAAGGGAATTAAACAAGGTACTTTTATGACACGTTTATATGGTGATTAAGCCAAGTATGGCCCGAAAGAGGCTTCTTATTCCCTTCAAGACTGTTAATAGGTCGAGCAAAACAAAGAGGGTGACTGAAAAGTAAAACTGTTCTGAAAGTGGAACAAATTCGCATTTGTATGCCGTGTGCTATTTTTAAACGGGCCTCGCTATCCTTTAATTTTTATTGAAGTATGTATTGAACATACACACTTATGTACTTGATTTAAGGAACATTGAATATTATATGGGTTGTAACTTAAAGTTGACGATTCCCTTATTCAATTAATATTTCTAATATATAATGCATTTGATATAACATTTCCATATTAACTCATATTGGTACCTATTGGTATAGGTCGATATTTTTAAAGCCGAAAACATCAAAAAATTGGAGAATTTATTCTCCTGTAATTGCTTCTCGTTGGCTGAATTTAATTAGCTCTTCATTCTCAAGGTCATTAAGTATTAGTAGACCATTCCGGTGAAACTACTTTTCATCTGAAAAGACATTTTTCGATGGTTTTATAACTGTATGACCTATTCGCTTTACCAAGGGGGTATTTATTTTCTTGTGGTAAAAAGCACTATTTTGTGTTAAAACTGTAAAACCTGCAAAAACTTGAAAATTTTTTGAAAACATCCGCCTCGTAAGTCGACAGGTCAGTCAATTTTAACGACATCGATAGTGAATTTCGCGTTATACCACCGTCTGTGTATCACAAACACTTGTGATAATTTTATCCCCACCTCATCTTCTGAGGGTTGAATAATAGTACAACACCAACCACACGCCACAATAGGGTGTACATTTGTGTTTCACTTTATTTCTATTGCTATCTGTACTTCCTTTCTCTTCCTTTACGCCTCTCTCTATTTCTTTTTGATTATTTTGATTGTTTTTGTGTTTACTGTCTGCCTTTTGATTCGTATTTAGTTTTTCTCCCTCTACATTTCATGATATTCTTCTCTATGCGAAAACTATCAAAACTACGCAAAAAATTGCCGCGCATGTGTTAGCTTTTATTTTTACACATAAAGAAGAAGAAAAAAAAAGCAGAAAGAGAACGAAGTAAGAAAAAAAAAATATACACAAAAGCTGGAATTTGTTATTAATGAATTGTTTTAAATTTTTGACAAAAGACTGCTTGAGGCTAATTTAATGATAGTTGGAGTAGCAGTTTTTTTTTTATATTAATATTCAAAATTAAATTAAGTAGAAAGGAAAATGGAAGAGATTAATTTAGAGTTTTAGGAAAGAAGAAAGAGGGGGTGGGAACATCTTTTTTTTTTTTTTCATTCGAAACTACGCATTATCTGCAAAAGAAAAAAAGGTGGATAAGAAACAAAATGCATTGTAAACAGATAATATGTTATTCAGCTATTTAAAATTTTTGACCATTCTTCCTGTAAAGTAAGACTCAGAAACTCAGAAACTTTCAAAATACAGAACATTAAGGGGGGTTTCTACTTTTTATGTTAAAAAGTAGACAATTCTTAGGAAAATAACTATTAAAGAAGGAAGAAGAAAAATATATAAAGGAAATTACTAATTCCGTAATCTTTAAATGTGTGTGCATGATATACCTACATAGGTAGCCTTAAATAAAAAACAAAAATATAAACATTTTTGTGTGAGTACAGTTTTTACATTATAAAAACTTGTTTATATATTTTTGCATTTTAAGTCTACTCAATTGCATAATTTTGGAATCGTAATTCCGCACTCCCTTACTTGGAAAAAATAAAGTTCCGAGAAAAACGCGCTTAAAGTTTCTTCCAACATTCTTATGGATCCTGATCTGATCTTGATTGGATCACGGGGATAATAAAACAACTTAGATCATTTTGCTTCTTAAATATAGAAGGTGGCAACCTTTTCCTTAACAAAAATGTATGTCATCTGTCAATTATCCGTTTTTTAAGGAGGAACAAGAAGGTTGTTACCCTTCTCTTATATTCTGAAGAGAACTTTGTCAATACAGATCAGTGCTACCAATATTTAGGACAGCAAATGCCATCTAGTTATAAGAACTAGGACTAATTTCTAGATCAAGGGAATTTATCTTGATCAAAAGCAAAATCTCGTGTTATTGTTGAAATAAATGCAAACAAATGATCTATATAAATCATGGCTGATAATAAAAAACGGCTGGCTAATTTCTTACCACGTATTTTAAGACTTCAATCTTTTCAGATATGCAATACAAAGTAGAAACTCCCACTAACAAATTCACACACGTTGGGCAAACAGAAACTCTATCTTTTCTTCAAGATTTATGCGAGCTAAAAATTTTAAACTAAGAAAATAAAAAACCCGGAAACCGTGACTTAGTAGTTGGTGCGTTGTACTGCTAAGCGAGCGGCCACAAGTCTGAGCTTCATCAAAACAACCATATAATTATTCGCGGCAGGCAATGACAAACCTCTGCAAGTACATATAATCTGTTATGAAAAAGCTTCTCAATTGGCCGTTTAGAGTCCGCATTCTATTCGTGTGAAAAATATCACAAGTTACGAGAAGCTAAGCCCTGTGCTCGCTTTGAGCTGTCGTGCCAAATATTTGTACATATTTGTTATAACAGACTTTCAGAAAGATGAGAATTACAGCTTATCTAATAGTTTGGAAATGTTAACTCATTTAAATATTTTAATATATTTAAATGAGTTAACATTTCCAAACAAGCATTTCGTGTAACAAACTTTTCGAACAAAAATTAAAGACTTTAAGTTTTCACAAGAAAATCATTCGTATCATTTGTCTAAACACTCTATCGTTTCCTGAAATTGAGGGTAACGCGAACATACCTAATACGTATGTGTATACACCATTATAATGTGAACAAGTTCTGCTGTGAAGCAAGACATCATGTATGTATATTTCGCGGTATTTTTTGTTTTGAAATAGTGATGTATTTAGATATTACAGAGCCAACCTACTTAACACTTAATTCTGTTTTTATGCGAACTTTGCGAATTTCATTTACGCGATTCAAAAACAACGTTGCGTTTTGTTTTTTTTTTGGGCGATTTGATTTGATATAACGCGATTCAAAAAATTCCACTAAAATAATTTTTGTAAGAAAAAACATGTACATGTATGCACCATACATAAAATAGGGGAATTCCCATATTTTTCAAAATGTATATATCTGTAGAAAAATACTGTGAATAGTGAATAGGACGGTGTATCTTCTTTAACGCGGATTTTTTGAGAACGTGCTTATCGCCCAAAAACAGAATTAGTTGTATATTGTTGTGATAAAAACACACTCATCATACCCTATTGGAAAGTGTATGCAAAGAAAAAATAATAATAATAATCCACGCGTAAATATTATCTATATCTATATAGTAGGTATTACGTATATGTAGGTATAATGAAATATTTTCGTTCTCTTCAATCCATTTACAGAAAAGTGTAAACAAAAATTGTATTGCGGAAAGAAAAAAATAGAATAAAAACAACAACAAAACATAATTACAAATCGAGTACAAAACATGCGCGCGCCTCGTGGATTGGTTTTTATTTTGTTCTCTTGAACATATATATGTACATATTTGTATTTGTTTTTATTTTTTGTAATAGCAACTACGATTGTGTGTTTACATTGACATTGTTACATACATATATCTGCGACAATATTCAAGTAATTATGCTTGACTTATTTTTATTTATTACGTTTCAAAATATCCTTCGTTCAATATTTCGCTTGTACGAGATACTTAGGAAAGTTTTTCATCTTTGCTACGTAGTTTAATTAAACAGACAAAAGGAAAGTGTAGGTATTGAAAATAAGGTCGCAGTAGCTATTTTATTATTGTTTTAGATGTACCAGTAACTGGCTTTAAAAATAAATCTAAGGCACCTTCATATGTAGATACATATGTACATATGTACATCCATACGTTATTGAAAAGTTACAAACTAAACTTGAAAAAAAAGAATAGAATCTTCACCTAACCACTTAAATGAATATGGTGCCAGTTGCACTACTTTGTATCTCGATTATTTGATTCAAAACTATCACAGCAACTCTCCACTCGACGTAATAAGCTAATACCGTTTCTGAGAGACCATTGCGTAGGCATACATCTATGACCAGAGGGATTTCCTTGACTGGAGCAGGGATCACAAACAATCTGTTTTATGATATAGAAATATAAAAGGTTGAATCAAACAAGACTTATGTAATTACACTATAAGAATCTGAATGGTTTCATTGACTGTCTTTTATAATAAGCCACTTGAAGATTAATGAAACCTCGTTAGAAATTAAGGGCTTGCGGAGCTGCAACTTTTTTCTTTTTGAAGTGACCTTACCACTGATTTTAAATCCAACAGGTGTTATTTTTAATGTGGTTTATGGTTTACTAGTTCTTACTTTCGTGACCACTTGATAGGTATAATGATATTTTTTTCTTTTGTTTACATGTGTACTAATTTGATTTAAATTTAGTTGGAATATGCCCACTTTAAATTCAAAGCCGGATCTAGAGTTGATCACATTCTGTGGTTGTGCGAGAGAATTGGAAAACATATTAAAATACATCGATGAATGAAAGAGAAACCGCTGAATTAAATCAATTAAAATCGTAAACATGTCATTAAAAAAAAAAAATTGGTGGCTACATTTCTTAGAAGTATACGGTCGCCAAACAAACAAAATCAATAACTTTTCGGCACGCATTTGTCATTGAAAATTCTGAAGAAAAAAATCATTTGTTGGCTTATTGATCATTTCATAAGCTGCCGGCTTATGTAAGCTTTTAGAGTAGACATACCGAAACGCAAACTGGTTTCAGAAACTTCAATTTGAATGAATATACTAAATACTAATTCTAGTAGAAGTGTAATTTGATGATTTGGGCTAACTATTAACTTGCAAATGCAAACATTTATATGACTCAATGCGGGACATCGAATTTACAATACTTTTTTTTTTTTTTTGTATTATTTGATTGCGTCCTAAACTTATAAGAATAAATATCTGTCTACCTAAAAAATTTAGCGGGTCTGCTGATTAATGTCTTCTAAGTTTAAATATGTAGTTGTCACTGCACTTTGTAGCTGTCATGCAAACCTAAACTTTTCATGATCAACTTAAAATTGACCAGTCATAAAATTGCTGGGATTAACATCAAGGACTAGTGTTCTGAAAACTGACTATTCGCAGGGCATTTGATAAGGTTAACCACAATATTGTATTATATTTTACATAAATTGAAGATGTACGGCTTTTCTCGCAAGACGTCCAAAATATACTACATATTTACAAACTACTTTGTCAAAAGATATTCATCTATTTTCCGTCGTACCCCGAATCAATAATATCGGATCTTTTCCGTTTCTCTTGCTCTTGAATTACTTGTGTTATATCGTTCTCTCATTTTATTGTTACAATTCAATTTATTATTCTTTTTTATTTTGCTTTACTTACAAGAATATTATCTAAATTATTTCTCAGCTTATTCTAGTCTTTGATAGTTGGAAGTTTTACAAAAAAGCTCACTTCATTTACCGTGCGATGTTAAGTGGGTTCGTTTGTTATGTCCGTGTTGCAAGTTGAATACCAACTCCCAAGTTAACACCAGGCTGTCAACCACGTGTATCAAAGAAAATGTTTAACACCTTAACATATAAGTTCTAGCAAGTCGCCGCTCGTTACGTTCATTGAAACTGATTACTTCTTTGAACCAGCTTACTATAGGTAGGCCATGTCATCAATCACTGGTTAAAACACTTGCTCTCTGGCATATGGTAGTTTCAGTAAATTCCACTTGCATACATTTAGTGGGATGTAGAACAAATTGACATCATCAACCCCATTTGCCAATTTTATCAACACACATGGTCGGTTACAAGGGTGTGTTTATTTTTACCTGTTTATTCCATATTATTCAAATTATTTTCCTGGAATCAAGAAATACAAACAAACATACAACTTAAGTTGTGTCAAAAATCGTTGTGCCAGATCGTGTCTAGGTCGAAAACTTTATATGTACATAGGTATGTAACCGAGTTTCACTATCAATTTCTTTGTTAACATTTCTGTTCATGAAGATCTTTTCCTAAGGTGTGCATGGTAATTTTTTTTTCAAACTGAGCATTTATATGGACATATATTGGGGCGAATGAATAATGACTTCAGCAGTAAATCGAAACAAATTCAAATCGATTCGTTGTCCTTTTTGTTATACATACAAGTATGTACTTAGCTTATTTCCTATTTGCTCTAAAAAGAAAAAAGAAAGAAGAACAACTTTAACAGACGCCGGTTAAAAGAGACAACAAAAACCGGAATACACATTTATGTTTAATTTCCAGACAGGGGACACGAACAAACACCATTAACATCAATATGTATTATTTATTGGATTTGTAGTTTGTTATGTCATAGCTACTGGGGGCATCATTTTAAATGTTTCTGAATACCTACAGAAGACTCAACAAATCACCTGAAACCTACTCTGTATTTAGAATCTTTATTTACATCTTTTTTCCTATTAAGGTTTGGAATTCTTATTAAGGTTTTTTTTTTTTTTTTTTTCATTTCAGATACATTTAAGCAATGTAAACGCCAAAAATTAAGGAAGAAACAAATCAAAAGAAAGCCAAATAGTGGAAAATTAACAATAAATAAATGTATATTTTGTGGAAAGGAAATATCGCGCAATATTTAGTTTATTTTTTTTTCTTATATTTTTTTTAAATGTTATTTCGATAACAAATTTGTTAGACAAGAAATGAGAAGAGAAAAAATGGATTTGATTTATTCCACGATTGTATTTCGATTTAATTATTGTCCCATACTAAAGAAACGAAAATCTTCTTACAAAGAAAATGTGACGGTGAAATTAAAGCGCCACTCGCTAAAGAATGAAGATTCCATTGACTTGAATAGCACTTCCGATTTGGAGGGAAGTAATCATCAAAAATCAAACGACTCTATATGTTTAATATGTCGGAGACAAAGTGAATGTTCCACGGATACAAATTGCAATTTAATGGCAAATCTTAGACAACAGCAACAGCAGGAAAATGATACAAAAAGCAGTCAAAGTTGTACAAATTGTGTTGCGAAAACAAGTTCAGCAATAATACCATCCGCACCAGCGCAAGCCGCTAAACGGCATGCATTGAAAATTGTCGATCAAAAGAGTCAATCACATTGGAATGCAACTGCTGTCAGCTTCAGTCGGTGTAACAGTAGCAATCCCCCCAGTTGTAGAAATAGTATGCCATCATGTCAGCTACAATCTACGTCATCTTCATCAATCCCTCCTACTGTATCTAAAGCACCATCGTTATCATCAGCACCATCGTCATCATCATCAACAACAAAAATATCATTATCATCACTGTCTCCGATGTGTTCTCCATCGTTATTATTACCATCATTAGTAGCAGCAACAACAACTGAAATGTCATCATCATCATCGGTTTCGTCCTCGTTGTCATCATCAGCACCAGCAACAGCAGCCTCATCCCAACTATCATCAAGAACAAATGCATTGTCGAGTTGCAGTGTCAGTACCTGCATAAACAGCAGCACTAGAAGTAGTACAAGTTTTAGTGGTAGCAGTAAAAGTTGTGCTAATATATTTAAAAATGCGCGCTTAACTAATGCAAGTGTATTAAGAACGTTCGTTTTTTTAACAGTCATATTGAAAAAATGTGTATTCGGAATGTTTGGAACGCGGCGACAACGAATGCCACAAGAGCATGAAATTGATAATCGAGTGTCACACCGGCAGTCGAAACGAAGCAATAATAGTTTTCCGCTACCTAAATATCCGCTGATGTTTATGTTTTTAGCTTTTTCGTTTTTGACATTGATGATGCCAATAACTGCAGGAGCTGAGGTTAGACTACAACGCAATGAGACCGGTAAGTGAATATTTTTAAAATTTGTATTCATTTTTTAAAAGTTTAAATCATAAAATTACGGAAATACATCAAGTTCCTAGAACTTCTGCGAATTCTTTAATTGTACTGTGAAAAGAGACATTTGTGAATGGGATGTGTACGTACTTTTTTATTATTCGCAGTAGTGCAACTGTGACGCAGTTCTGCTGCCTCATACTTACTTTTAGCCCTTGGCAGTCCACTTTTGAGCTTAGTTCTTTAAAAAGAGTTTACAGAAAGATCTTGTAGCTTACAATTGGCATTACTCATGTACTCATTATTTGGCTTTTCATGCCTCTACCTTCATTCCACATACTCTAGCCGGATAACTTTGTATACTCAATCATCTTCAGTTATACTTTTTGTTTAGTATCCTTAGCAGGATCTTTGTTTTAATACAATCACTGGTGGTGTAACAGTATATCGCTGCTTATTTCACGTTTAAAACGATTTCCTACCATTTTGCTTCTATTTTTTTCAACGACATTAATGTGAAGCTGTTTAGGGAACTCAGCTTTCTTTAGTATGGTTTCTCTCTTAGGGACGAAGAAAGATTTTAAGGATGTATTTTTCTGTTGACCGGGTTTAATCTTACGACAATTTGACGCTAATCGTAACAGTTATTTGTTGTAAGAAAAAATCATCATTAAATGCTATATCAATAATAAATAATTAATTAATTTAAGGCAATCATAACAATACATATGTATGTATTATGAAAATATCAGAAAAAAAGCTACATATGTCAACGTCTTCAAAATCAATTATATTTCGTGTGCTATAAACAATACAAATTTCTGATAGGGTGATGGAGCCAGTAGTCGGCCCCTTAACTTTTTTTTTACGTTTAATTTGCTTTTAAAAATCCGTTATTATAATAAAGAATAGAATATTCAGCATTTCTGATTAATTGGAATGTCTTAATTATGAAATTCAAGGAATTTTTAGTGTATTTACTACCTAAAACAAATTATTTACAAAAATGTTAATGAAAACCTCATTTTTGAGTAGTCGGCCCCCTCTACTTCAGAAGTCGGCCAGTTAAGTATTTAGTAGTCGGCCCCAGTTTTTATACAAGACTTTAATTATTTTCACTATTTCACAGGGCGGCCGTCCTTAGAAGAATCACATTAAAAAATGTCTTCTTAGGTCGGCCTCCTCTCTTTTTATTTAAAATAACATTTTTTTTATATTTTTGTTCAATAAACAGTAAAAAGAATCTATAAATAAGATAAATATAATAATATAACGCAGTTACTGTCAATATTTCACTGATTTTAAGACTTTTTTGTAAATCACTTCCACTATTTTTTTACTACTAAAATCCAGACTTTTCACTTCAGACAAGAAGTTGAATCAAAGTGACAATTTTAACGAAGAAACTAGCAGCTGCATTGCAACAACCTTTTGCTCACAGACAGGAAAACCGTTAACCTTTTGGAAAAAAAATTTGCATGGGTGTTTTACAAACGCATTAACTTTAACGCATCATTTTTTGGAGCGGCGGCCGACTACTAGAGGGGGCCGACCTTACATGCCATCACCCTACATAAGGATAATTAAAATGTTTTTTTTTTTTTAAATGTCAAAATATCTGTCATACGTAAAGCTTGTTGTTTTGTTTTCAATTTGAATCGCTTTATAATATTATATTTCGTCCCACAAAGATTTATTGTTCTAACAACGTGGAGGGTTGTTTTTGATATACAAAAAAAAATAAAAAATAATAAAAGTTTTGATATATTTTTACTATTTTAATAGGCCAATGATCCCTACCATATATTTGAATGCATATATTTTCTATAAAATAGTTTTATTTGATTTATGAGCTCTAATGCTTTGAAATTAGCACATTCGAGCTTAAGTGCTTTTGAATAATTTTCAATGCAACAAGTGCAATAATACACAGGGATAGGTTTTACAAAGCTTTCCTTCAGCGCACGTAACTTCAACTAGATTTAAGTCAGTTTTGGTAGCTGCCATGAAGGCACATAACGATTTATATATGGAGCGGTTCATGATCGAGCAACGCTTATTAAATGTGAAAGCCCATAATCGAAATGAGAAAAGTTTAGCAGAAACTAAAAAAAAATGTGTGGAAAATGTGACAGAAACAATGCATTATTTCACAACGCAATCACGATAATAAAACACAATTTTCAATAAATTTGAAAAAATTGCGCAGGAAGTATTTGAAAGGAATGGTCTATGCCAATAAGCATAGAAAATTTCAATAATTAGAATGGTGTCCTGCCAGAAAACCCGTGTGGAGCCTTCGAACGATATTATGTTATCATGTTAAATCATGATATTTATATTTAATAATTTTCTAAATCCAACCATTCTTGCTGATAAGATGCGACTGCGACTTCAAGTCCTCAACTATAGATGACTTGCTAGATTATATCCACAAGTAGTGCAGGTATCAGATGTTAATAATATTTGGTCGAGTTTTCACGAGTTCGCACAGGGTCACGTGCCTGGTATCACCACAACAACAAAAAATAAATACATAAAAAGCAAGCACATACACTACTTACTCATCGTTTTTAAGCTTCTCGGGCTATTCTTTATACGATTGAGCTCGTAGTTAATTCCATGTAAGCATTTACCTTTAACTAAAGTCATGGAAATTGTATACACTTCTACAGTCGTGGGTCCATTGGACCCATGTCTTTTGAAAAATCAAAAAAAAAATTAATAAAAGTATATATTTATATATATATTTAATTTTTTTTATTAAACCTTAATTTTAAACAATAACAAAAAAAGTTTTAAAAAAATTAACCATAGGAACTTTCATTTTTAATTTAAATTTGCACTTTAATGATTTAGCTGCGGCAACCGTGCCGTTTTTTATAGGCATTTAAAAATTGAGTGTGGGTCCATTGGACCCACGCTTTAGTTAAGGGATATGTTTATAACATGATAGAAAGAAAATTAAAAGTTGCCTAATTATGTTGACCATTAGTTCTTTACTTGCCCAACAATTGCGTTTTCGTTAATTTTTTTTTATAGATAGGTAAAGATAATCCAAAATATGCTAAATGTCTTTTAAAAAAGACGTTGACTCGTAAGGGTATGTTTTATTCCTTTTACATAAATATGTATGTAACCTATTCAATAGAATAACAGTGTGAAATTATGATAAGGATTAAAAAACTGCGTTGTGCTTAAGGAATATTCTTTCCCTGCCGTTCAAATCGGTTAAAATATTTATACACGAAAGAATAATAAAATTTCAACTTTAACCCAGAAAGCTAAGCACAAACACAAAAATGAAGGAAATTGCGTATTAGAAAATTTTCCCGAAATTGTGTGCCATGCGCAGCAGATCTACGTAGTAAAAGTAGTAATTACTACAAAGCAATCAAATGTGTAACAAAGGAGGGGGGGTATCAGTGAATAAACCATATTTTTCCCCACTTTTTCAATAGCAACATTAAGAAAAGAAACATAACTCATCTGATAAACAATATTTTTTTCTTTCTTTTAAACGCTAAAACGTTCGTGTGTTTATGTGCATGGAAAAGTATCCACTTTTAAAAATTAGAACATAAACAAGCCTCACACATCAAAACAATCGTACTCGTGTGCTAATTTAAACGGAGAGGAAACTCTCTTTTATATATCATTTCTGTTACTAATTTGTAAAACAAGAAGAGAACCAACTTATTTTCTCTTATATGGATGCTAGCTAAGTAAATCTTCTTGTAAGAGAAAGTACAGGTATGAACAATCAATTTCGTACTGGTGTTGTTGAGTTTTTTTTTACGTTGGTTGAAAAAAATTATAATACCAATAATTCTAATTTGAGTCTACAGATACAGGGGCTGGTTAATAAGTAAGGTACACTTCTACGAGATGGCTCCCCAATTCATTTAGTAACATTACGCTCACTCTTCAAACTAACTCAAGTCGAATTGCTGTAAGCAACAAGTTTCTACCTGAATAATAAAATATATAACTAACTTACTACGTTTGTGATAGATACATCTTGTTACATCTTTAGTGCCAAACCGCTTATTATCAGGAACCCAGCTGCACTTTACCTTGTGCTTTGTTCAAAGAACATTAAGATATTCTCTACAGCACTTCACAAGTGTCGATTTTAGTTCTAATGGAATTGATATTATTGCCGCGCGGCAGTCAATGAAAATGCGGTATTGCCTTCATCGCAGTCTCACGGGTGGCTATTGTCACTGATTGGATCTCCAACTTTTTAATTTATGTTCAGCATTAGGAAACTTAATCTCGTCGAGGACAAGTCAGAACAATGCTTTTTTCATGTTCTAACAGAAGTTTGAAACGCGTATTGTAACACTTTCTACAAAAATTAAAAACACTTAATTTGAAGAAATGGACGTCAATCTAGATGTTGGATATAGTTCATGTAGAGTACCATGAATGTTTAATAGTTTAATTCTAGGTTAGAAAGATTACGTGTGTCTTAATATGCACTGCAGCGGATGACGTGCGCTCTAGACGGTCACGTCAACGCTTTTTATTGAAAAAGCTCATGCTGTTGCAACTTATTACTGTACCTAAACATGAAAATGTGGCTTGATGAAAAAACTCATTGCTGCTGTTAAAGCCTTTAGCAAAAGCTAACTTTCTAGTTTTATCACCCCTACGTAAAATACGCCGGATCAGAGATTCCCTTCACTTTCACTTTACGTTGGTATTGTAGAATCCGCCTGGGACGCGTCTTTAGCGACGAGTATGTCGAAAAGGCAGTGTCGTGAATAGACGACTGTTTTGTGATTAGTGACAGAAGTTACATTTATTTCTTTATTTTTTTAAATAAGCGAAACAAATTGCAAGTAAACAGAAATAACATAAAAAAAAAAACAATCCGTAACATTATCCGCGACGCTTGAAGTGCGAATAAGAAGTGAATAATTTTCTGTCGGTGAATTCTACCTGAAAGTTATCCACAATACAGTGAAACTCATTCACATTGCCGACAAGGAAATGGTTCACTTGACCAGATTCAACAATACCGACGGACGAGTTGTTGCGAATTTTTTTCCTCCGACGCGACGGATTCTACAATAGGGGTGTATAATGTTTACTTACTTATGATGGCGCTGCAGTCCGGATTGGAACTGGTCCTCAACCAAGAAACCAAAAAATAAAATAAAACTAAATGTCTGCAGAAGTGTACGTAAAATAAACAACCAGCAATAATCCACTTAATAAATAGCACCGAAACCATTTTCCAAGACCATCTAACATGATATCTCAAGCATACGACAAGTGACTCTTGAAGTCACTCAATATGTCAGATTTGAATGTGCAAAGTCATCTCTATGGTAAATCACTTCACAACATCAACAAACAAACAAAACTTTGTATGTTACCATTGTTGCCATGAATGGTCTATTGGAATTTCATATGAGTAGGTCCATAATATACTGTTCCTGAAAACTACACCAAATATACGAAAATAATAACAATAAACCGAATTTAACATTTTGCAAAAGAGCACACTTTAAAGTTCATTTACCCATACCGTTATACTTGACAATTATCAATCGCATCACAACTATAGCAATACTACAGTCAATTCTTCTGAAACGACATCTTCAAAATGATACCTTTAGTCATGGTGTGTGCTGTTTTAAAAATAAACCAAATGATTGATTATATGTAGTTTAAAATTAAATAGGTATGTGCATATGTTTATATATATATGTATTTTAAATTTTCTTTTCCGGGTTATTATTTTTATTTGCCTTTCTCCGGATAGTTGTATATCATAATAAATAATATTAGAATGACATATTTCATTAGTTATGTCAAATTAATTTAAGTATTTTCGAATAAGAACATGGGGAAAGAGTGATCTTGTAACCAAAGTCAGCGGAAACGACAAAAATTAAAATAAAACTAATGGATCGAGTGACGAAAATAGCATGGAATTTATTTGTGTGCCGACGAGAAAGAGTTATTATAAATAAATGGGAAATAGTTTAAACCAATCGGGTTCCAGGAATGTTGAAATTATACATACATACTTACATACAAAAAATAAATCTAATACAATAAAAAATGTTCTACTTTTTTGTATGTAGAAAATATTAGTGCAAATAAATCAGTAGATAGTATGTATTTACTTTCATTGTTGTCAAACAGTGTCTATTGTTCGAACGACAGTTTCCTTTTTAAACCATGTTCATAATTCGAACTCGAAGTTCTTCTTTATTTTACTTGCCGAAAATTGAAATTTTGTGAAAAGTGAAAAGTTTTAATGCACGGATAATCTTGCTCACTCCATTTCGGTTTCAAGAGTTTTTTGGTACCTATGCTGGATTGATATGAGGGAAACAAAAACTCAGTGAATTTCATCAGGCCTTTTTTTTTATTTTGCAGGGTGATCCTTGAAATTTAACTATCCCCCGGTTTCGAAAATCTAGTTCATTGTACCTTTTTTTTTATATATTTTATCTCTTGTGTTTCTAACTTACATTATATCTTTGCATCTTCATATTTAATACGTATGCACATAAATACTACATACATATTCATGTATTTTATTTCCATTGGTCTATTTTTTTTTTCGATGAACTTTTTTTTCTGATTAATTCGTAAGTAAAGCTGGATTATTAGATTATTGTTTTCTGTTACTATCGTTTTCGGTATTTATACGGATTTGTGACGCACCTTTCTTTTTTAATATATTTTAAATTGAATAAAAATCAATATGCATATGTACATACACGCATATACAACATCCTATAATGTGATAATAACCCTCCAAAGCAACAAACGTATTTATCATTGAAAACAAAAATAAATATGTATATATGTACACATTTGAAGCGTTATTAATTTTCATCTTATTATTCTCATCGACTTCTTTTGTCATTGTGATTACTAAATAGAGGAAAGAAAAAAAAACTATTTCTGTTTGTTGTCATCCTAAAAATAAAAGGAAAAAATAAATAAATGAGCGTAGCAAAGCAACTGGTCGTTGGCATGTCGCGGAATGTTGTTTTCTTTTTGAAACTCAAAATTTTATGAATGAGTCACATGTTTCGTGTATTTTTAAAAATAAGTATTTTTTTCTATCTGTCTCTTTAGTTTGTTGGGCCGGGTTATTATTTTTAGAAAAATCCCTCAAACACCCCAACATTACAGATTGCTACTTTGCCGGATGAATTCAATACAAGAAATAATTTCAAAGTTTGGGATTGGCTAAAAATAACTTTGCATAATCGAAATTAGAATTGAAACAAAATATTTTGTTTTGTTTGAGTAGAAATTTAACATTGTATGTATAAAATAAGTTCAAAGCGGAACAACATAAATTTTTGTCCCAAATTCCATTCGATGTTTTCAATCGAATTAAAAACAACAAAATCATCGCTTATTTTAATTATACATAATTGTTTTTCTTATATTTGATAGCTTGATTATAGTATTGTATATATATCCTTTCAGAAGGTTCAAACGTGCTCCAAATTACTAATCATAGATTTATTTTCACAATGTGTTTGGTGCCCAGTGCCATAATAGGGCTGTTAAATAAATAATGAAGTAAAAAGTAATTTGTATTATCATCTTAATTAAAGGGACTCCCAACACGTAAAGTCGTCCATTTGCCCTTCTCACAGGACCAAATATCCGGTGAACGAATATTTGCTAAAAATTATCCGGGAAGAAACTTGGTAAAAATGATATTAAAGTAGTTGGTATCAGACAATTTAAAACAGTTCCAGTAAGCTTATAAGCTATATTCATTTCCTGCTTCACTCGTTCTATCTCTGAAAAACGAACAAAGTTCCGCGCGGATGGATACTCAAAACATCGAAAACTGAACAGAGTTCTACGATACATATTGTTCCATTTTATTTTCGCCTTTATAAAGTGAATGTGAATATATTTCAATTGTTTCAGTTTCATTCTATAGCACATCAAAATATATTAAAATCCATACTTGTATGTACGTACATACATAGATACATATCTAACACCACACGACAACCTTCCGTCCATTTAGATGACCTTCTTCCTAGATTATATACAACCACTTCTAACTGTCAATAACTCACATTCGTTTGGTCCAATACATCAGATGTTTTCCATTTTTCTTGTTCCTTCTTTCTTCTCCATTCCTTTTTATTCTATAGGTGAGAAATCCTACTTTGTTCATACCGAAGTGAAATGTGGAGTGCCATAGAATTCAACACTCCAAAACAAGTTGAATGTCTGCCACCACAATGGAGTAAATTAAAACTCGTTTATTCTCCAATTTCTCGGAATAATCTCCGGCATATTAGACTGTAAGTTGCGCTAGTAGCGGCGTTAATGTAGGCATTGACGATAACAGCCCAAAGAACAAGAACAAAACAAATTAGTTCAACGCAATGGAAAATACTTATTTAATATTACATTTCCGGCTGGCGCCACCCAATCGGTCTGTACGTAGGCATAGAATTTGTTCGTCACTTTTTTGACATTTTCATCATCACTCATTCATTAATGGTTTTAAAGGACTAAAATATATGTAGGTATTCAGAACCTTTACGACTCCTACCTAAAATGAGGACCATAATTGAGCCGCTTGTTTGTTGGCCTTTCAAATACCTAACTTGTTCTAAAAGCCTTTAGTCTGTTTGCGTGACTTTCAGATCTATAGAGGAACTTTTGACGAAATTAGACAAAAAGTTTAAATAATGTAATCGTTGTGACCTTGTACGACCTTGTTTACCACCATGACGCTATGAAGCAGCCTCTTGTAATATGCGAAAAATTACTGCGACCCGAATGGCATCTCGTCCTATGTTCATGGATAGTTTAAAAGATTATTTTGAGCTAGAGTGATCAGAAAAGCTTCTGAATCCTCCACGCTCCAAGCCCACACTGTTGGCAGATTAAGGTAAATTTATCTAAAAAGACCTACAATTTGTAATAATAATTTTAATATCAAAATGTTATTAAACAATTTTGCCACCTTTTTTCTCAAAGTGCTATGTAGTTTATTCGTCTGATAACATTGAACTTAATAACATTATTAAGTTAACTATGGTTATAAGTATTAGGAAAACGAGAGGAGAATTTCTGCTGTATCTAATACTGCTCCAGATTGATTTTTCTACTATAAAAACATAACTTATTAAAAATGTAGACCTTTACGAAGCGGAAAAGTTTTTGAAAATAAATTAAAACAAGGAAACATTCTTAAAATAAACATCTAGTTTGGAAACAATGATAAGATAGTTTTCAGTTGTTTTTCTAAATTTTCAGGCTTTATTGTTGTTTCTAAACAAACATAATAAATCCTTATAAATCGATTGGGTGTTAATTTTCCGCTTGACTACTGATTAAATTCTCGGCAGTGTTATTCCGTCGCGAATGTAAAAGTTGAATAAAAAAAACGAATGAAAGGCGCCACACTTTTCTAATGCGTCAATGGCAAAATTGTCGCCAACAAGTGCCAATGACTACATGCCCAAAGTATTTCCTGGTGAGTGATTTAATAAAAAGAACTGTAGGAAGCCCAGTAGTCAGCAGCACTAACACTCCCCGAGTTCCATTGAAGAGCAAACAAATTGCGCTGGAAAATGAAATCAATTGTCTATTTATGAGCAAGACATCATAGAATGTTTGTGTGTACATACGAGTATATCGGGACTGAAGTCCGTTTGCGTAAAATTTTATTTATGGCTGTTATTGGTAGCATTCCGATACGCTGATTGTAGTTTGCGTAGTATTTGCGAAATAATAATTTCATTGCGATAACATCGGTAAAAATTCAAGTGAAATTTAGTAACAAACAAGTGTGTGACAGGAAATTCCATATGACCGACCGGAGTACAGACAATTCCATTGAAACCCTTGCCTTCCGTGGCAGTCATGAACTGGAGTATGTATACTCCACACCCACTCTAAACTCCAAAGCTGTGAAGAAGTGAGAGGAAATGTCAGTAGTGGACGAATGTTAAGTAAGTGGTTTCACATTGGAGCCTATGTTGCCGCCACCACAAAGCAATGGAGAATGTGGACAATGATGACAAAAACAACAATGACTGTGTAAGCGCCAGCATTGGCGCCATTTAGGGGTTTTCCTTTTCGATTTTTGTTTTGCTGAGCTTATCGAGTGTTCGACTAAGTATCTATATCCATTAACCGATGGGATGGTGTAGTATACATATGAATTAGTGCAGTCATGACCGAATCAAAGTATGTAGGTATTATAATTTTTACATATATCATTTTATAAGTCAAGAACATATTACATCATTACTTTTAAAAGCTTTAACAGAACAACTAATTGAAGTTGTCAGTGCAGATTTTATTTATTTGCACATTTTCCTTTAATCACATCAGTTTATATTGACTTAAAGTTCTGCGCTGCTCCTCCCATGGACTATTAAGATTTTTGTTGTACACTGTTATAACCAGATAAGGATGACGAGGTATTGGATTTTGATCACACCTTTATTGATTGGAAAATTATAACAGACATTATCTCAAGAATCGATTTAAACAAAAGAAACCATGAAAAAGAGCTTACTTATTGCAATGAGAAGATAGTAAGCTTGGTGATTCCAAGTTGTGTTGGCGCAGCCGATCCTTTAAAAGTTGCAAGATCCTGCATATAAAACTCGTCACTAGTGACTAGACTCCAAAATGAAGAAGAAAAAAGCGACGGTTGCATAGTTTAACGAGAATATTTCTGTTCCATATACAGCGACAAATAGAACACAGCTTGAAAATAGACAGTCAATCGGAGAACATTTTCTTGATCACAACCCAACCACTTCTTATCCGATGATCAAGCACAGATAAAAATTGAATCAGAGTTTGTCGCACACATTGCAGACATGTCTGAACTCAGCCTAGGTATCTGCTCGGTCGCTGCTGTACTTAAGTCTATAGGCTTGCGCTACACTAGGAAGGCGAGTCCCGGAGAAGTCGATGTTTGTGGATCTAAGCCCATCTTAGTCACTTTTACAGCATTCCTTGCCATCTTCTACCGAGCACTCTGCTCACATTTCCACTCCGCCAGTCTATCCGCTTTGTCCCTAAGTTCAGCTCGTCTGTCTCTGTAATATTTTGCAATAATAATCCTGTAACAAAATTAAATTATCGCTTTCTAGCGATAAACTTAGGTGCTAAACTCAATGCTATTCCAATCTGTTCAAACATAAAGCAACGCGCAACGACTCTCCAACTAGCCAAATCTCGTACATTTTTGAGAGAAAATACATGATAACTGGTAGACGCAGCACTTAGGAACACCTTTACAATAACAATAAAATAAAGTCGTTAAGTTTGTTGCTGGATCCATTCTATTTGCCACTATCATGGCAACGCTGATCCGAAGTTGCCAGTGCAACCAGAACAATATCTAATTTAATTTTTTTTTTTTTTTTTTAATTAAATCAACACTTTGACTATTGTTCTACGCGAAAATTAATAAGCTTTTATGTGCACATTCATTTTAAAAAATTTGTTTGTTTTACTACCGATTAAGATTAAGTATCACCATTATCTTAACGTTGTTTTTACATAATACATACATACATAATATATTTATATTTTATTTATTTATTTATTTTTTCTTAAATTGCGCAGAAGTTTTAACTGAAAAAATATTCCATGCGATATGTTTCCTTGGCTAAGTTGCAAACAACTTACAATGGATGTATGCAATGTCATCATAAATACTTAGATTTTCCAGTATCCATTATATTTTTTAACAAGCAAAATTGTAAACAACTTTCTGACCGTACGTTTTGCAAATTTTTCACTTAATTATAAATGTTCGTAATACATTGGTTATCGACACGTTTCTATGGGAATGACAAGATAAAATAAAGAAAAAACATATTTGAAATTGTTGGTGTAGTTTAAATATTCTTTGATTACTAACAGGAGCAACATCTCAAAACGCTAGATAAAGATAGATTGCTAGCACAATATTGAGCGGCCTTCAATTAAACCAATGACTGAATGTTGTAGAGAACACTTAAGAGGAACATATTTGCTGATGATTTGTTCCGAACTGCACTTCTAGTCATAAATGTTGCTCCAAAGTCATCAAAACAATTTGGATGGACTTATTAAAAATAAAAATAAAAGAATTAGACTCCGTGTTTAAAAATAAAAATGGCACACAACTTTATTTCACTTTAGTCACCTAGGATGTTTGTCCTGGCAAAGAGGAGTATATTCTCAGAAAATAAAAAATGTCTAATAAATCGCCTGGTTTTGGTTATCCTATATACTGCTCACGCTACATCGAACTTTTTTTAATAAACAACAACAAATTAATTATTCGTTAGACGGAGTATGAAATATTTTTCCCGGGTCGCTTTACGGTACATACTGGTATACGTGTACTGCTGTACATACCGGCATACGAATGGGAAACACTACTCAGCATTGAGTGGAGAAAACAGAATAATTAACGTCAAAAGCAATCGAAGAAGTAGTTTTATTATACTCTTTATTGCCTCAAAGATCGCGATTTCCGGTTCACCTTTTTTTCTGTTATTATGAACGTTTTATATAGTTTTCGATTGTGTTGTTTGTGTTTTAATTCCAAACACGTGACACAAAATTAACTGCCAAACAAACACAATATTCGTATTTGTCTACATTGAATTTAATTGCTAAGCGCGCTTTATTACCTATATTAGAAGGAGACCGGACAATGTGCTGCCGTGCGTGTTGATTTCATTGACACAAACCATGCTGCGCATGGGACTTTAGGGACTGACGCGGCACCACGTTTTGCAAATTTTTTGATGCTGAACGGTAAACAAGTTACTCCACATTCCAGCACATAAAATCAACTGATTAACCAAATGGACTACTTGACTGGGTCTGGTTTTCTTTAGACACGCCCACGGTGAAATAGTGATCGATAGATGGAGCTTTTTAAATCCCAAGTGTCTGGTTTTACGTTATTTTAAAATAGTGTTTACTTAACTCAGGATCGATTAAAAGCTCTCAGCTTTGCAAAGAAAGCAAATTCTAATCCGTATTTAGTACGTGACCGATGAACATGCAATTTTGACGTCCAATAATTATTTTTCAGACGTCTTCGATGTTTTGCTCCTTAACTGTATTGTTTCTTCGACTGTAGACCCGTGATTTTATGTCATTTGATTCCGGGTAATTGCCAGGCCCAAGTATGGATTCTAAATTCAATAGGCCTTAATAGTAAAAGAACTTAAACTCAAATTTTACCCAAAATCGGTAGTAATACACGATCGATGTCACTTCTAAAATCGACAACTGCTTAGTTGTAGCCCATCCATATCTAAGTCCGATTTGAAGTGACAGTCATAACATTTCAATATGGGTGGTAAACGAACGAGAAACAAAAATGTGAAATTGAGTTACAATAGCCGTGTTTTTTTGAGAGCTGTATACCCAACCCAGTAACATTTTACACACAAAGCAATAACAACACACCAAGTGGGGATAAATTTCCCAGTAGCAGCAAGTGAGGATAGAACTACATAAGTTGACCACCAGAGCGCGAAAAATCTCATAAATTAGCTCTTAGCCGATCGTATTTGTTGCTTTTCCTCGGTTTTGACATGACTTGCAGACGAATTATCTTTTTTATGAACAAATTACTAAAACTGTTTTCGTTTCAAGCGAAAGGAAGTTTAATAAATAAATGAACATATCTTGTGCCAAATCAAATCGCTTTAATCGATTTCATCGTCGTTAAAAAAGATCGATCTGGCGCGTTGGGTCCGCGTTAAATTGTTTGAACAATTTGTCGATCAGTGTTGTTTTGGCAATTTCTGACTAGGTCAATTTCGATGAACAGTCCTTACCGTTTTCCCCACTCACCGTATATGCAGACGGGACCATGCATTACACGAAGGATTTTTCTCTCAAAACAATCAAGGATAACCTCATCCATTCCTACCAGAGTGCATGCCTTCGTGTCATAGAGCAGGATTCAGATGATCAGAGCCTCGTATACAGAAGCCGCGTTCCGTCCGAGACGTAGGTGTTGGGTATTCTTTTATGTTGATACGTTGTTTTGCCCCCGTTAACCCTTAAACCCATTTTCGCCGCTTCTATCTCAATATTCACGAACGTGCTACTGACTGAAGGCTTCGGTTTGGGTTTTGTATACTTGGCATGTTCTTTTTACCCTTTGGTTACACTTTCGAATCTCATTTCTGCAGTGGCATCTCTCTATTTGCTCCTTCGAATTTGTACTAAAGTTTTACAGTTTGAGCAATTGCGATACTACGTGCTAGGCAGGAAAATAATTTCAAGGATGAACAATTTCAACAGTTAAACGCACTTTATTTTAACTAGAGTAATCGCTCTTAGATCCTAATTACAAACTTGCACCATAGCCCAGTAATGTGTTTATCACAAGCAATGTTTGTCTGCGTCAACCCCTATTGACATCGAAACGTACGTTACGTTATTACGATACGATGTCATTCACAAATTTAATACAGGGTGTAATGTAGGTATAATCTTATGTACCTATTTCCTTATTTACATAGCGCGCCGACATCACTCAATCAATAAACCTCATCTAAACACTGCGGCAATGAACTGTGGCTCTGGCTCGTGCTGTTTTTATTTGTCGGCCGGAATACAAAAAAAAACTAAATTAAAAATTAGTTGACGTTAAGTGGATTGGACACATGCAGACACACACACTCTTTCCATATTTCTTATTAAAAATAAAGCTGCATCAAGCTTATCAATCAAAGCCACAATGACAAACATCCTCTGGCTGTATTACTCTATCTTAAGTTGCCCCCGTTGCTTCTGCTCATCATACCAACATATCCACCACTTGTTTTGTATTTACATGTTCGGCTTTACATTGTGTGGAATGACACATAACTTGAGGTCTCAACTCTTTCTCAAGAAAAATAAGCACGTCCTATACGGCAATTGAAGGAAATAAAATGTAAAAATAAAAAAGTAAACATATACACAAACAATAAACCATTAAAGAAGAAACATAAATTTTGTTTTTGATATGTTTTGATCAGAAAAAAAACCGTATGTCAAATGTGAGGATGGGAACAGGGCTTAGAGGGGAAACTTCGGTCTCTGATTAAGAATAAAAAAAAACAAGCTTGCATCCTGTTTACATTAATGTGTGACAAAACATTAAAAAAAAATAAAAAATATAAAATAAACCAGCTATATCACGCACATACATTTATACATACATAAATAAGTGCGATAGAAAAGCAAAAATTAAATGAAATCGGAATTGATAAGATTAATGTATTGGAATTGTAGATTGAATGGTTGTTTTCATTTCCAGAGCATGTAAATAAATAAATGAGTAATACACTTTCATTGAGAATTTTAGAGCACCTATCGCTAGGGATTATCTACAGTCTTACTTGTACGGGATGCGAAGCTAATTGGATTGGTGTTTGAGTTGGAAGAACACGCCTTCCCAATTGAGCTGTCAACAGTATAGTGTGCATAGATTATAAATATAAAATGGCGATGCATAGAAATGAACTTCTTGTGCCTACATATTTGTTTTGTATAACCGAAATGAGAGTTCTAAATGTTATAGTCGACTGTTGAATGCATTTGAATAGTTTAGTAGGATTGACTATAATAAAGCTTTCTTTCAAAATCTTAAACATTACTCTTTGCTTTGCATTTTTGCGTTACTTACTGATGCAATGAATGACTCTTAAATTCGCACTAAACATTGGCATAAGGATCCTGTCAAATCTCTTACGGATTGTGATCAAATTAAATTTGCTCCAAAACCTTTTTAAAGATGGCCTGTATCGATTTTTAAAAATCCATTGCCTCTTATGAAAAACGTTTAACTTGCTTACGTTGTAAATCCACATACAATATTCGCGAACACACATTATAATAGATAATTTAAAGAGAAAATAAAATTAGTGAATAAGCCTGCGACGTGTTGCAGTAAACATCACCAAAGAAGAAAGTAGCAAATAATGATGTGAATTCAATTGACACGTTAAAATGCCCGCTTGTCATTTAGCACGCATAAGTATATCCTAGCAGATGGCAGGATTCACGCGGCTCGTTGTTTCTTATACCCACATTCCAAAGCAGCACACAGCAAAATGCTGTTTAACTCAGTTACGACTCAGGGATATGCGAAGACAATAAGCAGTATTTAACGTATTTGAGTAGTAAAATGGAGAGCATATCTCCGTTGGTATAGAAATATAAGGTGTGTTTTTTTTGGTATCCCATATGGGATTGGCGAAAAAAACGACATCGGGGACTAATAATGTCATCACAAAAAAATTGGCAGCACTGCGTATGGATTGACATTTCAACTCAACAGCTGTGAGATAGACAACCAAAACAAAAGCAAAATAACATCTCAGCAGCCCCAATTCCTCGGGTCTCGACCACTTTTTACGTATGCTAACAATAAATATAGATTTATCGAATTATTTTGCATATTGCATTGCTGCTTTTACGGAATTTCCTGGTTGCTCAGCTATTTTTTCATAAAAAAGAATCGCTCGACTGACATCAACGCACGTCAGTTGTCAAGTTTCCATAGAAACTCGAGTCTGGTAGCACCGTTTTTATTTGGGATAAAGTTAAGCCCAGAAAATTTTGTAGTCTTAGCTAATGCTATGTGGGATAAGTTGTTGTTGCATTTAACACGCAAATTGCTTATTCTCGATGTCGTTTTTTCGCCAATCCCATACGGGAGTGTTTTATTTGCGTCAAACAACGTTTGAATAAGAATAAGAATGTTTAGTAAAGTTGTATAGTTATTTCATATCTGTGCCGCACAAAAAGTCACTGGGGAATTGGAGCTTCATTACAGATCAACTCAATTTCGCTTATTTAACGGACACGATAACACAGAGCTCATCCATAATTACTAAAACACTTAATTCCCACAAATTTCAATTTATAAATCCTTTTTCAACTTTATTTTCAGTTTGTAAATCCAGAGATATTCGCAACAAACCTAGTGAATTTCGTCATCTCACCAATTGCACCGTAATTGAAGGTTTTCTATTAATCACATTAATCGAACGTCAGAACCATTCTGAATATGAAATGTACTCATTTCCAATGCTCACCGAAGTTACAGAATTCGTGATGATCTATCGTGTAAATGGCCTTCGAACATTAAGTACGCTATTTCCAAATCTGAGTGTTATACGTGGTAAAGAGCTGTTCGAAGGATTCGCTCTAGTCATATATGAGAACACTCATTTAGAGGATGTAGGGCTGACATCCCTGACGACAGTCGCAAGAGGTGCTGTTCGAATAGAAAAAAATCCAGCGATGTGCTTTGTAGAGACTATAGATTGGACGCAAATTGCTGTTAATATGACAAGTGATCAACATTTTTTTCGAGTGAGTTAGAGTTTCAACTTCAACAACATAGTATGTCAATTTATCTATTTATTTGTAGGCAAACAAAGCTAGAAAAGAGTGCCCTGTTTGTCCTGGGGAAACTGACAAACAAAATGATGGAACTGACATGATTGTAAGCTGCCCCTTACAACAGGGCCAGAGACACTGTTGGAATAGTAGATCTTGTCAGAAAGGTAAAGAAAAGAAACATTATAGGCATATAAATCGTACGAAAATATATGTGTACTTCTGATAATATTTTTAGTTTGTCCACCAACATGCAAAAATAATTGCAATGATGATCTTAAATGTTGTGATGAAGCCTGCATCGGTGGTTGTGCCAAGAAGAACTTGAGTAGTTGTACCAGTTGTCGACATTTTGCGAAAATGGATGTGTGCATGGATAAGTGTCCGGACAACTTTTTTAGCGTAAGTGTGATTTTATTCGTGAAAATACAATACTCATCTTGCCTAATAGTATCTAGAACGAAGGTGTGTCACGGCTGAAACATGTACAAAAGGAATCGGTACCAAATTGGAAGGTACAAAACAGGAGTATTTAATACCTTTTGATGGTGTTTGTTCTGTTCGTTGCCCCCCTGGCCATAATAAGATCAATGCAACGTGTGTCAAATGTGAAGGAAAATGTGTAAAAAAGTGTGAAGGAGGCTTGATAGACAGTGTAGGAGCTGCCAAACTTATGCATGGTTGTACGCATATCATCAAATCACCACTGTCTATCAGTATTAAAAGAGGAGGACGTAAGTTAACCGCCCTTAACATGATTTCTCTTACTCAGTTGTAATTTTCCAGGTCATTTGATGGAGGAACTGGAATTGGGTCTTTCATCAATTGAACAAATTGATACCTACCTCAAAGTACATCGGACCTACGGAATGGTTTCATTGGCGTTTTTTAAGAACCTTAAGCGCATTAAAGGTGAAATTCTGGAGAGCGACAAGTAAGCACATTTATTTTCTAAGTGGAAACGATTTGTGGAATTAAATTTTTTATTTTGTTATTTTTTTCAGATTCGCTTTGTACGTTTTGGAAAATCAAGATCTTGAAAGTATATGGGGACCAAATCAAACTGTTAAAATGGACGAGGGCCGTGTGTTCTTTCATTTCAATCCAAAACTTTGCTACTCAGTCATCGATAGCTTACGTCCTTCGCTAAAGAATGCTTCTCAATTCGATAAGAATGAAGTGGCAACTGATTCCAATGGTTCTAAAGGGTCATGTGAGTTAGAGTTTTTATACAATTTGGAAAAGATTCAAGTCAATTTAGCTATCTGTACTTATATTCCTTCATTTTACTTAACACAGGCAATACTGAGGTTTTAGATGTTCAAGTTGTGAAAGTCTCTTCTGGCACAGCGCATGTTCAAATCACAAATCCAATGAAATTCGAAGATGATCGTGCCTTCATTGGCTATCAATTTTTCCATACAGAAGATCCATACAGAAATGTCTCAATGTTCGGTCATAGACCTTGTGATGATGGGTATGCAGGATATTTAGAATTGATACATTAAATGGAATTTATTTTTATAATTTTTTTATTTTTATAATAGTTGGTCGTCAGAGGATCCTTCGAAAGATGTTGATCATATTTTTGCAAAGCTTAAACCATTCAGACAGTACGCATTCTATGTTAAAACTCACACAATCTCATCGGAACCGCGGAATGGACAAAGTCCAATAATGTATTTTCGAACAAAACCGGATCAACCAAAGAGTGTGCAAAATTTGAAGGCCGTATCAAATTCTAGCTCAGAAATTGTGAGTGCTAATTTATATCTTTGTAAGGGAAAAACAACCGTAAATTGTTGCATACTTCAAAATGTGACATACATATTAAAATTGTTTACTATTTAATTAAATATGTCTAGGTATACAAATAAAACGTTTACTATTTTTTTAGATTGTTCACTGGCTGCGACCAACGGTCACAAATGGCAACCTAACCAAATACGTAATAAGAGCAACATTGGATATTAATGATCAAGATAATTTAAAGTCGCGAAATTATTGTAATGATCGTAAGTAACATCTTATAAAATAAAAATTGAATTCAAAGAAAAATGATTGAACACAACTTTATAAATATAGCTCTTAAGGAAGCATCATCTGGTGAAGAAACTCCCTCTCCAAAAATGGAAAAAATCGATCCCGGTAGTATCAATGGTGGTGCAGATTGCAAGTGCGACAAGAATGTAACTCGTAAAGACGGTTCCAATCCGCAAATGGAAGAGGCTATTTATGAGAATATAATTGATTTTGAAAATAATATTCAAAATTTCGTTTATGTGAAGTAACTATCGATGTGTTTTCTATTGAATCACATTCATCAATATTAATTTTGTTTTAGGCAAACGAATGATTCAATCCTAGAGGGCCATCGTCGTAGACGCCGTCGCGCTGTGGATTTCTATAATGCTCTTCAAGAAAAGGTTACGCCCGCTCCCACTCAAACGTCTATAACGAACTCTGAAGAAATCTCGAGACTGGATAAGTCAGGCTATTATTATGAGTACATCTTCGATTCTGTAAATGCATCGGTAACGGAATTTGTTTTAACAAAACTGAAACATTTTTCCTTGTACACTATTGCGGTGATTGCTTGTCGGGCACCGGAAGAAGGTGCGCCTAAAAAAGAGTGCAGTCCCGAATCGATCGCTTATGCGCGAACACAAAAGCTAGGTAGGAATAAAGACAAAAGATGGAAAATTGCATCTGCATGAAATTGTTTCATTTTACAGTTGATGTTGACGTTGTTCGAAATCTCCATGTGGCGCTAGAAATGTCAAATACTACTCGAATCAATTTACGAGTAAAATGGGAACCACCAGCACGTCCAAATAGTTTGGTTGTCTCATATACAATATTCTACATAAGTGCGAATTCGCCAGACGCAGTACATGAGAAGCGATGCATCACTGAGTTGGATTATCAGCAAAATTTTACAAATGGATACCCTCTTACTGGATTGTCTACTGGAAATTACAGTATCCAAGTGCGAGCAAACTCACTTGCTGGTGAGGGTATCAAATCGGAACCATTTTATATATACATTCCCGTAAGTTAATAAGAGATTTTATTGGTAGAATATGTATATATATATATATTTTTTACAGCCTTATGGAATATCTCGGCAATCAATCATCTTTATTGGTATCGGCGTTATATGTTTTGTTTGTATTTTAGTTTGTGGGTGGTGCTACATCCGCAAGAAGTTCCTTGCTCCACCCTCCGATTTAAAGATGTTTCCCACAGTCAATCCCTACTATATTAGTATGCAATATCTTCCCGATGAGTGGGAAGTACCACGCGATAAGATTATTCAGCTCGGTCCTTTAGGTCAGGGCTCTTTTGGCATGGTCTACGAAGGTATTTTAAACGATTTTAACGACCAAGAAGATATACCATGTGCCATTAAGACTGTAAATGAGAATGCTACTGATCGTGAACGCTTAAACTTCTTGAAAGAAGCAAGCGTTATGAAACAATTTAATACACACCATGTGGTTCGTCTCTTAGGAGTTTGTTCACGAGGTCAACCAGCTTTGGTTATAATGGAATTAATGAAGAACGGTGATTTAAAGGCATACCTGAGGCAACATAGACCAGATGCTGAGCCATCAGCCCATGGTGAACCACCAATGCGACCTCCTACACTTAGTAGAATATTACAGGTATGTAAAATAACAACTAAAGTTTGTAAGTCCATAATGTAAAATTTGCCTTTGCAGATAGCGATTGAAATTGCTGATGGAATGGCATATTTGGCAGCTAAGAAATACGTTCATCGAGATTTGGCAGCCAGAAATTGCATGGTCGCTGCTGACTTGACCGTTAAAATTGGTGACTTCGGTATGACGAGAGACGTTTATGAGACTGATTATTATAGAAAAGGGACAAAGGGTAAATTATTAAGTCAAGATCTCGACAAATTTCTTCCTTAATAATAGTGATTTATTTTTTAAGGTCTTTTGCCCGTACGTTGGATGTCCCCCGAGAGTTTAAAGGATGGTGTTTTTAGTAGTGCCAGCGATGTGTTCAGTTACGGCGTTGTGCTGTGGGAGATGGCAACCCTTGCCTCACAACCCTATCAAGTAAGTATACAACTTTTTTGTTGTTTTTACTTGTGTTCATTTAAGATGATTTAAATTTGAGTCTTCAACCTATATTCAATCTACTGCGATCTTCATATTATTCATGATGTTTTAGCTTTTGTTCCCTCCAGGTTTTATCACGACACCGTAAGACTTACACGGCCTTTTTTCGTAGTAGTCATATTTAGGATTTACTAGGTTGTAAATGCCAAAATGTAGTAAGGTTGACCAGCAACCCGTTTATTAGTAAATTCTAGGAACGCCGGCTTTACTTTATAAATCAATGAAGTCAAGGCAGTTGTCGAAAACAAACTAGAATATGTACCTGAAAGTGATAAATAATGTAATATCTACTTTATATACGATTAGTTAATATTATACATGCGCTCTTAATGGATTTGGACAATAGGGCGCTTTCTGTCCATTAACAAATTATGCCCGAATTCAGAAAAAGGCTTTCCAACTTTTAATAGAGAGCTTAATTTCATTGGCATGCACATATATGTATATTCTTTCTTCATCTTTTCTTTTAGGGCTTCTCAAACGACCAAGTCTTGCGTTTCGTAATTGACGGCGGCGTAATGGAAAGACCGGAAAACTGCCCGGACAAATTGTACAAATTGATGCAAAAATGCTGGGAACATCGACCAAGTGCACGGCCCTCATTTATGGAAATCATACGATACCTGCTTGATAGTGCGGAGCCGAAATTCCAGGAAGTATCTTTTTATCATTCTGCCGAGGCTAAAGACATGGTCGAACAAATGCAACCAGGTTAGTATGAATGTCTTTAAACCTGCTTCATTGTAACAATTTAAATGAATTCAGAACACGATATGGATGATGTAACAACACCATTGCGAGTGGGTGAATTCGACTACAAATTAAATATCGACGATAATTCCTCTGTGGAGCCGCACGAAAGTCCGGCACTCGACGAGGAAGACGAAGATGAAGATGACGATAATGTGCAGCCCCACTCGCCGTATAGGTGAGAAGAACAACCTTTTTAGGTAAATTTAGGCTATAAACAGAACTTTCCAAATTGTTTTTAATTCAAATTCAATGGGAATTCATTGAAATATTTTTGGCATAATTAATTTTTTTTTTTTGCATTTCAAGAATTATGATAATTTTTTTTTATAAAATAACGTAAAACCGTAAAGAACTAAAGTTTAATAAGCATTTAATTGAAATTTGGTTATAAAATCTATTCGTGAGATAAAAAATGTTTAACTATACAAGTGTCTTGAACGAATTGGTAGTTTTTTATTTTCTTGCCGAATGTGTTTGTGTGTGGTTATTGCGTATTTTTAATGTGTAGTTTCTGAGTATTTTAACTTTTTTTGAGCAGAATGGTACACCAAAACTGTATTTATTACACCTACATAAAATAATCTGTTAATTCGAAGTTATATTTACAAAATGGAATTATATTTTTTTCTCACTGTCCGGATTCGAGCATTTATTGGACACAAGATTTTCTGTTTTGTTGATTTCAAAACTTATTTATTGTATAAAATTAAATGTGAACAGATTCGTCGACAATGCGCTTTACTATAAAATTGAGTAAGCACTTCTAGAAAATCATTTGCATTTGTTTCGAAATTATTTTGCACTAGTCAAATCTTTAAATAAAATTATTTATCTGGTATGGAAGTATTATTGTACCAGCAAGGCTTTAACAAATCTAGTGCGGACTAATAGCAATAGTAATTTATTTGTGCGGTCTTAGGAGAGCTCTCGCATATAGTCGTTCGGTCATATTTTTCAGACGAACGGTATGTACTTATCCTTTTATAACTGAATCCGATCGGCCGATCATAACAAATTATGTTATTGGAATTTTGTCGTTGCATACCAAAAAAATGTTTGTTGTTTTGCTGCGATTCAGTTTAACACATGAAACACTGAGCTACGACAACCACAATAAGAGTTAATAGAATTTCAGATTATTACTTTCTCGGAAACCTACTTTAGGAATGGCAAGTTCTTTCGGGAAAAGTATGTATGTATGTACACATAAATGTTTCCAGTTTTAACTACATAATTTTTTTCAAAATGATAGTTAGGATTTATATCCATTTATCTTCCATAAGAAAGAGAAATATTTATTAAGCAAATTACAAATAGGAAAAAGTCTTACATGCAGTAAATATTTTTTGCGGATACATTTGTGTTTAATTTGGTTTTATAATTTAATAGTTCGAATGCATTTCAACACATTTTTTTTGTTTACGTTATTGTAGTTTGTTTAATATTTTTATTTATTTATTTTTTTGTATGTCATTTGATTTGTTTTCTTAGTTAAAGTATAAAAAAAGAGAGCTTCACCAATTTGTTCAAGATGTACCCTGGGTTTTGTTTTAGCCACAATTTCTTTAATAAAAATGTTAAAATATGTATATTTTGGTTAATTTATGCTTAATTTTTTCTCAAGTTATTTTAAACACTCTTCATGCTCTTTCATTTTGTTGTTCTTTCATATCTTGCATCTGTCTAAGCGTACAAGAAAAAAAATTCCGTAACATATTTAGTGTGGTTTTTTAATATAAAAATGTCCCCGTTATTTCTTAACAAAATTTGTTTATAGCCTTGGCTCAGCAATCTTAATTAGCAGCACGCCCGGTGGCCATTCTAAACCCAGCCCAAACACAATAATGATCCAAAGTAATCCATCATTATCGCTTCCATCAACTTCCGCAGCAGCTATAGCTTCAATAGCCGCCTCTGCTACAGAAAATGTTGAATATGTCCAACCCGATCCATCGTATGATTACAATATGCATCAACAACTGCAAAAACAGCACCAGACAAACCAGAATAATAACGATGGTAACACTCCAGCGCAAAAATCAATTAAAAATCATGCATTATCAGCCGCATCAATATATCCAAACAGTTTCAAAAGAGCTGTTGCATCTACAGTACAAAATGTTAGTAATAGTTTAGTACCTTTGCGAATACCTAATATGAACTTCCTTCATCGTCGCCTGTTTAAAAATAGTAACTTATCATCGGCTGGAGGTAGAGGTCAACGGAATAGTGGTACTAAATCTGAAACATCAAGCAATAATGGCAATAACAACAACTCGAACGCAAGCTCAATTACGCCAAACGTTGAGATAGGATCTACAGGAAGTCGATCGTTTTTCTCAAGTCTCACACCGAGCCACACAAGTAAAAATCCTAACTATCAGATTCTCGATGAATCATTAAATGTATCAGCAATGCAGAATAAACAATATCCGTTAAAAGATAGATTATCACCAACAATATCCCAAACCATACCTCGCCCTCGAACTGATAGCTGTAGCAGCACTGGCAGTGGGAAAAGCAGTAGAAGCAACCGTAACAACGCCATGCAATGGAAACAACAACAACGTCAAACCACAGAACAATGCAATCTTAATAGGGATAGTAGTAATTTAAGTACGAGTAGTAATTTTAAGGATACCAAATCATCACAATCACAAAAACAGAATCAACCAATTGATCCATCATCAGCACATGAGCTGTATTCGAGTTCAGGTGTTAGCAGCCCTATTAGCATTAAGGATAACAGAAATACTAGTGATGCATCAACAGTGATATCGACATCCACCACGTCAGCAACAAAAACTCCATATCAATTAAAAGAGAATTGGTTAAGGCAATTGCCCCACCTACCACCAAATGGATTCATTGGACGTGAAGGATAAAAACTTTTAATTACCAATTTAAGAAAAATAATAACTTGAGGAAGCACCAACACCGAGAAACAGAATATGAAAAAAGTGTAAATTAATTTAAACAATTTAGATTACCCTTTCATAATTGTTTTCACGTTGGTTATGAACATTTTTATTTAATATTAATTTTTTTTTTTTGTGTAACAAACGTCTACAAATTCATGTAGCAATATAATAAAATCAGTATTTTTACGATTAATTTCAAACTGACTTCACTATTTCGAACATATATATAACAAAGAGGTGTTGATTTTTTTTTTATCTGAATAGTTGACGGTTTTCGGTGAAGTTTTTACAACATACGTATAAATAGATTCGGTCACCAAAGGTTAATTATAAAACAACAAGGTGGTGATTTGTTACAAACCAATCACCTATAATATTTTTTTCTTTATTTGTATACATTTTGTGTTTGATTATACGTAGCGTATAAATGCCAAATGTGTATAATGATTTTTGACTATAATTTTGTTTTATTACGTTTTATTACTTTTTTATAAAATGTGTATAAATTATTGCTTCCAATATCAGAGGAAAACTATTTTAATCAAGTCCATATCATAGATTATTTTTTTCATTTTATCAAGTCCAACCTTTGTCATTTTCATTGATTATCCCTTAAAATATAGTATTTGAACGCGATCCAATTTATTGTTATTTATCCCTTTAAAATTAGGCAAAAACATTTAAAATAATTGTTTTAATTTAAATGAGAAGAAGACCAAATTAATATGTGTTTGTGTAAGACCTAGACGTTTTTTGACTTAATTGCGCAGCATTTAAAATACTGACTCAACTAATGTCTCAGAAAAGTGTTATTAAAAAAATGTATAGCAATATATTCCATAAATTTTGTTCACTTCCAATTTATTTCAAAAACGTTTACCGAGATATAATTATCCGTAATTTTTTACTGAAACAATTTCAACGACTAACTATTTTGCGTATGATGTAAATATATGTAGTCATTCGTTTTTAATCGAAAAAAAATTTTGACTATATTTCTGATTATATGTGTATCAAAACATCCCTTTATGATTTATTGGTTCATAGAAATCGCAATCTTAAATCGAAATTAATGTACCCTGGGTGCTTCATATTTGCCTCTTAAAATATTGTTTAACATCACAATCATAATAATAATATTATTTACAGTGGGTGTTTAATTCAATGTTTTGAAACTGACAAGAAAACCGTTACACTATTTAAATGTCAAAGAAAATTTCCACAAGGCATACAAATGCACACATTTTCGAAAACTTGTAATTAACAAAAGGAAAAAATGTATATATACAACATCAAGGTTTGTCTAAAAACTTTGTTTTATGCTTGTCGACACAAAATGAAATGGAAAATGATATCTAAATACAGAAATAAGTAGTTGAAATTTAAACAAAATTATAACATGTGTATAAACGTTTAATTTTAATACGCAGTAAAGGAATTGCACAATGTTCCATTTCTGTAAATAATTGTCTAGTTAGTTTTTATATTTTAGAGAAATTAAAGAGGAACATACAAAATTATATAGTCCATATAATATATGACAAATGAAGAATTGGTAAACCTATAAATAATTTATTTAACTTTTTTTACGAAGAAAAAAACTAATAACAGTACCAAAAACAACTAAGAAAGTATAAAGTTATATAATAAAATCTAAACTAAATTAGAAATTTAGAGGGAATTAACGTAATAATAATCTAAAAGTAATTTAAAAAAAAATCCTTATACAAATCTTAATACCTAAATAAAAAAAAAATAGAAATTTTGATGCCTCATAAAATAGTTCTGAGAACTTGTTGCTTGCATGTAGGTCATTTTGTTTTTCTTCTTGAACAAATATACGATTTGTTAGTTTTGAACAATTGCTTAAGTGAATTCACATACTCTCTGTACAATTTTTTCCCATGCATTTGGTGAAATTTCTTTGTGGAACTTTAAATGGCCTGAAATAACTTGTACTTAATATGTGGATAAATTTACGAATTTCTAAATACATATATTTATCTTGTTTAGAAATAAATATAAAAAAAAGAAAGACGCAACGCAACCACAAATCTCTGCCACACATCACTACTAATCAACATTGTAAAAAAAAAAATATAATAATAATAATGTTTACAGAACGATACATTTTTAATTTTTTAAATAAATATAGCAACAAAAGTAGTAACATTATTTTACTTTGCCTTATATATATTTAGCTTAATTTTTTATTTTTTTGTATCTAAAAAAAGTTGTTAGTAGTCTTATTGTAAAAAAATTAACGTACATATGTTATAAATATAACAATATTTGTTCTTAGTATAAGATAGTCTTTTTTATATATGTATATAGTATACCTACAAACATATATGTATATGAAGAATTCATTATCCAAGCAAAATATTATAATTTATATATAAAAAATATAAAAAAAAACAAAGGATTTCGTTTAAGTAATAAAGGCAAGCAAAATTATGCAACAAATTAACAAAAACCGAACTAGCACTAATTTTAACAGAAAGTCATTGTAAAGAAAGATAATTATTGCAAACTACAACAAAGCTAAATGAATGATAATATAGATACATATTTTAAAACACATTACCAAACTCTTCTTCATACATGATAACAACCAATTAATTATTGCATAACTATTTATTTTATATCTAACGTTGAAATTATGTTCTACACAACAAAGTACAAAACAAAAGAACGAGTTTTCTTTCTTTTAATAATTCAAATAAGATAAAACTATCAATAGTTAAAAAATCCGACAAGCAACACAACAATAAAACAAAATAGATTAATCCGATTTTTTATTTATATTGTTTCTTACAACTGAATCGAATTTTTTTATTTTATTTTTTAGTTCTGATAACTGAAACTACGAAATCAGACACAACTCCAAAAAATTTAGAAAAAAAACAAAAACAATAGTTTTAAACAAAAATCCTGAGCAAAGAACAACAATTAATTTTCATTTCTTTTAATTTATTTAATTAGTCATAAACATTTTACAAAAACCACAAATAACTCCCATGAACAAAATAATTAGTGCGGATAGGTCGAATATTTTAAGGCCGACAAAGACTATATCTATTTAATTCAACTAGTCTAATACAAATTGATTGGAATTTCGGAAGTATATATTTCTTTTTGTAAAGTTTTAATTGTTTATTCAAATAAATTGGTTTCTCTTGCATTTGAGCTCTAAATCGTTTGACAACATTTAATTGCCTTCAAATGCAATGCATTCGCTAATGAAAACGTTTACCCATAAAACGTCGGAAATTTTTAATTTACATTAATCGACGTCAACGGCCTTTAAGAATGTTCGTCCAATCAGCGTATCTGCGATTTTCTTATATATACATTCTCTCTTTCCAACAACTCTCTAATCAATATTCTTTTTTTTTTATATTAAATAAAACAAAAGTGCAACAAAACTAATTCCTGTTCAAATACACATGCAATAGTTAAATAAAAATTGTAATACAAAACATTTTAGAAATTTAAATAAATATGTATTTTACTTATACATACACAATAAGTTCCAATTTAATAAACTAAAAAAAAAAAAACAGTTCCAACTCTAGCGACTTACAACTAAAACTGAATAGATAAAAAAAATAACGCTCATTAACAGCAAAGAAAAAAAATACGATTTTGGGACACAATCCAATATTGGTAAATAGATATTTATAAACTATACATAGAAACTGAACAAAAAAAATACCAACTTTAGTTTTAATTCAAAACCAATTAAATATAAATAAACCGTTAAACTTGAAATAAGACAAAACAATAACTTAAATATAATGAATAACGAAAAGTAATGGAAAAACAAAACTCTATGGTAATTGTATTGAAATTTATATTTGAATGGTTAGAAACACAGATATTTACACTCAAAAGACTGAAATATATAGTTCCTTTGTTTTTATGTAAAAAAAAATATAATAAATAAAATAAATTAATTGGAGTTAAACGAAAAAAAAAAAACATAGCAAATGCCTACCCCATAGGTTAATACTACATTAAAAATACAAAAAAAAAATAATAATAATAAAAAACTCCGACTTTGATTAAAATTTAATTAAATAAAAATAAAATATGAATCGAATAAAATTTGTTTTAATTCGCTAAAAGATCAAATGAAAGCGATCTTTAAGGTAAATTCAGAGATCCTACAATTCGTTAATAAGGCAGAGGCAGGCGATTGAAAAATGGAGAAAGTATCAAGAATTCATTTCAAAAATACATTTTTCTCTTAAACACAATAGTATAGCAATTCCAACCTTTAATAAACACATTGCATTTACAATACAGGTGCCTTTTATTGTTCAATCTATCTGTCACATTCTTCGAGGCAAAATCTTGCAATAGATCAGGCCACCTAACCTGTGAGGAGAAGCTAGCGAGCAAGAGTAACAGCAACACTTGGAAACCGGAAATGCCTGTCCATCTTAATTCTGAATCTATTTCTGAAACCATCCATTGTATTTTACCCATGTATGTACATATGTATGTAGGAGTACATGTAAGAAGTAAACAAATATATAGCTCTGAGCATGGCTTAGAATATGTATCTGCTGTATTTGCGTCTTGAAGCTGTGTATTAACGTTGAATTTATTTTTAATAAAGGACACATTTACATAAGTGATTTTGAAAATCAGCTATTCGTCGCCGTCCTATAAATGTTTTCAAAAGTTTCAAAGAATGCTTCCGCTTTTCTCTCCTGGGCCCCTACTCTGTATTGCGATTCTAAAGTTCGGATCGAAATTCTGTATGGATGTTATGACTTGTGTTTCAAATTGCCCATACAAAATGTTCACTTTCGAACGATCCGAACTTTAGAATTTTTTTTTATTAATTTCATCGATAAGTGACATAACTGAAGAGACTACATAATAAATTCTGTCTTGATTTATTTTTCAAAAAATACATTAAAATCGGTTAAATTATTCAAAGCTATGAACTTTTCCACAAGTAAGAACACAAATATTGTAGACGCAAATTTGATCAGGGCCTTCATTCAGTTTGATGTAGCTGCACGCCCTGTATCGACATTTTGACAGCGATTCTTGACATAGACACACGATATCCATTCTAATCAGCGCTTAAGATGCACTATTGTCGGGTGTTGAAATTTACCATTCTGTAGATATTATTTCTCGTAGGTTTTAGGAGTCATTTTGATATTTTTTCAGATGTCTACATCAACATATGTATGCCTAAAACGCTGGCATATTCCAACCCATTTCTTCTCTATTCCCCAGATTGATCACCGTCACCAATACTACAAAAGATGAATAACATGCATATATTTTTCGCTTCGAAAGGTACTATTGAATCCATGGTGCGTGAAAGTCGAAAGTATTGCAATTCTAAAGTTCGGATTGTTTGAAATCGAAAATTCTGTATGGATTTTATGAATTGCGTTTCAAATTGCCCATACAAAATGTTCGCTTTCGAACGATCCGAACTTTAGAATCGCAATACAGAGTAGGGGCTCTGCCCTGATCACGTGCCATCTAACAAGCAAATCCTGCCTCAAATACAATAATCATCAATTTGAATCAAGAACCGTAATCGAATAACCCACTGGCGCACACAATCTACACATTTCCGATCTGTCCGGGATGGACCTGGGCCTCAATCAACAAGCGTCTCCAGCCAGCTCCTTGTCCCTAGAGAACTAAAATAGAAAATAAAAAAGCACGAAAACTGTATACATAATAATGTGAAATAAAATGTTTATAAAAATTTCAAACTACTGTCTTTTTATTTCTGAAGGTTTGACGCTTATATAAGATGTCGCCATCTTCTAGACTAGACCAACCTTGAAAGTACATTCGAAGGCTTCGGAAGTAGTTTCTTTCTCCTGATAATATCTGCGTAAAGTTTGATGGTTTTCAATTCAACTTTTGTAAACAACACATAGAATTCAGTTTTTTTTTTATTATTACATATTATTTATCTTTTCGTTTTAACATTCACATTTCAATACATTATAATTTCCATAGTAAAACAATAGTATGTTTATTTCGATTTTCTTTTTTTCTCTTTCCATTCTTATTTATTTCCGTTGCGTTAATTTAAATACGCAAAAATATTGTTCTATTTTATGTTATTCGATTTTTTTTTTATCAGAATGAACAAATAATGGCTGCACATTAAGAGTGTATAAAAAATAGTTTATTTCCATATATTTTCTTACTTTCTCTCATTAAAAGCTATTTAAACAAGTAAAGACAAACGTTAAAAATTGTAAAGAGACTTGAAGCTTTTTACAAAATGACATTATTCATCAGCAAAATTAAGTATTTTTTTTTTTAAATGAATAAAGAAAATAAAATTATTAACAGCTATAATTTGTATAACATACGCAATATAAAAATAGATTAAAACAAAAATTTACAAAAAATAATATGTAATAAAGTTAAATAAACAATGCACTCATTTTTTTTTTTTTTACTTTTGTTATTTTGCTTTGTTCAATATAAATTTGAAATACATATTTACTTAATAAGATAATAATAAATTCTTGCATGTAATGGCATGGGCGACAAGAAAATAGTTTACAATCTTGTAAATATAATACAGAAAATGTTTTTTTTTATTATTAACAAATGACAATACGTAAACGAATGTATTTTATTTATTACGTGTATGTATATGAAATGAACCCAATTGTTATGTCACATGATTCAATTCATTCCATTAAACTTTTAATAATTAAATCGTTTTTATTATTAAGTGCTAGTCACTATCCTAGACAGTTATCAGTCAAAGCTTCTTGTGTTATCATTTTTGTTTAAAATGTATGAAAATGTTTTATTGGTTACTGTAGCAAGAAATATGAAAACGGGAAACATTTTAAATTAATTTTATGTAAATGTTAAACAAAAATCGAGAATTGTCGTCTTTAGGACACTAGCTGTTTTTTTTTTTTTTATATAACAGTTCATCTAAGTAAAATTTGTAACGTTATAAATAATCTTCTGCATTAAAACTCACAAAAAACAACACACTACGGTACCTTTTTATAAATTTGTTTGTTATGTATATTTTATATATTTTTAATCTCTTACATACGACTATGGTTTAGTATTGCAACACGATTTTTTCTTTCTCTTTTTTTCGTAAAAGTGTGATTTTATTTTGGACTTCATAAATTATTTTGTAAGAACGACAATAGTTTTGTTTCGTAGTGTTTACTTGACTCTAGGTTTCTTAATGAATGTCGTTCGTTCGGATACACTTGTAATTGATGGGGTTTGTTCGCTTTTACTAGAGCGGTAATAAGTTGCGATGTATGATAGAAGTGAACATTCTCATCAATTAGTCCGTGAATGATGAGTAAACGATTATCTCTGTAAACGTTATTATTAATTATTATTGAAAATTATATTATCTAGGAACTTACTCTTCAGGAAACGAATGGACGTAGTTGAGCACCGATCCCATGGTATAGCCGTGTTGATTGTTTTGTGGAAGATCCATATATCGTTCCGTGTAACCTGTGTCATAAAATTCCCAATTGGTAACTGGAGCACCAGCAATAGCAACTTTAAATATCTCAGGAAATTGTGCCAGTCCCATTAGGCTGAGATAGCCACCTGCAAAAAACGAAACAAAGTATAAATTATATTAATATTTTGGTTTGCGTTTGTGGTCACTAGTTATTTTAAATTTTCAAGTTATTGCTTCCTTGTTCTACTTGGTAACAGTCTGTAACTATGTATTTACTTCTTGCAGTCTCGTAATGCAAATCAAATGTTGACTGTCGATGAGAGCAACAGAAGACTCATGGAACTTTTTTTCTGCCAACGACCAACAATTTAATTGAATATGTATGTCTTCGAAAAAAATTAAGGATCAAATCCAAATGATTAAAATGCAAAAAAAAAAGAATGGAATTTTAAAATAATAGACTTTAATTTAAAAAAAAGACATTTATCCTCTGAATTGTTCCAAAAATATGATTAGGACTTTTATGCCAGTCCCAACCAGGCCACGCAAATCTTAAACAAACAACTAGAAACTACCCTTAATGTTATTTAAAGGCATTATAAAAGTAAAGTAAATATGTTAGATGTACGTGTTATTATGAAAATTAGTTTCACTTACCATACGACCACCCATGTATTGCAATGCGGTTCATGTCAATATATCCTAACTGTTCTGCTAAAATTCTCAACCCATGCACTTGATCCTTTAGCTCGACTGTCCCCATGCGGCAGCGTATATGACTTTCAAATTTAATACCACGATGTCGGGACCCTCTAGAGTCAATGCAAATTACACAATAACCTTGAGCTGCAAGCATGTGCATTCGTAGTTGTCGCATTCCCTTTTAAATTAAAAAAAAAAAAAATGTTACAAGAGTCAAAAACATCCAAAGGGTATAATTTACCTTAAAAGTATTATTAACAGTTTGGACCTCAGGACCACCGTAGACATTTAAGACAGTAGGATACTTGACACCCAATTGAAAATTGTGTGGCTTAAATACCATAGCATACACAACATCACCCGACGGTAGTTTTGGTCGATAGATTTGCGGACAATACTGTGCTTCGGGTTGGCCCCCTTCATGTAGGTAACCCATTGGTATCAGTTGTAATCCATTAACGCCACCACTTTGGCAAGTTTGAGACACTTTGATCACCTTACATGATGGAAGACGTTGAATATTGCAATAAACTTGCATCATCAATTTGCATTCCTTTACCAACAAATTTCGTCATTTTGTGATTTCTTTAAATACGCAAATCAAAACTTACCTCATCAAAGTAAATTTGATAAGAATAGCCGGGTTCCGTAAGCAAGCGTACGTGCTCGGGTCTCTGCAGACTGACTACATACAGGTGCTTTTCCAGTGGAGTTTCTCTTAAACCTAGAAAATACACTAACTGCTGAGCTTTGTCAACCCAGATGTTACGGCCTAGGACTTCCCAATCGCCAGAAGTTATAGCCACCTAAAAGTTTATATATTCTGAATTAGTAAAAGACCTAAGGAATAGAAAAGGGTTTTAAGTACTTTATTTACTAATATAGGCAGTAGAGGTGCAGTATTTACACCTTCCAGGTTTTCGTTTTGCATTGCATTATCTTTACAGCCATTGACTGCCATCATGCCACTTAAACTGGAGGTAATTAAGTAGAGATGTCTAAATCCAGTCTCTTCAGATGCCCAAAGAAACGTTGCTGTTAATTCCGTGATTTCGAGAAAATACAGCAGATCATGAACATTGATCCAGGTATCTGTTTGTTGTGAATAAAGTACCTGTAATTGATCGTTAATTAGCAAAGTAAATTATAGCTTGTTCATTCTAACTGCCTTTTGATTTCTTTTATACATTTTGAGGGATATATAATAATCTATTTTAAAACATTTACATTAAGCGAAAATAGCTTACCTGCAATGGACTAATAGTCCTGCTATACGAACTTTTCCAACTGTGGTCAGCTGATCCTGATGGCGATGAGGCTGTGCTACTATATGTTTCGCAAAAATTATCCAAAGGTATCAATATAAGATCTATACGCTGCTGCTTTCTGTTCATTGCCTGCATCCAGACACTGTAAATAAAAAACTTTATAGGTACGGGCATTAAGATAAACGTTGAAATTATAAGCTTACTACTTTGAGTCGGGAGTCCACCCCACTCTTACAATATACTCCAACCAAGGAAGCACGACCGATAGGGAATATGGTAAATCCTTTATGCAAATGTCACTAATCTGCAATGATTCATTCAAAACGAATTGAACCATTTTCAATTTAGATTTTGCGTTTGGTGTTCCTGCTCGAGGAAAACGATACTCTTCCAGTTCGCCTACTACCGCTTGGGATGATGGGAACGAAAAAAGACCGACATCTGATTCATCGACTTCTTCGTAAATAATGCGATAAATTCCATCTGTATATGATTTTTTAAAGTTATTAAGTTATTCGGTAAGGAATTGTGTCCAAAGAGAACCTTCAGTATTTGGTTGCCACCAATAGCCTTGATAGCGACTAAATTCCTCTTGCATAACGTACGATGGTACCCCAGCGGTTAAGGGATCGTCAGCAAATGATCGCCTACCATCGTGAGCGAATGTTAACCGTTCTTCATGACCACTTAAAGTGTGAGTTACCCAAATATCGCCACCACTGGTGTACGCTATCAAATCGGAATTTTGTGGGCAAATTTGTGGATCTAAGGCAGCCCATGCTGGACATGTTCGCAGCTGAGTAGGAAAAAGAGGTGCAGCCTAAAAAATGCATAGGTTAATGTGGCTAGGTAATGACTGGCACCCGTTTAAATAAAGTAGAAAAGATACGTATTTACACATACACACATATAGGTAAGTCGAAGTCAACCAATTATTATTACGCTTTACTCAACTTTTCGTAATTATAGTTTAAGTGTTTTGTTCTGAGCCTTGTTATTTCAACAAAAATTTATATTAGTCATTAAGCAACATCACTGCATTGCTCTACATAGCATGCTTCACTTTAGTCGACTGCTTAGACGGAGACGGTTAAAAAGCGAAGTAATCGCATTGGAAAAACCACGTACAATTAATTTGTTTAGAAAAAGTAGACAACTATGTTTATTAATGTTCAATGGCTCTGTTCTGCTCAGGTCATTACAGGTTTTTGCATCCAATGAGAAGAAATTTTGTATAAAAGTGTTCCTTCTTTGTAGACAGTGAATTTTAGTCCACACAACTCAACCCAGCTCAGCACACGGTTTTCTGCACCAATTCTGGAGGTAGAGCACATTCGTGGGTAATGTGAAAATCAGCTGTTTTGCTGTTCTATTTTGTGCTACATTTTTACTTATTCAACAGAGCTAACGTTTTAAAGTCCTAAAGCTCAAATGTACATATCTTATTCAAGAAACCTAGCATTATTTTGATTGCCAACATCATCGCCTACGACAAATCTTTTGAGTGGAGATAAATTAAGCACTGAAAGTATGTATGTATATATTTTGGAATAGAATATTTAAATGCTTTCGTGCAGTACAGAAAATCAAAATCAACTTACATTGTATCCGGTATCTAAGCATTGATACAAGTCACTTAAAACTGGGAATACTATTTTTCCACTGAGTTTATGTAGTTCGTACGAAGTAATGCCCCAGGTTGACAATCTCTTTCTTTCTTGTAACAATTGAAATTCTCTCGAGCATGCATTGCTTCCAGCAACCGACGATATTGATTGTTCGAGTACTAAATTCCAGTGGAGCCTAAAACAATGGGTCAATTTTGAACACTCGCAGGCTGTTTTGTTTTCAAACTACATTAACTTTAAAACTTACCTCTTTGATGGTGAACCAGAATCGTTAAAATGTATGTCCGTGGACAATAAAGTAGTTTCCCATGCGTTTGGGGGTGTGCTCAAAAAATATATGCGTATTCTTCCATCCGACAACGTACGAAAGGTAACATCCATCGGAACCATGCTCGACAAATTTGCAACCTGCTTTCGCTGATCATTCACTATCGCGGTTAATTCGGACCATGATTTTGTTTTATTTTTTAACCCGCCACCTGATAAATTCGGAAGCGGTGGCCCTGTGGAATGCGTTCCACTGCTGCTAACCATTACTCGGTTCCCAATGTGATTTCCAACGACAATCCCATCAAGAAGAATGTATGACGACGGAGGAGGCGGATCATGAGGCTGCTGCTGCCTGTTGCGATGATGATGAGCCACCGAACTGCTGCTGTCCATGATACGCCTAATCCGTTCCAGAATTTCCTCCAGCACTACGACTAAACCACATGAGTTGTGCTCATAAAAACAAGAACTTTTTCGCTGTTAAATTCTTTTCTTCTTTCTCTTGTTGAAATCTTACAGATACATAGATGTTGCTATTCTTTGTTAAGCATTCATGTCAATTAAAAATACAGATAAGTTTCTTCATCGATATTAAACTCAAATTTGCCACGAATTTGTTATATCTTTAAAATAAAGTCATTAATCAACGCAATCCCACATCTTTAGAGCGGACAAATAAAATAAATGAAATCTTTTGACATAAAATATTTGGAAGTCCCCTCTCGCTTACTCTTTTTTTTTTTTGTTTTACAATTTTCACTTTAATTTCCCTCCTTGAATGTCAAATTATATAAAATATCTTTAAATATTAATAAAATTATTGTTATTTTTGCCTTTTTATCGAAAACCAATGAAGTGAAGTGAAAGCAGACAAACATGAATTCTCCGTTCTACTTTTTTGCTTGTCCTTTTGTTTTCTTGTTCGGTGAAAAGTACAGAAAGTTCAGTGTTCGTAGAGGGAGTTGGGAGAAGAGTACATTTTTGGTAAAATTCCCTTAAGATGAGTTAGAATGAGAGGGATAAAAGACTTTATTAAACGTCAAAAGTTAATGAAAGTGAAATGTCAAAAGCAATGCATTTCAGTTATATCTTACTCATAAAGCCGAAAGGAAAGAGACCCATGTATACACAAAGAATGACAGCTCGATCAAAATTACGAAGAACAGCCGGTCAGCATGTAGCAGGGTACTTTTATGCCAGCACAGTGGGTTCTTATTAGATTTTTATTCTGAAATAACCATAGATAGCATACAGTGGTGAAAAATATAAAAAAACACAATCGTGTTTTTACTTACATATGTTACAAGTGCAATTAAAACTGTCTTAAAGTTGAACCAAATATGTAATTGAAAGGTAAACGAGCAATTGGAGGGGAAAGTTATAGATAAGTTTTGCCCAGCCCAGGATAGAGAGGGAGTTAAGGATAGTCGGTGATTTAGAGACTGCAGATGCCTCGGCTACCACTAGATTGTCCTTTAGCCATGTCAAACTACCCGAATACTGCTTAAACAAGAATTTCTCAATAGTTCTTCCGTCAAGGGAGGACTGGGAGAACCAAAAATCCCAACCATCACCTTCCGACCTCATTTGGTATACAGACGGGTCCAAAATGGAAACAGAAACTGGTTCCGGAATTTTCGGAGAATCATCAAGTCCGAACTTCTCAGTCAGCCTTGATGAATTCGCATCCATATTTCAAGCCGAGGTTTTCGCCATTAATCAGTGTGTGAGACTTAATAAGTCCTCTCACATTATGGGGAAAGCGTTAAATCCAAACTAATCCTAGAAACCCGCAACGTAATTCGGACCTTGCTAGTGGATTTCCGGGTAATTAAAAAGCCGACTCACTGGCAAAAGACGGCGCGTCCGTGGAGTAGGTAAATCAGTCTTCGCAAGACACGCAAAAGGTCTTAATATGCAAAAATCTAGGAAAGAAGAAAATCAAACTTAATTGTGAACCTCGATAGGAGAAGCTTTAGAGCACTAATTAGACTTCTCAGCGATCACTGCCGCCTGAACAATCACCTACATCGCATGAACCTTACAACAGGTTCAAGCTGTAGACTCCGCCTTGAGAGTGAGAAGACATCTCTTCACTTCCTAAAGGAATGCCCATCTCTCTTTCAACTCAGAAAGACAATCCTAGGAGCAGAACAGTTTGCTGCCATCCACCCAGAGAAGTACCTCAACTTCCTGATATCTTCTGGAGTGAAGCAATTCATCTAGGAACATTGGCACAATAGGATTCGTTAGAAACCGCAGTACCAAGGGCTGATCAGCTCTCTCGAAACAATAATAATAATGTCAAACCATCTTTGTAACTAGGGGAAATTAACGCCACCAGTCAAGGACCGTAATTGAAGGCAGAGATAAGTCATAACTTATCTCTGATTGAAAGTCCCTGAAATTAAATACGTATGTACTTTAGAGTAAATTCTCAGACATTTTATATACGTACTAGCAGTTCACCCGCTGCTTCGCACGCGTTAAATACATAGGTACTAAGGTGTATACTAAGTCACTATAAATCATCTGTCCCTATGGAGCTTTCAAAAATAAAAGGTAGCAAAAAGTGTCACCATTTCAATATTGAATTTTTGAAATCGGTTCAGTAGTCTCGTCTCATGTCTCATCCTACACACCCGTTCCCCGTCGAATTACTCCGAACTGCGAATGCACTGTAAATAAACTACGTAGTATACCCATAGAAGCAAGAATACGATCAAAGAAAAATAAACGAAAAAAACACCCTTGCGCAACTCGGCAAAACAAAAACAACACACGATCACGAACCGAATGTGCCGATGGCTACGGTTACGCATACTATAAATTTGCAAACTTTAACACCCTGTATCTTGGCCCGTGGATATAATTTTGAAAAACGGTGAAACACGTGTTTCTTTATTTTTATTGTAAAATTTACCTACCAAATTTCAATTCTTAATTCCAATTTAAATTTTTGATTCCATACAAACTTGAACACCCTGTATCTCCCCTTTTGGAGCCGAATTTCGAAAAATCCTTTCTTAGTGGGTGTCTACGCCACTAAAGAAAACTACTGTCCAAATTTCATGTTTCTAGCTCTAACGGTTTGGGCTGGGCGTTGATCGGTCAGTCAATCAGGGAAGAGTTTTATATATAGGGTGATGGCATGTTAGGTCGGCCCCCTCTAGTAGTCGGCCGCCGCGTCATAAAATGACGCGTAATAGTTAATGCGTTTGCAAAACACGTATGCAAATTTTTTTTTCCAAAAGGTTAACGGTTTTCCTGTCTGCGAGCAAAAGGTTGTTGCAATGCAGCTGCTAGTTTTTTCGTTAAAATTGTCACTTTGATTCAACTTCTTGTCAGAAGTGAAAAGTCTGGATTTTAGTAGTAAATAAATAGTGGAAGTGATTTTCAAAAAAGTCTTAAAATCAGTGAAATATTGACGGTAACTGCGTTATATTATTATATTTATCTTATGAATAGATTCTTTTTACTGTTTATTGAACCAAAATCTAAAAAAAATGTTATTTTGAATAAAAAGAGAAGAGGCCGACCTAAGAAGACATTTTTTTGTCTTCAGCCAATTTTTCCTAAAATAAGATCTTTAGGTACCGACCATATTTCTACATTTACATTTACATTTCATTGATTTGATTTTGGTATCCCTCAAGCTGACCCTTAACTGTGCCTTCTTTGGTATTCATGCACCATCCTCTTACTCCTAGAGACTTTGCTTGTTGTTGAGTGTACTGCAAACAAATGAGACAGGCTGTACATTCATCTTTCTTTATTTACATATAGTTATGAATCATGATAAGAGATTACCTTTCGAAAAAATACTCCTGAAGCGGTAAAATAAATAATTAGCTTAACTTATATAACTTCAAATAAAGTGAGCCATACCTTGCACCAACCCAAACACCTCGAAGTCGCAAGCTAATATTGCTGTGGATGCCATTTCTCCGCAAGTAGACGCTGACGCTCTGATTAAAATAATATGAAAAACATGACATTCAAAAATAAAAATATGTTTTATAAAGTAGAATTTCAATAATGTATTGTATATACCTAATGTTTTGCAAAAGAAATTATTCTATGCGGCGAGGCGACAGCTGAGTAACTATTTGTTTTGTTTTTTTAATCACACCCGTGAACATGAGCTCCTATTTATAGTGATAGTGAATGCTGCTATTATAAACTAGCATTAGTATCTTGTATTAAGTAATGCATGTAAATTATAATATTTTCATAATATCTTGACAAATAAACCGTAATTTCGAAAAATCCTTTCTTAGTGGGTGTCTACGCCACTAAAGAAAACTACTGTCCAAATTTCATGTTTCTAGCTCTAACGGTTTGGGCTGGGCGTTGATCGGTCAGTCAATCAGGGAAGAGTTTTATATATAGGGTGATGGCATGTTAGGTCGGCCCCCTCTAGTAGTCGGCCGCCGCGTCATAAAATGACGCGTAATAGTTAATGCGTTTGCAAAACACGTATGCAAATTTTTTTTTCCAAAAGGTTAACGGTTTTCCTGTCTGCGAGCAAAAGGTTGTTGCAATGCAGCTGCTAGTTTTTTCGTTAAAATTGTCACTTTGATTCAACTTCTTGTCAGAAGTGAAAAGTCTGGATTTTAGTAGTAAATAAATAGTGGAAGTGATTTTCAAAAAAGTCTTAAAATCAGTGAAATATTGACGGTAACTGCGTTATATTATTATATTTATCTTATGAATAGATTCTTTTTACTGTTTATTGAACCAAAATCTAAAAAAAATGTTATTTTGAATAAAAAGAGAAGAGGCCGACCTAAGAAGACATTTTTTTGTGATTCTTCTAAGGTCGGCCGCCCTGTGAAAAAGTGAAAATAATTAAAGTCTGGTATAAAAACTGGGGCCGACTACTAAATACTTAACTGGCCGACTTCTGAAGTAGAGGGGGCCGACTACTCAAAAATGAGGTTTTCATTAACATTTTTGTAAATAATTTGTTTTAGGTAGTAAATACACTAAAAATGACTTGAATTTCATAATTACCACGTTCTAATTAATCAGAAATGCTGAATATTCTATTCTTTATTATAATAACGGATTTTTGAAAGCAAATTAAACGTAAAAAAAAGTTAAGGGGCCGACTACTGGCTCCATCACCCTATAGAGATAAGTATATTAAAACAAAAAAAAAATTGAAAGGTCTTTATGCCGTTTCACCGAATTACGTATTGGAAGGCGTTTGCTCTAGAAAAGCAAAACTCTCCATGAAACATTTTTGATTTCCTAGCTAATACCTATTTGTTGTCTTGGTTTCACTGATCTCATTCTCAATGCGAAAAAACATACCTACTATTCTGCACAGTTGTGTGTGCTCTGACCGGTTGCATCATTTAGCCTTTAGTGTACATATAAAGGTATGCAGGTCTATGTAATCTTTCGGGATATGCAAATTTTCAAGATTTAGACCCAGAGGTATGCTTGTCGTATATCTAGGGATCGAGTTTGAAACATTTGCTTAAGTAGCTTATAAAATGGTTTATACAATGGTAGTATTAAAAAAAGGACCTTCCTATCAGTCTTGCGTCAGACAACGGCTGCATATTGGATGATAGTGCATGATCCTCTATTTTGCATACATAGGTTAGGTAGGCAGTAAAGAACTCAAATACGTCTCTCAAAATAAGCACGAAAATATTTTTTTATGTATTCACAAAAAAAAAATTAGCGTTTAATTATAAAACTTGGAAATGTAAATGCTTGAATTTCTTTGGGCTCACTAAATATAGCCTTTTCAATGCTTGCATTCGGGCTTCCCTTTGTCTGTAGCCATTTTTTCCTAGAAAATGGTTTAGTTTTTAGCAAAAAAGAAACGCAAATATAAATTGTTTACATTGTATTCATTTTGTCTTCATATCCTTCAAGTTGGCCCTTCACGGTTCCCTGGTTTGTATTCATGCACCATCCTCGTACTCCCAGCGCCTTGGCCTGTTTTTCGGTGTACTAGCAGTAAATAAAATAATTGTATTATGTTTGTCTATAGTCTGTAGTCACAAATCATTACCTTACGAAAATAAACCCCTAGAAAATTTAAAATAAAAAGATAATTAAAGGTATAATCAATTAATATGGCACCTACTCTGCACGGTCCCAAATACTTCGAAATCACAAGCTAGTTTCTTTTCTGCGGCCATTTATTATTATTATTAGAAAAATTTCAAATCAAAAAATTTTTTTTTCAATTCTGATGAATTAAAATTTAATCGCACTGAGAAATATATGAATTGAGTAGTGTAGTTCGTATTATTGCGTGCAAAGTAGAGGTATAAAATATTACCTAGCAACATCTGAAAATTGTTTATTTACGCATTCTATGACTACTGCGGACTGTGGATGAAAAAATGTAGCGATGAGTCGACAAACTCTGTCCAGAGATCAAGTTAAGTTATAGCTTATCTCTGACTCGGTTTACGGATACTCATCGAGGAGTTAGTTTAATATCCGGTCGATGGAATAGGTTTGTTAGGAACACCATAAGTATTACCATTGTATATGAAACTTTGTACAGTAGAATATAGCGACGATCAAGGGACCGACGTTCTAACCGGACGACACACAAACTTTTGTCTAAGATCGAAGAAACTACATACATTTATTTATTTTAAAATTAGCGCCTCAGAACTCTGTTTTAATACGAATAAAATCCAGCTTTTGCTTTAATCGCAGTATTATCGGTGTCCTGTGATTAAGAATGACTTTATTAAATTTATATATAAATTAATAGCGAGTATGTATTTATTTCCATATTGAATTAACGTTTAATTTCAAAGTCAGAAAAAGAATAATCTTTAACGTTCTTGGCCTCACTAAATATTGCTTTATCAATTCGTGAAGTAGGACTCCCTTTTGTCTTCAGCCAATTTTTCCTAAAATAAGATCTTTAGGTACCGACCATATTTCTACATTTACATTTACATTTCATTGATTTGATTTTGGTATCCCTCAAGCTGACCCTTAACTGTGCCTTCTTTGGTATTCATGCACCATCCTCTTACTCCTAGAGACTTTGCTTGTTGTTGAGTGTACTGCAAACAAATGAGACAGGCTGTACATTCATCTTTCTTTATTTACATATAGTTATGAATCATGATAAGAGATTACCTTTCGAAAAAATACTCCTGAAGCGGTAAAATAAATAATTAGCTTAACTTATATAACTTCAAATAAAGTGAGCCATACCTTGCACCAACCCAAACACCTCGAAGTCGCAAGCTAATATTGCTGTGGATGCCATTTCTCCGCAAGTAGACGCTGACGCTCTGATTAAAATAATATGAAAAACATGACATTCAAAAATAAAAATATGTTTTATAAAGTAGAATTTCAATAATGTATTGTATATACCTAATGTTTTGCAAAAGAAATTATTCTATGCGGCGAGGCGACAGCTGAGTAACTATTTGTTTTGTTTTTTTAATCACACCCGTGAACATGAGCTCCTATTTATAGTGATAGTGAATGCTGCTATTATAAACTAGCATTAGTATCTTGTATTAAGTAATGCATGTAAATTATAATATTTTCATAATATCTTGACAAATAAACCGTACTAACTTTCGTGAAATACATATAGGAAAATATTTAAAATGTGATTTCTCGTTTTTTCTAGTCATCAATATAAAGTTGTTTCATGACATAAAAAAGCCCTTAAAGAGCTTTATTCAAAGTTCAGATGTGTAGGTATGCAGTGTCATCGCGTATTTTTGGTGACTAGACTTCTAAAAAATAAACTAGCAGCACAGACAATAAAATTGAACCTTTTTAACTTTTTTCATTGTTGCATAGATTTGTGGTCTGATCCTACGTCAACACTTTGGTAGCTTTTTGCCGATTTCTTTGAATTTTTGATCTTTTATTGTCAATGATGTAGTCTATTTACATCCTGACTATTGAGTTCGGCAATTGGATATATCCAGGTATATGACCCACTGGGTGTTACCTTGAACCGGGTATTCATTATTTTGAGTCCATGTAATTGGCAGCCTTTCAATAGTTCTTAGCTTCTTTCGTTTTAGCCTCCTACAACCTTTTCAATCGTTCCTTTCCCCAGAACCCCTTATCTCCCTAAAATAGTTCAATTATGTAAAGCCGTACGCCGCCTAACGTCGTTAATGCGTTCCTGGAAAACACGACGTTGAGCGAAACAACGTTGTTCGGGAAAAATGTTTGAAGGCTAATTTATCTCGGAAAAAAATATAACTTTTTTTTATTTAATTTTTGTTTTTTTCAAACGACGTTACAGCCAATCCACGCAACGTTAAACGGGGTATGGTAATAATTCATTATCGACGTTATGGTATGTCCGTACTTAATTTTTTAAAGGAAATTAAATGAATAAGTATTATATTGCATTAATTTTGGCATCAGTAAAATTTGAAACGATTGTCGTGGTGATTCAATGATTCAACGAAACAACAATTGACTGATTGCAGTTGTTTTGTTAAATGTAATAATTGTACGCAGAATTATATTTTAGCTTACTGCGAAATTTAAAATAAACAAATTTGCATAGAAATTGATATTTATTTCGTAAAATAGCGATATTCGTTATGTAAAGGCTACATATAAGAAAAAGCAAATACATTTGAGATTTGTAATACGATGAGGTTAATATCTGTGGTGTCTTCGAAAAATCTAGTAACTCCAAAAGTATGCATATGTATGTATTTACATATACACGTAACTGAATCATTCATTTCAATTAAAAAAATATTTACTTCTAGTAGTTCTGCGGTTATCATTGTAAAATAAATGAAAATATGTCACAGAAAGTATAAAAAAGGTCATAACAGAAAAACTAGTTTTTAGAGTTATCCGTTTTCTCCCAATCACCACGGATGTGTGTACATAATATTTGTTTCTATTTCTTATTTAGATTCGGCCAAATGCTTCGCTGCTGTTATTGTGTTTCGCATCAGCATAGCAACCGTCATGGGTCCAACTCCGCCAGGTACTGGTGTTATGTGTCCCGCTACCTTGCGGACCTCTATAAAATTATTTAAATTCAGTAATTACAAACAGTTACAAAAATAAGATATATATATTACCCTCGAAATCGACATCACCAACTAACTTGCTTTCACCATTCTTATCTGTTATTCTGGTTATACCTACATCAATGACACATGCGCCTTTTTTAACCATATCTGCTCTTATTAAGCCCGGTATACCAGTAGCAGTTATAATGATATCAGCTAATTTGCAATACTTAGCTAATTCCAGCGGCGGAGTAAAACGATGACAAATCGTTACAGTCGCATCCATAGCTGAAGTTTCGTTCCTTCCATCTGCGTGCAATAACATGGCGATGGGCATCCCGACATTTTTTGAGCGCCCTATAACCACAGCATTTTTTCCAAATGTTTCAATATGGGATCGCTTAAGTACTTCTTGTACACCAAGCGGTGTACATGGAATAACTGATTTCATGTCTAAACACATTCTACCCACATTAACCTCATTAAAGCCATCAACGTCCTTCTCCACACACACAGCATTACATATAACACGTTCTCTTATATGTTCCGGCAAAGGCAATTGAACTAAGATAGCGTCAACAGTCTTATCTGTGTTGAGCTTATCGATTATATCAAGAAGGTCCTGCTCCGTTATGTCACTTGGTAATTGCTTTGTAAAACTCTTGATCCCAACATCTTTGGCAGCCTATTGGAATAAGAACTTTATTTAACTTAATTGTTATAAAGAATAGAATACAGCCTTTCTCTTACCTGGGTTTTGTTCTTGATATACGTTTGGCTAGCAGGGTCTTCGCCGACTACAATTACGGTTAGCTGCGGTGGACGATTTCCTGCGGCAATAAATGCTTTTACTTCTTTATTGAGTTCGCCACGAACTTCGGCGGCATACGCCTTACCATCAATGAGTTTAGCCATATTGCTGCAAGGAAACATGAGTGTTAAGATTTAAAGCACAAAAAAAAAAATACATCATAAGACCACCACTATTAACTTGCATCAAATTTCATATCCCAGATCCATACATACTTACTAATGTACTGTATTTTAATATTCGCACTAAAATTGGTCAAAAATTAAATGAGGAAAATATCACCATCCTCCAATAGTTTGCAAGAAGTAATCGTACTTCTACATTCAGAACAATCATTTTAGAATGGGACAAAACTGCAATCAAGTGTTTGCGGTGAATGTATAGAAAAATATAAGAGTGCAATTTCGTAAACATGAGAGATCACACTTGCGGATTGGTACGCTAAACATCCTTCGAGATGGAGGTAATCATGTTAAATTAAAAAAGCCCGAGAACGCATTGCATTGGAGATGCAAGAAGCACTAAGTAATGAAACGAGCAAGTGCAACAATCAGTAATCAAGTAGAGAGTGGAAGACTATCCAACTAATTCAATAGATAAATAACCATAAATATGCATGATGTAAACTACACTTATCATAACAAACAAATAATTCTTATAATAAACATTTATTTCATAATAAATATGTAATAAATAGTTGGTACTACTTATTTGAGCTTACATTATTTCATTAGGGATTTTATAATATTGGCAGCTTCTTCATCTACTGCTAGAATCGCGTTTAATACGTTCATCGCTTTTATACTATCCTCTCCCATCACATAATTTAAAAAGGTTTCAAAATTCACCCACATAAATAACAAATGATCAAAATTTAACCGACTGCCAACCTTTTTCCATTTATTATCCACATTTAGCAACTGTCCAAGTCGGTTGCCAACTTCTTCATCTTTAAGTAGTTGTTTTAAATAAATTTCTTCAGTTTCTTCCTTTATTTCTAAACTTAATTGCGATTTGTCATCATCGTCTCCTGTTGAGCTACAATCCTCACAAATGGGTTCTTCTTTAATAAATGCAGTTGTTGCAACAAGGTTATCAGTTGGAAATGGCAAAAACGCATGCAGTAAATCAAGAATTTCTTTCCGCTTTCTTCCTTTGAGAGCCTCAGCCAAATCTAAAGCAGTGACTCCAGCGAGATTTGGGGTAGTTAAATCGACATTACTGCTCTCTAGCACAATTTTAACGAGTTCTTTGTTTTGTTGCTGTATAGCCAAATGCAAAGCGTTATTGTCACGAGAATTTGCAACCTTGGCTGAAGCATTGTATTTCATCAAAAGAAGTTTCACAAGTCTATTGTTATTGTTACGAATCGCCAAGTGGAGAGGTGTTAAACCATCATTATTTCTTAGGTTCATATTAAAGTCGTTCGATGATATGTGTGATATCAACCTCTCCGTGCAAGTATTTAAACTTTCAGCAATAGCAATGTGGAGTGCCGTATTGCCATGAGCATCTTGTACATTAGGATCGCATTTTAAACCGAGTAGCGGACTTATATAGATGGCTCGATCAAACACACATGCCACATGCAGAGGTGTATGGAGGAGACTATTTGTTCGAGATAATAAATGTGTTAGGTTTAGCTTTGACAGTATTTTTAGAATAATTTGTGCATCTGATTGACTGCCTTGTTTAACGATCTCATGAACAATAGAGTCTCTATTATCATTGTTAGCAATATAGTCTTCGAAAATTGTTAGAACCCGTTTTATTGACTTTTCTAATCCCACTTTAGGACAATCATTGAACACGGATGTTAATAGCTTTAATGTCGGATGATATTCCTGTAATTTAATATAACATTGTTCTTCGCCATCTTTTTGAAATTCTAACATCTCAAAAACACGCTCAAATGAATCTTGAAACATGTTGCTCACTTCATCGATGTTATCGCTTACGTGTTGCATGAAACCACTTTCATTTGGATTGGTAACGGGTTCCATGTCGTTATAGTTTACTGGATTTGATATTTGTGTTGATGACGATGGTTTTGATGTCGCTCTTTGCGGTTTATAACGAAATTGAACAGGAGAACTGCGTTCATTATCACTGTCTCGAACTAGTTCAATGAAAACATTTACATCCCTATCAATATATGTATTTTTATATGCGGGTGTTCGCAATAAAATAGCATACTGATGGTGTACATTAGCTTCAGTAAAATATCCAAAAGCTTCCCAAACTTCCTCGCCGTTGACTTCTTCATAGAAACGAACTTTTATTTGATTTTTGTTGACCTTTTCAACTAAAATAATCAAATCATCGCCACCGGCAGCACTACCGACAACATGGCTTAAACTACAAATCTTCAGTTCCCCGGTTAAAGCACTCTTGCGGTTATTGATAGGTCGAGAAAAAACAGGTTCACAAATTCTTTTCCAGCGCCCTCCATTGATGATTTGAAACGCTTCGAAGCAAAGACGTACCTAATCAAAGAAGAAAGAATGGTTCTTAAATACATGCAATGAATTTTATATATACTACATATATATATTGTTTTATTACAATTAAAAACTACAACTTGGATTATCTTTTATTTAATTGGACATACATGTATATACATATGTATATACATTTTCAATTCATTTCGCAAATAGCGATAGACTTCAGAGGTACATAATAGCCACTTTCGAAATTCGAGTTTAAGAAAACTTAAGATCGTTCTGATGGACATCACTTTTGAATACTTGTAGATTGTAGTTGGGCGGAAAGACCGAGATTTCCAAATTCCTGTTGTAAAAAACATAAGAATCTGGTCGATTAATAGAGTGCCTATTGTCCATTGACTTCGATATACCCTATGGCTGTGTCCTATTGGGGGTTATCTCCAGTTTTAGGCTGTGCTTTGTTTGGCATTTGGACAGAAATGAGCATGCATGCCTTGTAGAGCGCAGCCAGATCTATTATTTCTCTGGTGTTTGGGAGAAATAAGATAACTCTAAATTTTAAATTCCTCTGTTAAGACTACTGTTTTGAACGTCTTGGGCTATATTTTACTCCATCTTACGATGATAGCTACAGCACCGGTAGAAGTGGATGCAATCATTTAGTCCAAAGTGATAAGTGGCAGTTGTTTATTTTCTATTCGGTACTAAACAACCTTAAAATATGACTTTGTAGTTATCATATTTCTCCCAAACACCACAGCTTTCTTTCACCTTTGGAGACAATTAAAGCATTTCAAATAGTGCATCGATTACTTTATCATATCAATGCGGGTTGTCATCATATGACGACTAAAATTGAATGTTTTTCGGGTACTACTAAGTTTATGCAGTGAAAACAGAAGTTTCTCATATCGTATTCTTGTCAAAAAGCTGATTTATTAATTAAGTAAAAATTGATCTTGTGTACTACATTATTCATATATACGAGGCAAGCGAAGCCTCGAAACATGCGTGTTCTACGTATTGGATTGCCGACTCTGACCGGCAGATGAGGACTAGGTTTGCCGTTGCCTGCCGAGAGATGGTGACGTTTGGTGATTTGTTTTGATTCTTATACAAGTGAATCAATAATTGAATAATCGACACTAATTACTCTAGTTATTAAGATTTGTTTAACATACATTTAAAATGTTTGTTAGGACATCATAACCCTTCTATGAGTTTCTGAAATGTAATTTTTCCAGTTTTGCGAAGTACTGAACATATCATATGTATCTTAAAAGATAAAATATTTTCTGAATTCCAGAATTTTAATTTTTTTTTTTTATTAACAACGTAAATCAAACGATTTTCTATAACCTATAAGATCTAAATGAGAGTGGTATGGATTACAACACAAACTTATTTCTAGAAAGCCATTCCTAACTTTGCTCTAAACCACTTTAACTATAAACACACTATTGTGTTGTGTTGTTTTGACGACTGTGTATCTATTGCAGTTCTGGGAATATTTTGAAATCAGTACATATAGATATACTTCCGCTAGTCTGTTAAGTTTAATGAAATGTTTTGCTTGGATTTCTTAGATTTTTCCTATCATTGTCTCCAAAGCCGCATTGTTGATGTTTTGGTCTTTATAATCTTTTGATTTGGGATTGTATAACCATTCATATTTTCACACAAGTGCTATGTTCTTCTGACATTTTAAAAACCAAAAAAGAGGAGATTCTAGCTTCATAAAAGAAATTGAAAACTTGAAAATTCATACTTTACTTCAATACTTTACAAAAAAAAGCCCCCACAGTGAGCTAAAATTTGAGAGTACACCATGACCAAATTCATATAGGCATCTACTTGGGCATCTACTAGGTACACTGCTAATACAATTTTGAAGGAAATATTAAAATAAAAAAATTAACAATGAAGTGCTGTAAAGTTGACTGCCAATGCAAATCATCACCTTTTGAAGCATAACAAATGTCGTTCCACAGGCAAGTGTTACTTAAACTGGGGTTAGGTTGAAGTAGCTGCCAGCTGTTGCCAGCACACTTAAACCAGTGATAGAACCACTTTGATACCACATGAATCTGAAGAGGTCTCCTTACCTACTTGTTGAACCAATTGGAGCTTCTGATAAAGCGAAGTAGTTTCCCTACATTTGTGTTAATCAGATCGCCTGTCGTTAGAAGAAAGTAGAATTCTCCAAGGTGGACCCTTCTTTTGCGGGGGAGAGCTGGCCAGCTACAAAGAAGGTGGAATTGAACTAAGTCATAAAATAAACGTACATAAATATTTGGAACACTTGGATTGTAGAGCAAATTTGAGTTGATTGGAAATTGGATTAATCCAACATCTGTAGTCTTACTACAATACATGAGATTGCTAAAAACTTTATATTTAACACCATAAAAAAAAAAACTTGTGGTCTCCGTGGCTCAGTGGTTAATGAGTTCAGTAAATGAGTTGCTAAGCGAGCTGACGAGGTTTGAATCAGCAAAACCAACATAACAGCACCACATCTCGGAAGGCAATGACAAACCTCCGAATGTGTTTAATATATCAGTTAATGACATTCCTTCAACCAAATAATCTATGAGACAGCAGTTTGATTCTAGTTCCACTAGCTTGAAATATGCTGTCTAGTTTGTTTGTCAATTTGCAGTCCCTCGACACATTTAAGCCAGTTGATAAGGTTAGATTGTTAGTTTTTAAACAATCAACATACATATATAACTTTTACCACAAGGTACAAATGCATATTTACCTTGTTCAAGTCCATATCTTTGGCTTCTTGTTCGGCTTCAACTTGCAAGATTTCCTCCTGTGCCTTTGAAAGTTCTTCGCGTCCCAGTTCCAGTCTTAATTGTACTTTCTTTTTCTTTAACAATTCATTGCAAATATCCTTTTTAGCTGTATGAATAATACCGGTGTTTTCAAATCGAGCTATATACCCCTTTTCTGGGGAAACGTAAACATGGTGAGGATCGCATACGTCGATGTCCTCTTTTTGCACCATTAGCCGGTGCGAGTGAAGAAAAGGATTATTTATTTGATATAAACTGCAACGTATCACTGCCGGATTGTAGAAATTCTTCAGTTCTACTTCCGGAAATGATTTCTTATGTCTCTTCGATCGCTCTCCATTTAATGAACCATGAGTTCCTTGCATTTCAGATTTATAACGAAAGCGAAACATTTCAGTGGGTTGCTCCAGCACGACCAGTTTACAGCAGCAACCTGACTTCATTGTGTTATCGCTGGCCATATTGTTGCGTGACATTGCTGACATTAAAGGAGCCAAGAGTTTGGTACTCACTTACTTTAAATGATTATGCATTTCTATTTTGTGCCTCACGAATTATGTGTATGTAATGCACTTCAAAAACGTGGTGAAGCCCATTAAACACGTGACTATCACTGATTTATCAAATATTTTTTTTGTTTATATACGTCAAACTGTCTTCCAAGAAAGAAACATACACAATAAACAGGTGGCATTACTAATTAAAACTACTATTGTTACATGATTCTATATCATAGGTGAAAACCAAAACAGCAGTCCTTTGTCCATTAAAATTATGTATTTCATCAGCACCAAAATTATTTTCTTAAGAACTGTGATGTGGTGACGAAGCTGCACCCACACAGCATCGATTTAGTGTCAGTTAACGAAACAGCTGTTTTGCAGTATTGCCAGTAATGTTGTCTATGGCTTTCAATTATAAAAGTGGTTTGTTACAAGTTTATACTGAAAAAAGGCATTGATTTGTTAATAAACATAACATACACATAAGGTTACCCACGTCACGAGACAGAAAAAGAGAGTGAATTATTTATCTTTAATAAGTCAAACTCCATATAGGTTTTGTTTTGATTTATAAAATACTAGATTGTACAAAAGTAACCAATGAAGCGCTTCTTTTAAAATCATGTTTGGCTGCACGTGTTTTCAATATTAATTTTTCTACGAAAGATAGACAAAAGCGTTTGACTTCGCGTATATCGAGTTCTAGGTGGAATTTAAAAATTCAGACTTCTTCATGTACCGAAGATAAGCTATGTTGAAAAATTTCATGCAAATCAGTCAAGACATCTTAGAGAATAGCGAAATGGAAGATTTACCATTTGAGCTCTGCTCGGTATGTAACACAAAATCAATTCATGATTGAGACCGCGAAAAGTAGGGTGATCAAGGTAAATTTTTAAGACATGTACTTAATTACGATCACACACGACACGATCATTGATTCAACGTTGTGTAGAAACTCTCGGGCTAAAGGTGGGACTAGACTGTATTCCAAGTGTTTAAATATATGACCAATTTGATTTTCATAACACTATTCGGCCAGAGATTTCACGTACTTTTTTATATACTATTATAAATCTCTTGGTTAAATGCTCGAATAACAGATAATGTGGTCATACATTTGACCACTTGGTATACTGTCTAGTCCTAGCATTTGCATGTCAGAACTTTAACAAACAATTAATGCACATAATTCACTTTAGCTAAAATAAAGTCTGGCAACATTGTGAAACACACGTGCCCCCACAATAGAAATACTCGTCATACATATGTACGTGATTGTGATATAGTATGTACTGAAATCGTTTAATTGAACCAAAACTTTTTTTTTAATATGCATGTATGTTTGAATGTATATGGTTCGCATATTTTACCTGGAACACATCCACTTGCCACTAAAATTACACGCACTTTTAAATGTCTTATTTTTCCCAATTCTCAATACTGGTAATCGAAAAATCCACCTCATTTTCATACATAAGTTATACACTGAGTTTTTCTTTAACTGCACAATTTCTAAATACTGGAACAAATTACTTCACGCATAGTAAGCTAAAATAAATAAATAAAAATCGCTCAGGAGTGCAACACATGCTCCAAGAATGCGAAACTTTAACTGATGCCTTTCTGCGTTTTAAGCATTCTAAAAAGTAATATACATACATTATGTACATAATTATACTTTATTTAGATATCTGATATTGTTAGGATAATACCTAATTGTGCCGTTAACAGGAACCTATTTTAAACTCACCTTTTGGTGGAAACAACTGTTTTTGTAAATTTAATCTGGTCCAGACACTTCAAACCACGAATTGGATCTGCCTAAAAATGAACGATTTTTAAGCCATGCAATTGTGATAAAAAAAACCTGAGCTCAACTTGTTGTATGGGGGGAGGGGAAAATCACTTGCCGCACTTAGTGTGACCAGCTTATTTGCAAAGCTAAATTAATCAAATAAATTACAAAATTACAAATTGATAAATTATGTATGCAAGAATGAAAAAAAAAAACAGAAAATTGAAATTTATCACGCTGATTTTAGCAATTAGAATAATTTTACAAATAAAACACATAAAATGTCTTTTTTTTAAGTTGCTGATCATTTCCTTGAAATGATAATAAACTGTTGAGAAATCAAAGTATGCAATTTTGAAAACGATAACCTGTCTCCAATTTCGTTTTCCTAGGTATTTTAATACGCAGTAGGTAGTTCGCAATGAAAGTCGGGCAAACTAAAAAGAAATCAACTAGTGAACTTATTTACTTCGAATTTAAAATGTACGTAGGTACATACAAAAAGAAATAGCACCAACGATTATTTAAAGTTTATGAAGAAAATATATGTAAACAATTTTACATAAGGAAAACTCACTACATAGAATAGCGTGGGGCTGTCTCGCTGTTTTGCTAAACACAAATATAAATATTTAACTTTGCACTAGGTACGTCCATGAAAATCGGAGAGGTATTCTACAGTAGAAGTCCTATGTACAAAACATGTTGAACATGGTGCTATTTTTTTTTTTTGTTGCAAAGATACTCTACGGGATTCGGACTGAAATATTTTGGTACACATTAAAAAAATAAAGTTTTGGAAATCGTTTCTTTTTCTTGAAGATTTGTGGTCGGTACGTAAAAAATGTTTTTTACGTGGACGGGCAGTTACCCCGACGGAAACACCGCCAATCGGGTGGACCTGTGCCGGTAGGATGCGGGGTCGGTTACACCGCTGTCAGTAACCCACTTCGAAAATGTGAATACTGACATTGGGCATTTAGGGCTCGTCCGCCATGACGTATTATGCGAGCTTTATAGCTACATCGACCTAGTCATAAAAAACTGCGCATTGGTCGTTTAAGATGGCTATAACATGTAGAGCGAATCTAACCTGGAGCCACAACTTGGTGACTCGCTTTGCTCGGTGGCAAGCGTCTTAGACCAAAATAAAGTCCGGAATATAAGTGTTTCTTTCCAACTATGGTAACTAGTTACAAAATAAGTAGCCGAAATGTATGAGAGAAATCCACATAAGCTTTGAGAGATTTCTGTCCAAAAAACGAACAAAAATGGAAAATTATTGAAACGGCGTGGAGCTTCCACTGAACCTATTGAAATGGTTTTTGAAGGATTTTAAAGAATGAAGTCTTCTCTACAAAGTGGTCAGATAAAGAAAATCGAATATTGATTTTCAAATGATTTAGTAATTTTTTGTCTCATTTTGTCTTTTTTTCATTTTTTATAATTGCGTATTTTATCTTTTATCGTATAATAAATTGTAACTAAGAACTCTTTAATAATAAATATCAAAAAATTAAATTCTATTGAGAAATATTCTTTTTATCTACTAGAATCTTAGCGGCAGTTATTGTATTGCGCATCAACATCGCTACAGTCATTGGTCCGACTCCCCCTGGCACTGGAGTAATATAACTAGCAATCTTACGAACAGCTTTAAAGGAATAAGAAAAACTAAATAAAATGTTGAAATTTTTAACGCATTTCTAATTTACCTTCAAAATCTACATCTCCAACCAATTTAGTCCTTCCATACTTGTCTGTTATTCTTGTGATACCAACATCAATTATACATGCTCCTTCTTTTACCATATCGCGAGTTATCAATCTTGGTATTCCAGTTGCACTTATAATTATATCTGCCAACAGGCAATATGTAGCTAACTCTTTTTGTGGGGTAAACCGATGACAAATGGTTACAGTTGCATCCATGGCTGATGGTTGATTTCTGTGGTCAGCATGTAGTAGCATCGCAATTGGCATTCCCACATTTTTTGATCGTCCTACAACAACAACATTTTTCCCAAATGTTTCGATATTCCACCGTTTTATTAATTCTATAACCCCGAGAGGAGTGCATGGTATCATTGATTTCATGTCCAAACACATTCTGCCTACATTAACCTCATTAAAGCCGTCTACATCTTTAAGGTGAGAAACTGCATTACAAATTGCCCGTTCGTTAATATGAATCGGCAATGGAAGTTGAACTAGAATTCCGTCCACACCATCGTCGTTGTTAAGTTCATCTATTATGTTTAAAAGTTCTTGTTCATTTATATCATTTGGAAGATATTTCGTGTTACTGCTAATTCCTGTATCCTTGGCCGCCTATAAAAGTTCATGTGGAACCATATTACTAACAAGGTAAAAAGCAAATTGATTGGTAAGTACCTGCATTTTATTTTTAACATAAGTGTGACTAGCTGCGTCGTCTCCCACCAGTATAGCAGTAAGATGTGGTGCCCTATGACCAGCTGTAGTAAATTCGTTTACTTCGTTTCTCAGTTCAGTTCGGATTTCAGCTGCTGCAGATTTTCCATCTATAAGCTCTGCATTGTTACTACAATGAAATGTAAATATAAAGTGGGTTGCTGATGCATAACTTGTAGATAGATAATTTTTTAAGGTTTTCTCTCTTTGAAATTATTGCGTTTGTAAACAATTGCGAAGTACATATAGTCATACATATGTATATTATTGGTTCGCTAATCAAACAAGTGAATTGAATTCAGGGAAGGGCGCGGGTAAAAATCAACCTTTCCGAGCCATTTGGGATACGCGACGGCTTAAAACCAAATGATAGGATGTCCCCACTTCTATTCAACTCAGGTTTGGAATGTCATCGGATCGATCGGACAAAATATGCTTTATGCAAGAACGCAAAAACGAACGTGGATGACCTTGATACGATCATAAAGCAGAAATTCTAGTGAATTCTAGCCTAGAAGTAAGCGAGCGAGTAAGCGCCCGCTCACCAAAGGATATAAAGAAATTTCTATAAGATTTCAAATGAAAACAGAAATAAATAAAGTTCAGGATATACATGCCTCCACGAAGTATACATAAATTCCTGAAATCAAAAATAAAATTTGTATTTACAATTTCAATTCCTCAGTTAATTCAATTGGATTTCTCAACCTTTTTTGCTTATTTATCTTTATTTCAGTATTCATTTATACATTTCAATTGATTTTTTTTTGTATAGAGATTAGAATACATTATTTTTTGCAACAATAACATTTTATAAGTGGAGGGATAGTTAATAATAATGAACTGAGAAAATATTGAAAAAAAAACTCAGAGGATTGTTTTAATAAAACTTACATACTAACTTAACCTACGTGTCTATATATCTACAAATAAGTTTATAATATCACTTTCGAGGGATATGCATCTACGAACAAAATTTTTAACAAGGACTAGACATTTTTCTTTGATTTTGGGCATATGTGCAATTTCATGTAGGCCTACAGTAGAGAAATGCCAGGGGAGATTTAGAGTTCTTTTTAGGATTTTTTTTTGCAGATTTGAATTTCTCAACCACACGTAGCATAAGATGGATTTGGGCCTTAACAAAAAAAGAAGAAATTCCATGGATTCAACAACAAGGTACTAATAAAAGTTTTTGGTGGTAAGCAGAAAGAAGAAGAAGATGAATAAAGAATATAAAACAATCGGAACTGGAAAAACTATACTCAGGACCAAGTATGATCAGGAAGATTAAATTACGCAGGTTAAAAGGGTCTGGACATGTAATAAAAAAAAAACGAGAGTAACGTTTGTAGAATCCTTATTGCTAAACTCGAAAGCATCTGGCAATAGGAAGACGACGGGGGAAATGCGAAGTTGACAACTTCGTGGATCTTGAAGAAGTAAGTTAGAATAGCGGAAATGGATGGAACTGGCACAGAATATGAGCAAATGGCACAAGGTTGTTAATGAAGTTGTGAACTTTCGAGTTCCAAACAACCGTACAACAGTACAAGGAAGTGGGAGTGTAAAATTTCTTATCAATCAACATATTTTTGTTGAAGTAGACCATACGGCATTAGGTTTGTATGTACATATCAATGCCGTTTTACTGATAACTTGAAAAATATTTTTCTGCTGGGGGTATCGATAGCGTTGTTTACGTCAGAAGCTTGGACGTCTGCTTTTTAACATATGAACAATTTATATAATTGAACACATTTGATTGCTAGGAAAAACAATTTTACGTTGATGTTATTATTGATTTTTATTACATCATGCAAAATGACTGCTGATTAACTTCATTGCATTTCTAGCTGCGACTGAAAATGATTTTTTTTGTTTTTTTTTTCAGATTAAATCTTCGTAAAATATTGTTAGTTCATTTTTATTTAGTTTAGAATGCAAATCGATTAATAATTAACATACCATAAATAACAGATAACTTTTATTAGTAGAAAAGATATTAACAGAAACGGTTATGATTATGACCTATCCTAATCCTAAACTTTTAATATTTAGATACAAATATTGAGAGGTATGTAGATGCGTTCAATAAAAAATGATATAAATGTAAAAAGTAACATCACTGTCGTATCATTTTTTTTTAATACGACTGGGACTATTTTATTATCGACTAATAAATCAGATTGTTCTCCAACTTGATTTTTTAAGTCCGTTCCTGACCAGAAAATTGGTTCGAAAAAGTACTCAAACGATGTTCTTATAAATAACTAGAATCATGTCATGACTAAATAAATAACTAATAATTTAAAATATGCTGAAATTCTCTTGATTTGAGTTTTAAAATTTTGTCTGAAACAATTCACATACGTGGACTTAATTTTACTTTTTATCCGTATGTACCTTCGAATCCACTTCATTTTAGATTGCAAAATATTATATTAGTCCCAATTACACCAAAGAAAAAAAAAGAAACACGTTTGTAATTATGTACTTAAATGTAATGTACCAAGGTATATCTTCACGTCGAAGTTTAAAACTGCACTGAAACGTGCTTCGTTATTATCTTTTATACGATTATCAAAACAAAACCTGAAAAATGGTTGCAAGATCGTATTTTTATTTCTATTTTGCAAATAGAGACAGTTCGTTTAATTATAAAAAAAAAATTGTAAATTGTTTTTCTTTGTTTGTGGCCGATTCAGTTTGTTTGTACAAATTATGTGTATCTCTATGTAATACAAGAATGAATCCGTATTTGTCTATTTTTGTATGAATATTTTTCAAACTTAATATCCGGCTTAGTTTTTTTTTAAAAGTTGCGGTGTCTTAACATAGGGAGTCGTTCAATATGTCAGTATTTCCAACTCATTAAACTTATAAAAAACTTAAATTAGTTTAGATACTTATAAAATATTGCTCATACACACTTAAGTCATCATTGAATAAGGGCAACTCCAAAGAACTTTCTTTGTACTATCAATAGGTTGTAAAGCAACTTTGTGCAGCAAAGTCCTTATTTTTGTTACATATTAAACTATAAATATCTATCTATCTATTGGATAGCCTGTCCAATGGTTTATCAAATCGTCGAATATAAATCGATATTACTTTTTTAATTTCTCTTTTAGACATTCAATCTGTTCGCTAAACTAACACTAAAACTGTGTTGTTATACATTATTTGCATTTGGCAATGATGTTAAATAATTATTTCAGAGCACCAGCGCCACCCTGTTAGGCATTTCACAAGTTTGTTCCACAAAAGTTGTAAGCTGTCAACATTTTTGTATTCACTTCACTCACGCTTTCTTGTCAAATTTCGCAGATTTTGCATTTTCCTGTTTAATTGATTCTTATTTTAGTGAAATTGCTTGTAATAAAACAGATAAAAAAACAATGGCAGATGACACAAACGAAGATAGTTGGCTATATGGCACATCCAATCCAGATTCTACCACAAATGAAGAAGAGAAATCCAACCTGGCCGATAGTGTTGAAACTTCAAGATCTGCAACAGGACATCGTACATCCATTGACAAAGTAGACCACGCAGAAGCTTCCTCAGTTCATAAGCCTCACGATGACGATGATTCTCATGATGTTCCAGATAAAAAACAACAAAGTCCAGATTCTAATGAGAGAGAGAAAGATAACCTTCATGACGGAGAAGAAGATCCGGCCCAAGAAATGGAGGAAGATGAGCAAGCGGCCGCTGCAGCTGAGGCAGCAGCTGCAGCTGCTTCCGAGGAAGAGGGCAATGAGGACTCGGAAAAAGGAAAAGAACCAGGTGATTCAGATGAGGATGACGACGATAGTGATGACGATATCAATGTAGTAATTGGAGATATTAAGTCGGGGCCTTCATACAATATCAAACAACGTGCAAATCTCTTAACAACCAGTGGTACAGCGCCACAGGACAAAGCCAAGCCAAGTCAGGGTAAGTTTAGTATCGAAGAATTTGAAAGTATTGGGACAATCAATGGAGTACCGGCACTCGAGTATAGCATTGATTCTCTGGAGGAAAAGCCGTGGAGAAAACCAGGTGCTGATATCACTGATTACTTTAATTACGGCTTTAACGAGGATACTTGGCGTGCGTATTGTGAGCGACAGAAGCGATTCCGGCTGAATGAGAGTGGCGCTGGTCTGCAAAATCTAACTGGGGCGATATCAGCCGCACATGCTCCTGCACAGCAAATGAATTCAAGTGGCGGAAATCCTCAAAATAACCGCACACTAACACCATTAGTAAGTAACGAAAACAAGTACATGATGATGCCACCCCGACGCGTCGGTTCCAATGGGCCACCCCAACCTGCTAAAGAGAATGTTATACAAGTGATGACCGCTGAATGTCGAGAGTACAGTCGGACGGGCGGTCCTGGTGTAGGACAAATGTCTAACAACTTCGTCCCCGATGATCCATTTTTTGACCCAGATCCTTTTGACGGTTATGGATATGAGCCAACGCAAGAATCGCAGTGGATGAATGAAAATCCTGGTTGGGTACCAACTGGAATCAAGGAACTGACTCCCGGCCCTGCAATGGGACCACCAGGAGGAATGGGTATGCCAATGGGTCCTCAAATGCAGCCGCAAATGGTTGGGCCACCACTAAGACCCCCAATGGGTCCACCGCCACACAATATGGGTATGGGGCCACCTATTGGTCCAATCATGGGTGGTAACAGTGGTGGTGGAATGAGAATAATGGGGCCACCGAGAATGATGGGCGGACCCTCACCGATGATTAATGAAAGAGATTGGGATAGAAATGAACGTGAACATGTAGATCGTGGCAGGGATCGAGATGTGCGTGATAACCGTGATCGAGACAGGGATCGAGATCGAGAACGTGATCGCGAGAGAGAACGTGATCGAGAAAGGGAACGAGGCGAACGAGAGAGGGAACGTGAAAGGGAGAGAGAAAGGGAGCGTGAGCGCGAGCGTGATTGGGACAGAACATCAGAACGAGATAGAGAACGTGAGAGAGACCGTGAACGTGAGAGGGAACGAGATCGTGGTAGAAATGAACCGGAGGTGATCCCAAAAGTAATACATTTTTTATTATACGTATTTCCTTTTAAATTATAACCTAAACATTCAAGATATTCAGAAAAATCCCGTTTTGGATTTCTTCAAGTTTCTTTTAATGTTTATGTGTTTAATTAACAGTTCATATGTTCATTCTTCGGTTCACGTTACATTTTGAAGCTCTTCGAACCATAATTTGTCTGTCCATTCCACATGACTTTTAGCCCAATTTAATTGTTACAAGGGTGCGATACCGGTCGTTGGTCTAGTTATTGCAAGTTGCACTGTAACAAATTGTATGATTTTGATAACCTTTTTGTACAGATTTGTTCTAGAGTAGATCCAGTAATCTATACGCAGAATTTTTCCAAGAATGTATTAAATTTTTCCAAAGCCAGCACCGTAGCGGATGCGAAAATGGTATTTTCCCTTTAGACGAGTGTAGATTTCATTCATTGTCTGTACTTAAAAAAACAAAAAACTTAACTAAAATGTGGCTAACCTGACTCTCTTGGTATTTAATATGCATTTATGTAGGCTTTTTTAATTCTTTAACGAGTTAACATTTTGTGCCCTCAGTAAGAATATGTACAACTGTAACTTCTTTTCAGGAAACAGAACGACCCGAAGAGGACCGAGAAAGAAAAAGACGGGACCGTGAACGAGATCGAGAACGAGAGAGGTAACATTATAAACTCAAAACGTGCACATTTAAGAAATCAATATTTTTTAACCCTTAGCCGATCATCACGTCGGGAACGATCTAGAAGTCGGGAAAAGTCCAGACGTCGTTCAAAAAGTCGTGACAAGGAACGCGATCGAGAGAGAAAAACTCGCGATAAAAAGAAACACCGTAAAGACAAAGAAGAAAGCGAATAAGTCGACCCAATGAAATCCTTCTTTCCATCTGCCGACTCACAATTCCGGGTTCATTCTCTAGTTTTCTCCCAGCCTGTTAACCCCTGCAACTAAAAAAAATGCAATTAAGTCGAATGGAAGTACATTTTCCAACTCTTTATTTCGTTATCGTTTTGTTTCTTTCCTTACTATGTTTGCTTATAATCAATTTTGTATCTTTTTGCCTTAAAAAGCAATTAAAGTTGAAGTTAAATTAAAACAAATACTATTTAAAAATGATTGTAGTATTAGAACAAACAAATAATTCATAAATTTAAAAACCAGAATTTGTAAAGGAATAAATATAAAGAATAAAACATCAATATAGAAACGTGCGTCTCCTTTTTTTTGTTCCTACTCTACTGGATCGACATCGATGTCTGCATTCTTCTTTTTCTGAAGCTTTTCTTCAATTGAGTCGAGACGCTTGTTCATGGCAGCGAGAGATTCTACCAAACCCAATTGAATTTCTCCATATCGCTTCATGGCCAGAATTAAACTTTCTTCGATTAACTCGGTTTGTTGTTGATATTCCGTGTTGTTTTTGTTAATCTCCTTGAGTTCGTCTGTGTTGCTGGGAATGTTGCGAAAATACTCAGCACCCAGGGTGCCTTCCAATGATTTTATTTCAGCTAGTTGATTAAAGCTCGCAGCCAGCTCTGGAGCTATAGCATTCACGTACACTTCCTTCGACTTAACTTGTTGAGTTTCTTCAAGGTAATTTGGATCTAGGTAGCGTTCAAGTTCATCCGCCCGCTGTACAACTTTGCTTATGTTTTCTCGACCAGTTAGAGCCGATGAAAGAAGTGTATTTGCCGAGATGAGGGAGTCAACGAAATTTTCTGTACCTTTTATATCGGTGTCTGGTATGGGGCCAAGTACACGATTCAAAGAGTCTATGCGTTTTTCAAGAAGGTCCAAAGCTTCCATTATAATCGATTTATTGTACAATTAAAGAAAACTTCCAAAACTTAAACCAAAATAAGGTATTTCTTATGATGTCAACTTCTTCACAGTCCAATAAAATATATGCATGTAGTAGTACTTTGATTGCTGAAGAAAGTCAGTGCATAAATACATTAAGATTTACGTTACGATGACAGTACCTTACGATCCAGTTGCAAGAAACTATAAAAATTAATGACAGTTTAATTCTGTGATGCCAGTCAATATTAACCGAAAACAAATTAACTTCTACAATTGTGAAGAATTTTAATAAATAAAATAAGATTTTGCCCGACGAAACGAAATTCAAGGAGTAAAAGTTTAATTTTTCATTGGTGAAAATTTAAAATATGTAAATTTCTAAAAAAAAAATATTTAACGTTTAACATAAATTTTTTAACCATTTTTAATTGATTCCTAGATCTTAGAAAATTTCCTCTCGGTTACTGAAATTTATGGCATTTTATTTTTCTTCAAGGGATCTTAATTTTGGTATTATTATTATTTGTGATTTAAATAAAGAGCGTGCACTAAAAATATATCAGCTATAAGTTAAGTTTGGCATCACTTTAATGGTAAAATGTCATTGCTCCCATAATTTGTTCTCCCATTTCTCACTTTAAAAAAAAAACACGTCTCTCTTCATTTTCAATTAAATTTTGACAATCGAATTTGGTTATTTACATTAGAAATAGTTGTCGTGCGCTCTTTTTCTTAATGTAATTTGTACGATAAAATAATAGTTATGGATAAAAGAAAAGTGCAAGCTCAATTTTAATTTTGTAAAAGTAAACTGAATCCCTTGGAAAATCATTCCTTTCTTTGTTTAGAAATAGTTAAAACTGTGCCAATGAAATTGTTTTCTTGGATTGTGCTATGAACAAAAGAGAAATAAGAAATGATCGACATCGAAGTGAGCAAGACAAAGGCCCACACGATACTTGGGACTTGGCTATAATTAATTTTCAAGTAAGCAAGATCAAGAAAACTGCGACACGTTTACTGATGTATGTCTGTTTTGCGTCTTTCTCCACGACTGCTTTCACAGAATAAAAAACTAAATGGCATGTTCTTCTTGGGCAGAGCTGCTAAATAACAACAGCTCTAGCTATGTATATTTTCAAGCTGATAATACAGTAAAACCAAAAAGTAGAATCACATTAAGAAAATGTTTTGGTGTTCTAACTACATATGTATATACTTTTATGATTTTATTGTGTAATAAATAGCAAAAGGTTTTTGCTATAATGTGAAAACGAAATGAATTTCGGAATTTTCTCAAAACATCTACGGAAGATTATTCACTGCACTAGCCTTTTACTAGAGCCCATCAGCATAGAAATTAATTTGTATACTATTTGTCAACTATCGCCCACAGACGTTAAAACTATGTAATTCAGGTGAGTCATAAATTACTTACTAACTTCGATAGCATTCGCAATAGGGATTTGTACTCTCAAAAACCCCAACTAGTTGCTCAGCATCTTAGTATGCATTAAGCGAACATTCTCTGATAATTCTATGGTGATACGTCATCAAGTAATTTTAGTACGATAAACCCCTTTTAACCGAAACTCGAATATCGGTTCACTTTTCCCGATTTGATTTTTCAAATTTAATTCTCTAATATCTGGAAATGATTTCGCCCAGAACATGCTTTACCATTGTTTCCCTCATAATATGTGTACAGATGCATTTGTAAGAAACACACTTTGCAGAATACCATACCTGCTGCCTCTTTGAGGTCATCGACGGTTGGAAGTAAGCATTTGGAAAAAAAGCCAAATGTGCAAAAAACGATTATCCTCCGGATAAAAAGGTTTATCTGTATGAAACACTTGTGTTAAGGACTAAATAGTTAGTAACTATTCGCTTCCACTGTAGCAAGATCCATTGCCTATTTGTAGTCATAGTTGTTTTGTGATTTTCTTAGTGGCTCAATATCTTTATTTCTTTCTCTTCTGTTTCACTTTACTATTTTACTAGCTTATTGTGTTAATTATTTCTTTATTTGCAAACAAAAACCAAGAAATAAATTTTACCAAGACCATCTATCGTGTGTGTGTACACTCAGTTCTACAGTTATAGCTAAGGCATCGAATAAACGACAATAATTTTTCAGTACGATTCGGTTTGTTGAGTTGGAGAGAACGTGTTTGCAACGGCAGAAATTGTAATTAGTACATATTCGGTTTCAAATTGGCCTTTGTAAATGTGAAACTGTTTGAATAAATATCAAATCATTAATAATATATCTACTATTACTACTAATTTAAAGAAAGTGAAGAATAGTCCATTGATGAGATTAATTTAAATACAAAGACAAAATGTCTGTAAGCAACAAAGAGAGCCCCAGCAGGGAGTCTACCTCGTCTAGTGCAAGAATTAGTCTGATAGCTGAGGATTCATTGACCCGTGACTTTTCCATGGGTAGTTTGACATCGACTGTCAGCCAGGATGAGTATTTCCGGTGTCGTGATCATGCAGAGAGTGTCCTTAAAAGAATGCAAAATTACCTAGAGAACGAACAATTATGTGATGTTATCCTGATTGCAGGAATCGATGGAAAAAGGTAAGCATTGCTCAAGAAAAAATATTTTATTTATGTGAAATAGTGTAGGTATGTACACTACATAGGTACGTATGCGTCTTAGAGGGTAATATTACACTAGATCTTCTGGTTTAAACAAATGAAGTTTGCTTTCAGTAATACAATAAGTGAAAAATGAATTGAATTGCCGTGCATTCGCGTCTGCAATAGATCAAATTCACAATTTTATTGTTTTTTTCATTTTTTATTTTTATTTTTTGTAGAGCCAACATCACACAGGAAGTGGTATGTACAAACTGCCATTCACTTTGTGTTAATGTAAAATAATTTAAACTGGAAAAACAGTGGAAACAAAATTGATAAAAACATGAAAAGCAGACGACTTAAGAGAAATACTAATTTAATGTACCTTTGTCAGTTGTGTATGTGTACATATGTAGATTTGTACATAAAAATTGCAGCAGTCCGCATCTAGTCTAGTATAATAAAAACCATGGTTTAAAAATGTACGAACTCTTTTATCTGTTACAGAGTTTTAATTTATAACGATAAGTACAAACGATAATTCAAACTATGGTACAAACCTACCTTTTTATGTTTACTTACTTAAGGTGGCGCTACAGTCGGGGGTGGACCTGTGCCTCAACCAACAAACGTCTCCAGCTAGCTGCCTCCTGTTTCGCACGCTAAGTTGGTTGAGGTCCCCTTCAACTTACATGCGCCACCTGAGTCGCGCTGTCCCTCGGGGGCGGATTCGAAAATTGTTCGGACCGGAGCATTAGTATTCCTTTTTATATTTATAAATAACAAATTGAAGGGAATACTTTAATTGCTAAAATGACATTCGTATTATGCATTTTTGTATTTTTACTTTTAAACTACATAGTTTCCTTGCACGAATACCTTTTTGTGTTGTCTGTTTTCTGTCTGTATAAATTATGTTGGCAACGACTAGAGCATGTGATCACTGAAAAACATTGCTCAACTTAATTAAAAAAATAATTTCTATCACGTCGATATTTTAAAATCAGCAATATTCGCTCCCAGTAGTGTTGCCTCTATAATATGTAGGTAACAATTCAGAAATTGCATTCCGATACAGCAATGGCCAAGATTTCGCAAAGTAGGATTTTTCAACGAAAGATATATGTATGTAAATTCCATTAAATAGAAAGCTGCTTCATATTATCTTAAAACATTTTCTTGTATGCAGTTCATTCAAAAATAAAACAAATATCTCTCATACCTAGTCAATATGTTCCTGTACTTTGTACATATAAGTTTCATTCTTAACTTTGCGGTTTTATGGCAATAGTTTTTGAATAACAGTTGATTGACCGAAATTAATATGAAAGAAATATTATGTACATACCTATATATTATGTACTTTAAAATAGCACAACGTTAAAAAAATGTTTTAGCTTTTGCGCCGCAATTGCTTTTATACGACATTTATGGTTCTGGTCAGACGTAATACAAAGAACTTTCTCTCTGCCTAAATTCGAACGCATGCCAACAAAGAACACAGTATGTAAATGGAAAATACGAAGAATAAATGTACATACGTATAGCTGTTTTAGTGTGTCCACTTATGGATGCTTATTTTGAATTTACGTGTACATTTTTCATGGCAGGCTATTTTTTAAGCTTCTTCCGGCAGAAAATAAAATAACTATTAGCATTACCGTTTACAGCATTTGTTGTGTTATAAATATTTTGTGTTTAATGTGGGTACGGTTTAAACAATAACTTGCAATACGATATTCTAAATCAAAGCGAATGCAGCGAACTGTGGATCTAGCTACATTTAAACGATGCATTTATTTCTCCAATTTCGTTTCCTTGTTTGGTGCTTGTCACCGAATCGAAGTTGAGGTACCTACGTACTTACAAAAAATGATATTTGTGTTCCGGTTGCTGGAAGCGTCTAACATATCATAATTGAGACATTCAACTGAAAGTTATACAAATTTCTAATTATGTAATAAGATCATTTGTTTGGTGCAGTAGACTGTTTGAAAATATTTAACCTTGCGTAGAATACTGATAAGTCTTATCTCTAATCATAGATCTTTAGTAAAAGTGTTGCAATTTACAAAATCTACATTATTATCTTTGATCACTAAATAATATCTGATAATATATGATAGATAATAGCTTAAGGCAAGATCGCAACTTCAGTAAGTCGAGTGCGTTAGTTATTGCGCCGTCAATATCTGCATAGGTATGTACAATCTCTTTTTTTTTATTAAAACGTTTTCGTTACCATTCAAATGTAATTTTTTTTAACAAACAGTCACACAGAAAATGATTTTTGAGTTTCAACAACTCGAAGGTGTAAATGATCGACCCACTCTGGCTATATGTACATTTATATTCTATAACTTACGCTGACTGTCATACGCTGAGTCATCATAATGTGCTGCAGAGTTGCTTAAATCAATATTGGTGACTGCGATCTTACCAAGTTGGCTTTCCGATTCTATTAGAATGTGTGGGTCGTGTGAGCATAATTTGGTACATACAACAAAGAGTGGAATAGGATGTATACCCGTCAGTTAAAATATATATGTAAATATACTAAAGCACAAAATCAGCTTTTAACTGGATGCTAATAAATTAAGTAAAAAGCAACAAAGAGCGTACTCTAAAATTTGAAGTCTATGGTTTGGGGAGAAAAAAAATTGTGAGTAATGTAATGACATATCAGCTTATTAAACATACCATAATTAGCGGGATGATAGAAGATTTTATTTGTACTCATACTCGACTTTTTATATTCTAAATCCATGCTTTCCCTTTTTTTTAAGTCCTTGCAAAGCGATGCTGCTAAGTAATCAACGTGTCTTCCTTTTAAGACTTGTTGATGTCAAACGTCGATGTGTCTAGTGAGTGGGTATTGAGCTTTGAGTTCACATTATCAGCATATTTTTAAACTGTATACCATTTCTAATTGATCAGAATTCTGCTGTTTACAGAAAAGTCTTACGAACCGCTTGGTTAGTCCTAGTGCCACAATTAAACAAAATCAAATTTATAGTATTGAAATCAATGCATTATGTAACTTAATAATTTGTATATTTATTTTATTTATTAACTGTGTTAACAGAGTACCTGCACATCGACTCGTCCTCTCAGCATCGAGTGCATACTTCTCAGCAATGTTCACAGGTTGCTTACGCGAAACCAAAGAGGAAGAAGTCACACTAGGCGAAGTGCATGGTGATGCTTTGCAAATTTTAGTGCAATACTGTTACACAGGTATTACTTATCTAAAATTGAAAAAAAAAGATAATTTTTCACCTATTTTATGTTAAGGATTTATTGAACTTCGTGAAGATACAGTGGAAACATTACTAGCCACAGCATGTCTCCTTCAATTAAATGCTGTTGTAACTGCGTGTTGTAATTTTCTTGCCCGACAATTACATCCATCAAATTGTTTGGGCTTTGCATTTTTTGCCGAGCAACAAAGTTGTACAACACTTTTGAAACTAGCAAAAGCTTACACCTGCCAACATTTTATGCAAGTAAGTAATGAAACATACTGACAAGGGAGTATATGTATAGGTCAATGCTAATTTTATCTAAGATTGCCGGAAGCACTGTCACAAAGCATAACTGGTTGCAAAATATTTTAATTTCGTCTATTTTAGGTATGTAAAAACCAAGAGTTCTTTCAATTGAATGCAGAACAATTGGGAAAACTCTTATCAAACGATGACCTCAATGTTCCCTCAGAACAGGATGTGTTTCATAGTCTTATGTCGTGGGTCCAACAGGATTCATCAACCCGAGAGAAATTCATTCCAGAATTATTAGCACTTATTCGCTTACCGTTACTACAGCCATCAGTAAGTTTTTTTATGCGATCATTATTTTAGGTCTTATAGTTTAAATTCACAGTTTATTGCTGATCACGTGGAAACCGTTTGTGGCTCCAGTGAATGTCAACAACTTGTTATGGAAGCACTCAAATGGCACCTATTGCCAGAACGTCGCTCATTGATCTCAACCGAAAGAACCAAACCAAGAAAATCCACTGTTGGTAGATTGCTTGCTGTTGGTGGAATGGATGCACACAAAGTATGTTTAATTTATTTGCAATTATTGTGAAAGTTTGCTATTGTTATTTGTAGGGAGCTATAAGCATCGAAAGTTATTGCCCCCGCCTAGATAAGTGGACTGTGTGGAAAAATATGTCAGCAAGGCGCTTGCAATTTGGGGTAGCTGTGATGGATGATAAGTTAATTATTGTCGGTGGTCGTGATGGATTGAAAACACTTAATACTGTACGTAATCGAAATGAAAACATTATTGGCTGACTAACATAGTTCTATAAAACAGGTTGAGTGCTTAGATTTAAACACAATGGCATGGACTCCGTTAACTCCAATGGGAACACATCGTCATGGGCTGGGAGTTGCTGTGTTGGAAGGACCAATGTACGCAGTTGGTGGCCATGATGGTTGGAGTTATTTAAATACTGTAGAACGGTATGTATGACTGAATTAACGGGTTTGAGCTAAATATGAATTTGCTTGTTTTAGATGGGATCCATTTGCTCGAACGTGGAACTATGTCGCTCCAATGGCAGCTATGCGCTCCACAGCTGGTGTAGCCGTTTTGGGCGGAAGATTGTACGTAGTTGGTGGTCGTGATGGATCGGTGTGTCACCGTTCAGTTGAATGTTATGATCCACATACAAATAAATGGACACTCAGAGCACCAATGAATAAACGGCGGGGAGGTGTTGGAGTAAGTATAGTTTCAAATGGCAACAAAAAGTTATCGCTTATGTTTATATCACTTTTTCCGGTGTTCCTACTTATCACGGACGATATAAATAATGTTTTTATGCTCTAGATTACAAATCAACTGTCTGGCAACGTTAAGCTCAATCAATTTAAAAGATTGGTTGTCTGTTGTTCCATTTAAACCGTTTACCTTTTAATGAAAATCTGATCCATACATTTGTCAATTTTCCCATTTCTTAGTTTATTTCTGGTACTTGGTGCTACAGTTTAACATGGCTCGAAAATGTTTTCTAGCCATTAAAAATAATTTGATCATCGAGTCACAACCGAGACCCATATTTAACTTGCAACCGCATTTGTTCGCGCTGTGCGATAACCTAAACGGTCCTCAGTTAGCATAATTCTTTTCTATCTTCAGCCCTTCAGAAGATTGCAACCCTTATTTTACTGTAAAAACGAATTACCTACATATTAAATTGTAATTATACCTAGGTCGCGGTTGCCAGTGGGCATTTATACGCTTTGGGAGGTCATGATTGTCCAGCTAGCAATCCTTCAGTTTGCAGAACAGATACTGTAGAGCGCTATGACCCCGGAACAGATTCGTGGACATTGGTGAGTTTTTTTTAAATCTGGTTTTGGATATTAATAACCTAATTTTCAAATACAGATATGTTCATTAAGTGTCGGAAGAGATGCAATTGGTTGCGCTTTTCTGGGCGATCGCCTTATAGCCGTCGGTGGTTATGATGGCAATCATTATTTAAAGACTGTAGAGGAGTATGATCCCGAAACGAACGAATGGACACAAGTCGCCCCACTCACATACAATCGAGCTGGAGCCTGTGTAATAACGATTCCGAACATAATTCCTTCAACACCTCCACTAGCTGCTAGCTCAACGGTTTAGTTTAAATTTTATTTATTTTTTTTATCTTGTTTTTATACGCGACTCATTCCAAGTATTGTTTTAGGATTTTTTTTTATTTACAAGGCATTGACTGCATGTGACTGCTAATCCGTTGCTTAAATAATTTAATAATAAGACTGCTTTTACCACAAATTAAAAAAAAAAAACGTCAAAGCGTTTATTGTCAATAACCAATTCTAAATTTAAAATATGTTGTCAATATAAATTCTGAGTTGACGGAAAATAAGCATCCATTTTATTAAAGCATTCCATTTATTCTTTTTTTTTTTTAAATCCTGTTTAATTTTTCTGGCGCGTTCGACTTTCCAAAAAATATTAAACTTCTGATTTATCTATAGAATTTGCAAATATTTACCTTTCTTTCGTGGTATATCGGAACGTACCACCGGTGTTTTTCATTTAATACTTTTCAGTTTTTTAACCGCACGGATTCAAATAACAATCTATACATACTTTTCCATAATATTGGAATTTTTTTGTTTGTTTATATGTATTTACAAAAATATCTTGCTAAATGTCTTACAGATGAAATGAAAAACGATTAATGTCTTGTTGTGTATTTTCCTTTAAGTTTTCATTGCTTCATTTACTTTAACCTGCATTTAAGTTTGCAATTCACCCGCTCTGTTATTTATATATTTCATTTTGTTTTCTTTTCTTTCTTTAATTTTAATTTTAGAAAAAATGGAAACCAGTTAGATTAAATCCATACTGTTACAGACGCACTGTAGAATTTGTCGATTACTACAATCTTTAAAAAAAGCTTTTAAAAATACGATCACTAAATCACATTCGCACATTAATGTTGTTTGTGGTTTTTTTGTATTTTTTTTTTGTATTTTCATTGAAATCGCATAAAGCCAATGATTGGTTACATAACATAAACTACAACCAATGTAGAAGGTAGTGTATTTAAAATGAATCACATAAATACTGAAATATCAAATTGATTGTTGATGAGGTTGTAGAAGGGGCTAGAAAATTTACTAGCTAATGAATTTTATAATTACAAGAAGTTGAAATGTAAAACAATCAACACTAGCTCTTAAATGTAAGTCATCCTCATCCTAGTTATTTTGAATTATTAAAAAAAAAAAACTTTGTTTCGGTTGTGATTAATATTTATTTATTCAAAATTATCTTTAAATCCTGACAAAAAAAAAAAATAGTAATCAGGTTTGTTTTATTTTTATACAAAATTCCAAAATGTTTTATAATGATTGTGATTTAATTTAAATAACTTAAAACTTCATTTTGTTATAATTAGACGCATCTAAAACGTGATAAAAAAAAGTAGGATATCCTTAGATGTAAGGAGTTAGAACATACATATTTTCATATAATTATAAAAGTAAAGTAAAAAAAAATTTGGACGTTATAGTTTATAAGTTTTTCCAACAATTACATATATGAGACATAGATTTAAGTGCATTTGCCTGGCTTTTCAATTTATGATTTAAACTATGATAATATTAAATTTTATATTTTAATTTTACACAAAGTAAATGAAAATACTGCAACTTTTCTCTAATTATATACATATAAGAATACGTTATTTTGCTACATAAATTCACTAACTTTATTAAAATAAACAACGAGTGTTATGAATTCATTATACGTTTTAAATGTAAAGAGAAGGCTGTCTTTGTAATACGAGAGAATAGTCTGAGCTAAACCTGTGTTGTAAAGTAGTCCATAGCGCAGCTGTTTGCAGTTTCGTAAAGTTTCGGACCGCGACCCACCGATATTCAAGACACTGACCAAAAAATGAGGCAAAAAATATTACAATGTCCCAAGGGTAGTAAAAATGTTTGGTCATTCGTGAAAAATATTAAGAATTCCGACTCGTCTGCAATTCCAACGCTCATTTACAATGACATTCCAGCTGTCAGCTCCTCAGACAAGACCAATCTGCTTGCTGCACACTTTGCAGCTAGCTCAACGCTTCCAGATTGCGCGTTGTCTCCACCTGTAGGTACTTGAGAGCGTCCAATTCTCCATGGGACAAGTCCACTTTCGCACTCGTACAGTTGCAGGAGTACTTAGAGGTCTCAACATACACAAATCCGCTGGTCCAGATGGTATTCCGCCCAAAGTTCTGAAGAGGTGTTCTTCTACCCTAGCAAAACCACTGCGTAAGCTTTTCCATCTGTCCTACTTCTCAGGCCTCTTTCCGAGTAGATGGAAAACTGCATTTGTCCAGCCCGTGCCCAAAAAAGGCGAATCTTCTTCTCCCTCCAACTACCGACCCATTGCACTTACGTCCCGTCAGTACGGTTTCCGTAGCAACAGGTCCACGGGTGATTTGATGGCTTATCTCACCGAGAAGTGGAACGAATCTCTACATCACCTCGGTGAAAGTAAGATTGTTGCGCTTGATATTTCAAAAGCATTTGACAGAGTTTGGCACCAAGCTCTTTTTTTCGAAAATGCGTGCATATGGGATCGATGTATTTCTTCTTCAATGGATTAGAAACTACCTTTCGGGCCGTTCAATTCAAGTTGTTTTGGACGGTTTCAAGTCCGTAATCCACCATATAAACGCTGGTGTCCCCCAAGGCTCTGTTTTGTCTCCGACTCTCTTTCTCATTTTTATAAATGATCTCTTGTCTGCAACTTCTAATCCAATTCATTCCTTCGCCGATGACAGTACTCTCAATTTTTCATACTCGTTCGCTAGCTCACGTCCCTGCCCTTCGGATGTAGTAGTGGAACCGCAACGTATGTTAAACTCATTAAATTTCGACCTTGACAGCATAGTTCTACAAATAGAGTGAAATTTAATGCTTTCAAAACTTAATGCTACCTTCTGTCTCTCAAGCGAAACCCAAGCTTAGAACCATTATCCATGAATGGTACCTGGATCGCCGAAGCCGAAAAACTTTCCATTCTCGGTATGTGTTAACGATCTTCGTTGGAATGACCATATATTCGATGTCGCCAAAAATGCTGCGAAATGTCTAGGTTTCCTTAAACGATGCAAAAAATTGTTTACCCCTTCTGATCTGGCTACAATCTATAAGGCGTTTATTCGCCCAAAGCTTGAGTACAACGCTCATATCTGGTCTGGTGCGCCAAAAACCGTCTTGCACATTCTAGATCGAATTCAAAAACGCGCGATAAAACTAATAGGTGACTGAAACATTGCGAAGTCAAAAGACTCGCTTGAACACGGAAGAAATGTTTCCTGTCTCTCACTGTTTTATCGATTCTTCTACAAAAAGTGCTCTAGCGAAATAGCCAGCTGCATTCCGCCCCTGCAAACTTTCACCCGCAATACTCGTCATGCTTCGAATGCACATCAGTTCCACTTAAGCCTACTTTTGGACGTACTGCCAAATATAGAGATTCTTTCTTTGGTCGTACCTATAGTGTGTGACGCTTGAAATCTGGAAAAGAAAATATGTTTTTTTTTAAAGTGAAAACGCATAAAAATATAATTTTTGTTTACTAATTTTTTTAATAAATGTTTGATCTTATAATATAAATTAAAAAATAAGAATTATTTTGGACAGTGCCAAAACGCGCGAACTTTGCTATTAACACCTCTCATTAAGGTCTGAACAGCGTCCTCGGTGAAGGTTTTGGCCATTTGACTCCATTTTTTTCGAAAAATTTGTTCCGTTGCACATACTCCACCCTTTGTCTTCAATTTAGCTTTCATTAAAGCCCAGAATCTTTCAATGGGGCGAAGTTCTGGGCAATTAGGAGGATTAGCATCAGCATTACACTGCAATCGTATTTTCTCAAAAAAAGTTCGTAGAGCCTTCGAGATCGACGCATTGCTTCTTTTTGCTTTGTTTCGTCTCGGTACCTTTTTCACCTTATATGATGATAATCCAGCTCGAACTTTAGCTCGCTGGATGGTACCAGCTGATGTTGAAAGTTCGCTGTCCCTCGAACAGAAAAGTTGGGGTTTCTCTTGAACGTGCCCTCAATTTTAGCTTGAAGCCTGGGGTCCAAGGGTCCATGTTTTCGACCCGAACCTGTTTTTCTCTGGACTGAGAGACTTTCCTTGTAATTGTTTATAACCGAATATGCCGTTGAAACAGCTACTTTTAATTTTTTTTGCAATTTTATGTAATGGAATATTTGGGTTTTCCATGTGTTTGTTCACAATTAAAATTCTCTGCTCTTCTTCTTTGCTCGCCATTATGCCAGTAGTATATCCAACAAGAAAATAACATTGGCCGTTGCAATGATACTGAATATATAATGGAATATGGCACTTTTTTTTTATTTAAATCTCGCCAAAATATTGTTTTTATTTGGGAGAACATTTCCAGATTTCAAGCGTTACACATCTTATAACCCTCAAGCATTAAAACCAACGTGCATCGGTACCTCCTTCGTCTCTCTTCTAATTTTCCCTAATGAATTGTGTGAGATGTGGATGGAAACTCAAGGAAAACGACAGGACATAGTTAATTTCCAGCACTCAAAGTTGCTGCGTCGTAGTAGCCGGTGAGAAAAAAGATATCTAGACCAAATAAAAATAGACACGGCAGACCTTACTATAAATAAAATCGATTTTTTATTTTATGGAATGCATAGCTCTCTGTACAACACGGAAGCATGGCGTCGTATAGTAACATGAGCTCTAATATACAATTTTTTTAAATGACCTAGTAACGTCAGGTTGTTAATGTGATTCATCTCTCAATACCCCCACTAATTCCCTAGAAAGATAAATTCATTCACTATCTCAGAGTTATAGCATTCGAAGGTAACAAAAAACATTTGCTTATTTGGTTTTGTCCTCGTTTAAGATTACGCCTATCTTAGCCGCTTGATTGCTAACGAACGCACCAGTGCGTCCTAGTAATATTGACAATGACGTCTTCATAGTCAAAAAGTTTCATATTTAATCTTTCGCATACGTTCCGAAACTTTTAGTGGTTAGAAATGTCTCATAGTTTTCATTCTTATTATGGGACAAGTTTTGCATCAAATTTTAAATTTTTAAATAGGTAATGGGTATAAATTTGATATTACAATCTTGACTTCATCAGGCCAGATCCTTTAAATGAGATGGTCTATACTCTATCTCCAGTTTCCATTATTTTGCAAACTAAGTATGAACCCAAGTGCCTAACTTAAAAAGTTGACATTTTACGGTTATGAAATTCAAGAATTTCGAGCAGCAGTGCAGTTCAAGATTAAGAATTTTAGAAAAGAGTTATACCATAGGAAAAGTGAATAAATATATTATTTGAAATCTTACGAGAGGTCCAAAATAATACTTTCCAAATACATGAAGACATTAGTGTTGTCTTACAGATTTAACACGTTTAATAACAAACATCGAACAAAATTAAGTAATAAAAGCGTATGTATGTGAAATTTTTCTTAATTATCTCTAAATTCTAATAATCGCATCGCATCCTGTGAATCGGCTTACGACCTTGAATACGAAATCGTTTAGATTCTGAGCACATAAGATCAAAATCACTTGATTGAGAGTCTACGGTGTAAGAACGTTTGCGTTTCAAAGCTTGTCCATTTTCGTCGGTAATAGTTTTGTGTTTAACCAGAGAGCCTTAAATAAAAAATGTATTTATTTGATTTGTATATAAAAAGGAAATGAATGGTTTAAGTCACCTGCAAACGATGCACATCTCTTAACCAATGATGTGGAATTCTCATTTAATAACACATCATCATTCAATTTCGAATGGTTTTCTCCTCTTTGTAGGGAAGGTAACCGAATCACTGAAGCCACAAATGTCCAGAGCTTACTTCGACATTGTTTGGTGGGTTCCTTGTCCTCAATGAAAACTTCGTCATCATCTGTGTAATTAGAGTTGAAGGATTTAATTGGATCATTTTCTTGTTCTTCCATGCTGTAAAACGTTCTCGGCAAACTGTCCTCATAAGAGCTTTGATATTGTATTCCTTTGCTTACTTTTGAAGCTCGAACAGGAGTTGATGACGGAGTAAAGTATTTTTCATCTGGAGAATGTATTTCAATTTTACTTTTCTGTAATACCACTGGTGTTTCAAATTTAATAAGTTTTTTGTTTATTAACACTCCAGAGTTGGGGATACGAGGGGTTATTTGCGGAATACCGGACAATGGTTGGGACGTGTGAGTCTCTAAAACTACATCATTTTGCTTAACGTTCACCTCGCTTAGCTCAGTAGATGTTGACGTTATTATTTCAACACTCCGACAGGTTTGGTACACAGAATTTTCCGATTGGTTGCCTGCCTGAATTTTTCTAGATCTGGACTCAGCTCTACTTGATGTTGAGGTTATTACAATTGATTCGGTCGTCTTTTTTGTTGACGAAAGTAATATTTCTCTGTGAAGCGTCTGTGATGGTGCCTTAGGTAAAGTACTTAAGAACTCTAAATGACTTTTGCGGCTTATGATTTCACTTTGGGTCCGACGAAGAGCAGGAGAAAGTCGTAGATCTAATGGATAATTGTCCGCACTTCTTTCCGAAATATCTAAAAGGTGTTGAAATAAATTGATTTTGAACACAAACATACATATCTATAAATTATTCTTCAATACCACAACTTGTATCAACAGAATCAAACATTTTCTTGCGATTAATTCCTACGCCTCGAGTCCCGCTTGCTATTCCATGTTCTGCAATTGCTTTCTGAATACTTTTTGACATCACCTGCCGCAGTGGAGTTACCGCAATAGACATTTTACCACGGCACCTTGGTTTTTGATAGCGATTCACTGCTTCGACGGGCCTTTTAGAAGGTGTAGCATGAAAAGAAATAAACAAAAATTGGCATCAAGTGAAAATAAATTAGACAATTTTTGCAGGTCTTCCAGCTACAATCACATCCACATCAAAGGAGTCCCTTGAGCTATTGCAGACATCTCTAAGGGACAAATGGGTACTTATAGATGAGTTTGTAATTTTTTTTTAATAAAAAAATTGCCATTTGTGAGTTATTCATATAAGGAAATCTTGGTCTACGGATATTATTACTTACCCAGTTGGTAGCACCAATGGCGGACTACCCTCTGGTTCACTTGCAGAGTTGTAGATACTAGAAACATGTCCTCCAGACACATTAAAAGCCTGCTCCTTCGGCTTGGCAAAAACTTCAGCTTGTAATGGAGTTGATGTGGATCGAACTAATTTTCCTTTATTGGTGGGTATTCCAATTCCAATGCTTTTCCTTAGGGAAGAATTATTGATCGAGGAAATATTTTTTATTGACGATGCGGTATCGCTTATGAATTCCTCAGGGGCTTTACTTTTTGCCTTCCAACGTAGATTTATCATAGAAATAGGTGTCAGGCGGCTGTTATTGATATCGGGAACTAGTATCGGCGAGGTTTGTGTAGAAACGCTAAAAGCGAAATTCTTCATTTGTGGAGATGATGGCTCGTTTTTAATTTGGGAAGACGAGATTTCCTGAATCTCCAGTTTACAATGTGCATTATTTTGGATGCATTTAGAAAATTTTAAGAAGTCTTCCACTTTTGTGTAGTGCTGAAATAGTCGTCTAAATTTTAGGAGAACCGCAAGTAAATAGGCAGATCTTACTCACTCTGTAACATTTCTTACAGTTTAATGGCAAGTGATTTTCGGTGATGTGAACAAACAAGTCACGTTGTATTTCCGCATGTAGAATAAGCGGTTGGTTCTGGCAAATGGGACAAAACAAATGCAAGATGGGTTCAACACATCGAACTATCTGTGCATGTGTTTTAACCTCATGTTTTTTCCGACATTCAGAACAACAGAATACTTTTTCACACGTCTGACAAATAACCTGGTTTTAAAGAAATATTAATTACTTTAAAAATTTTGTATTTCTTTAGTTTACTTCATCAGGAATAATCATTATGCAATCACATAAAGTTTTTTACAATAAGAAGAAAACGGACTAATAGAACTTGTGAACTTAACTGCATCAATACTGATCAAGTCCTATTGTAATCAGTAAAACGGTACTGTGCGATTATTATTTCTACATGAATATAAATGTTCTCTTTTTGAAATAAACAGTCCTCTTCAGACTTTAGTGTTACCAAGTACATACATACATACAAGTACGTTTAAATATCCAATTGTATTTTCAGATTAATTGTTTTAATTCTTAATTTTTATGAAACATAAACATTGCTTTAAGACTGTAGATCATTTCCCAACAAGGGTTTTTGGTTTTTGGCACTGTAATAGAACTGACAAATTTATTGACCTAAAAAATGTCCATTTTGGTCAAGGCTTAGCTCCTCACAATCATTTGTTTTGTGCTTGGTTTATTTTCCAAACAAATGGAAAAGACTTACAGTTTTAATTGTCGACTAACAACCAACGGCGAATTAAGAAGTTTCTTATAGTACATTTCAGAAGTCTAAAAACGTTGTAATTTCAAAATAAACGCCGATCCTTAAAAAATTTTATAAGTAGCCGTAAGCCAAAACTCACCGGATACTATCTACATTTCCTCTTGATTTCCAGCTGTAAGCCTTGGCAGCTAGTGCTGTAATCCTGGTTATTAAGACTGTAAATTAATTTTCATTGTAATAATTAATTTAACAGTATAACATGTTTACACGAAAGTAATAATTAATAATATGCTAAAACATAAAAATAGTGGCGTTGTCCTTAAATTGAATATTTTATCAGATCTTAGATATCTAACAGACCCACTCCTACAATCTCTTTATAACGGATGTTTAAATAAGAGAATGGATTATGACATTTAAATAAAACGTATCCTTGACATTATTATTTAAATATTAAGTACAAATGTCACGTAAAAATGTGTCACGATTAAAGTATGACATACAAATGACCACTTCTGCTTTCCTTTTAGGACCCAATTTCTTTGAAATTTTCAATTACTTTTTTGCCATTTTGGTGTAATAATTAAGGCCCTATCCTTCTATTATACTGAATTATCTCGTTCTTTGGCTCTGAATTGCTACTGGTTTATTGGCCAGAGCATAGGTTTGGTGTTTTCACGTGTAGTGGCACCACAGTTCTTTAAATTTTATCGATTAAACTCATAATTGCATAGCATTAAATAGAATGGAATTGCTATGCTTAAGCTGATAATATTTATTTGACACAATGTATGCATTTACAAACTCGTTCATTCTCTTAACGTTCTGCTTACGTTTATCCAAGCCACGAATTTCACATAATTGGCGCCTTCATCGCTTGCACGGTTATTATAGCTCTTAGCCGGGAGAGATTAGAAGTATGTTTCGATTTCGATTGTTCCTTTCAGCAAATTGGCGAAGCCGAATCAGTGCTGCCGAATTCAGTTTATAGTTTTTTTTTTGTTATATCATCAAAACACTGAACCACTCCGAATAGGAATATTATCCTTTAATAAATCAGTTTCAAATTAGAGTGTTTTAATAAATCACTTATCGATGACCATGCATCAAGAATAATAATTTCTTCATATACAGTCATGTATTATCATTTTTATTCGAATCTACTTGTAGTTGTCAAAAATATATAAAATGACATTTGTGGTTTCCTTTTTTTTGTAAAATTAAAAAAAAGGCAAGCTGAGAAAATTTAGTAAACATGTTATCCATCTCTAAATGTGTTTGCTTTATTTAATGTAGAAAATATGAATGAATGAAATATCAGCGAAATCCGATACTGAATAAAAAATAATTTGTTTTATTAACATCTTCAATTTAGAATTTTTTGCTTGACGGTAGATTTTTCCAAAACATTCCGCATCCGCAAATTAAAATGGGTGACTGGCAGCACTGGAATAAATGCTTGGCTTTATAAACTCTGTATCGAGCAAAAAGCCGTCAGTTCATTCTGATTTGTGAAGTGTTTCATCAAAGAAGTGAAGAATTTTGTGAAGTGCTTCAAAGCGATTAATCCACCATTTTTCTAATATTGAATTGAGCAACTAATAAACGAATATCATTAAATGTAAGTATTATATTTAGCTTAATTCACGTTTACGTACATATAGATATTTGTTGATAAGTTCTTAGAAATGATTATCTAATTTTGAAAGTCATATTTTTTTAGTTCCTAGTTATTTGTTCATCGTTTTGTTAAATTTTAATTGCATTTGATTGAAAAGAAAAATCCCATTAAATCATTAATCATCGATTATCGATGTACGGTGCTGAGAATGTGGAATATGCACCCCCCCAGTCTTTTGTTACGACCGTGTACATATTAAATCGAAATGTATATACATATGTATATATATATTTGCACGTTATTCTCGAAAGTTCTCTTTCTCGAATTTTCCCAAAGGTGAAGCAGCAGTTGATACGCTTACTTGGAGGCGTTTCCTTGCCCACATCAGTACTTTTTGGGTTTCACAAACGGACTGACAAGAAGGGTTACACCATGTGGCTTCATCTTTTTGGTTATGAAAACTCACATTGTACGTTTTTCCTGATAAGGTTACATCAGCATGCAATTAATATACGGTTTAGAATTAAATTGAGAAGGCCTTTACAATGAATTAGGTATTGCATAGCAAACCACGTGATTCCCACGCATGACCATATCGCAATGCGCTTCCAAGAGCACCTTATGTACATCACTATACTTAATGTGCATGTAAAATGTTCTGGAAAATTTCCGAAACCATGCTGAATCAAATTTAATTTTGGAAACGAACGATTTTCCCTTTTCCGATGATTTATCGCAATTGGTTACATGCAAATGTTAATGTACATGTGTAGTGAAGAAATTTGGTTTTTAGTATAAATTATAACACGAGTATGACTAATCAATAATTTTGTGAAACAAAGGTTTCATATCTTTGTGTGAGATAGCAGCACTCAACTATGCCATATACATAAGACTGACTTTACTGGAACCGTTTCTCCGTCAGCATTTTATATGGCGTGTGTGTATATAAATAACCATTTATTCATTCCATTCTGGTAAAAAATATTTTTAATTGGTACCTAGATTTATTTTTGAAACTGTCGTTTGTAATAAATTGTAAGAATATGTTGTGGCAATTGCGCAAGCACATTTTAATTCGTCATAGAAATTAAGCGAAAAAAGTACTATAGCGTGGCGTGGCTTTTTCTTTTCTTTTTTTTTTTCACCACCACATTAAGTGGTTAATTTTTGCGGCATAAATCTGTTTTAGATAACATTTTTCTATAAAATACATACATATTACGTTGTGTTTTTATCATCATGGACTCTGATACCAAATGTACTGTGGTTAGTGGTATTATATATCTTAATATATATATCTTAATAAAGGCACGTTAGTTAAAAATCAGTTCAGCACTACAATCGTCTAAATGTAGATATTTTGCTTTGTCAACAAAACTCACAAGACTGTAGATTTGAACTCACACAATATTGGATACAATGAAATCTGATAACCACGCCCGTTAATTTTTTTTTCTTTTTTAAAGTTAAGTTCATTCCCGATCATATGTATGTACTTGCAACATTTTTGCTGATTCATTAAAGCATGAAACATCCATGGTTTTGTTATATTGGTAAATATTTCTAGATCTTTTTCGTAATTATGCGCAGTCAATAAATATTTTATTCGGTGTTTTGCGGTCGTATTCCGATAACACTTACAATCTACTTAGACACTCTGCTTATTGTAAATAAGTGTAAAAGGTCACTGCATTCGTCTGCATATTTAGCCATAATTAAAGTTCTTCCACATGGGTAGAAATTTTAATTGAAATTGAATTAGAATTTATAACTCCTTAGTGGTTTTGAAGCCCATAATTGTACTAAGTCTCCGTACTCTGTCGTACGAAATTATGCGAATACTCAAAATTTGTGACTTCTCGCTAAGTTTCGTTCAGCCTTGTTTCCATACCTAAAAAGCGATTTCATTCGCGAATTCCGTACAAAACGCTAACAGGAGGACACTTCAACTGAAGCAGGCAAAGGGCTAGGACATACAATCGTTTATATTTAATACAAATATGGGTACTGCGCGTTTTCGCTGAATTTTCGTTTAATTATTTATTTATTTTTTTTATTTTTTATTTTATAGAGTTTACATACGTAGGTAGCTATCATCGCGGTATTAGTACCGCTCTGTTGGAGCGTAGTCCAGGTTCTACGCCCTTGTATTTATTTATTTATTTAGTATATATAAAAAACTATTAAAATGATAGGAAGCGGTTTACATTAATATCAAGGATAATACATATTATTAGGAAACATGCAATTTGATGTAGTTTGAGACCAATTTATGACACTAGCTATCGCATACTTAGTGCTGTTTATTAAAAATTGTTGGGACTCCATACGCGGATAAAACCTACTTCCAAATAATCATAAGTTATACAATGTGCGCATACGTACAATGTAGGGAATGTACATGTGTATACCATTACTAATGCTTAATGTGTCAACAACTTCTATTTGACACGGAATTTCAGAGACATACATATGTATGTACCTACATCCTAACTTCATATTTCGAAGTTATGTGACATGAATTTTAATGTTTTGAATCTTAATGCACAAGATAAAGTTACTAACCACACTGACTTAAATCTAATCTTACAAGAAAGTAATAAAAGTATAAAACAGTCAAAAGATTCAGCAGGCATACGTATGGTACAAACGGTTATGTTTGTAGTCTTGCTGCTTAATAAGTTTATTTTGTCATTTGGGTTGATTTATGAACTAAACAATTGTGAACAGGCAGGAAGTTATGCTCGGTTTACATATATTAAGTTATTAAAATATATATCCGAAATTAGATATATATATATCGGTCTATTTTTTCAATGTTTCTTCGTTTTCATTTCAGATGTCTAAAGCTCCAGCTGTTGGTATTGATTTGGGTACTACCTACTCTTGTGTGGGAGTATTCCAACACGGCAAAGTTGAAATCATTGCCAACGATCAGGGAAATCGTACGACGCCATCCTATGTCGCCTTCACAGATACAGAGCGTCTCATTGGTGATGCTGCCAAAAATCAGGTCGCCATGAACCCAACTAACACCATTTTCGATGCTAAGCGCTTAATTGGTCGCAAGTTTGAAGATGCTCCAGTACAGTCTGACATGAAGCACTGGCCCTTCGAGGTGGTCAGTGTTGAGGGAAAGCCAAAAATTCAAGTCATTTACAAGGATGAAAAAAAGACTTTCTTCCCCGAAGAAATTTCCTCCATGGTACTCACCAAGATGAAGGAAACTGCGGAGGCATACCTAGGCAAGACTGTTACAAATGCTGTCATCACAGTGCCAGCTTATTTCAACGACTCGCAACGTCAGGCAACCAAGGATGCCGGTACTATTGCTGGATTGAATGTATTGCGTATTATTAACGAGCCCACAGCTGCCGCTATCGCTTACGGTTTGGACAAGAAAGCTGCTGGTGAACGCAACGTTCTCATTTTCGATTTAGGTGGCGGTACTTTTGATGTGTCAATTTTGTCGATTGATGATGGTATTTTTGAGGTCAAGTCTACCGCTGGTGATACTCACTTGGGTGGTGAAGATTTTGATAATCGTCTAGTAACCCATTTCGTGCAAGAGTTCAAGCGCAAGCACAAAAAGGATCTCACCACCAACAAGCGTGCCCTCCGTCGTCTACGTACCGCTTGTGAACGTGCAAAGCGTACTCTATCTTCTTCGACCCAGGCCAGCATTGAAATTGATTCACTATTTGAAGGAACCGACTTCTACACCTCGATCACCCGTGCTCGTTTCGAGGAGTTGAACGCAGATCTTTTCCGTTCCACCATGGACCCCGTCGAGAAGGCCATCCGAGATGCTAAGTTGGATAAATCTTCGATTCACGATATTGTGTTGGTTGGTGGTTCCACTCGTATCCCCAAGGTCCAACGGTTATTGCAAGACTTTTTCAACGGAAAGGAACTGAACAAATCAATCAACCCCGATGAAGCTGTAGCATATGGTGCCGCTGTGCAGGCTGCCATTTTGCACGGTGACAAGTCTCAGGAAGTTCAGGATCTCTTGCTGCTCGATGTTACCCCATTATCTCTGGGTATTGAAACCGCCGGTGGTGTCATGAGTGTTTTGATCAAGCGAAACACGACCATCCCAACTAAGCAGACCCAGACCTTCACCACGTATTCAGACAACCAACCTGGTGTATTGATCCAAGTCTACGAGGGAGAACGTGCCATGACCAAGGATAACAACTTGTTAGGTAAATTCGAACTTTCCGGAATTCCACCAGCACCACGCGGTGTCCCTCAAATCGAAGTTACCTTCGATATCGACGCTAACGGTATTTTGAACGTAACTGCATTGGAGCGATCAACCAATAAGGAGAACAAGATTACCATTACCAATGACAAGGGTCGCTTATCAAAGGAAGACATCGAGCGTATGGTCAATGAAGCCGAGAAATATCGTACTGAGGATGAGAAGCAAAAGGAAACGATCTCCGCCAAGAACGCATTGGAGTCGTATTGTTTCAACATGAAAGCTACTCTAGATGAAGACAACCTTAAGAGCAAGATCTCTGACACTGACAGGACTACCATCTTGGATAAGTGTAATGAAACCATTAAGTGGTTGGATGCTAACCAGCTTGCCGACAAAGAGGAGTACGAGCACCGTCAAAAGGAATTGGAAGCTGTGTGCAACCCAATCATCACTAAGCTATACCAAGGTGCAGGCGGTCCGCCCGGAGGAATGCCTGGATTCCCAGGTGGTGCTCCTGGCGCTGGAGCTGGCCCTACCCCAGGTGCCGGTGCTGGTGCTGGTCCAACCATCGAAGAAGTCGATTAAACAACATTATTTCACTTCAACACTCTTTTGTCATTCCAAGAAGAACTCCAACTCTTCTAATGTTCTAATGTGCATTTCTGAGTTGTGCGTTCGCTCTTAAATTTGAAATTAAAAAAAAAAAGCTAAATTCGTCGCCGTTGCGCTGTGTATCTCAATAGTATTACAGAAATTTATTTATTTTAAACACAAACAGTCATCTACTAAAACATCCACTTGCGAGGGTACAAGTGAGAATTGGACTCATCTCATGTGTAACGATTCAAATTCAAGTTCAGTCCTTATCAGTTTTGTGCTTAAATGCAAACCGAATTTCAAATGAGAGAAACAAATAAAGTATAGCACGCTTAGAGTGAATGAACAAAAAAAAAATTGTTTTTTCTTTTCTTAGGATTTGATTCTCATTTCGACGTGAATTATGAGAGTATATCATTTCATATTTGGAATGTATGCCTGGATGCAGTGGAAATGTAGGTATGTATTTGAAATGGTAGGTAAGATAATCCCATGATATATCAAGTAAGTTGTAGGAATGCGTAGTATTTTTTCCATTTTTATGTCAATTGTCTGATCAGAAATGGTAAATACCTGTCTTATAACAGCACGTGTGTCGGCGAGTGGTTATGTAAATCAAAGCTTTTATACCTATTTCCCAAGAAATGTTAAAAAGAAAAACGAGTTGAAGAGATGACTAATTTTCTCAGTTTTCCATGAGGGCTTTTGGTGATGCACGTTTGAGAAATTATGGGTTTTTTTCTATTTAAATGTCAATGATAACAGGTTTTACATGTACATACATACGTAGCATGTTTTGTGATTTAAGGAGGTGGGCCTTCGATATACGTACATATGTATGTACCAACATATGTGAATAGAATGTTTTTAAATTGGTATGCACTTATTGATTGCAGTCAGAGTTGGTCATAGGACACACTGTTAAAAAGATTTAAGATACTCGGTTGCATAGAGCTCTGCAATTGAGTGGTAGAATCTCAGTCAGTGCTGCGAATATGAAAGTACAATTTCGCTGTTAGGCAGAATAAACCATGACTGCTGGTGCTGATGACTTAACTGCTGAGCTATTTAAAGCAGCAATAGATGACTTGGTGAGGAGCATGCAACAACTAATCTGCAAAACATGGTTGGACTAAAGCATGCCCGACGAATGGAACCTGAGAATTGTTTGCCCGATTCTCAAAAGGAGATCCTTTAAGCTGCGCCAACTACAAAAGTACGAGTCTCTTCAACCTCGCTTACAAGATCCTATCTGCTGTATTGTGAGTGGCTTATCTGATTGCTCCATATCAGTGTGACATAAGGCAAGAAAATTAAACCACTGACTAGGAGAAACCCCAAGAAGTCCAAACCGATATCCAGCACCTTTCCATGGATTCTAAGGCCGCGTATGAAAGCATTTGTAGAGACGAGCTGTAAAGAGCAAGGTCAAGTCCGTCCGCTCGTCTGTGCACGATAAGGATCAGATATTAAGAGATCAATTACCGAATTTCGGATGACGAGAATCTGCGCTGCTCCATCAAAGTCGGTAAAGACCTCACCAAGACCTTCAATGTCAAAAACTGATTAAGACAGGCGAGGTGTTGTCATGCGATTTCTTTAACATCCTTCTTGAAAGAATTCTGCCAACACCAGAGGCACAATATTTCAAAATTGTGCAATTGCTCGCATATGCCAACGATATTGTCATTATTGAAAGAACGCAGAGTGATGTCTGTCAAGAGAACAATGGATGAGGTTGCCGTTGGTTTCTTCTGGTTTCTTAAATGGAGATTCAAGAAAAAGATACAACGAGGAAATGTATAGACATTAATCTAGTCAGAAAAGTCCAGATACACCGGGTAAGCTGACTGTGGAATGTAGAGTGGATGAACACAAGCACTCAGACCCGGAGAGTCTACGAATCCAACCTGGAGGAATGGGGCATTAGAGGAAGACTGCGACTAAATTGGAGCGCCCAAGTGGAAAGGAATTTTAATCAATTTAACGGGCGAATCAATCAATTTTAATCAATGAAGATCGGGCTGGCTGGAGACGCTTGTTCCTTGATGTCCAACTGCAACCCGGACTGAGGGGTTTTTCACAGAAACTCTTAATAGTTTTGACCAGGAAAAGAAATGTAGACGAATGCAAGTTAAATATCCTTGATTTATTTTTACTTCAGCATAAAACTTGTGATTTGATAGATTTCTTAATTTCTTAAATTTGGAATAATTTTTCTTGAACCCGTAACTGGCCCCTATCACACCTATACGAGATTTCTCCCATCACACTTGAATTTTAGTGCGGACACTTTTAGCATACTTCTGAACATGCCCTACCCACTGTCATTCGGCCAGCTGATTTCAGCTGACTTGATAAATTACTTTTGTTTATCAGTTCTGCTTTTTGCAAAGTTATAATAAGTTTTAATCGTAAAAAAAAATAAAGCCAATAGGCGGAAACTCTTTCTAAAATGCATCAAGCTTACAATGTGTACTCTATTTTGAAACAAAGTGTCCATATTGAATCAATTGCAGCTTATGGTAAGTATGATAAGTCGGAAAAATCAGCCAAGATAATACGCCTTATATTTTAGAAAACAATGTAATCCTTGGTACTCGTAGTGGTCAACTGATTATGTACTCTGTACAAACCAATGGAGTTGATAACAAAATCGATCTCCAATTGTTGAAATTCAATAAAAACTTTAGTAAAAAGGCCATCAATCAAATGGAAGTGATTGCTGAGGAAAATTTGTTATTCATCCTCACAGACAGTATGATCAATGTATGCGATATAAGTCGATTAAACTTTGCATTTATACATAGCTCTGTTGAAACCAAGGGTAGTAGCATATTTACGCTAGACGTGAAGGTAAAATGAAGAATATTTTTCTGTAAATAAATACGTATGTATATGTATGTATCTTTAACTAGACTCCCAAGTCACAAACAGGCGAAACGGCCACTGTAATAAGGATGTGTGTTGCAATTAAAAGACGGTTACAATTCTATTACTGGAAGCTAGATCGGCTTCATTCTCTTCCAATAAGCATTGAATTGAAAGACGTACCTAAGGCGCTTTGTTGGATTGATGATGTTATATGTGTCGGTTTTAAAGATGAATATGTTATCTACAATGTAAGCATGCTATGGGCTCGCCAATATTTACTCTTTTTGAATAATACCTTTTTACAGATTTCTTCAAAAACTCCAGAGAAACATGATTTAATTGTTACTTCTTCATCGCACAGTATGGATCCTTGCATTTGTTTGATTAAGAATCATATGTTTGGTGTTTCAAAGGATGAATTTTTAGTTGCTATAGATCCAAAAGATTTTGTGAAGACAAAGGATTCTCAATCAAAAAGTCAACCCAGTAAAGAGTCTACTGTTTCTTCAAGTGAAACTAAAAATTCCTTAAAACCTTTAACGTGGAGTAGTTCCGTCTTGGATTTAAGTTAGTAATCGATTCCAACTTTTCTCGGTTATTGCAATTTGATTCAGTTTTTTGCATTCTTATTAGTATGGGACGAACCGTTTGCAATCGGGCGTACATCAAATGGTGTCGAAGTTCGCTGCTTAGAAAGCAGTGGCATTAATAAAGACACACTTGTGCAGAGCATACCAGAACTGGCAAAGGTAAAATTTCTGGTTCGTTCTGGGAATGGAACCATCTTTGCAGCAGCTATATCTGAGCTTTGGTATATCCGATTGGTTGATATTCCTACACAACGGCAAAGTTTACTTCAACAAAAGAAATTTCAACTGGCTATTGAATTGACTGTAAGTTTACTATTAATACAATTTCTAAAGAGATAATCGAAAGTCTATTGCAGAATATATCGGACGAACCCGACGAAATGAAAGCAGAAACGATACGTCAAATTCACACTCGTTATGCAAAGGAGCTTTTCGCTAATATGCAGTTTTCGGTAGCAATGAGTGAATTTGAAAAGGCACAAGCAGACCCCTATGATGTTATCCGACTATTTCCCAATTTACTGCAGGATCAATCTAAAAGTAGCATTCCCATTGATGCCCCAAATATGCCTGTACTCGAGGATAAGGATTTAGAAAATGCTCTTATGGCATTAATAGACTTTCTCGCTGTTGCTCGTCAGAAGGAGATCCACAAGCTTAGTGGTACAAAGGGATCATCAAAATCTTCATTGTTATCGATTATAGATACAACATTGCTAAAGTGTTACTTGCAGGTGAGAACATTTATTTTAAAAGGAAACAAGCCAGTATTTCTCGAATTGATTTATAGATGGAAACTGTTCCTACTGTTGTAGATTGAGTTTGAATTACATACAGACTTACAGTTCTTATATATATACATACACTTTTTCTTCCAGACAAATGATTCCTTGGTAGCTCCCCTTCTTCGACTGAAACAGTGTCACTTAGAGGAATCCGAAAAAACACTTAAAAAACATGAGAAAATTAGTGAATTGATAATTCTTTACCAAACAAATGGTAAACACAAGAAGGCATTAGAGTTACTGCAAGCACAGGCATCGATTGAAGGTTCAAGTTTATACGGACATGAAAGAACAATTCGATATTTACAGCATTTAGGAAGCGAACACAAGGATTTGATTTTTGAATTTGCAGACTGGGTGCTTCGCAAACATCCCGAGGATGGTTTGAAGATATTTACCGACGATTTCATTGAAGTGGAAAATCTTCCCAGAGCTAAAGTTTTGGACTTTCTTTTGATTGGTCATAAAGCTTTAGTAATTCCTTATTTAGAGCACATTCTTAATGTTTGGAATGAATCAGTAACATTTTTTCATAACATACTCGTAAAACAATATCGCGAGAAAGTTCAAGCATTGATGGAGGAACTAAAAACATGCGGTAGCGAGGGAAGCAGGTATGATTTGAGATTTAATTTTGTTCATGAAAATATATTTATTTTTCTGTTATGTAGTGACAAACTTCAACAACTTGAGCTATACCGTTCGAAAATGTATGATTTTTTAAAGAAATCAGATAAATATTCTCCCGAAACGGTTCTGCAGGAATTGCCTCCAAATATTCTTTTAGAGGAACGTGCTCTTATACTGGGAAAATTAAAGAAACATGAAAAAGTTCTTGCTATCTATATACAAATTCTGGGTAATGTAGAAAAAGCCTCTGAGTATTGCGAGGAAGTGTATCCAGACGAAAATGATATATTCGCAACGCTTTTGAAAACGATTCTCAATCCATTAAGCGTGCCACCCTATCAAGGCGTTGATCTCCATCCCGATTTCTTAAAGCCCAATTCTGAGATTGTTTTGCAGTTGCTCAACAAGTATGCTGTTAACATAAATCCTGCTAAAGTGTGGCCAGTAAGTTTTTGAATTTTGCAAAAATACTGTATTTGTTATTCTGTTACTATCTTGTTAGTACCTGCCCAAGGAGATGCCACTTCATCGACTACAAAATTACATGGAGACTGTAATTCGTACACAGATGGAAAGAAAACGACATCATCAAATCCTTAAAGGTTTACTAACTGCAGAATGCCTTCGTTTGCAGGAACAGCGCATGCATCAAGAGAAGAAATGTGTGACAATTACGGACTTCAGTATTTGCCCGGTTTGCAAAAAGCGATTCACTAATCAAAGCGCTTTTGTTAGATATCCTAATGAAGACATTGTTCATTTGTCGTGCCATGACAAGAAGATTGGCGTTGCCTGAAGGCAATTTAAATAACATATTTATTATATACTTATTCATAATTATCCACTATGTGCGTTGTTAGCATGCGTCATTTAAGAATATTTATTTTTATCGATCATTTGCAATAAATATTGTAGTGCATCAATACAATATATAGAGGGATAGTTGAGTAATTATTGTTCAATTGACTTTTAAATAACATTTTACATATAATCAAATCAAATCGGAAGAAAGCAATTTTTGATACAACCATTATATTAGTAGCACATTGTAAATCTACTTAAATCGGAACATCACGGTTGGTGTATAAGATACATAAAGTTCCGATTATCTTGGACATAAACCGAATGTGAACACGAATCGATTAGTTAGGGTTGCCAAGCTTAAATCGGATGAAAAATGTTCGTGAAAGCAAAAAATAATTCAATTTTTGCTTTTAAAGGACGCTCTCTTTATCTGAAATTTCAGATGGTATATAAGTCGGAACGTACACAGTGGCAGTGGGAAAACAAAGGTCGTTTTGAAGGCGAGCAAAAGCTTCCTGATTGATTGTTGCGTATCATCTTTGGAGGTATTTAAAAATTGTACTTGGTCCTGTTATTCGTAAAAATGGATAGTGGATTACTATCGAAAATTAGGGCCAAGGCAAAGAAAGCATCGTTTAGAAATGGGTAGAAGACGTGTCAAGCTGGAAGACACTCTACAGGTCCCGTCCACTTATCCGAAAAATATAATCACCCCTATCATTCAATCCGCCGGGGGGAACGATCCACCGAAATTTCAACTTCAGTATCATGCAATCCGTACGAAGGGAATCGTCCACTTATCGGTAATGTGAATCACTTTTCACGTGATCATTCAAAACGAACGGATCGAATCTCTCCATACAAAGTTTGACATTTCTCATCCGCAGGAAATTCATTGCGGATCGGTGTTGTGCTGCATTTTGAGTGGAAAATTTATCTGAAAATGTATGTTCTTTCTAGGACAAATCAATTATTTAGGTGTATTAAATTAAATATTTGCTTTTATTGTCCGTAATCAACACTTCCAACACATAATTAAAGGCTGCCTTATTCAAGCAAAAATTGTTATGAAACATTGATTTCATAGAAATTATAAACTACAACGAAATCTTTTAACTTGGCGGCTGATAGCTCCATAATGTCGTCACTGGATGCCCGTAAATATGCACGAGATGTTCGCCTATTTGAAGATATTTCTTCGTTTTCAAAACAGCAATGCTATTCACTGTCTTTAAATTTAATTTTATTTTGTTTTTATCAGCAGCTGTTTTTAATCGCCGTCAACTATGACAGAACAGTCGGTTTTGAAAAAGAAAAATCGTAGTCGGTAAAACAGTGCATCCGGCGGATTGAATGATCAGCCTCAAGGTGAACGCGGATCGAATAAGTGAAGTGAATCTCAGATCCGTCGGATTGAATGATAGGGGTGATAATACGTAAATCATGAATGGTTGCCGGAAGACTAGGACCTGGTTCTCTACAAACTGAAATGCTAAATGAATATATTTGTTGTGTTTAGGGTTTTGGATTCGTCAGTGCATTACGCAATTTCTTTACACTTTGTTACTGTATTTTGTTGACAATCTTGCCGATACGATGTGTCGTACGACGTATCAAAGTTTAATAAAGACGGGATTGCTCGTTAGAAAATCTTTTAAAATTGAGCAGTTCCTATCCTGTTGTTCGTAAAAAACAGCACTGGACGTTAAAGGCAAGCTGAATATAGCTGGAGCTCACTCCCATTTGTTTGTGGAACTCTGGGTAAATAACAACAAAATACAAATAACGAATGCATTTAAGTACAGATAACCGATGCATAGCATGAATCAAATAATAAAGATTACGCAGAGGGCATAGATTCTCTTTTTTGATGATGTAGATCGTGTCTCTCAATAAAATTAGTTTTTGTTGCTTTTTTTGTCAAATTATTTGAATTCAGTACCTCTAGCCAAGGTATGTAAACATAATGGTATGATATTCCGAGTTCAAATTTTATTTCGTTCTGCGCATCTACGTCACATGCATCGTGAAATTTGATGTTTTGATTTGTTTGCATGGCCATTTGTATTAAAATTGATTGCTAAATACAAATTTGTATGTAATATTAAAACATGAAAATTAGAATAAATTAATCCCAAATCTATGTTGTTTGTTGTATAAACCTGGTGGATATAAATATGCATATACACATATGAACGGAAAACTCTTAAAACCAGTTCTTAAAATCAACTCTTCAGTTACTGCCTGAAGATGATTTTTTCATCGATACATAAACATTCTGTAGGTTGGGTCAGGTTGTAGGGATGGCTGCACTTTTGTACAGCCTCAGTCGGATCTTAAAGGATCCATTGTGTTCCCCGGTGTGGTGTGGGGTATCAAAAAATAAATATAACACGGATTATTATTATCAATTGGCTTCCCCGAGTTCCGAAGGAATTGAAAGATAGTTCTCGGTACCTTGTTTGACAATTGGCCCAGATCATTAAAGAACCTCCTCGGCGTCTACGTCGCCACATTCTGTGAATAGGTCCGTTGTACTCACACGCATACTCTTTAGGAGTTTCGTCTGGAACACGCTGCTGTGGTTTAGAAGTCTTATCGGCGGTACGGTTTTTGGCTTTGATGCGTAAATCCCGAAGCCTACACCCACATCCATTTCTGACCTATCCGTAAAAATGTTTATTTGGTTGGGGTTTAGATTTCTCCTTCTATCCAGCTCTCTTTAGAGAAAGTTTTGAGTTCGAGTCAGTTGTCGCTTCAAAGTTCGCCCACTTGGTGATTGGTTGGTGGCCTATTTGACTCTTTTTCCAAAGAAGCGCACTTTTCGCGGCCACTTCCTTTGTCAATATATCAACATCGGTATCAGCCCCAGCTTTCCCAGCTAAGGTTTTCATTAGGTTTTCTCTTTAGTTTAATTAACGGTCTAGTATACATCCCAGGTATTTTACCCTTTTCGATAATTGGAGTTGTATTCCATTTTATCTCGGGGGTTCGAATGTTGGAATGTTTCTTTTGTTGGTGAATAGGACCAAACCAAACCGCATCGAGACAGCTTGAATCTCGGCAATTAGCACGGGCCACTGGCCAATTGGTCCACACGCTGCCAAGTTAGGCATTCCATTCAACTCTCACTGCCTAAGTTGCGACAGTTCACAAGAAAAGGAAACGTTATTCCAATTTTTCTGTGACTGCCCGGCACTTGCCAGAGCCAGGCAGCGCACTCTCGGAAAATCCTTTTTCAAGGAACTATTTGAGATTTCCTACATAAAAATCTGCAACATCATCAACTTTCTTAAGTCCACAGGATGGATTTGAAAACTACACTCTCAGCTACGCCCATCAACATCCAGGTCACGTGAGTTGTGGTATCAAAACGGCGCATCCGCGCTACTTATGTCTGTGGCAGGCTTACCAGTTTCAACCACTTCTACCTACCTAATTAGGACCAAGTCTGTTTTTTTGGGTTTACATTAAGACCGCATCGTTTGGCCCAGTTGCTTAAAGTGATACGTCGTCAGCATAGGCAACGACCCTTATTCCATTGATCCCCAGCTTCATTAGTATCTCATTTATTACCAAGACTCACAATGACGGTGATGGGACTCCTCCTTGTGGGGTGCCGCGGGAGACCAAAGCATGTATTTGGTATTCCCTAAACTCTGAGCTTATACTATAGCTAAATACTTTTTAAATAATTTACAAAACAAAAAATAACTATAAATAACTCTAACCGGCAAACAATTAAATCAAAGTAGCAAATTCAAATTACCTTGCACGTGACGTAGATTTGTGTGAGCGAGATGGAAATAGACATGCGCAATATCATACCATTATATTCTATATACCTTGACCTCTAGTTACCTACCGAAATTGTGAAATCTGAAAATTTGTTTTTCCTTACAAAAAATAACATCAAATTCAAAATCATAATTTTCAATTGAAATGAGAATAAATGTCACATTTTCTCTCATAAATTGTCTCTGACTACGTAGTCTCGCAAAAAAAAAAAATTAACGAATCGGCGTAATCTTTATTATTTCATTCATGGATGTATAGGCTGCGACGATATAGAGAGCACAGTCCAGCTTCTGCAGAACTCGAACATGGCCCTTGGAGAATATTAATTCAAAACCGTGACCCTATATCTATCTTAGAAGCTACCAAGAACCATTCTGAAATTTATTACAAATTCTGAATGGTTCAGGAAGGTCTAATAACTAATAAAGGCTTTTTCATCTTTGGCTTTTTCTTTCAGATTGAACATTCCAAGCTGGTGGAAGGCTGCATCGTATAGGTTGCAGTCGCGCCTAACCGTATTAAAGGTTTCATGTGAAATCGTTGTCCTTTTTTATCCAATAATTTCGTAATAAGTCGTCTCAAGTCGCTGAGGTTATTATTGTTTTTTCAACGAGTTTTACTACTCATTTTGCTTGTAGTTAATGTCATGTCATAGTGTCTTCCATAAGACTTTTTTATTTTATTTTATTGGTTCACATAGTGATCAATACCAAAATTTAAATTAAACTCAAAGCTATTTGACCTACAACCTCATTGAAACCAAACGATTACCTGTTTTCCATTTTCTCCGTCACAAATTGGCATACTCCCCACAGTCGATTGTCCACATTCCATAGATCATCGGAGAGCACAATCACGTCAACCAACTCAACCAACATTATTCATTGCCACGGCGATAGTTCTGCCGGAGCAACCGCACAGGTGTGCTTCACAAGTGCCCCAAAGCCCAAACGCAGAGACAACTGGTCATCGTAAACTTGTTAATCTCTACTCCACCCAAAAAGAAGTTATCCACGTTGTCTACTGGCCCAAACCGGTGGAGCAATCTGCGCAATCTTCTGTATCTACTCATTCAACGTCCATTGGAATGGTTGCAATCGGTGAGGTCTCTAAGCCATCATCATCGGAGAAGTTGTACGCTACGCGGCTCAGAAAACATGTCACAGATTTCAACTGCAAGCATTTGTCGAACACACCACCATGGTTGATCGTCTTGCATAATTGAGTGAGGAAAGCCGACTTGGCTGCAGCTCTTCCTCTGCGTTAAACCGAATTTTCACAGTCGGTACGCAAAAATCATTCCTCAAATGCCAATCATGTCCACTGGAATTTCACAAAAACAGCCTTTTCCGCAGATGGCTTTTTATGGGCATCACTCAAACCGAATGGGCCACTTGCCAATCGATCATTGGGCTCATTTCGCGCAATCAAGTCTGGTGGCAGGATGAAGTAAAGCAGTCTTTTTTTTTTGTGGAAAGTTTTCATGGCTGAGTGGAATATTTTTCATTTCATTTCATTTCCCAGTGTGGCCGGGGAAATATGTGACACATGGTGGCTCTGCTGGCTGGGACATTTGGTATTAGCCGGGAGAGGTTATCGGCTAAGGTGACCAATGCAATTGACTCATTATTAACTAGTGGTATGCGATGTGGCTTTGTGTATTGCGATTAATCTCAGGTGTTGAGGCAATTTTTTTTCTTTTCGCGGAAATGAAAGAGAAAATACTTGCACGCATGGAAGTCGGAAGGCATTTGCTTGGTAAACTGAATGAAATTCATTCATGTTTTCAAAAAAAATTATTTACCTACCTAAGACTTGAATGCTGGGAGTGGCACAGTCAACAAGATAGGTAAAACTTTGTGGTATAATTTCATTCATCTATCATATTCAGTGTTTACAAAAGTGCTTCATATTTAAATAAAGTTATAATAAATTATTTAAAAATACATCTCTCTATTCCTTTTCATTTGGGTGCAGTTGAGAAAAAATGGGGTTACACTTTTAGTGACATTCTATTCTCAAACTAGACCCCCATACCCAGTACAGAGAAAGACGTAGGTCTACATACAAGAAAGACTTCCATGTGGAAGAACCAAATGTTAAAAAAAAATAGTTACATATTTAAAATGGAAAATCAGAATTATTTTTTAAGAGCATTGACGTGAAGAAGAAGTGTTAATGAAAAAGAATAAGTAAGAACAGAGTAAAATATGCTAATGAAGGGAAATTTCTGGAAAAGATGTAAAGGATTAAGCGAAACATTTGGAGTCCCTACATAACATACCGATGTGTCTCCAACTCGCTGAGCCAAGTTTAATATAGGTGATATCTTCGATTTATTTGTTATTAAAATAGAGGCTAAACGTAACTACGGTTGGCGAATAGTCTTCCATTAATAATTGGAAAGAAAACCTGGTTGGGTAACAGTAGGGGGCGAATAAGGGCCCCAACCAACAAGTATCTCCAGCCAGCATGTTTCTTCAGCCGAGTCGGCTGAAGTCATCCTCCACTTGCGCACGTCCTTCAGAGGTGAGGTCGTCCAGTACTGCGTAGCCCCTCAGGGGACTACGGACTATGTTTTCATTTTCAATTTTGTAACTCACTTTGATTGATGAATTGCGTAAGGAATTTTCATCATGACGTACATTTTGTTTTACAATACTAGTGGGTAAGTATTTTCGTTTGTACAAAAAAAAAAAAAACACTTCAAAACAACAATCAAAAATGAATTTTGTCTATTTTTGGCAAAAATGTGTATTAATATTCAAAACAAGTTTTTTTTTTTTGTTACAAGACAAATATTCAATAATCAAAATTTAATCACACGCTTTACTTCGGATCCATTCCAACCCTGCGGGCTTCATTTGATTTGCATTTTTATTGCGCAATTTATTGATAAAAAATAACAATAACGCGTTTCACAGATACAAATATATGTATCTATGCTGTTGATTCCGCTTCTTATGAATATATTTCTGTGAATTAGATTTCCCTACCAAATGGGAAACGGAATAACTAGTCTCCGGGTGTGTCAACATATTTACCACTCATTACAGATTCAACAACGCCAATGATTTTTGTCATGCGGCGATGCTTGTTCCCGATGTAGGCGCTCATTTCTTGTGGATTTTACATCCGAAGCTTGGCGTTTTGTCACAGGAAGGTGCCTACATATACTCTTATTTTTTTTTATCATTCATTCATTTATTTTAAACGCATTTTTATTTCTTCTGCAATTGACAAACCAATGTAGGGAAGTGCGTTTTGTGGTTTGCAATCATTTTGGCGTTCCTTAGCACCAACTCGACTCGGTAATATAGACTTAAATATTCTCGGAAGGTCCAAAGTGTACGGTGCTGTCCTGAATACTCTCTGGTGGGTGGGTGTGGTGAAGAGAAATTGCATATTAACTGCAGATACTTTTTTTTTGTGTAGGACTTGACGGCACTCATAAGAATATTAAATTCGAAGTCGCCTTCTAGCTGAATGCATAATTCAATTATGTAAATGGCTTAGCTTGATTTGAGTACGGAATGGGAGTATGCTGCATGCGTGAGTGCGCACAGAAATTCCATACAGAGCTATTGAAATTGATTTGATTAGACGTAGTTTGGTGTATTGTATCTGGGTGAAGAATTTCTAGACCACAATGTTTATTTGTGGCTTTTACGGCAATTTCCTGGTTATTACAACTTTTCTGCAACATTGAAACAAAAAAAAAAAAACATGAGAAAATACCGTGCCCAATTATGCATGTATGGATAGGTAGGACATGCAGAGGGAATGTGAACCAACGTCTGCAAAGTCTTTCAATCTAATGCGGAGAGACAACGCAGTGCAGGAAGACCTCGCTTTGGATGGAGCGCGCAACTAAGTTAGTCCAAATTGAAGCGCTACCTAAGTATGTTAGTAAGTTTTTATTTTTATTTTTTTTTGATTTGAACTTGTGTTACCTTGCTAAGCAATCTAACTAAGCTACGTCGACTACAGATAAAAGTTGTTTATTGGAGTGAAATCTCACGTCCAGTTGATGTCAGTGCTTAACGAAGTTATGAGACCTTAAAAGTTTTCCCCCAATAAGTCCAATGTTTCGCGTGATTTGAGGTAGATGGCATAATGCTCCTGAAATGAAGTTGATTAAGTTCTTGGTTCAACTGCACATTGAATTTTCTTAATAATAATAGAATTCTATCTTCTAGGACAGAACCGGCTTGTGTACCTATTCAAAGACCCCATAATTAGGCTCCGAGAACCACCCGCTTAAAAGACCTTTTGTGCCGAGCAAAGTTTTTCTATAACGAGAAAATATTATGGGGAAATCTCAAGATCGTGCTTGCAGAGGAATGGTTGACTCTTTATGGAGAGTAGAATCTACTTCGAGCTATGGCTGCACATTTGCATAAGATGTGTTCTCACGTTTCTTGATCTTCCAATCAGAGTAGGCATATATCCGTGGGATTTATTGTCAGCTTGTTGAGAAATGATAGTAAAGTAAGTAACGTCCGATGAGGAAGCTTGTTAGTAGTTTAGTATCACGATTGCTTAGTGCGAGCATTTTTTGACTTCTCTTCTTGTTTGAGGGGTCCCATGCTCCCATAAGTTGAGCTCTTACTTAATGGGCCTGGTGGATAAGCAACAAGAGGGCTTATAAACGTTGAAGCCCCAGAAAGTCCAAGTTCTTCTAAACGACAAGAAATTTAGACAACACTATTGGTGAAGTTTCCATTCAAATATGTATCTGTAAGATTTTATTTGCGAATGTAAGATAAACCCACTCTCACTGTAATCCGCTCCATGTTTAATCTGCACTTACCATCTTTACTAATGCTGTCTGAATATAAACAAATGAGATCATGCGACTCTTATAGCAAATAAACTTTCAAACAAATAAACCAAATTAAACAAATCATCGTTACTGTAATTGCAATTGACGCAAACGGTGATGGACTTCAACAAAAAAAAAAAAAAAAACAAGACTCAAAAGCAAAGCCGAAAGAGAAATCAACTCTCAACTCTCTTGGGATCACGTAAACATCTGCTTCTGCTGATTCCGAAAAAGAGCTGAGTTCCAATTCATTGACTGACAGCTTTTTTTTCCTTCAAAAGTTCAAGTTCAAGAGAAGAAACAAAATCAAATGTATCTTGAACAAAACTAAACAAATCGCATTCGTGATCCGAAGCGGGTGACGAATTTCTCTGTTTGGTTTCAAGGTTCCACTTGAAAACATAAAAATCTCACCACTTCAGTTGAGTATTTAATTTTTGATGGAGTTCCATTTCCTTGCTCTCCAACCCCTTAAGGTATCATCCTAATTAAAAATTCTGAACATGTGTTGGAGATTTTTTTTCTTTTGTTGCCACAGAACAGGATAAACTTTCGATCATGAGTTTTTTTTTTTTCTTTTTGCGGATGCGTCTGTTGAATGAAAAGGGAAACGTAGACAAGCACCTGCCCACCGCGTCGTAAGGGTCTTCCGGTGAAGACCTTCTTTTATTGAAGCAGTATCAAGTCTTTAGATAAAAGTCGTACGTGCTGGGAGTCATCAAATTCGAAAATGTGCAATTTTTTGGTTTCCGAAGAAATTTCTTTTTCGGATGCAGGTCACGTGCATGTAAGTGAGAAGCAAAGAATGAAAATATTCAAATCCAAGGTGAATACTATTTTCGATTTCACTAAAAGAGTTTTTGGGGGCAAAACAATTCTATTTTCATCAAATGAAAGTGCCACTGGAACACGTGGCCGGCAAAGGTTGGAAACAATGTTTTTGTAACTTCTAAGGTCAGATGATAAACGGTTACACCAGAAACAATTTAGGTCCAACGAGATGTTCATCACGCTTATACCTGCCTCAGCTTGGTGTCAAAGCATAAAATTCTAGATATCAAAGGTCCTTTATGAAGATAGGGAGTAAAAAGTAAGTCTAAGTACGTAAGACAAAACAATATGGCACTGCCACGATGATAGATACCTTTTGACATTTTGACATTTTTAGTCTGACTCGACTAATAACGAATCTAAAACTAACATATCCTGATTTACATCTATTTTAAAGCTTGTGAAATGCCTAAGCGAGCGTTATATTTTGACATCTATAAACGATTAAGTCTTCTGAAGAGTCTAAATTTGACTAGACTTTGTAGTAAATGCAGATTATGCTGTGCACCTTAATCCATAGTAATGGCCGCCTTCAACCCAAATTAGTGTTTTACACAATTGCAAGATTTTGCAGACTCCAAAATCCCGTCATGTAATTTATCATTAACTCCAGATCAGCTAATATTATTGCAAGAAGAAATTTACTTTATTAATTTATTACTTAACATGTTGATTAATAGCTAAACTCTCCGGTGTCGGAGAATGAGAGAGTCGAAGAATGAATTTCCTTCGGCGATTATATAAAATGAAGAATTTCCTGTTGCAGTACATGCCACTCCATACGGACTGGACGTGAACCGCACAAGGCGGTACAAAGTTGCACTAGTTCCCCACCGAAGCACGTACCACGCGCTTTCCAGTACTTGAGGTTGAGTTAATGGAAATTTCTTTCTTCATGGATTTTTTGATTTTTTTTGTAATTTCACAAAATATCTCTGAGATATTGCTCGGTTTATGTTTGCAGCGAATGGAGTCTTAAGATGGATGACCGGGTCATAAGTGAGGAAATTTATTCTTGGAAAATTAAGTCAACCCAGGGACCCAGAGTGTGATAAAGGGATCAGCGGAGATGTTACGTTGAACGATCCTATTGGTCGAACAACTAGTGAGATAGGTTCGTAAACAAGTTCTCTGATCGGGGAACTGCAATGAGTCGTGTTTTTTGTGAGAGAAAAACCTGAAACTCCTTGCACCTCCTTACCACTAGAGTGGTTTGAATTAAACCGTGGTTGGGTATATTGCTCAGCTGTGTCGCAGTGTTTCACACGAATTACGCAATCGACTTTGATTTGGAAACTGGGTAACTGCTCTGATGGAGTAGGAGTTTGTTTTGAAAGATAGGACATGGTTAGGATTATTTCTTTACTACAGCTTTACTAACGCTTTTTAGTATGAAGTTCAGGAGAAAGTTTTCCAAGCAGGGATCTTGGCTAAAATTTTCGTTAAGAATGAAGATGGGGAAGTGTTCCAAAGTTGGAGAAGAAGAAAAAAAAAAAACACAAATACATTCAAGTGAAATTGTGAAAACTCTTACTTTACTCTTTAAAGTTAGCTATCTTTTGAGGCTGGTATGGGGTACTTATGGCCGCAGTCGTTTTGTTCTTTCCTCTTCGTTTTTGTTTGTATCTTCGTCTTCGACTTTTAGTTGTTTTTCGTCCTTCGTCTCTATTTTCAGAACCCCATGTGTTGCCAGACGGTCAACTGACAGTACAGCTTTCTTATGATCATACACGCTCCCATTTATATTAGAGAAACATGAATACAGCCGTATTTGGTCCATTTTGAATCGCCAAAATTTTTGCCCAAAAATATATTTTTTTGTTAGTGATCCACTTGATTTTAGAAAGTGTTTTTTTTTTTAGTCTCAATGGATTCGTTGCACAATCTGCAAATAGCCGCCTTCAATGGGTGATAATAAACTTTAAAGGACAAAGTTCTTGGTAATTAAGGACATTTAAATGAAAACCACTGAACATTATTTTGTTTTATTAATTAATTTATTTTCAATAATTCATATTATTATATATAATCCATTTTTTATTTCATACTACTACTACACGCACTAATATGGACAAAATGGTTTTATAATTTGTGTTCTAATTCAAAAAAATTATAACTAATAAAAAAAATATTAATGATAAACTTAAAAAAAATAAAAAATAAAAATAAAACATTATTTTCATACATAATTTGTTCGATAACAAATATATTGATAAAATTTACATAAAGTTTATGTTTTTCGTTTTTTTATTTTATTTTATTTAATTTTAAATTGATTTCAGTATTCATAAATTATTATAGTCAATTCGATATAAAATAAAATATATTTAATATTTTTCATGTTCAACGTTAAAACCTAATAAGGCACATACAATAGTTTTTTTTTTGTTTTTTGTTTTTTTTTATAATTTACGTCTCGTCTCACATTTTTAATTTAATTTTACTTTGTATTTAAGTTTGTGATGTTGGTAGTATGACCGAATTTATTTTTGTGTATTTACTTTTTGGCATGTATATAATTTTTTTGTTTAACAACGCTTATCGCGTATGTAATTGTTTATGAAAATTGTAATTCACATTCAGAGGCTATTTTGCTTGGCTTTGGTCTGTCAATGGATTTTTTGTTTGTTTCGTCTGTGGATGGATGGATTTCGAATGGAAATATATTTCTTTTAGATTTATGTTTATAATTAAATTTATTTTAAACAAATAATGGTTATTCGATTCAAAGTTTTTTAGTGGTTCTGTTGATGACTATGAATACAGAGTGAGTAATATGTAGTGGTAAACTTACTCAAAATCTTTCGTTCAAAAGGAAATGAGTGTTTATGGTTTTTGTTGATCCTCCGACCCAGGTGATATATTTCTTTTATCATGAGAAAACAATAAGGATACATTTAGATCAAGGGTTATAACACGAAAATAGTGCTTGAATAGAGCGATTTCAATGGCTTGGTACTTCAATATATGTGGGATTTGTAATAACTTTCAATCGCTAAATAAGAAGCTAAACTTTTTGGCAGATAAAGATTTTTCGTTTTCGGTCTGTTTTCAGAGTAGCTTAGGGAAAGTTAAGCTCAACGGTTCCAGGTCAACCGTCTGTTTTAAAGATTGTCACTCTCTGTCACCTTGGCTGGTAAGATCAATTGCAAAATTAAAAAAAAAAATCGTTTTGATTTCACGTCAGCATTCGTTTGTCCAAGTTGTCGCTTATGACATCCTGTCATGTGATCCGTGGAACAGCATTCTATTGACTTTTGATATAAGATTCAACCTCAAGCATTCCTAAATCTTATGCTAGCATTATTTAATTTAATACAATTTACATATTATTTTATTTATTTTTAAAAGAATATTTATATATGTATATTATATATGCAACAAATTAAACCTATCAACATTATTTTCCTTTATCTCCGTGGTTTACCGAAACTACCCGATGGACCACCTCCATTGCCATAAATCGCTGAACCGCCACCGTTTCCGTATATTGCTTGCGCACTACTACCGGGTCCACCATTCATCATTGGACCTCCTTGCGGTGCCTTCCTGTGCAGTGTCGCTATCTCTCCTTCATTCAAATCCAGTCCGGCGACCATTTGGGCGATTTCACGTTCTTTCTTCATATCGGGCGGATTAAATTGTAGACTAGCAAGTGATCCATGACTTCGACTCCGATGCTCTTGCCGAATGGAATAGCTGAACGCACGTTCATTCAAGTGACCCTTTCTTCTGTAGATGCCGGTGCCACCGGGTGATTCTGCTCCCGAATTGCCTGACTCATCCAAACCATTGCCAACCGAAGCGGCCAATTTTCGATTACTCATCGCCAGAGGGCGCGACTCACCGATTAATGACTGTGCTGCCGCCGGTGGTGGTGGCGGGTGTGCGTGGTAGGCGTATAACGATGGAACAATTGGCATTCCCACCGGTATTCCACCGTTCATCTTGTCCTTTTTCTTTTTCTTCGAAGATGTCGACGTCCGGGAAGGTTGCAAAGTTGCATACTGTTGTGGCATCATAACCTGCATCGGCATCGCAACTGGACCCATATGATGCGCTGGATGTCCCATCATTGGATGATGAGGGTGATGTGGATGATGCGGATGGTGTGGTGGTGGACCACCGTTCATAGGGAAGCCTCGATGACTTATTGTGTGATAATGCCTTGACGGTGGTGGGCCACTGACTGGGCCATACATCATACTAGCTGCACCGCCATGATGCATTCCGGGCCTTTGCAAAGTGTTCGCATGGATTGGTTTCGGGCGGATAAGGGTGCCCGACAGGCTCTGACTACCACCCCCGGATGATTTCGATGATTTTTTGTCCTTTTTCTTTTTACTCTCTTCTTTCATTGGTGGCGGAGGTACCTCGATTGGGGCGCTGATTTGACGAGCGCGTACTGGTCGTCCCAAAGTTGATGTGTTGCCGGAGAAAACTTCATAGGGACTCTCCATGGGGATGCCGTCAAGTTGATCTTGTGAACCGTTCCAGACTTTGTGGTTTTCGTCGCCGTTATAGATGGAGCCATCACCATCGTCCACGACATGAATGTCTGCACTGCTACCGTAAACTGAAAAAAAACAAGATAAAGTGAAGGAATTAGAAATAAAGAAAAGAAAATAATTGTTCTGTAACTGACCGCACGTACAGAGTGGAAGAGTGGTCAAAGCGGTGAAAGAAGACCAAACAGACGAAGTTAGAAATGCTTGGAAAACAATTGAAAACCTCAAAACAGTGAAAGTGCGAAAATTCAATTTGACAAGAGAAATTTATGGAATTTATTTTGAAACAAATAAATTGATCAGGTGGGCTTATTAACTCGCGGGGTTAATTGTTTACAACACAAGTTAACTGTGCTTCGATTACACTTACGTGACGCTTTCAGATTGAGATTTCAAGGCTAGACTAAGTAAATAAGTGGAACGTCTTTCTGGGTATGTGCTTTGCGAGTTATAAAGCATTTTCACCTAATTGAGCTGAAAAAGGTCGGATGTGATTAATTGGATCATCACAGGGTTGCGCTGTACAACATTTATGTTTTTATACTTAAGTCAATGGCAAGGTTTCTCGATATACAGTGTTAATAGCAGAAAAGTTGTGATTACAGGAAAGCTGGATACTAGACCAATTTACAGAAATTACGAAACAACAATTGGAATCGTTTTGTTTTCATCTTAGTTAAGCTAAGAGTAGAAATCCTGTCAATAAGGGATAAATAGTGTGACTGTGGGGGCTATGATCTGCAAAGATTCAGGCAATTTAAAGCGATAAGTCTGTTTCGCCTTTTAGTTTGCACTGGCAATCAAAAAGCAAACCTTAAATCTGAAAGCAGTAGGTGACTGAAACTTATTCTTCGGTGTTGAAGCAATTCAATGGACTTCGCAATGTCCCCGTCACCAATTAGTCGTAGCACTAAATTCTATCTAGGATGCGTAGAACGATTTTTGGTGCACCAGACTAAACTCGAGCTTCAGATTGAAGCCAAATCAGAAGGGGAAAACCATATTTTGCATCGTTCAAGAAAATCTAGACGTTTCGCAGCATTTTGGGTCATATGTGGTCATTTCAACGAAGGTCGTTGTTAACACACACATACCGAGGATGAAGAGTCTTTCGGTTTCAGTGATGCAGGTGATGCAAAGTTTTGGGTATTGTTTAACTGACAATGTATCAGTTTTTCTTTTATTGACTAAGAACTTCAGAATTAGAAAAGTAATTTTAGAATTTAATTAAAAATACATCTTACTACACCTTTTAAAGATCGTTTGCCCTTCGTGCTCATAAAGCCTGACTATATTATAATCATAATTATAAAAAAAAAAACGTTACTCACAATTTAACCTTGAAACTTGTAACCGTACACTTCGCTCAAGTGAAAATGACGTTAAGTAATAATGAATGAAAAAAAAAAAATAAAAAAATGAAATCCAACAATCATTGCATAAACAACTGAATTTTTTTAGCGGAATTGAATGGACAATGACTTTGAGAAAACACTGCGTGGTACATTCGAGTCTTGGACTACTTCGCCAACGTATAACGTGGGCTTCCAGCGAAAACGTTTTACATACATGCGCCGCCTTTGTCTTAAAAGCAGTTGAAACATTCCAGTCAAGCATTGTGTTGGACTAAAGCCACTGCAACTATGTGAAAAGATTAAAAAGCGATCTTAATACCTCAAATGAACGAATTATCGGTTTGTTGAACCTTGGTCAAAAATAGCAACAATTAAGTCGCCACGTCAATTGAGTCTAAAATCATTTATCATTTTGGACAAGCTATCGATTGGAGTCATCCGATGATTCATCTCCGATGATCCGGTGAAATGAAAGTGCCAACATAGTCCTACACAATTTATTGGCAATAAAAAATTGTTTATAAATATAAAACCAGTTTGTTTTGATTGTAAGTAAGAATAGTTGTTATCTAACCTTAGCATTTTAGCGACTCTATTTGGAATAAGTCAATCTGTAGTTTATTTCCATCAAGAGTGTAGTCAAAGAAATCTGTAGAAGACTACTGCATCAAAGTATGATATAGAAAAAGAAGACGAAAACAATGACAAAAAAGACAAAGGCAAAGAGGAGTGCTGTAGAAAGAAAGGTCCAAAGTGGAAATTCTTCATTTTTCTTGCGACTCTTTCTCTTTACTCACCACTTGGCACCTGAAGACATGACGCCTAACGGTCAATCTCGTGTATTATATATCGATATGTATAAGAAGCCAAAAGAGAATTTCCGGCCCCGGTCCTTAACCAGACCACAGTTGATGGGCTGTCTGTCAAAAGAAATTATGGCCCGAGACGAATGTACAATTTGTTAGTCGTTTTTTTTTTTTTTTTTTTCATCTGATAAACCCGACGACGAGGGGAATGTAGAAAAAAAGTAATTTTGGTGTGTGACCGTAGAATGACGGATTAAAGAGGAACACGTGAATGTTTAGGGTAATTGAGGGGTCAATTGACATGTAAATGCATCTATATATGTATGTAAGTAAGTAACAGAGATCGGGGTTGTTTATAACTGTTTGCAAATAGTTTGGTATTCACTTTGAACTATGTACGTCAAGGTGGCGAGCGCCTGGTGATAAGTGAGCTTGAATATAGGCAGTCTTTCTCGCTAATTGTCAGGTTTTCAGGTTGATGGTGTTTTTGACTTCCCAGAAGCTTCCGCTTTCCTTTTACGTTCTGCTTGTCGGTGCCCGTAGTATTTAATGTTACTTGTACTAATGATCCGCCCTCAAGTCTTGTACTGATAAAACATAAACTATATAAAACATATGTTTCTAAGCATGCAACGTGTCCATCAATTTTGTACAAATCATAGAAATATAAGCTGAACAATTAAACATTAGGGCGACTAATTACTCTAATCTATTCCATACAATGAAAAGTGCTTACGTAAGAATTTACAAGCTGCAATTATACATACTTCACCCCTCAAAGCATTCCATAATGTGTTCTCAACAGCTTCAAGTTCAAAACCAAAATGCTAAAGAAAAACCTGCTTTCTGGGGAGGCCTTCCCTCTGTCTCCATCGTTGGTGCAATTTAAAAATGCATGCGTGCGTGAAATGCATTTCTTTGGTAGCCATAGTACTATGCAAGCTTGCACTTTGCCAGCTAGGAAATGAAAAAAAAAACTTCACTTTTTCCCTGACCTAAGAAACAGCGGTTTTGCTTGCACACGTTGTTTGTAGGTCCACTGCGCCAATATGAATTGCGCCTGCTTTGCATTACGTTTCATGATACTGCCTTCTACTACCTCGTCTCATGTTTATTTGTTAGTAATGTTTCGGTTTCGGATTGTTGCTTGCGAAAGAAAAAGCAATTAAATGCGTGTTTATTTGATTTAAGAGAGTATTTTTATGCATTACTGCCGTGGAGGCGAATTCGCTTCCGACCTCCATCTTCCGTTGTTTTTAGAATGTTTGTTGAACTGTTTTTTTTTTTTTTTCATGAGAAGTAAGGAAAATGAAATGCAATGCGGAAGAACGTTTTGGTTTCATGTTTAATTAGATGTTTTTGTTAAATGACTTAATTGCGTGATGAAAGTGGGACGTCTTCTCATGGATTTGGGGGCTAAAGATCCTGAGAAAGTTTGTGATTTACTAAATGAATGAATTTTTTTTTTATCTTATTTTGAATTTGAGGTACATAAGTATGAATCGTAGGTACTCAAATATTCATGTTTAACAGATCTTACTTAGCATTTTCACAAGCCACAACTCACTGGCGACCCATTTAAAAAGAATGCGATTTAGTACACGATGCACTTCCTCTGCGACAGCACAAGCCTCAACAGAACCAGGAAAACAAGCCCGAGGCGCATACTTTTTTAGCGAGCCGGGCGAACTGTCAATTATGCTACCGAAGGCCATTCATACTAAATTAAGGGTGATTTACAAAGCTGACCAATTACTTTTCACTTCACATCCACACAGGTACGCATATGTAGGATCCCACAACGGGGAATACAATTATTGATTCATGACCTAATGTAACCTAAGTCGCCGTCTTTCTAGCGTATTGTACAACTCATTTAGATCATATTTTATCTCTGATAGAGCTTCTGCTGTAAGAATCGGCATTTAATAGTGTCCATGGTGTTAAAAGCCTTTCGTAACTTAGTTTATGACAAGGTTAAATAGTAGTGGAGATACGATTAAGCCTTGATGAACTCCGACTCCGATTTCGAATTGTTCACAAATTCCTGCAGAACTTGACTACATGAGTGTGGATGTTACATATCGAAGTTTGCTGAAACCTGTTACGATTTGAGTGCGTATCAGATTAACTGCACTCGGACGAAAACCATTTCAATAAAGGTCGTTCTTAACTCCTTTATACGAAGCTTTGTATTTTCAGCGTATAAATTACATCCGCAGTTCCTACACTGCTGATAAATCCGCACTAGTGTGGCTTTGTTTTTGTTAGTCTTTAGGCTATTATAGAGAAAACTAGTTAGAAATATTCTTAAAGCTTTAAATGTCCAAGTTCCAAGTTCGATGAAATTTGACAGCTGTTTGTCTCATAACTCTTTTGTAAGTTAAAGCTCTGGTATGGTTACCGACCATCTGTACTAATACTCTTAAATTTATTCTTGCTAAGCACTTACTTTCTTTATCTGGGACAGTAATAAATCATTCACTGTCCAACTAGCTTATCAAAACCTATAACTTCGTTTAACAATCTAAAGAATACTCAAGGCCGGTTTTGCTATTACTCTTCCTGTTTAATACCACCGTGGAACTTTCCCAGAATAAATACGAGTATATCAATTTCAAACCAAACCCAAGCTACTTTTTTTTGTTTGCCTTTCAAAACCAAAACCTTGCCCCTTACCCACTCATCTTGGTCTCCGCCTCTGTCTTTTCGAAGCAGCAGAAAATTGACGCTTCATTACATATTTGAGATCAAATGAAAAGTGTCCACCTTGAGATATCGATTTTCAAGTATCAAAATCACGCACACACTGACAGACATCCCGCCCTTCGTGCCCGGCAGCGTAAAATGATCAGCTAATTGCCCATGATGGCATATCAACAGGTTTGACGTTTTTTTTTTTTTGGCCTTAAGTAAAGAAACCTGATTTTCCGCTTCTGATTCTTGAATCTTGATCTATGTAAGTGGCATGATGAAATTATTTCTTTTTGTAGTGTAATCCGAAATTATTTTAAGGCTGTGGCTATGGATTATGAAAGAAAGCAGACCTGCAAAGATCATCTGTCAGTTTTAGTGTGGTGATGCTTAAAAATATGGATGGCGGAAGTTTTGCAATGAAGGTAGTTGATACTTGTCACTTTGACAAATATTTAAATATGTTAGGTATATAAGGTGAGCATTTATTTGGGCCGGATAAGCCCTTTCATTTTCAGAGTGGTTTTTTGTCAGTTGAAGGTTATCTGTGGGCAACTAGATGACTATTCATAGATTAGCTAGATTCATGCAAGAGCAAAAACAATTGGAAGACTCTGAAGCCTATTGGAGGGCTAGATTAAACTAATTTGCATTGAAGGTATTGAGCCATCGTGATCTCCGAAGGTAAAAGCAATTTTTGTTAGAGTTTTTTTTAGCAATCTTTGAAATTTAATTCACTCACTTAGGTAATGAAAGAAGTGGGTATGTTCCATATGTGTTTGGTAGGACAAACGGGACCGAATATTTTATGAAGAATTTTTCGCTCGAAACAACATGCTTCAGTGTCATAAAGTAGGATTAGGATGATTAGGCATTGGCGACACTGTGACCTTCTGTCAAATTGGTCGATGTAGGAAGTACTGGGTTATGCCCTCGTTCTTCCCTAAATCTATTGTGATGCTCCGATCGGAGCTCACTGTAATTGTGATTGATTATGCCTTGTGTAAATCCTTTTTTTGATATCGAAAGTTTCGGTGAGAGGTCGTTTCCAATCTTGATGGAACAGCCAGCATTCTCCATCGCCATTCCCCACAGACTGAGAAGGATATATTCGGCTGGTATGCCAAAACCAGACATAGGCCGAGAATTATGTAGCACTGCAATGCAAATAATAATATAAGTTATTTTTTTCCTAACTGCTTAAAATGTTTCAGAAAATGAATGTCTATTGTATTTGTATGCAGTGGTAACCACTCTCGGGGTTAAAAACGCTCTCTGGAAGATTCCTGACCTGAACTCATATAAAGTTATCAGAAGACTCTGCAGAATTGACTCTATATTGGAAAGCTTGATTTGTTAAGGAGGTCTTACATCTCTACAGAAGCAGTTCTTTCTTATATTCTTTTTCGAGACATATTAAGTTTGACGGTTAATTCAGTAGCTTAAGTACTCAAAAATGTGAAGGAAATGCTATTAAATATGGAGGTGTTCCTGTCACGCTGGCTAAGCACTTCGAGCATTATTCAGTTTAGGCCAAAAGAAAATATGAATCGTGAGCATAGGAGTGAAGACAACTATTTCAATTTATAAGCAACAAACAGGACAAGAGAGTGAATGATTTCCTGATGATACTTTAATCCAATTCAGTCGATCTATGTGTGTACAGTGAGTTCGATAAATAAACGAACAAACAATTTAAATTTTTATTACCAATTCGAATGGCGTGGCTCTGGCCTAAATCGTTTGTTTCATATTTCATCAATCGGATTGTAACAGCGGACGAATAGCAACGAACATGAACAGTAAAACCGTCAATTATATATCAAAATGTGACAATGAAGCTAAGAGACTGCTGGAATCGAAACTGCCTCTAAAATGTCAATAAACCAGTTTCCAAGTCGTATTGTATCGCAAGCTCTTGTGTGTATATCGTATATTCTGTGTGCACTTTGTTTAGTGGGCCAGAAAAATCACGTTTGTGGCCTGTCGTCGCTATTACCAGCAACAACAAGCGAAACACCAACAAATAACAATTTAACTCATTGTTGTACACGTGCAGCCATTTACAATTTTTGTCTTCTCTCTTCCTCTTACCCAAATACCGATTACCGCCAAACTGCCCCCTTCTGCTGAATTCAATTCGCTGCGCAGAGTACGTTCAACTATAGGCCGCCATGTGGTCGCTCTATTGTTGTTGCCGTCATTTTGCCCAAAATATATATGAACAAACTAATGAGGCAGTTTGACGGTTTTCTTAACTTCTTGTGTTTGCCTATTGAAGCCGAAAATAATGTACCGTACATTGAGTGAAAAGTGGGAAAGAAAAACCTGCCAACTAGTGACCACTTGACCATGACAACAACAGCGAAGTGTGTGGTGAAGAAAAAGTCTTGGCAACCAGAAGGAATGCTGTATTGCATTGAATGCATATTATGCAAACAAAGTAATAGAGCAACAACAACACAAACATCCAGTTCCATCTGCAGCACGATGCTGCAGTTGGCGTTGTTGCAACAAGCAAAACACCAGCGTACACACACCAAAAAAAAAGTAGCAAGATGAACAAGACGAGGAAAAACTGTTCATTTCATTCATCCTATTGTTAGGTGCTATTATGGCACATTTATAGCAACAATGGCGCAGCGGATATGATGCTGCTGCCAATACAATGAGGCAATAATTTGCATATGTGGCGGAGATTAGTGGTCTGGCCTAGTCTCGGTGTGTCCTAGTTAGGGTATCTGTTCCAAGAGTGGAACCATTTGGTATTTCAAATATTTTGTTATTATTGGTGGTGGCGCAGTGGGCCACTCCTTTATTTGTTTTGGGGTTAGTCGTAACTCGAATGGAATGTCTTTGGCAAGAAGGTTGTACCGTGAAGTGCACTGTTAATTAATTACGTTGTATCAGTTCAAAATTCGAAAACTATTTTTATGGCCACGCTGAAGTGAGAAAACATAGATATGGTTGCTTTGTTGTTAAATTTTATTACAACATTTGGTTTGGAGTGTGTGGTGCAAATTGTAGTCTTAGTCATATGTCTTCATACTCGTTAAAAAAATGAATGTAAATCGTGACAGGTACATATTTTAACAACTTCAAACCAGAAACCTTAAAAATGGACCATCGTCCAAAAAGTTGATTGTATATTGCATATAAGATCATATCCAATGTATTATTTGAAAGTTTCAAGCCTTTTTGCAACACACAAACCGGAATGTACCAGTGTGGTTTCCGTCCCGACAGATCGATCATACATAACATTTTCACACTGAGACAATTCCTGGAAATGACCAGCGAATTTCAAGTCAAAACTTACTTTAAAGCAGTATATGATGAGCAGACGAGCATTCATCGTCATGAGCTCAACATGACGATGTCTTAATTCGGGATCAGGAATACGCCGTCTAATAGACTTTCACGCCGATTAAAGATGAAGCAAAAGAAGTTTGTTTTTAAGTGAACGAGGACAAGTTTGTTGTCAACAAACAAAGCAGTATCAGTCTACGGCTTATACAAAACGTGACTGTTGACATCTATAACTTCAAAATAGTTAAAGAGTTCACCTACATCAACTCCACAAATGACATCCTCGTGGAGATTTTAATCTTATCAGTCCTATTATATAGCATTTTACGCTGGACGGTAAGTAAGAAAGCAAAGCAAATATTCATCCATCGATAAATAAGTCGATATTGAACTACTTTGTCGAAGTAGTAGGGATCGAAGATAATGAAGGGCTGTGGTGTTTCAGGAAGAGGCTCTTCACGGGTCAGGAGCTTAATAAGTAATTAAGACATTATTCATAGGCCACCAAAGTATGAAGACACAGAATCAATACCAATGGTCTACTTCAACAAATCAAAATCAAATTAACACCTTTCCATTATGCTGACTAGACTACCTCTGCTATACAAGTTTATCGACACACATGCCGCACAAAAATGGTTATCCATGACAGAAAATAACCGTATTTTGTCATATTTTTCGAAACAGCCTAACAGCAAATATAATTCAATTGCTTTCCGAGGAATATTTTCGCAGGGAACCAACCGGCTTGGTTGCGGCAGAAAAATCCTAATTCAGCAACAAATTCTAGGTTAAGACATACACTAATTACGTAGTACCTGGCTCAGGCTGACAATGGTGTGCAGTTTCTTTTTTTTTTTATCGCGCTCTGTCGAGTCATTTACCTGATTGCGGAGCACCTCAGCTGCGAAAGATTGGCAAGCGAGGAAGGTGACTTGTTTCAAATTTAATAAGAACTGCACCGGTTTTATTATCTTAGAGTGGATTCCCCCTTCGTGGTAGTCATTTGAACAGCGTGACTCACTCCGTGGAAGACAATGAACAGTCAGTCCAATTCTCAAAGAGTTCGCAGCAAGCAGGGCGACAGAAGTGGAAAGGGAAACAGCCAACACCATTCACCAGTACACATACAAAAGTTCAATGGATTCCGTGCCAAAAGAAGATTTTCTCACGCTATTACCTCTTTACGGCTCTGGGGGCCGGCCGGGCGCGTCTCTGTTTTTTCCTCGAAGCAGTAGCGTTGCTGTCATATGCTTCGTCTGCTTCGTTACGTTTGGCTTGACTTTCTGGGGCGCACAAAAAATTAAATAGAAGGAGGACAACGTAGACAGAAGCAACAGCAGCTTGGCTTGCACCGCTTGGTTGATCAAGAAAAAAAGGAAAATTGTGTAAGAGGTTTGAATGTCGTCTTCTTCGTCGTCGCTGAAGATGATGACGATCAGAGAGATGAAGATGAAGATGCACAGTCGCGTTCTTGTATCCTCATTTTTATTATTTTTCATTTGGTAAGTCGATAACCCCTTCAATGACATAGCAGGCAACCTATAAATGCAGTAGAATGTCAATGTGGCATTGAGTTATGGAGTTCAAGTAATCCAAACTGAAAGCTAAGTCTATAAATACTTGTATTTTTATGATCTCTTACTTGACTTATGAACCGAACAGCAGCCATGAGCTCTCCTATCGAGATGCATTGATGAGTGAAGCGACGAGGAAGTTGCTATTTTTGGTTGGATGACTTAAGACTTCGATGCCGACTTAATTTGGTAGATTGATGTGCAAATGAGAGTTGGAGGGTTGAAGCTGATTTATTACTTAGACGTTCGGAATGGATGTGTCAGCATTGCCTCTTCTGATGTTATTGTGTGAAAGATATAAATGGCGTAGTAAAATTAGTTAAAAGAATAATTGGAATGCTAATTCTAAAATGGATCTGGTTGTAAGAGAAGATAAAGCAGATGCTGACTTTGAACACCGAGAAACAACACCGACGTCTTGGTCAGAACGTTTCATTGGAACAGGTGATCTCAATTACCTTTTCGGATTTAAGCACAAACAGTTTTCTCGAAACCAAGTTTGTATATTTAGCACGTCTTCGATTAGAAATCAAAAATACCAAGAGGGGACTTAAGATAAGTTTACCGTCATTGGCATACAAATGTCCTGTATAGCTTTTGATGAATTTTGAAAGTTCACTTACATAGAGTGAGAAGAGGAGAGGCCAATGGACAGTTCCACGGGTAACCATCACGGCGTGTGTATACTTTAATATTTCATACTCGGAAGCACCCCTAGTGAGACACAATTGGTGTCACCCAACCGTATACTGTGAGGGGGTGAACCGCTCGAATTTTATTTCCTTAAGATATGTGTAATTTTTGGAAGTTTCTACTGACGTGATCAGGATACAGTTAAATATATATGTATTGAAATAGTTTTATTTATTTATTTTTCTACTTCAAAAGCAAAATGTTCCTCTCGATAGGCACGAGAAAAATAAAATATTTATGAACAACAAATATTTATATAAAAAATATGAATGTAGGTATGTATTTAAATAATAATTCACTTAGCTATATGAAATTAGAGATATTCTAATAGAATTAAAAATTTAATTAATTAATTAAGTTTATAAACACATTGTGTTGCATACCGGAATTTATTAAGCAAATATTTGAATTTGCATAGCGAAATCAGTGATTTTTTTTGTTTTTGTTTGTTAAATACATCAATTTTATTTTTATTCACCGTTAATATCTAGTTAGCCTCAACACATGCACTCTAACCTAGTTTCAGCTTATGTTGCTTTGTTTTAAACATTTTTCAATAAGCTACGGAAACCTCATAAATCATCAAACTAACAACCAATATGCATCACAAACAGCATACCAAAATTTGATAGCTACTTTGAAACAAAAAAATAAATAAATCACCGTTGGGTTAACTGGTTTTTAAAAACATTTCTACGAAATTCCTCACACAATAAAGAAAAGAAAAAAAAAATAAAAAATAAAAAATTTGCTATAACAATGGAATTGCAATCGCAGATCGTTGTTTAGACATTCTACAATGCCAACAACATTTTGTCGTCGTGTCTGACATGAGACATGACTTAACCGCTTCATTTATCTGTAAATTACTTTGTTAATGTTCCCCTTTGGACAACATGTCTCACCGATAGAATGATTTATCTGATGGGGATCAATGGTGTCAGATCACAAAATGCGTGATCTCTTGAGTCATTCGACTAATTTCGGATACATTTCACTTTAATTAGTTTGTTTTATCCATCTGTGTGTGGTAAGATTGAACATTTGTTGGTCACGAGAAAAACGGCCAAAGGTACCTACAAACATACATACATATGGTGTAGTATAAATGTGAGACAGCAATTTGCATATCAATTAGCATACTGAACCGAACAGGAGCACAGCCAGTTCGTCAGTCAAACACTACATCTGACATACCATCAGTTCGGTGCGGGGACCAGATCCCAGAAAATCATTAGAAATGGGCAACCTAACCTAAATGGAGTCCACATGTTGGGTAAATATTTGTGCTTTTGCTAAGACACCAACGGCCAAGAGGGACCGGAGAGTTGGGAACACAGTGAAAGACACGTTTCCGATGAATGCTGTAATTAGAAATACCAATAACAATAAATAATGTTAGTCGGGGACACGAAGGGGTATGTGTGTATATGTGCAGAGGAAGAGTGTGAAAGAGAGTTGGGCCGCGATTAACATTTTACCTGTTAATGACAGGTGATATTGGGTTGGTAAGCAACTACCAGCAAGTGGTAGTTGAAATGAAGTGACGAAGAAATTAACGGCACTGTAGTATCTAGGCTTGGAGAGTCATGCCATTGGAAAGCGCTCGATTCCAGATAATATGTTTTGTGGTGTTGATGATGGCCTAAGAGGAGTGCCCAAAAGGTTTAAACTCTTCTTTATGCAAATTATGTCGACTATGTCAAGAGCTAGGAATGCGGAAACGCGAACATTTTAAATTTGTATTCCTAGGTGTGTGCATTGAGGAGACAGATAAGGCTTGAGGGATATCAAGTAAAGAATACACATACCTACTTATGTGCATGCATAAAAATGTCCTTAGTGTGTTGGATTACCGAACGAACTGACACAGGTTCTGATCTCAGCAAAAATTACCAAATGTTGTTTACGTGGGCAGGCAACAACAAACCTCGGAGAGTCATGAGAATCTTCTTGATCTGCAATTCGGAGTTGACAATTAAAGCAGTAGGTTTCTTCCATTTGTGCGAAAACTATAACATACACATCACGAACAGTTTTGAGAGACCTTACCTCTTCTGTGATGTTTCAGACTATTTTATATTTATAATTTTTTATTTTCTCTAAAAACGTTGGCGAACATTAACTATCAAGCCTAGTTTTTCATGGATTATAATATCTTTTACAACAAATTTACTGATACAAACATCTTTTTGCATTGACTGTACTATTTCCAAATGTTTTGCCAAATTCTATTTTTGCACCGGGAACATGTCCGCTATAGTTTGGTATTACTCCGGAAGTGCGGTGATAAATTTGAAATGCACCATAACCTGGCAATGTTGTGCCGATACCAAGATATTCTATTGGCTGCCTTCTTTCAATTGAGTGGTGATAACAATGAGTTGCAAATTCACATAAGGGAGTTGCTTTCGAATCTTTGTGTGCTTGCTTGAAGTGAAAGAGAGCCTTGGGAATATGGCCACCGTATCCTGTAAAGTTATGAAATAAGAACACAAAGCTAGATGGATATATTTTGTTTCTTACTTGTGGAATACGACATTGTATATTTACAATAGTTCTTTGCAAAATGTTTATATAGTTTCGAGACTAAGAGGGATATGTGTATGTTAGATCGATTAATGACAATCATAAACACCTAGCAACTATACTTGGAGTGATGTAGTAGAATACAATGGGTTTTTCTGTTGAAAAGTTAGGCCACTGTTATACAGTCAGTCATTGGTTTTGTTTGTTTACATAGCTTGGCGTATTACAAAAACTGAATGAACATAGTGGTAAAAGAGCTTGAAAGGGATGCATAGACTTTGGACAGAATGGGCTTCTTTCTTCAGTCAGGATTATTGGGTTTGGAGTTACTACAATTTACCGATTCTAAGAGACCATAAACAAATTTGTCAGACAGGGTCCACAGCCCGTAGAGGCCAGTCCTCCATTTATATTTTGCATGTTATATTTTTTTGTACGAGTGGAAAGGACCAACAGTTTTATTGCCGATAGATTATGCTTTCCTAGGATTGTCATTGCCTGTTGAGAAGTGATTACGTAAAAAGGGTTTCTTTAAACTGACAATTAACACTCCATGAGGCAGGTCTTAATTACTACCAAGTGAGATGTATATAAGTACGTTGTATGTTTTTAAGTGATCCAAATCGAATCAACATTTTACAATTTTTAACACACTTAGTCATATGTTTCTCTCTCCGAGTTATCGTTAACGTATGAAATGTATTAGGATACAAGTAAGTGCAATAAAACCTGAAATCACCTCCACCATCAGCACGCAAGGACGGATAAACCTAACAAACTTACACGTGAGGAATTTATACTTATTTCTTTCGTTTTAATAGCTTTTTTACTTTTTGCTGTAATAATCTGCGAATGTTATGCAATAATTGCTCATGTTACACCCAGTACTGCGTTGCTGTGCATTTTAAACGTTTTTTGGTGCCAGTTAAGTTAGTGGGTTTTTTTTTTTCCACTGCCAAGTTAATTGATGCAATCATTTAAAAAAAAAATGTCATCGTGCTTAGAGTTTTAAAAGGGAAAATATTTAATTTAATATTGAGGCTGCAGTCTATTAGACGTTTGTTTGTAAAATGCGTAGTTGCAACATTTTTTTATTGTAATATTTTAACTGAAGTATTACACAATAGTTTATGAGAAAATTTAGGACGGCTGAGGTACTTTATTGGGAAAGTTGGCGTCAAATTAAGATTGGACATGTGGGAGAAGTTTGGTGAAGTACAGATAAAAAGTGAATTGGTTATATGATTTCACATAGAGTAAATGTCAGACGTTCTTGAAGAGCATATGCTGCTTCAATTTCAGCTTACTTGTACCCATCGAACGATATCTTTATGTCTTAACTCATTTACTGGAAAAAGTGAGTAATCTCGGGTTACAAGTTTTGCATTTGATGCCAGACCCGAGAATTCTCGTGCAATTTTACTTGACTTTTGTCGGGCCAGACAGCTGGAACAAATTTTTCTGTTTCAATGCCACCCACGAGTATTCTCGGGATTGAATCTTTGTATGACTGCATTTTAAACCAAAATATGATTAGAACCTTGGTGAGTGATCTCAGTCAGTTAATTAGATTCAATTTTGCGTAAACAGAAAATTAGTTAGAAATTACCCTTTTGGAAAAAATATTTAAATTACAAAAATACAACACCGAAACTGATTGTTATTTTACCACATATTATCAGAACAGGAAGGCAATTAAAGTATTTGCAATGAAACTTGGAGAATTTTTGAACATGTCATGGGCAATATGTGACAGGGTTGTCATTTTACCGACTTTTGTCGCCGCAAATAGTGAATTTTTAATAACGACAGCGACAAACTTAGTGACAAAAGAAGAATAAATTTAGTTACTTTATTTTATTGTTATCATTACATACCTACACGTAGAAACGCTTTGGTGCCGCGTCTACTAACTACTAGTTCTCATATCTTTGGTCATTTACTTAATAAAATAAAAACAAAACAGAAAAAAGAAAGAAACGAGACTAAAGTCTAGACGCCAGGACCAGACATGCAACATCAACTCATGTCATGCTTTAACCAATAAATGTGTATACAAACTCGTATTAGTTAAATTTAACGACTTCTCTGGCGACTTTTTCTCATTTGATTGTGGCGATTTCTGGAATTTTCTTTTTTCATAATCTAGCGACTTCTGGCGACTTTTATATGCAGGATCTGCTGACTTTTAAATGGTCGACTGTGGCAGCACTCAATACAGTAGTCAAAACCGAATTTTGAAATGTGTATCTTATGTCTGAAGTCTGGTATTGTAGCCAATCGATAACGATATATATAGGATTTCAAGGCAGTTACGCAACAAGAGTGTTTATAACCAACTCTGTTTGCCAGGACAGAAAATTGTAAAGTAAATCATTATAATATCGATTCGCAGAGACTTTTTATACTTACAATTTTTTACAGACGTATATCCCTCTGCCGCACTACTGTTACTTCCACCACCATTCAGGCTTAATCCACCGTTCATCATGTGATGTTGTTGATGTCCGTTTGACTGCCGCCCCACACTGTTAAGCGTGGTCGTACTGCCCGCCCGTGAGCGCCATCCGCTTCCGCTAGCTGCAGCTGTCAGATCTCCATTCGATTTACTCACTGCACCATTGCTATTCAATGTCCCATAAACACTACTGCCGCTCCCACTAACACCTCCGCCCCCGGTCTCCAACTGCCTGGCATATGAATTATCCGCGTATGCATGAAAACAACATCTGACTAGAGCGTTAGCCGCAGCCTCACGCTTACATATGAACACATGACATTCGAGGACCTTTATGCCCGTCGTCCTTCGCAGAATAGCAGCGAATATAGGCGGATGCTGAGCTCGTGGCATTCGTGCAAATGGTGAATCTAGTGGAAGAAACTTCGGTTCCGGATTTGAATTACCTCGCTCAGGAATGAGGACCTGCCGAACTGCGGCACAATAGTGCAATGACTCAATGGGAAAAAATCGCGTGATTTGTTTCAAATTTTCATCGACATTCTCCAATAAAATGCCATTCGACCATACACTCAACCACGAGTCGATGCCCTTAGCTCCGACCGCACCCTCCGATGGGTAAAGACTTCTCAGTGGCTCCTGAATTCCCTGCAACCCATCCTTACTCTGTCGCGGTACTGCGCTGCCCAAGTAGAGCACACGACAGCGACAGATCGGTGTTGAATCGCCCATCATCAGGAAAATATCCGAAAAAAGTATCTAAATAGAAAAAGTATCTTTGTCACACCGCACACGGAAAGCTACCGCTAATTCGCATTAAATATTTTATATTTCCCGTGCGACCATCAATAACACGTTGTCGAGGGCGTGATATTCAATACAGCTGCCCAAGGTAGGTACTCCAAAGCAAAGAAAACACAAACAAAAGAACACGGCGACCACGACAACGATGAAAACACGACAAAATTTCAAACGAAGAAGAATCGAAAGAACGTAATCACGGCAAGTAGAATGAAAAGATGATGAAGAATACTGCGATCATCAAGAATTTTTATTTTTACACTGACACACAAGTGTATCTCTAGCGATAGTGGTAGTGGCGTTTTTATATGTATTTGTGTTAAATTCCTTTTACTTTGACACTTACACAGCACAAATGAGGCGATTTAAACTCTGTCGGTGGACATTTTCAAGTAACACGTTCACTATTGCGTAGAAAAGCAATTCTTTATTTTCTTAAATCACTTTTCAAATTTTATTTCACAAATTTGTATCTTTTACTCCTTTTGTATCCACCAGAGCTGAGGAGATATCCATTGAATGAGCGAAAAAAATGGAAAATATGGCGGAAGTTTCTTCCTTTTAGGGCAGATCACTTTTGAATATGTATCTATGCAACGACGTTACATATTTAAGCACTTTTTCTCGTTGCAGGGATCTTTTAGTTACGAATTTAACTATTTAGAACTTTTATTTTAAATAAAGGAACGTCTTCCGAGTTCGTTGTCGAACGCGCGCGGTCATACGTCCGTGTCGGTATCGCTTGTTCGAGTTGTTACCACGGCACAGGTATACTCAAGAATAGAGACCGTAGCGACGACGTGGTATTTTTTCCTTCAACTTTTGCTTCGTTTCCACATTCCGCAAGTCTAACAAGTCTTGAATGGACGTTTGTGTGAGTGTGGCTTGATTGAAATCTGTGGTGTGGTGACTAGGCTAGTGTGAGTGTTCAGGTGTTTCGCGAATGTCTGCGAAAATTACCAGGTGAGAGCACTTCATTAAAAATGTGCCCCTCGATAATGAAGGGAGTTGTAAAATTTGTTGCGATTCAGCCCCTCGACAAATGTAATACCATGGTTTAAAAAAAAAAAAAACATACACACAAGGTTCTCTAAGAGCTTGGTTGCTGAGATCTTCTGTACAGAACTCCCCTTCTGATCAGATCATTGCAGCTGTTACCAGTTAAAAATTGATGAATAAAAAGTTGAAGAAACCTTCGTCGTACAGCTTTCATTCTCATGGTATCGATAACGAGATGGCTAGGATACTAGAGAGGCCGAATGAAGGTATTATAGAGGGATTCTGTAACATATCGATTCGAAAATACTTCTGATCCGCTTTTAACTAAGCTATGTGCAGAGTTAGCTCTACTTGCAATCGGTGTGATAACTATCAGAGATAACATCCAAATCACGTGCTGAAGTGATTAAGGGTACAAGCTCGTTGCTGAAGAAGTAATCTCTGGGAGGTGGTGCGAGACGCATATGGAGTGGAATGACATTTCGCGACATAAAGCTCTTAGAAAATTGTTTGACATCAGATGGAGAGCCTGTTCAAGTTCTTCTGCAGAAGGTAATAGTTAGCAAAGTATGATATGCGTAAATATTTTAAAGTCGTCCTTAATGACAAGCTCGGCATGCAGTCCAAGATGTCCCCGAGGTGGCTATAATAGAGTGGCATAATGAAGATATAAGACTAATCTTATAGTAGTGATTAATAAGGTACAATTTGACCCATGAAGTAAACCGCGGTTGAAAATCTGGAGTTTTTAGTTTGAAAAATATAATTTGGAACTAAACATTAGGACCGGGGGATTATCGTCCAACTAAACTAGTTAGTCTCATCTAAAAGTCATCAAAAATATCTCGAATATGAAAATTGAATAGCTTACCTGTTGATCCCTAGATCCGGTCAGCCATATAATCCAAAGATTTTAGTCAGGTAGTCACTCTTTCTCCCCGTTTTGAGACAGACTACAAGCAAAACTTGTTGCTCTTTCAATTCACGAATGAATACACAGACAGACATGGTTTGCGTCAACATACTGCCCCTACCTCAGGTTAACACTACCACTACCGCATAGCAGTTGAATACGCGTACAAAGGAATACAACGCCAGTGTTGTTTCTTTGGCCAGTTTTCAGTGTATTCCACCAAATCTACCGGTTTTTCCTCTTTGTACCTATCCCTGCTGCTAGAATTTCTTCCAAAACATTTGTTTTTTTTTTTTGGTTTCGTTTTCTTATTTTTCTCCTAATATATATATTTTTTAAGTATTAGGTATTTTAATTTAAATGCGCATGCCAATCGTATGAAGTAGACCCGACTGTTTTTTCTTCTCACAGTGTTAGTGAATGTATCTATTATTCTGTAATTTGTATACAACGCTGGATTAGACACAGTCGCGTTGGATGTACTCTTGCTGCTTGTCGAGAAGCAAGCTGTCCATGGAATACTCTTTTTTGTTTTGTTTTTCTTTCTTCTCATTCTCTAACTTTTGTTATTTCGTTTTCTTTAAAAACAAATCATCCATTCTGTTTCCTTTTGCTTTTTCCTTTTGCCGTAATTTTTTTTTCAAGTTCTTTTTTTGCTGGTTTGCTTTCTTTTTAAATCGTTCTCTATTATATATTCCGATATCGCCAATTTATTCACATATACATGCATGTAAGTGCTGATGTATTGAGTATAGATTTTTTTTTTTTCATATTTTATGGATGTTATTCTGATATGGAATGGAATTTAATTGCATTCGCTCTTTGGCAAATTTGGGTAGAAGAAAAGATAAAAAAAAAAATTTGAATACGTTCACAAAAAAATAAAAAAACAACAAAACAAAAGACTTGGATAGCGAACTTGATAGAATTTTTATTTGCATTCTTTTGTTAATGATTAAATGTATGAAGAGGCGGGGAGGAGGTTATTTGCATTTGTGCTTAAAATTGCAAGGAGAATTGAAAGCCGCTGTATTAGCATTAATTTTTTTTGAAAACATGTGTATAGATTGGATTTGTTGAGCAAAATCAGGAAGTTTTTGCGTTGCTGATACGTTGTGCTTCGAAATTTTGAACGAATTTTTCTTCCTTTGAATTGGCGGAATCCATGAACCATTAGACGGAAAATGTGAGTGAGTTGAATATAATAAAAATGGAAAATACTGAGCTTCAGACTTGAATTGAATACAAGATAACTTTAACTAGAAAACAAGTTTCATAATTTAGTACTGGACTTAGAGCAGACAATCAGAGCAAAATGTCTTGAAACATAAGGTAGTCTGAGGCATAAGGTACTGATGTTAAGTCTAAACCTTTAACAGCTAGCATAACTTTTCACCAAGCTCATGTACATATGTCTTTGGAAAATATAATGCTTCAAGCATAAGAGCTGGTCGGTGAGTTTACTTTTCAGTACTTTGACCTGCATCGTTTGGGGTTCTAGCATCTCTCTACTTTGTAAGAATGATATTGTCTTAAACCACGCACACCGAATTCAGAAAAACTATTTTTGCAGACCGTGTAACAGCGACGGAGTCAGAACGCGCCACTGTGAGATAGCCAAATGTTGATTCGGCAAAAGACGGCACTGGTCGTTGAAGATGGCTAGGATATGTAGAGTGAAGGGACACCAGCACTCTGGGTCGCAGAGTCTACGAATTTAACTCAGGAGAGGAAAATATAGGACCTCAACCAACTTGCAGTGCGAAACTGGAGAAAGTTAGATAAGGACTGTGCTAACTGGACAGGCTTGTTGGTTGAGATCCAGGATCACCCTTAATTGAAGCGCCACCTAAGTAAATAAGTAAGTAAGAACGGACCTGCAATTCTATTGCTGACCTCGAACGACAGATTGAGAAGTTTTTCATGTCAAATCATACCTGCCGAGAGGTGGTATCGGTATCACGGAAAGATTTTTAATTATTTTGCTGTTGTTCGAACCTGTGTCAGTTCGCATGCCAGTTCAACGCATTAACCACTGACATCCACTTGCTGTGGATAAATCGGTGAAGTTAATCCTTGAAAATTGCATAAGATGACCGTCGAACTCAGGTTTTTGTCTTGGGAGATGTGAATGAAACATAACAGCACCCGACTTTACTTCGAATAATGAACTAAACTATACTGCACCCTAAATCTTGACAAATTCCTAAATCTTTTGCACCCCAACTTATCTACAGACAATTCCTAAATCAAAGGAATGTTACCTTCCCCAAGTAAGAGAAAATTCTTAAAAAAGTCGTCATCGTATAAAATGGGTGTAACACTAAGCTTCGAAAACAATAAAATGAACATCTCTGCCATCACAAGACCAACAGCACATCTCAGCTTTAATGGTAAAAATAAAGAAACTCCACCATAAGTTGGGAACAAGTTTCGAAGTCAACAGAAATCACACACACACCGCATATCGTTTGCAAGTGATGCTGATGAGTTGCTATTAGCTAACAACGTTCATAGAGCTCGACTCATCAATGAGATAATTCTCCCCCTACAATGTGCATTCTTTTAGTGCTGTTTTTTTTCCTTAAGATACGCTGTCTTGCCAAGTGCACACGAATCCAAAAAAGTGGTTAGTGGTTTGATTTGTTAGAAAAGTGTGCAGACAACTTTTATGATATGGTTGGGAGTGCTATATTTGAATTTAAACATGAAATGGGCTATAAATGTAGACATTTCAATTTGATTATATAGTATAGAAAAAATATTGGTTTAAGTTTGAGCTGAGTGTTAAAAGGAAACGTGTTAAGGTTGCTATAAATAATTGATTTGCTATAACATGGAATACAGTAGCTCTATATTTCTTTCAAGTATTTGAAACCAAAGATCATCGGTACCTCCTGCATCGCTCCTCTATTCACAGCTTGATCTTAGTGGTGTAAACATCCGGTAAGTGGTCGTCTGCAGTAGAATTGTTAAAAGATGTATGATCATTAATTTGCACTGCCCCAAAGGGTAATGCACTCATTTCTCCTAGGTTAGTCAAGGCTAATCCTTGTACATTTTAAGGGCTTCTTTAATGACAAAAAGAGCTGCAAGTGTGTCTTAAGGATTGTAACGCCACTTAGAACATAAAACGCATGTTGTTCTTAGGCTCAGCCTTCAAATCTAGCTAGCTAAGGACTGTAAAAGCTGTAATGTCTGACAAAGTTTTCTTCAGTACGTTGACCACTTGTTTTTAGCTTGCATGACTATTCTCGTACCTCCATCAAATACACACAAGCCATGAAAGATTCCCAGTTCTTCGAGGTCATCTCTCTACCACTCTACTGTACTCTCAATCTAATTTGGTGTGTTGTAAAATACCAATTCAAGTTTCCTGATCTCGAAAAATGTTCAAACACACTACATACTCGTAAAACGGAAACACATTCCCCGCAATTAAATGGCCATTACCACACTCAACTAAAAAACCATTAAACTGCCATTAAGTGTTTTTTCGTTGCCATTAATCAATATCGGAACTCGATTTCTTTTTATCTCTCCAAACAGCGTCGCGGCCGATCTGTATATCAATAGAGAGAATAAAAATAAATAAATCAAAAGAAATATTATTAACAAGAATATACACACTTTGGATACCGTGGCGACCTTGTTTGCCCACACCGCATTCGCATTTTATCATCATCGTCGTCGTAATGCAGATGTGGAACTAAATGCATGCCAAACAGTTGCCACTATCTTCGCACTCACGCCGCCATCGCCCAGTTGAATCGTATAGTAAAACATGCAGACCCACTTGACTTCTTGTCAATGGTAAGGTTCCTCCTGCGCGCTCCCGATGGTGTCTTACTGCTTCCATGTTGAGTAGTCTGTGAGTTTCTTTGTGTTTATTTAGGAAAAGTGGGTAAATTTACTGCATTCCAATCCAATGAAGAAGAAGAAGAAGCAAAAGAAAATAAAATCACAAATTGGAGAAGACGAAGAAATCGAAGAAAAACATGAGGAATGCTGCAGCAGCTTCGGATCTGATAATATGGCAGTAAGGTGGTTGCGCATACGACCTGTCAGCCCGTGTTGTGGTTTCCGTCACAAGTGTTGAGGTTGTTGTTGTTCTTGTTTGGAGCACGGTAACAAGGGAATCTTACATGTTTGTCTCTATATTTATGGATTGTTATTTAAAATATTTCAAATTGTAAACAGGAATTTCGAGTTTTTGCTGTCGGCGTCCGCCCCGGTAGGTCAGCTTGCTTTCGGTAGAAACTCTACACATACCTGCATGATTTGCCGAAAAAATTAAATTCGTAGATTGTAGGATAAGACCTGTCTGTTATAAGCTGGAGTGTGTCCAGCAAGCTACAGTTATGGAAATGGAAAAAAAATTATAAAACCTGCTAGTTGTAACATTTCGCAATGTCATCGTCATCTTTTATTGGTGTGGTACGAGCCGGAGTTAGTATGTTGAAGAATGGGGAATGTCAAATAGTTATCAAGGATAACCCAACGCTGGCTTCTATAACTCAAACCTCAAACAAGTAGGTATATCGAAAATTTCATTGGAACGACCACATATGCCAAAAATGTCAAGAAATGTCTAGGTTTCCTTTGACGATGCAAAAAATACTTCACTCCTTTTGATCTGGCCTCGCCCAATGCTTGAGTACAATGCTCACACGTAGTTTGGTGCACCCAAAACTGTCCTGAGAAGACCGAAGAAATGTTTCCTTTCTCTTACTATTTTACCGTTTCTTTTATAAACAGTGCTGTAATGAAATAGGCAGTTCCATTGCGTTTCTTCAATATTTCACTCTGTATACACGGTTAATTCGAATGCTTATCAGGTTATCTTTAAGCCTACTGTCGGAAATACTGTCAAATTCACGGATTTCTTTCTTATCCTGCAACACGAATCTGGAATGATCTGCATAGCTCTGTGTTTTCCCATAACTACAACATTTAAAACCAAAGAACATCGGTATCTCCTTTAACTTCAGTTAAAGAGCTATTACAAAGGTTGTTATTTAGTAACCTGTATTGCTCCACGTGAATACCAATAGTCTAGTGCCCCAAAAGGACGGCATGTTATTCTCTAAAACCACGTTTCCAAATTTGTCCAGCATGCATTAGTTCCTAGGTGGCCACTGTCAACATACAGTACAGAGTGATGGCTTTTTCAGTTATCCTTGCTGCCTATGAACTCGGCTTGAAATTAGTACTTCTGCTTTAAAACTTCAAACGGTTTATCAAGCTCTAACTAAACCGAGTTTGGGCAGTTGCTGTCTTGTCTACCCGACTGTACTTGCATCTGAACCCACTATAACTCCATTTGGGTCGAACATTTTTGACTTTTCACTGTCTCGTTGCGACTGTCGGTCTCGTCACCAGATTAAGGAGTGGTGATAACCCGCCTCGTATGTACGGTCTGTTGAACGTGTTGCCGACTGGTGGCTAAGATAACTCTCGACAAGATGCCGAAGTGACTGCTGGCTAAGTGGTGGAAATGGTAAGTACAATATGTGAATACCAAGTAAATCCATCAACCAAAAAAATTGTTTTTCTGGTGTGTACACAAGACGATCAGAGGTATGGGCTTAATATGGGTCACTTGGCCAAAAAGTGCCATCGACTTGGTTGGTTTGCTCGACTCATGAATCTTGCGATTTCGACCATGGTGTTGGTTTTTTTTTCGCTTTCATTCTGAGAGTTTCATCTTCCATATTTATTTGGACTTTGTTTTTTGGGTTTTCTTATCAGAGAAAGTATTACTTTTCTCAGAGGGACAGAGATTTTTTTCGTAGTTGAACTTGGTTTGGACATTTCGGTTGAACACGGTCGTGGTCAACTTTAAGAGGTTGTTCTCGTCTCCAATTTGGTTAATTATGATATATTTTCGAGGGCTTAACTATTTTTCTATTTGTTTAATATGACGGTATGAAACGAATTTTCAATGCGGTTGCAACTTTCTAATTAGTCGGCCATAAATTACGGGCGAGTATGGCGGCGGGTTTGAGCTGAAGAAATTCATTGATTAGTTTTTTTTAATAATGAATTTAAAATGAAATGAAAAGTGAAGTCGATCAGGTTTTTATGTACATACATACATATGGGCTGCTGGCGGGATGCCTTTTATGGGAATGAGTTCGCTTTCATTGACGAAATTAGATTTTTGTTGATTGAGTGGCCAAAACGCTTTGGAATGTCGGTAATTTTGCTAGTTTTTTTTTTTTTTTTCTTGTCGGTAATTAATCAGTGTTGATGGAGGATTTTGTGAAGAAGTGAAGATGTTTAGACCTTGTAGGTGCGTATGAGATGACAAAGATTATGTTTGTGGGAAGCAAGTTTGATAATGTGCTGATGGATGGAACTGTGAAACTCTTTGTTAAGCACTCTTGTATCATTTTACTGTAGAAGCTAAAGGTGAAGTAAAATCATGTGTTATAGAAAAACGTATCCCAATTTTAGGGGTGTGACTTTTACTACCATCTTTGGGCACATTTTGTCTGAACGTTTTACATTATCCACTGAAAATGGCTTCAATATGGACTACAAGCACGCAATACTGGTTAGAAATGCCTTGCATCAGCGCGATAAATAATAAAAACCGAGGCCTACCTTCTCGCAACCATTAATGTTGTTCGCACGAATGGAAGGGGCCTACAGCTTTTATTGTCGCGTACCTCAAGTCGAAATCATATCTATCCGTCAAACCCATGCATGGCTGAGGATTAACCCAGTACCACGCATAGATATGTATTGTAATTTATACCAACAGCCAGCCTGCGATTAGCTCTAGAGCAATGAAGGAATGAAGCGTGTCTCTGAACGAGATCGCTAAACAATACAACGTCATAGTCTCTGCTGGGTCTCAGGCGACTAGGAGATTCCAGGGAACTGTGCGGTTGAGGAACTAGACACAAAATACTCTCTTGGAACATGCAGTAAGAAACTGGACCATTTCAAATTGGTCCTAATTCACACCGATGCTCGATTATAGATGGCAGCATCTTATAGGATAAGCCAACTGGAGATATCGAAAGCGTTAATTCTAGATCAGTTTTCCCAATTAACAAGGCACTGTATTTAAGGCAAGCAGCGTTTGTATATTGTGCGCTCAAAAGCTGTAAAGACACGAAAGAGGGAAAATCGAACGTAAACTTACTTCATACGTGTTCTTCCTTTGCTAACATCAGAGAAGCGAAATACTTCTTCAATGAACTGAATGATCTGAACACTGCTAGTGTTATTATTATGCTAGGAAATAAAATTGGTTTCAGTACCAACCCTAGCACTCACTGTGGTGAGTGGACAATGGACCTTCTTTTTGTTCTAATAGCCCAGAACTTGGGTTATAGAAAAGAACATCCTCAGTTTACCCAAATAGTAAGCTTATAACAACATTTCATTCTCAAATGGTGGTTTCTTTGTTAATTTAGCACAAGTAGTACCGTCAAATTAGATTGTTTTGGATAGACTCATTCTGTTTTAAATTTATGACTTCCATCTGAAACTGCCTAAAAAAAAAATCATCTAAACTAGTATAGAGGGTTATGCCATTCGCTGTAACTCTTGCCCAATTAAAACAAAAATTTAATTAAGAACTTTTTTTTTTCATTTCTCACTGTGGTTCCCAGTTTTTACATTCCCAGACGAAGACAATAAACATACATCTTCTTTTTTTCTTTTTTTTTTGATGAGAGCTTCCCACGATTGTGGCTAAGAAAGACACTAAAGTCAAAGTGCAGTGACTGCGTCTATAACTTCTCCGAACAAATAACTCAACACAAGCACACACAATGCAAATTCATAAACGGAAAATGGAAATTATTATTATTTCCTCAAAAATTTCAAGTGCATTGTTGTCAGCGGAATCAAGCAGTTTCAGTGTAAGAAATGAATGCCTGAACTTGAATAGAAAGTGCAGTGTATGTTCGTGATATAATGCAGATACATTTATCACTGTAGCTATGAATGGGTTAGTGTGGTACTAGGTTTGGAAGACGGAATGTTTGTTCTTATTTGAATGAAAATCTTGAGATGAAGATTCAATTTTTACAGTTCTCATTGTCTTTTGTAGTGCATTGTTAAATAGGGTTTAGAAAATTATCTTAAAAAAAAAAACAAAGATTATTAAATCGTTAGTGAAATTTGATTTCCATTTAAAGCTATGTATTAACTCTCTCCTAAACTATTAATCGGCGCATAGAATATTTTAACTTTGTTTTGTTTTTTTTTTAGAACACTGTCACTGACAGATGCCACATTAGATAGGGAGGAGATGGAAGCTCCAGCAAACCCCAGGTGAGATTAATGGTCACAATCATCTACTTCTCGGGTATCCGACTCGTCCTGTTACACGAGCTCATAGACCAACATATGTACAGCAACATAAAGTATAATTAAGTCGGACTTTTGGTTGTGAAAAATTTAGTGAATTTCAATTTCAGGAGGAAAGTGGAGACTTGCGCTAAAATCGTGTCTTCTAACCCATCTTTTATTTTTACTTGTATCATAAGTAAAGATCAATAAACAGAAAGAAGTATTGTTAGTTCTTAATCATAAACTTTACTGATTTACATTGTTTACATGTTTACTTTTAAACCTTGTTTGTGTCTCGGCTAATTAAGAGACAAATGACGTCACTTTTTCGAGGAACATATTGTAGCATATTCTTATGCTCAAGAGAATTCCGGAATTTTGTGAAAGTTGTATTCAACAATATTAGCATACTTTCAGGATGGAGAATGTCTCCAATTCACTTCTAACTATATAATAAAATTATCGAAGACAACAACCAAAAAGAAAATACCAAAATAAAATTTAGAAGCTCTGTGTGGGTTATTAAATAAATGTTTCCACAAGGACGATAAATTTAGGTCGTATGTTATCTTTTGTGACATGGTGTATAGCCATAAGAAAAGTCTATAGGCAAACAACAAACTGAAATCTCCATTTATCTGCAAAATAAAAAGAATAAAATATTATAAGCACTAATATAATGTCATACACAATACATCCACAATTCGCTACAAACAACACAACAAAACTTGAAAACTCAATAAAGACGGCCGAGACAGAGGACATACAAAAATAAAAAAAATAAGTTCGTTTGATTAAAGCAACATCAGTTCAACAAGCTAGAAATACTTATCAACCTTCATACTTCATCCATATCATACCAAACTCTCAGTTCCCTTTTCCTTTCCTATTCGTATGCTGGTTTCTCGATTTTGTATGCTGGTTTTCAAATTTGGCTTTCTACATCTGTGCATTCTATTGTCTGTGCTTTTGTACTGGCATTCTATAATACATCTGTGTATTCTTTTGTCTGTGGTGCAGCCCTTACTTCTTTCATCCTAAAAGTATATCCCATTTACGCACACATTTTTCCTTGGGTTTGTTTATTTGATAATTTTACGATATAATTTTTTTTTATTAAGTCAAATTGCTCTTAATGTTATGCTTCGAAAAATAGTGGAATCAAATCGATATAATTCACAATCTTTCCTCTGAATTGCACGATTCCCACAGGTTTTTGTCGTTTTTCAGGGAGTCTTTATGGGATAGGACTATGGATAATCACGAAGTTAATACACTCTATTGACTCTCAAAGTGTGGTAACAGCGAAATGTACTATTAGTAAGTGTTTTTAAGTAAGTATGGAACAGCAGGAGGTTCCCTCTCCCCGATTGGCGGTGAAAGTTGATTCCGGTATTCTCTTGAGCATAAAAGTATGCTACAATATGATTAAGTAGTGATTGTTCCTCGAAAAAGTGACGTCATTTATGTCTCTTAATTAGCCGAGACACAAACAAGGTTAAAAGGTAAACATGTAAAAAATGTAAATGAGTAATGTCATATTAAAGAACTAATTTTTGCATTTAAAGATAGGCATTTTGTGTCTGCAATTTGCCGAGATTTCATTTTAAGACACTATCTAAAATCAAACATCGTGAGTTGTTACTTCTTCTGGTACGGTTCCTTCCTTCGAGACCTTCTAAATTTTTAAAATCTTAAATCTTTTCCGTTCCTTTTTACCTTTTACTCGCAAAAACCAACACACATCTAGTACCTGCCAATCCCTTTCATCACAGTTCTTAACAGACCAACTGAATTTGCTCCATTAAACCATGTTTACATCGATGTTACAACACTTCTCACATGTCTCTACCTGTAGGCTATCATAAACCACCTTCGATGGAGGAACAATCACCTGAATTTGCTAACCAGACTGCGTATACTACCACCACCAGACACCAAGTCCAACAAATCATTCTCTCATTCCAAGCCAACATTTTTCCCACTCGACCCATCATCCACTTAAGAAGAAGAGGGAGAAGAAAAACAAAACAAAACATTGCTCAATAAAAATCGCAACTTCCAACGCGCGCCATTCGCCGAATCTGGCGACGACGATCCAAATACCCCAGGAGCGCTTGATCAATTTCATGCTCCGACAATTTGATCGTAAAGACGTCGATTTTCACACGTACCCCAGCCTGACAGATTGTGTGGGTTGCAAACACACATCACTCGATGTAGCTTAGATCCAGCATCCCGCCAGCTACTAGGGATGCAAAATGTAAACAAAGCTTCGAGGTTGTAAACTGTCAACGCTAACGCCACCACTTGGCTGATTTTGCAATTTGACAAATCGCTTCGGTAAATTATCCCAAAAATATAGATCCATTGCGCGGTGGCTACATTTTTTTTCATGTTCAGATACTTTTTATTCGTGTAGAGATATTTTTTCGTCCAAATTGTGGATGGGGAGGACCGTTTTGGTAATGCCTAGCTTCGGAAATGGGCTTTCGATTTCGATTCGGATTTTTAACATGCTGCGGTTCTGCCTATGGCTCTCTACGTCTCCACTAGTGCCCACATTGTGAAGATGTTGGCGGGCCGAAGCGCATATGGCCGTTTTGTTGTGTGCTGGGCTTGTGGCTGTAGAACAATTGGTGGTACTGGTATAACTGCATTAGCCGAGGCGAAACATGACAGGAAACAATGTAGCTGCAGTTGTTAGGCATCGGCAAAGACGGTTGTGGTGCATTGCATGTATACCTAGCTGCTGTTGCTGTAGTGCGCTTAAGTTTCGTGGCAAGTAAGGGGTCAGTGTTAGGTATGGAGCGTCGCTGCGTTGGCGGTGTCGTAAGAGATTTCAATTTCAGTTAATGCAAGTAATTGTTGGATAAATATCCAATATTGCTGTTAGTGGTAACTTACATGGGAACGATTGTGTGTTCCTTTGGCATGCTGTGGGAAAATTTGGTTTGGATGGATTTTGGTTTCGATTGCATGCGCTGAGATTGGTCAAATGGAATTTTTAATCATCGTGTTACCAACTAAAACCACAAATGAGGAGACAAACATCAAAATAAATATATTTATCTATAGAGGGGAACAAAAATTAAGTTCTGAGCCTAGAACGATCAACAGAATAAATGATTTATGGATCTGTGTGTAAGAAGAACCAACTTGAGTCAGTGGTACAGCTTCAAATACGAAAAGTATCTACACTTCTTTTTGGTCGATGGTCAATAATAGTTGGTCGTGATCTTTCAAATCTATATTCACTACGGAAGCTATGCACAAAGAGGTCGATATCATGCATTGAATCTGAGGTCACAACTGCTTTGATGTCAATGAAATAGTTCGCTATCTGACTTAACATTAGTGCATTATCTCAATTACCCTACATGGGCCTTGAACTTTTCTATGAAAGGCCTCTTTCATCTGAAATACATTAGAACTAGCTGACAGAAAAAATTAACTTGAGATATGCATTTGGCAACTATTTCTCTAATTGGTAAATTTGTAGCCTAGATTTCCTGATGACCTACAGACTGAATGGATCAATACCATCTTTTATGGAGCCATTTTAACTGAAAGGATGGGTTTAATAGAATCATAGGACAAATCCGAAAAGAAACTGTAAGTGCTCCCACTTATTTGTAGAACTCAAGCTCTCCGAGTAAATATCCAATCATCTATCTACATTGCCTAACAAGACTCATAGCAAATGTTAGTTTCTGTAACCGAAATGTACCAGTTCTCTGCCTTACATTACGAACAATTTTGATTGGAATGTCTCAATTGCATTGATACCAATCGCCAGGGACAAGCTCTCCTAATCCGCACACAAATCAGTGGCACAATCCTCTCATTCAGCGATTCTCACACATGGCTCCCGTAGAAGCGAAATTAAACGCTGAAACCTTTACATCCTCATTCCATGGCCAGAATATTTCGATTCCCAGATAAAACTCGGGATACATCCCAATCCGAATCCTAATGCAAGAGCGCGCCCAACCACTGTTACTATTTGTTCGCATGTTTGTTGCACCCATCAACTACTCCAGAGCGACATTGTACGAACATTTAGATACATTCTCCTCCTGTCATTGGGGAGAGATTTCCAATCTCAGCGCGGCCAATCGGCCATATATTTCCTTCAATGAGGGGCCACCCTTCGTACCACACCGCCGCGACAGGCCAAATAGGCAAATAACGCTCACAACTTCCTAAATGGCAAATGGGACGAACGATTACGAATAAATATATCGGCATTAGAAGTAATCACATGCCGGAGTTGCAGGCTTGAAGTCGAAGCCGTTGGCAAGCGGAGGATCCTCAACTGCGGTCATAACTATGGCAATTTATTGGCTGCATGAAAGAACATATTATTTCAAATGCGCCGGAGAAATTATGGATAGGGCGAGCGCGCGCTGGGATGGTCAGCTGTCGGAGTGGTTCCCGCCCCAGACCCCCCCGTTCGTCGATGTGCCTGCAATAAACTTATTTTCTACTGAAGATGAATTTTATGAGAATCATCTTCGTTTCGCATTTGTTGCACTCATGTGTAGTGTGCGATACACCACAATGGACTGGAGCATGCATCGGAGCGTGGACTCGGAGCACACTGCGAACCAGAAGTTTTCTCGGAGGCAGCGAAAGTTTCATTCTGACGCTAGGGGTCTATTACGAGACCTTTTGGACTTTGTGCCACGCAAACCGCTTGAGAAGAACACTAAGAGGGGTTCATTGCATCATTGATGAGCTTCGCGCACAGAGTTGGCTGGCAAAAATTTATGGCAAAGTGTGAATCTTTCGTGTTGCAACTCTGCATACATCCGGGTTCATCGGTATGCGTACTGGATGCTTCTAACCACGATCATGTTATGTTACCAAGTTGGTTTTAGTTCTCTTTTATTTGACTTAATCAACACGTGCGTGCTGAAAGAGGATATCTAACGCAAGGCTACGCGTCGAATAATAGTTTTTCTGTGTGTCCTTCAGTTCTATCGTCACCCCATTGGCTCTTTTGTATGCATGGGAAGTTCGGTTTGGATTTTAAGAACCACAACTTGGTTACGATTTCACTTATGGAAATTTAGTTCTAAGCCATTTTATGTGAGTCTTGGACGCAATTTTCTTGGACGCATTATGCTTGCTAAGTGTCTAAGCATGTTAACCCAGTTTCATCCGCAAAACGGACAGCTAGATGTGTGCGATTGCGCACTGAATAGTTGATGAGAATTTTTTCGCGAACTTGCTTCCGCATTTTCTAAGTTAATCGAGCAAACAACAAAATTTGCACGGGTTAGGGGAAATCCAGAGTGGAGTGTGGTAGTCATCGATAAGTCAAGTTGTTTACGCTTATGCAAAATAAACAATTCCAGAAAATAACAGATCGGTAATCACTAGTTTTGTGGGGCAAATAAGGTTACATCTTACATGGGATCCGGCGTACTCAGTTCTCCCAAGCAATGAAACTGCAGTAAAGGTTAAGTTAGGTTAGAGTGGTAGACTGTATTAGATGAATACATAGTGATACTACATCGATTTGGGTATTCTTGCCAAAAATTATCCATTAGAGGTCATTTATGGTTATGTCTGTCAGTTCACTTAGATTTTCGAAGAAACTGGCTCCTAATTAAGCAGAGAGGGCAGATCACATGCAGAGAAGACAGAGAAATGTTTCCTCCTTCCCCTCGTCTGTATACAACTCCAGTAAAAATGATTTGAGAGGACGCCTAGCCTCTTGGCGGCCTGCCACTAGTGCAGTGTCTCTGCTTTTGGAGAGGCAATTGGAGCATTTGTGATCCAGTTTAGGCCAAATATGTTTGATAATAAGACAAGTGATTCAATTCGTCTATTTGCAGTTGGAGTTATTTCCATGCCTTGCAAGTTCGTGGAATATTTCTTTGCCCTGGTACTTCAAATTGTTCATCCATCTCGCTAAGAGACAAGCGGCAACCGATTCTTGACTGTCAGTAAAAATAAAGATATTCCGTGGGGATATCACATTGTAATTCCCCCACAATAATCCGTCTTTGAGTGTCATAATCTTGGCTTGGAACACGCGACTGTGGTTGAGCAAACGAAAGGAGATATCTATGTTTGGCGAAGATACACTCATCCACTCCTGATTCTGTCTGAGAGTAATAAAAGCAATATGTGTCAAGATAAATGAACCCCTTTTGTTGTCCAAAATTGTGCTTCCAATCAAGTCTGGAGGGGATGATGGCTCTTAAGTTTTTATCGAATAGAAGCTGTTTTAGGCTATAATCAGTGTCTTGAGTATGGGATAGTGTCCAGTACATAGGAATAATGCTTTGATGTGTATGGCTGCACTGGCTGCCACATGAGATTTGCATACACAGAAGATTTAGCTGATTCTTCATAGGTGCTTCTTTTATATTTTCCCTATTTTGTGATAAGACAACTCACGTGTCTCTGCATGAGCTCAATGTTTTTTGTGGCATCGTCTTATCGGTGGGTATTACCAGATCCGTATTAAATATTTATAGAGAAGCAGATAGGTCAACAAGTTCAGATCTAGTAAGAAAACTTGAATGTTCAGTGTTTGGTTTTATTTAAAAAAAAGAAATGTCTCCAGTTCATGCACTCTTTTAATTCCAACAAATACTTGTGTGTAGTATTAAGATTATACAACGCCAATGAATATTAAACAATCGGATAAATCTGATGCCAGTCTTGTCGTTATTAAAACTCAAAATCTCATACAACCTATTTGCGTTGCAAGATTTTTCCTTTTTCGTCTGAGCTTCAATGTCAACGAATGACTTACAATTTCGTTGATCCTAACGAGGTATGTCACCCTCAATGCCACTTCGCATATTTAAAAATATTCATACGGTCATTAAAGTCACCGTATTTGACAAAAATAAAAGCCTCTTCCGCCACCTCCTGGCACAATTAATGACAAAATAATCACATTTTATTTGAACAAATAATAAAATTAAAATACATTGTTCACTTTTTAGACAGAGAGCTAATGACCTTTAAGCTTCAACACTTTCACTGGTCTCTGAACTGGCGGCAGGTTTTCCCTTTGCAACTATAACATCCTCATCAGACTCTCCTGAGCTGTCATTCGATGGATTGAGCACAGCTCTCCTACGACGTACAGATTGTGCAGCCACTTTTTGTTCATTGGACTCTTCAGATGATGATGAATCAGGATCTGTAGCTCGCTTCTTACGGTTGTCTTCCGAAATCTCGTCATGATTCTCAACATCAGTAATTTCAAGTTCTTCAGATCCCAATGCAATCATATCCTCATCACTTAAAGGAGTTGAAGGAAAGGAAGTTGCAAAAGCAACAAAACCCACCACGGTCAACAGTGCTAAACCGAAGCGCATTTTAGGTTAAACTAGACTTGTAGAACTTTTCGCAATGAAACGTAGATAGAAACTGAGAAGTCAGATTGATAACATATGTACCGATCCAAAAGATTTATACGGAATCAAGGCGAATAAAATTGCAACAGTAGAATATTTACGTCGATAGGTGTTATCGGTTGGCTGCTTGGTTATCTATCGGTGAATGTAGGTCATCAACTTTCTAGCCTCAAATACAAATCTCAAGTTCAATGGAAATTTGCTAACTGGACCGAAGTTATGTGTTTTCAGACAAGAGGATAACAAAGCTTGTTGGGTGGTATTTGTTTGGGAAAAACTGTGATCTTTCAAGGCCATCACTGATAGTTTAGCCGTAAATAAAACAAATTATGATTGCGGGACGCACTCTCAACTGTGTATGGTCTTGTGCCATAACAACCTAAGTCATGTGTTCGCAGAATGATCACAGGTTAAGTAAAATAAAATTGAAGATAAGGGAACTCAACTCTACTTTAGGAGTGAATTAAGAAAACTTGATTATTCTAGATACAAGTCAGTTGATGGCCACATTGAGTCTGATGCATCAGTAATCTAAGACGAAACTTTTGTTGAAACCTCCAATCCCAGCTTTTGATATGATTTTAAGCCTGTCACTGTGTGAGGTCTTGATCATTTCAAATTACACAGAGACTTAAAGGGTAGGTAGGGTTGAATTCAATCCATTTATTTTTTATGTCGGTCGAGGTAGATGGAAATCCCTATAAATAGTGTGGGCCATTCATGGTGTAGGCCCGTGCTCATGAGCTTGCGTGATTTTTACTTACGAAAGCCACCTCCTTTGCACTCTTTCACTTTCCCAGTCATTTCCCTGTCTTTGATGATGTAGTAGCACAATTCTATACAATATACGTATTAAACCGACTCACCAACCGTCGGCCTAACCCGAAGGAGTTCAAACTCAACCTAACACATATCTTTTATGTCTAACGCAATTCTAAACAGCAGCCGTATACTGACTCACCTACCGTCCGTAGGGAGGGCCTAATCCGAATGAATGGACTAAAGGACGATCATACGTGTGGATACGTCTATGTAAACGTGTACATACATATATGCATGGCACGACAAAAAAAAAACTCTAGTTCTTTCTCACGCTCTCTCTTACACTTTTCTAAGCTCTTTCCGAGAACCTCTCTCGACATAAATTTCATCCAAAGTCCAGGATGGCCGGCTCAAAACTCTAGTTCGCACCAACTTTTATATAAAAAACGAAAAACAAAAACAATTTCTTCTTTGTTAAAAGCCGTCTTTGTTGTTTTTTGTCACATTTGGTTTTTATTAGTTTTTTCTTTGAATGTTTATCTTTTTCTTCGTTTTCAACTATCCACGTTTATTTCTTGACTAAATTGCCTTTTGTTACACCATCAACAGAATCGGATAAATCCACAAACGAGATTCTATGCATGACACTATCTTTAGGATTATAGATGGAGAAGATTTTGTCACCCGAATTTTGAAACCAGTTGATTCATCAAGCTCAAGTATAAAGTCTCCTAGTGTCAGCCTCAATTGAATCACACTGCTGCCAGAGTTGATAGATACTTCTGTACTTGTTTTCGTCCACCTTTTCCACCAAACCTGTGAAACCTTCTTCATTCTGAAAGACTTTCTCTGTGAACAGCTGTCCTGCGCTCGACATGTTTCCAAAGTGTCTCTCGTGTTTACAGAGTTTCGGAGCCCAATTGGGACTCTAAATCGAGTTCAAGAACTTTCTTGCAAGACTATAGAGTCTAGATCAAGACAATAAACATTGAAACATTCACTGAAACAGGCAATCTACTCCATAAATCACAGACAGTTCATGAAGACTGAGTCATATACCTTCGTTCTTCCACTCACAAAGCTAGTAGCAAACACTACCTAGATGAGCCTAATCAGGCACATGTAAGCCGTTTCCAATGCTACTGTTCAATCCACTGTTCAAGTAAGTCACCGGTGAAGGATAGCCTCGCATCCTGCCTATTGCGAGCAGCTCTACATCATCCGAATAAGCTGAGACTTTGACGCCACTGACTCTGAGTTGTTGGATTACTTCATTTAAAACATTAAACCAAGGTAGTGGAGATATTACTAAACCTTGAGGTGTACCTCTAGAGCCGTAGAGCTTCCAATTAATTAACGGCTAAGTGTGACCGAATGTATGTACAGTATCGAAATACTTCTACAGAATTGCTAGGTCATAGAAATATTGATAGTTCTTGGGAGTCGTACGATAAGTTTTCTTAGGACTGCTTATGAAAATGAGACTGCATTCAAGTTTAGGAGTAAACATTTTCCCTTACCGTCTCCCAACTATTTATCTTCGACTCTCTATATTCCATTCACACCTAATTCATTCGAAAAACCAAATCACGGATCAACTAAATATTACATTTACCACTCAACCGGATGATAAGTTCATTAATTGCTATGCAAACACAGCACGCCGAACACACCTTCAGCATCTGCACCGTACTGGACAACAATCGATGAAGCATCACATCTCAAGTGCCTGAGAGTCTGTTTACATTTTTAGTTTCACTTTCTATTTATCACAACCAGCACCTAGAGATCGGGCAATGGAACTGACTTTATGCAAATTACTTCCCAATACAACGACGTCTTTGACCCTACCACCTGCCTTCCATCGAAGTAGCCTCACAATGAATGAGGAAGTGTGCGAGCTAGCAGCACAAACAATCGGCACATTGTGGTTGGTTTATCTTTCCAGTTGGAGTGACAAACAAATTCCACGATAAGATACTTGGACGCTTCTGCAGATACGCGCTGCTTTGGCGGTATGAAATCAGTTGCAATGTTGCGCCTACGGAAATTGTACCCGCGGACTGTAAAAGTGTACCGAGGTTGGGTATAGGTGTTTTCAATGTCATATGTCGACTTTCAGGTGTCAATATTCGCAGACTAGCACAGGAAGCTTCCAATGAGGAGCAGGACAATCGTAGTTTCTCCACCGTCTACTGAACTGAATGAGATGGCGGAACTAAATCGGCGCGTGTGACAAGATTTGTAGTCGGAAGGTGTTTGGTAAAGTTCGCAGCGGTGCTATTCAATGAATTGTTTTAAGTAATAAAATTAAATTTATTTGCAAAAAGTTTGGAATAGACTTCCGCATTTTGCAAAGCTGACTGGGGATCGCTTTGCAATTATATCACGTGTCGTTTTTTTTTATATGCAATTTATGGACCTTGACACATTCAATGAGAAAGAAATCAAAGATCCTTTTTAAAATTATATTTTCTTCAGGTAAGGGAACATTAATTGGTAGCATTGCTTGTTTTGATGCCTAACGGGTCTCGATTGTGTTAGTACATATGGTGAGTTCAAAAGTTAGAGTTGCTGCCAATCCATGTGGACATATTTTTAAAAAGTTAACGATCTTACCAAACCACTCGATGCTCTATACTCTATGGCATTAACTCATTGTTATCTAGAGTTACCTTAAAACTCCACAAACAGTAATCGAACCCTGAACTCCAAGATCCGATGCTGACTTCCTCCTGCCCATTCTAAATGGATTTCAAACGTGTTTCTGCCTTGCCAATGCTAGCAATCAATCACGGGATTATCTGCCCAATCTCTCTAACAGCACACATCCCAAAGCAACAAAAGGCTTAACCACAGGCAACAACCAGAAACGAGATGGCAAATCTGACAAATTTGTCCTCACCCCAAAAGGAAGGTTCCTCCGCCAAGCCTGACCTCCATGCAGCGGCATAACAGCCGTTAGATATGGGTGGCATACCTTTCCCCCCTCTCTTTGTGTCTTCTCGGTGACATTTTGTCTCACATTCAAATTCGTTTACATGTGACGTAACATGTCCGCATGCATTTCGCCTGGAAACTAGACAAATGTCAAACGTTCTTCACCAAAGTATCCATCAATCTTTATGTGCTTCTCCTTGCTTAGTCCAACAGATATCTGTCTGCCGAAAAATACGCAATTGAAAATTGCTCTTCCTGAAATGTGTTGGTGGTGGCTTAAAAGGTGATGCCATGGAAACACACAACACAGGTGTTCCATCGGCAACATACATGACCGTCAGAGTTGCTCTCAACTTTGAAAATTTCACTGTGAATCTTCGGCTTCTTGTTTACCTGTACCACGGTGCCTGCTTCTGCATCTTGATAGTGAAAAATTGAATATCATTTGCAATGAGGCAGGGAGGAATACCATGCTGTGATGATGACGATGGAAGTGGTGATTGAGGCGCACTTGACTTTGCTTGAAATGGTCCGGCACAGACTTACGCCGCCGCGCACCCCAAACAATACCATAACACGGTGTGGCGACGGGTTTTCGAGAAGAATCTGTGAATTTTCCTGGAATCATTAACGTTGCGCGGTTGGTGGAAAACTTTCTTTTTCCCCATTTTCGCGCAGCGCAGTACGACCGAAGTGAGTGCGAAAAAATTAATGAAAAATAAATTTTAAATGAAAACAACAGCGGGAAAATGAAAAGTTACTCCGATAGATCTGCGGCTTTCCACGAGATGAGATTCATTTTCTGCGCTTTTTCTGTCGATTGTTTTGCCGTTGCTGCCGTAGACGCAGAGGTTCGTCGATGTTTCTTATTAGACGGATAGAAAATGAGCACGGAAAATCGAAGGGAGAAAAAAAGTTTCATAACTTGAGTAATTATTTATTTTATGACCTTAAAACGTACTATTGTATGGTCGGGTAAGTGGAAAGGCAGCCTGACCAGATCATACACTAAGGTGATCTACTGGGCGATTGTAAAAGTGAAGTGTAATTAGAATGAGGTTGATTCTATAACTTTCCAACGTATCTGAGCATTAAAAAGCGCAGCAGGCAAGTTAGAACCAAGTGATTTTGTAATTTATGTCAAAATGTACATTTTAGCTTGTATACTTGGTAAAACATTCAAACTCCCTGCATAATTGTATTAACTCTGGATCAGAACTCTTCTACTATTCAGATAATACCTGTGCAACGCGAAGTCTGGTTAAGGCTGCAAGTTCTTGCTCTATCTATAAAGGATATGTTTTCCCAAGTTAAAAGATCTTGATGTTATTTGAGAATGACTGAAACGCTTTGTCAAGAACCAGACTGCGAGTGTGATTTTCTACCGGGAAAGTTCACCATCATCCACATTTATCGACGTTCTAGTTAAGTATGATAGTATTCACCGTCTTGAGCTCTACACTTAGCAAATTCAAGATTCTGATAAAACCAATTCAGTTGCGATGCTCCTTGCGGAAACTGCTCAACTGGATCTTTCAAAACATGCACCGGACCCTGGAGATGCACTGTCATGGGACTGCTTCAATCTCTTTCACAAGTCTTTCTAAAAATAGAGAACTAAAACCTAGCTTGTAGCTCATGGTGACCACACATCATTGATATCATTGGATTGGAAGCTCCCAGTATGCAAACCTAAAGACTTTTACGGCAAGACAAAATGAAACGAGTTGTGAATGTAGAAAAAAGATCACGCAAAGCAGCATTCGTCCACGGTATAGCCCCGATCGTCATAACTGATAACTGTAACTTTGAAATAGTTGTGGAGTTCGCCATCATCACACTCAACCTTAACTCCATAAATGACCCCCTCGTGATGATTCGACAAAGAATCAATCTAGAAAACCACTGCTAATTCAATTTGGCAAAACAACTGGGTTTAAAACTCATATCTCGAAATCGATGCTTTACAGAAGGCTAACTTCACCACTCCAACTAGCGCTGAATGATAAGTAAGAAATCAGATGTTGAACGCTGCAGTATTTTAGGCAAAAATTCTTCGCGGATCGGGAGTCCGATAAGTAAATAAATTAAGGCCACCATTGACCACCATTTTAAGGACACCTGATATAACGTTCAAAGGAATTTTATTTTCGATATCTCCATGGTTAACAACACATAAAATAAAAAGTAATCGCTTGACAAAATGTACAGCTTGAATTCAGACAAAGCAATCACACCGCATAGCAACAGCAAACAATTTTCCCCCTGAGTTCTTCAAATATTTGCGCTGAACTTTTTAGAAAACTTTTGTGCACAAAGTTCGTTGCTTGTCTTGCAAATATTTGCATGTTTATCTTATTCAAAATAAGCAAAGCCGATCATAAAGAAAATAGCCACAAAGCAAGCTTGTAAATATTTATTGATCTGTATCATCCGATCAGTTGATTCTATTGCTTTCAGCATCACCAGCACAAATCTGATCAAAATATTTACCATTTAGCATTAATCAAAGTCTGAATGATCCAATTTCAGCTTTAAAATGCTTAAAATATCGCATGGATGTGAGGTACACATATTTTTTCTTTTTGCGAAAAATATTTGATTTTCGTTTTAAAAAAAAAGCACTTTGACACATGCCAAAGTTTCAATAGCATACGCATGAATGTTGCTTGCTGCACACACCCATCAGTTTACACCTACTGACCTCATTTCAGCACCGTCTGTCAATTGATGCAGTATGCACTTAAGCCTCTGGCTGGTGTATGTCTATTTAGTCAATTTTGTGTCAATATTGACAGATCAGATGACGGCTGTATGCACCCGGCTACCGTATTCTGTTGATCTTCAAATATGGATTTCCACAGATTTCTCTTTCAACATGGAGTTGCAGCAACATTATGCAAGCTTGGTGTGTCCTTTATTTGTTTTCTTTTCGAAGGTAAACGTTCCAAAGTGCAGAAGATTTGTTTTTCCTTTCCAATTCTGACTATTTAATCAAGGCTACGCCCATCTTTTTTGTTCCAAACTATCAAATGAGTAAGTCTAATATTTAATGCGCGCCTTGCGTAATAGGATATATTTAGTATCTCACTGGACAGACACCAAATATGGCTAGCTTTCCGAATGGCTGATGAATAGAGACCTGCAAAAAGCTTTCGCATGTAACCGGAGTAGAAGCCATGCTAATATCGGTTGCAAATATGGAATATTTGTGAATTTACATTCTGAGAACTGAAGTAGCATCAGCAGCAGAATCACGTAATTGAATGCAAATAAACAATCGAGTCTTAATTGACTTTTGTTTTTTTTTGTTTTTTTACACGTGCATAGTAATTTGTTAACACTTTTTTAGTTGATCTTTGTTTATCTTAATAATTGCCTCAGCGAAATTTGGGGAAGCATAACAAAGGTGCTAATTGTTGTCGAGACAAACGGGTAGATCGGTAGACATTTTGGGTGATGATTTTATCATTAGTTAGGTAGTTGTCAGCAACATGTCACGGAACTGATTGTAAGTGAATTTTAATGGATTCCATTGTCTATTTCCTTATAACAAAATAACGACTCCACGACAAGGCAACCAAGTCGTTGAATCCCAGCGACAACCAATGCCAACAAAAACCCGGATTGAGTTCAACTCTGAAGCCAATCTAAAAATGGTCCTAGATGTCTCGGTTTCCTCAAATGAACTCGCCAATAACTTATAAAGCATCGATTCTCGATACAGTCTGCAACTTGAATATAGCTCTAATATTTGGGTGGGAGCTCCCGCAACATGAAGAGTTTTCGATCATGTTCAGTGGCGAGCGTTCAGACTGATCAGTGATCAGTCCATTTGCAGCCGTATTCCTTCTCGCGAATACCGCCGGAATTCTAAACCTGTCAGTGATGACTGCAGAATAAATGGAAAATAAACGTAAACCAAAGCTTTATGAATTGCTCTTTCATTTACGTCAAAAACTATTTCAGATGAATTTTTCACTTACGCCAGATCTACATAGTGGCTACCAATACACAGTGAAGGGCATCAGTCTGGATCTTAACTTAAATTTTATAGCGTCCAACAAAATATGAATTACCACCAGGATACGATCCTCCAAAGGGCACTCAGAGTTGATTTCCATTAAGTCCATTATACGAATGAAAATCACGTAATCGAAAGAAAGTTGTTTCCTCCATGAGAATTTCCATTTCACTTTCATTAAGCGGTGAAAAAAAGTCCCACCGCTGGCTTCCAACCAAGCGATCTGCATTTGCCATTCCATTGCGCAAAAGGCCATAACTAAGTCGCGAAACCAGAAGACAGCGCATAAAAATGTAAACCGCTTAAAATAAAAACAAAGGAAGAACGCCACGGTTCCAAACGGAAAAAAATAAAATAAAATTATCAACGAAGAGATGCCGCACAAAACTGAAAGTAATTAAATGCAACTTTCACGGTCGATAAAGGCTAATGTTGGGATAAATAATTTGCAAACACAAGACTGCTGCACCGCCACCATCTTAACTGCTGCTGCCGCAAATGACAGCGGCAAACATTTGCATCAACATTGGCGTCATATCAATTTTCCTCATCCATCATTTGTCGTTCAGCCAGGCGCTGCAGTTAGTGGAGGCGTTCTTGGCTGTGGCATCGATAGTCAACCACCGACAGACAGTTGATGTCAATAAGACGCATACAACCGAGCAAATCGCATCTTCAACGGGTTTTTGTCGCGCGGCTTATTAATCACCAGAGGCAACGAGGCAGTCTACCTCTCCTTCGTTCTGGTTTCCCAGCTCTCTTCCTCCGATCGGATCCAATGCGGATGCAGATACTGCACGACTTGTCCGAAAACTTGTTGCCCGCATCTTATCATCCGAGCGAAATTATTGCGCCCTTTTCACACGCGCGCTCGCCATAATTATGCGTCAGATAGCAGGGAACCTTTTACTTAGCCGCAACAGCGGCAGATTCAAACGAAGCCCTCCCGCTTGACTGGGAACCAAAGGACACATGCGGTTTTATGATTGCCTGCACGGCTGCAACAGATACACCATCACTGAGTGAGGTGCGAAGATACCGAGCACGTGGGGCCAGTGGTGGGGAGGAGATTACGTTCAGTTTTATGTTACGAGTTTTGATTTGAGGCGTGCGCTACGGTTTCCTCTGGGACAGGAATAGTGGAGGGGGTAGAGAGTACCACTACTATAAACAGATACTTCTGCGATGTGTTGGAATCACGGAAATTATGTTTCACCACGAGTCATTTTGTTGAGGGAGTAGGTGAGTGAAATATGCGTGATTTTGGAAATGTATCCTGGATATGATATGATCGCTGGTGTACCGTTACTTCATGTGTCGGAAAGAATAACGTTTTCCAAAAGTGAAGATCTCGCTGAACGCATAAACTTAAATGCAGAGCACTTCCTTGTGACCTAGTTGAGAAAGTTAAGTCTTGAGTGAGGATATGATGTCAAACAGTCTTAGGCTTAGAAATGTGATGGTTCTAGCGGACCAAACCGTATCAAAGGAGGCAATAAAGAAGTTAAACAATATTTGACCAAGTAGGACATGATCTGTCAGAACTTAGAAAAGAATATGACAAATATCTTCAAAGACGTTCTACTTGGTCTAGATCATACATTTCTTGGACCATTCGCAGACAGTGTTAGACAAATATTTGGTTGTACTTCACTCCAATTAGTACCCCAGTTTTTGCAATTTTTACACTAAGGTTGGCACTCAACGATGCAGACTGACCTTGAGTCGCTTAGTGAAATACTAACTTAAGTATAGCCACGCTAATTGATGATCTAAAATTGAAAAGACCCTTCTCCAGAAATGCAATGGGAAGAACTCTACAAATGTTCGTTTGAAGAATTGGACTACATGGAAGATTTCTAAGTACAGCTTCTCTGACTAAATCTTCTTTTAGTGATTTCACGCCACAAGCAACAAATCAACACACACTGTGCAAGCTGAATACGAAAACATGAATACTGCTTGCTAATTCGATGTTTTTTCATTAGGCAATTTTTGTTGTAACCACTGAACCACTTAACGAACATCTGTTAATTAAAAGCAATTTTCGCATTGCCAACAACAAAGGGAGATGAGATGAGTCCATCTTTAATGTGTGTTCGTATCCGGCCAAGTACGCCCAAACCAAATAGAAATCGCCAGTTGATCTCCGAAGTCACTTCAGCATCGGAGTTCAAATGAAAATCCATTTGGAGGCGGCGTGCACCCTGCTATAGCAAATCTTTGATAAAGCAAAGTCAAAGCCATTCGTAACTGGTAAAACATTCCCTTCACAGCTGAACCACCACCACACTGTATGCTGTGCATACATAATTGGGTGCGAAGGTGCTATCCGTAGCAACACCATCATTGGTACGTATATCTCTCCATTGACGATAACCATCATCCACACCCCGTCTTTATCTCTGAAGGTGCGATGGTTTTGCATATTCTCTGCAGATCTTCCGCATTGCTAGCTATGGTGTTGGTGGAAATGGTAAAACAAACGATATGAACCTACACGCACATGATTAGAAGGTGGTTCCTTCAGCAAGCACCCGCTAACTCCACCGCGATAATTAAATTTAATTAGAACATAAAAGATGCATTATTAGGTCTACACCTGCGCGGCACTGCTCGCACTCAAGAAACAGCTGTCGAATGACGTCAGCAAAGCTCGGGTCTTATCGGGAGGCAACTGCTACCACTGCTGGGATACCCTTGTATCTAATCAATTTGAACGCAATCAAATGTGGCAAGTGCAAGGCCCGGTCGTACGCTGGCAGAACCCACAATTACCTCCATCCGCGGTGTGGTGGGTAATGGAAACTTCAATTATTGTATTGCCGACCGACTTGTAATTAGGTGGTACTTGTGCGTGTATGCTAAGTGTGCTGCAACATCGTTTGCGCATCTTCAAGGCTAAGCAACATAATTAGCGTGTGCATATTTTGCAATGGTTTCGGTTGGAGTTCGTTTCTGTTAGAGGGACAATGAATTGAAGGATAATTTAACGATTGGAATACAAGAAAAGGCTGTAAACTGATACCGCATTTATGCCCTCGTCAATTGGTTTCAGTATCCGGTGATGAGTTGCAGTTGCCTGAGAAGATTTAATTTGCAAAAAAAAGTTTATGACACCCTTAAGACAGAGTGGCATGCAGTAGGAGTCACTCTTCATTTTAAATTTACTTAAGGAGCTTAAAGGCATTCAACATTAAACAAAAGCCATTCTCAGGCCATAAATGCTACCAGAGAGTACTACTCGAGACATTCATTCAGGAAAATAGCAGTTGGTCGGTTAAGGTTACAGAATGGTTGCCACATATAATATAATGTTGCTTCTTTAGTGTGTCTTAACTCCATGTGTATGTGGATGGTTTAACGATATTTTTCAATATGAGAATAGCTTGCAGGTTTTTTGGCTTGGCCACTTTCACTATAAAGGAAGACTTCATTAGACAGGGAAGAACCAACAAATATACAAAAACAAAACATCTTCCTACCTTCTACCCGATTTTCCGCAATAATACAACATTGACTTTCCCTTAATAAGTAATTAAGATTTCTTCCTTCCGAGACTCTCTGTGAAATTCTCTACCTTCCTTCGCGTTTCGTTTTCTTCAACAAACACCATGGGATAGTCATCAGCAATAAATTTCTAGCAATTAGTAGCTCCTCCAGCTTTAACCTAAATACCGCACAGAGAGACACCTCACAAGACAGACAATTGTATAGACCTATGTGCCCATTTCGTTTGCACTAAGATGATGCACCCAATTTCACGTGCATTTGTCATTGCACCATTCCGCTGGTGGTAGCAAACTAAGTGTTCATGTCTAATGTGCACTGCTTCCCAAAACGCACAAAAAACAACTCTCTCTCTTCCCTCTGTCGTCAGTTCCAACTGACAAAGCAAACTCAAAAGAATGTTACTGGCAGCAGTCCTTCCTCCAACCCACCATTTATGGGAACTATTGTCACTGCCGAGTGCATAAGACCCTAACATTGGCCAGGAAATTAACCCACTTGGCTATGGAAACGGAGTGCGCTGGGCTAGGCAGTAGGCCTCCGCTCTAAGTCTTGTCAATGGCGCTTGCGCCCATTGTTCATGTTTTCACACCGATACCGACACCGACACACCATCGAACGGCGAAGCATAGCCACAAACAATTTGTGAATTGCGGTTTCACGACATTTGTGTAGCAATGAGCGCGAGACTGTTTGAAGATCAAGTTCGCAAACTTTGCCGCTGACTGCTTCCATAGTTATGAATCATGTTGTTATCCGGACTTGAATTGTTGTTGTTGCCGCTTGAGCCTTTTGTGTGGATTTTTTTTTTTTTTTTTTTATTCTATTCAAGGTGCAATGGGTGTGCAGAGTTTATTGTGCGCATAGAGATTAGGCAGTAAGAGACCATTCAACTCAAGTCCAGTGGCATTGATAAGGTGTCAACTTGCTGCACTTCGATATTTAGGTCTTTATTTGTTACTTAACGGCGTCTAGTTATTGAATTGCGTTTCCTAGGCACTGAGAAAATTGTCATTCCTTACCAAACGTTTTCCTCAAAGAAGAAGCTGTTCAGTTACAGTAATTGCAAGTCCCGTTGCCTTAAGTTTCAAGATCTCTATAATTACTTAGGAAAACCCCATCGAATTTGCAACGCTGACAAGACAAGCGCTGTTACCTAAACTGTAAGGAATATCATAGGACCACAGTCTCCCTCAGGTATCCTCTATTGCATTGCGTACTTAATTGAAAAAGAATTAGAAATTAGAATTAAAGTTTCCCTCCTTCAGGCATGATTTCAGCTGAAAAATGTTAGTAGGAAAATTCACCGCAAGATTCTTAGCTAAAACTCTTTGGAGAAACGCTTCACATTACTGCGGCATTCCAATGACTTTCTCTACCTGTAACGGCTGAAAATGTAATTAGAATGTAATGTTACTCTTCGCTCCCTTCCTCTGTCTGAATCTAATGCACATTGACTTCATTCTTGTCGACTTCACTCCGACTAACAACCAAGTTCGCTACTCAACTCTTTTGTTCTGCTAACGACAAATAACATTCCATTGCATCCCAAATGCATGTCTCCTTCCATCCACAGCACTCACTGACTGGGCTTTCAAATTACTTCATCTCAACGCTAATTTCCTGGGCAACAATTCACAATTATGGTCTCGTAAATTACGCAAGTTTTCTCTTCTCCTATCGAACAGTCGTAACTTGACGTGCATACGTTAAGTAATTGAGTGCGTGAGGTCTTCATAATGTAGATATCCTTACTGCCGCCGGCGGTGATGGTGCACAGGCAAACAAAATCATATCACTTCGGTGCACTGCATGGGAATGCTTGAGCTCTTTAACGCAGAATGGCCTCGAAATGATGTCGTTACGTTAATTCCTTGCCCGCGAGTCTCCTTTGTGTGTGAAAGGCGCGCGCCCCTTATAATCCTCTAATGGTCATTGCCACAATATTATCCTCCGCGCCGCGCTTAATATTACTATCTCTGTTGTATCACTTTGCGACGCAAAAAAAAAAAAAAAACAAGTCCAACTGATGTCTGTGTACCTTTGCTGCGGTTATTTATGAGTTTCAACGGAAATGGGGGACAATCTCAACCTCCTCTCGGCCGCTGAAGAGACTTATTTGAAATCCTGTGCTCATATGCCGATAATTTGCTGTCGAGCACATTGAGATAGGACACAAAAGACTGGAGCCTATGCCGCTTTGAGCGTATGTGCGGTCCAATTGGAACGCCGCACGTTCCTCTCCACTCTTTAGTGTTACAAATGATCGTGCAAGCTCATATTTATATTTAAGCACAAACGATTAAAGTAATTTGCAGCTTTTTATCCTCGTTCTCATATCATTTGGTCAAGACAACGGCTGCGATGCCCTGGAATAGTAGGTATACGACAAAAAGAAGGCACTTTGCGGATGGTTTCTTTTATTTTATTTTCCTCCTGCCCCCTCCCCACGTAAGAATTTATTGTGAATTCAACAAACACAGACACATATGTTGTTGGGGTCATATTTGGCGTTTACACGGGAGCACAAGTTAATTTTCACCGAAAGAAATTTCCTTCTCCAACTAAAAATCTCTAACCGACAACAACAATTCTATTAACAATGTATCCAGTAGTACATAGTTGGCCCATGTATACGTGCGGTTGCGGTGTTTGTTGTTTACTGTAATTTATGAATGAATTGAAAGTTATTTCCCTGATTTGCCGACTTCTTGCATAACACATTGGCAATTCAGGATTTCCGGGATTTTCTTGAAAGACGAACGCACGGAATTTATTTTTATCCGTGGCCAACATAATTAGGCAGGTGATATGTGAGTTGGAAATGGAGTGGCCAGTTTTCAAATTCCTGCATTTAAAAGATCATCACTTAAGCAGGTTTCCGTCTCTATTAGTTTGGTGAATCTAAACGTAAGCTGCTCTATAATGGCTATGAGCAAACGGCAAGTGATTCACTCACTCACTCACTGCTGGTTTAATAGAGCCACAAAACAATTTTAGAAGAAAGCCTCAAAGACAAAGTAGCTTCACAATCCTTTCAATAAACACCTGCATTCAATTTTGTTTGATTGCATTTCAAAGGTCTCGTCTCATCTCCTAGGCGCAATCAAAGATATGTGCTGGTATTAGTTGGTTAATTGCACAAAAATTGTTTCATTCACACACAAAAGAAACACGGAACTCTCAGTCCCAATCCCACAGCTCATGTTTCAATTGGAGGTTTCAAAAATTAGATTTTAATAGTTTAATCCTCGCAATAGTAGCGAGATCCACAAGCAGGCTCTCTAGTGCGATTATTACTTGCATCTTTTTAATTCGCCCAGCTGGAGATGACATAGGATAACACCACTTAGGTTGAGATTAGGCGAACAGTGTGCTTTCTTAGGGCAATTACAGCGACGAGCGAGCACCATTTGTACTACACTTGTGTCCCTCCAATGTGAATGTGTGTGTTTCTTCTCTAATTAGTTGCGCTTTGAATGTGCGATAGAAGAAGTCAGGTTCATGGTCTTTGTCCGCATCCTAAATTATAGCCTGTGGTGATGATTCTATTCCCCAGCGGGAGATTGCCTCGAATCCTGTCAGTTTTCTGTGGGATCTTAAATTGAAATGAAAACAGTTTGCTGATGTTGGTGTGAGTGTTGGATTCAGGATCTGTTGAGCCCAGCCAGTCTGCTATACGTGACGTTTATGGAGTTTATTAAATTATGCAATGGGAACACATGTACTCAATGTGAATTAAGTGTTGTAGACCAACGCACGACGGGGGGACCCACCAGGAAGTTATGTGCAATTGTGCTTTAAGTAATTTCCTTGCAAATAATTGAGTGACAAGAACGTGGAACTAAGGTGGCAAAAATGAGTGTTTATTTTGACACGAATTAATCCAAATGCTAGTACAGGAGAACGCTATGCTAGAAACGTTTGTGTTGATTATTCTTGGCTTCAACATTAGTGTTGTCTTGTTCTTTAATGTCATATTCGTCCACGACTACCGAAATTGGTTATTTTGGTTGAAACATGAAAAAATCGTTTATAGTATCCAGAGATATGTAGTTCTCTCAGGACATTCAAAGATGCTTTCGCGACAATGAAACCAGTCTTAATACTTATACCAATAGTACTTCATTCTACAGTACATGATCACGCCATAAGTGTTCAGAGTTATTTCTATCTAACAGTATACAAGTTCCAGACCATTTATATGACAAACCAAGATCAGTGGTTTGTTATCCCATCAATCCAAAACCAGATCATATCAACATGTCACTGCATTTAAAACAACTTTCATTTATGCTACAAAAACAAATAGACAACCACACACACATATGGAATCCTTCACAACTTCCTCGATCTCGACCACATCACCATCGCATTACATCACATCTCACGATCCACGTACAATTGATCACGTCAAATCCATTGACACATTCATTGCACAATCATAAGCACAGAAGCTGCCGCCGCATTACTTCAGTTCCTTCCGCGATCCAAAAAATCGCCTTCAAGATACCTGACGTTGCATTCCTTCCTGAATCACAGAAACCAATCCGCGTGCGCTGTTCTCCCCCATCGATTACTCTGCGCACACCATCAAACTTGTGCGACTGAAATTGCTTTTACCTTTACTGGACCTTTACAGGGGGCATATTAGCTCCCGTTTTACCCTAAGGATTCATATTAAATCACATGATTGTGTGTAAAGTTCAGCGCGATTTTAGCACGATTACGTGTCTACGATGACTTTCTAATCAACAAAAAGATTTGCATGAGTAATATCCTCCAAGACGAAGACCTTCCATGAACCTTTATCGAGAAATGATTAATAGTAATTTGGATACTAGTGGATGGACCAAAACGTTTTGTTGAGTACTTCTTTATGAGATTAATCTAGAAGGAAGAGAGTGCATATAAGAGAGAGCCAGCCATCTACTTGTGTGGGAAGAGAAGAACCAAACTCCTCGATGGCGGTGTGGTCTATGGTCTGAAGGTATGTCTTCGGCGGCGGCGTGAATTCCCATGAGAATTAACCGAAAGAGGGGTATGTGTGTGCACCAGGTTGAGGAAGAATATAAAATTTGATTGAAATAGGAAAAATACAGTGTAGATTGATGGACATGCGTACGCTGTATCTCGTGGACGTGATACTGAGTGCACCGAGATTGCAAATAATTACTTAGGAGAGGCTTTGTGTTTCGACGAAATACATTTTTAGAGAAGGTGAGAGGTTATGGGAAAATGGTGCAATAAGTTTTCTTGAACAATTGACTTCACAAGGAGTTATGGCTGCCGATGGGGGTGGGCTTTCAAGTTCCTTCGTAAGAAGCATTGGGAAGGTAGTCAGTCCATTAAAATACACACCTTTTGTCTCAAGAGTTTAAATAGAGGTTTGACGCCTAGAGAAGCAGAACAGTCTTTCCAGATGGTTTAAGATCCTATTAACTACAGTGTATCAGGCACAATAGATCTTTTAGGTCGCAGTGCCATATGCGTCAGTCGCAGAGCCTTAATACCTTATAACTACAATGTATTCCGTAAGGGAATTGGGTTATATGATTGAAATGATTGAAATTGTGTTGAGACAGATACAGTTGAACAGAGAGACAGACAGGCATACAAGTTGTGTTTTCGCGAATGACTTTATCTTTATTTAGTCGAGAAGATGCAAGATTGATGTTATAATCTATGTTAAACTAAGCTGCAGAGACTTCAATGGAACTTTAAGTTATTTAACTTTTCTATATATACCTATGAACATGCATGTGTTTAAAGCCTGCGTATGACCACCATGTTATGAATTTCATAGGAAAATAGCGAGAACTGGATGAATATGAACTACTGACACATATGTATAACCCACTAGCTTCTGATGACTTATACTTACCGATGTGCTTGCCTATCGTAGAGTAATGCTTGAAACGACTTTTTAAGAAGAAAACACAAAATAAAATCCAAATCCCTACAATTGTTAAACTACACTTAGATTTACACTTTAATCTATTTAAACCACGTCGTGTTAAGCTTTTACCGGAACACCCCAACTAACGACCATGGTCCGATTCCATCACACTCCAAAACCAAAATCACTGTACTTTCTCTAAATAGATAAAAATTACCAAAGTCGTTAATAGCCCATCATTATTCGCTCACTTTAAGAATGTTCTCGCGTTAGCCTTCCCTCAAGGCACCGCCGCGCCGCCGACTCCAACACTGACACCGATTCCGACACACTCATGAGGAAGTGAAGCAAAAAGTGCAGTGCCATTTCGCTGATGCATGATGATGCCACATCGCAGAAACGTTAATATCGTGCTGCTAAATGATGTAAGCGTAGCAGTACATCCATCTCCAAGAACAGCCAAACTGCAGCAGGAGCATAACTTCTAAAGGCGGAAACCTGTATCACTTGTTTTAGAGTTTGGTTCGTTTTCTATTAGATACGTCTATGGATGAAAGTAACATATAATTGTTAGATAAATATAAGTTATGCACCGCAAACGAAAAGGAAAAGAACAGCCACGACAGATGGGGATAAAGTGTGGCCTGCCGTTATCCCGCGCGCTGAGCCGCTCCATTGAGAAAGATAGAAACAATTGGCATTGGCTTCCTAGAACGTTAATTGTGGCTAAAATGCAATGCAATTCGCAACACTTTTGTGTGATGAGCTTTGTTTCTTTGTCTTTTGGTGGAGAATTGAATGAATGAAAGATCTAAGGAACTCCTCTTGATTGAGGCGATAAAGTGTCTTGGATACGTTTTGAAGACGGAAATGATTTTGTTTCTTTGTTCATGAATGCACTTAATTACTGAAGAGCAATCAGTCGCACTGTTTGCTTATGACGATATAAATCTCTGAGAGTTTGAGAAAATGGCGGGCTTGATTCTTTTTAAAGGTCTAAACGTTAATTTCTAAACAACATAACAACAAATCTAGCTATACTTCACGATTCCTTCTTTGAACTCCCTTGAGGCATGTAGTTGTCCATGCCTAATGCGCGCAGAGACCCTTGATCAAATTACATGCAAGTAAGATGCTTTCGTTTGAAGTAATGGACTCAAATGGCAAAGGACACGAAACTTGACTTGTGCCACGCCATACTTAAAGTAGCGAACTGGATAATTGTGACAGCCGAGCTGCACTTTTGGTACCTCAGGCTCCCACAAATCGAATTTTTCTCAAGTGGGTTCTGGGTCACAAGAGGCAGGCAATGAAATCTCTGACGCTTTAGCAAAAGTTTTGATAAGAACGCTGCAAAATTCCTTCTCAACCTGGGAGCACTTCCTTCATCGAGGTCCTGCTTTCTCGAGATTAAGGGGTTTCTATTCAGTTCTTGAGATACACAGAAAATATTGATATTATTTAACGCTCTACATGACCCATGGTAGAAGCTTTTGGCAATTGAAAACCAAGTAAAGTGTTTTTGGGTAGATTAGAAGGTACAAGGAAAAATTCTATAGGCCATCGAGTTTATAGATGACAGCGAACCAATTAAGACGACTTTGCAACCCAAGTTCCAAAGGTCAGCGATACCCTTGAACTTGTGACGGAAAACTTGTTGTCGGATCTTTTAAGAAAATCTGACTGCTATGGACACGGTTCGGGTAGTACGACTTCATTGATTAAAGGTAGCTCTTGTCCTATATCAAGAGGAGGTTCTTGAATTGCCTCATTCTTCAAAAACATTAAAGGAAATTAAGGCAAAGCAAAATATTTATCTAACCTCTTTTAATACTTTTCCACTTAACGCGACAGCGAGCCTTCTTTCAGAGTAGGTACTACCTTTTACGTTGTAAAATCAGCAAAACCAAAAAAAGCGGTAACCTGCATTAGCCAATGGGTAATGCATATTTACTCTGCATAATTACTGTTTTCATTGCTTTTCAAAAAAAAAAAAAAAAAAAAAAAACATTAACATTATGTCGAAAAAATACAACCTTCGCATGATGACCTCAGATACATACCTACATATGCATGCATACGCTTGACTTCCAGTAATATCCATGAAGAGTTTCAAATGCGTATCGCCAATTAAATTGTGCATTAAACTTATCAATGTTAGAGTGCGGTGCTTGTTTCGTTTAAGCCCCCCCGCCCCTCTGCAATGTTAGATTCTTTCCTCATTCATTTCATTTAAATTGAGTTGAAGAAAAAACTATTAATAAATCAGCAGCGCACTAAAGTGCCATAACATCCGCAGCGGTATATTCAAACTACCGCGATGCATTTTGCCGCTCGGATTCACACGAGGAGTGCAAATGAGCACGAGTTCCCAAGAAGAACCCATTCCGATCCGATCTGTATGCCTGAGTTTACCAGTTGGTAATAATTCTCTCCCCTCAGACGAGTATGCATATTCTGAAAGATACTTTGTACGACGTAACGTTCTAATCAACGTAACGGCGGTTCTAGTAGGCGTGAGTCTAGCTTAATAGCGTCGCACAGAAACAAACCTACCAACTTGTGCTTAGTCTTGGTCATCCATGACTGAGTTCTCATATTGGTGATGATGCAAGTTCTGAGACTGCTTTAATTAAATAAGCTAGCGGTATCCAGAGCCAATAATGTAAATTACAGATGGATCTGCAGAAGCTCATTGAGTAGCAAAGAGAAGAAGAAAAAAAGAAAGACCTCTCTCCGTTATGCGATAGAAATCAATTAAAACGAAACCTTACGCTCTTGTTTGCAAACAGCGGTGAGAACATCGATCAACAGGTGCGTCTGAGTATACCACAACCAGCCACCCCTTTAGCGCTAGTGAATTATAAAAAAAAAAAAAAAAAAATCTACCATTTACCACTCACCTGTTCATTGATGAAAATCAGCAGCAGTGGCGCTCAAAAGAGAGAGAAACAAAGAGTGAGACAGAACGTGGTGGTGGTAGGAGAAGCAACAGAAGCAGCAGTTAAGTTGGGTTTAAAGTTGAATTCATTGAGAGACAGTAGACGACAGAGTGTAAGGTAAGGAAGAGATTGTAAGAGAAGAAGTAAAAGTCGTTGCTACCACAGCAGCGGTGAGATGTTGAGTGAGTTTAACCAAAGAAATGGTTTGTTTTGAGTGGGAAGTGTGTACAGTGGCGTGCACTGAAAATTATTTTGGGGCAGTGGTAAGGAATTCATAAGAAACATAATATTGTACTTATGTCTTCAGTATTATTCAGAAAAAAAAGGTCAAAGTTTTATATTCTCTAGGCTTGGCATTTTTTTTTTGTTTTTTTTTTTTTCAAAATCAATTTAAATTTTGAAGCCGTAATGCTCACCCCTATTTGTCACAGAATATGTAAGAAATATAAAGATTTCAGCAAAATTGAAGCAAAATTCAACTAAGCAATCGTAGGTACACATGAACACGAAAAATAGTTTTAAAATGGGTCACCTACGTGCGTCTGTTATAGCTAGAAACTCAAATGCCTTAGCTGTCAAAACTCCCCTACGGCTGTCATTATTTCTGCAGATTCTCAACCAAAAATTGTTTCGATTGTCTCAAAGTTGATTTGACAACAGAACTATGTAAGTTGTGATTCATAATAGGACGGTTGATTTAAAGACAACGCAGCTAAATTGAGTTGTGATGCATAATATGGACATAAGATTTCACAAAACTTTAAATAATAGTTAGCCACAGTTGAATAATTTAAAAAAAATTCCTCTAAATAAACATCTAGCAGCTTTAAGCACTCTCCAATGCGTTTTTTTCAACGCAAAATTGTTTAATCTTGGCGCAATAAAAAGTAGCTAATCCAGAATTAGGTAAACATCACACAAAAAAATGAAAACAACAAAATATTCAAAGAAAACAATTACATAAACAACAGCGCATGTTACAAAAAAAAAGGTTATTAAATTATTAATCGTTTTGTTTATCACATGGGAAAGTACCGGCTAAAATGGCCGAATAACCAAACCGCACATCCCCAAAAACAAAGGTGGCTTCACTAATTAAAACAATAATGTGAAATCAGTGAAAACAGTGGGTAATCAAGTACAAACACTAACCTATTACTTAAGATTATGAAGTCAGGCCAGACCGGCTTTAGGGGATCATCATAATTTGCCAAAAAAATCAAGTTACTTTCTTATCAACTGGAGTTCACACGCACAATGATTGTATCTGCAACAGTGAAATGCACTCACATCGCAAAAAGAAAAGCCATCAAAGCGAAGAGTAAGGAAAGCACTCAGGTGCTATCTGTGAGAGTATTACCACCACCACCACCACCACCACCTGACTGCCAGATACTTTCAATTGAGATACTCACTCTTTTTTTTTCGCTGTTGTCGTTGGTGGAGCAACTTCAACGGTGAAGCAGATGATATTGGTTTGCCAGATCGGTTAGTATGAATCGGTCAGCCGCATTGAACGGACTACCCAAGCTCTTGCTCCTCTCAAGAGACCCTCTGATCGCGTGAATTTAATCCTCTTCGGTGTTTATACTTTTTTTTTTTTTTCATTGTAGCTTTCGTGTTTTGTTTTGATTTGAAAAAAAATAAAAATAAAAATTCACAAGTCTGAAGCAATTTAAGTGTGTGATACAGTGCGAGTATCTGTATCCTGTGTTAGTTTGAAAATGATTTGAAGTGATATGAAGTAAAAAAGTAAAGATCCCCAGTGAAAACAGTTGTGTCCAGTTAAAAAAACAGTGAAAAACTTATAGAGTTTCGAAAATATATACAAGTGCAGTCAAAATGGATACCAAGCTCGAACAGCACTCCAAGCCAATCCTCAGTCCTACTCGATCACTCGACGAAGGCTTCGAGAGCGATCCGGATCGCATTTCAACTGACTCCGAACAGATTCTGTCAACACCACCACCCCAAACATCATCATCGTCTTCGTCACCATTGTCTGGGCAGAAAAATGACAGCAGAATCACGACCGGATCAATGTCCCTGGCGCAATTGTCATCTGCATCCACCATGACGTATGAGGCATTAAAAGTTGACAAACTCCAGCAAAATTCGAACCATGATGGGCCACAATTGCGTTCTCAGGTTTCACGTCGCAATCGTGCCAGTACTATATCGTCAGGCCACCAAGGTGACATGGAATCCGAGAAATATTTCAAAGACAACAGCAATAGACCAACATCATTATCGTCATTGGATAGTAAATTGGCAGCATTACCGCGTGCCACCCATCAACTGGTTGGTGGCAGCAATTTCAATTCCATTCCAATGACAGCATCTTCGAGCACTCCTCCGCCAACGTCGCATCCGCCCACAAGCTCGAGCTCCACTCCCGGCAATCGCCTCCAGTACCAATATCAGAAGAATCGTCAAGGAACGCACACGAATAATCGATTTAACGCCAGTAACGTCGGCTATCGACGTTCACGGACACGCGCCCTTGCTCCGGCCATCATTAAGACATCTTCATTTCCATCATCAGCGCCAGCTACATCATTATCATCGGCATCTGCGACAGCATCGGGAGCGGCGGCGTCGGTGGTGGCGGCCGTTAATATGATCCCCTCTAGCAATAATGGCCCAACAAGTCTGCCTACGTCGATTAACGCGGTTACTCCTGTTGTTGGTCAACTTGCGAGCGCCAGCGCTGTGGGTGGTGGTGGCAGCACAACCATGATGATGATACCAGTCGGTTCAAGTTCTAGATCGCATTCCATGGACGCAATTAGGCAGCGTGATGCTTTGTTGTTAAAGCATGAGCCAACTCCGGTTGTGGCTGTCTATAAGGGAACCACAGATCGACTGATGAACTACAATAAATTCACCAAATTCACACCGACCTCTGTGGGTGGAGTTAGCCAAAGTCAAAGTATGCCATTAGCCCAAACAATTCTACTTCAACCCTTGTCCAGTTCATCATTGTTGGCATCATCTTCAAATGCGCCGACAAGTGGAGGTGGTTCAAATTTGATTGACTTGCGATCCAATCACCTGATGGCTTCGACAAATAGTCTGTACACATTCTACCCGGCCGAAGGGAGCCTCCAAGTGTGGCAATCGGAATGTGGCGATTTGACATACAAGTCCAGTCGCATTCAACAATCGCACAAAGCTCCGGTCTGTTGGACACAATCTATACCAAGGCAAACAAGACGGTAAGTCGTATAAGAGATGTCTATAATTCTATGGGTGACTGTGTAGTGATGGCACTTTTCAGGTGTGAAAAATTGGTCAGTCTTTACGTTTTTATTTTATTTTATCTTTTCCTCTGCTCTGCAGGGGTGTTGTGGGATCATTAATAAAGTGATGGGGCTTCACAGTAGGTGGAGTGCGAATGGAATGGACGTGGTGATTGCAGAAATCCGGTGTGTTTTATGCATGTGATTACGAAGAATGTCGTTTGATAGGTCAAGACCATGAAGGGGGGCAGTGATATGGGAAGCAGGAGACAAGGTGCATGTCATCTTATAGAGTTAATTGGCTTGTGGGTGGCAAAATTATTGTTATATTTTCTTGTTTATTTGGTGTTCACGTGAGCACAGGCTTGTTAGCTTGTTAGGTGTATGGGAATAGTACTGACAAATAAATATTATGACTGTCTGTCGGCTCAAGCAGGGAGCACGTTGCAAATGCAAGAAATTTAGGACAAATTATGGTAACAATATTTTGTTTTTTTACCAAAATTTGTTACTTCAAACAAAGTCGTACGAATAAGACTACCTTCGTAAAATAGTTATACGTGGAATGACTTTTCAAAAGAGCTGTTCCATCGCATGTGAAACTTTTGTAGATCCCAACACTTTGAAAACTAATCAAATTCTGACTTGAGTTATAAATCAACTCTTCGCAAGGTCTTACAAAATGTTGTTAAATATTCTATTCTTCAATTCGGATCGTATGCCTTACGAGAACAACTTGTTTTACAGTTGTCGCTTTACAATGTAACCTAAGGTGCTACGTAAATCTTTAACAAAATCTGAACTGTGCTGTGTACCAATTTTATTTTTCCTGCGTAAATACGGGTTAGATATCAAAAACATATTAATATAACCTATTCACATGCAAATTGCTAAATTATCACTTTAAAATTTATTTGTGAATAGAAGTGACCTTGGATACGCCAGAATCAAACCGTGTGACGTATCAACATTTTGCTAGAAACAATCAAACGTGATTTTTGTACACAAGCATACTAGTTTCTGTTATAGGAAAACTAGTATATTACGATTCGCTGGGCAAAATTTCATCCCTTACAATATTTCTTCGATTTTTTCTTTCAATTCCAAACAATCTATTCCTGTAGTTGGCGTTAGCTTAATCTCCCATCAAGCTCTCCAATAAAAAATAATAAATACGGCTGGTTATTACAAAATTTATTTAAGTCTGTAAAAAGTATTGCAGCCGAATGAAATAACATTGGTACATCATTGTGACATCAAAATTGCAATAAAATAGACATTGAGTATTCGACTGCAGCTTGAGTGACAACGCGTAATAAACAGCTACGAGAAGAAATGTTATATTTTCAGAAGAAAGGTGACTGGGTCAAATAATGAAATCTTTCCCCAATCAATGTGAACCATTTTGTTTAACTACTGCCAAAAGTACTAGATGATTTGTCTAGGAAATGATTTCGAAGAGATGATTGTTCAATGTGGTCTAAATTTGTTCCCTTGCACAAATTCTTTCTCAACTTTTCTTCCTTTCACTTTCAGCCAGAGATCAAGTAATAATTTTTGACTTATCTTTGCTTTCAGCACTTTATCACTGTCAATTCTCTTAATAATTTAAGCTCTCAAGACGCCACAACTTCTCCTTACGTAACTGAAAACCATTCCACTCATCCCATCTATCCAAAGACCTATACAATTCTTACATCATACTCTCGAAATTCATCTAAATCTCCTCCTGATCTATCTTTGAAATACTTCAAATTATTTCATTTGAACTATTCCATCAGCAAAAAAATGCAAGCCTCCTACAAACGAAAATTTCTTTGAATTTAACCCACATTCCAAAATGTGAAACGTCACAGAACAACAACCTGTCTCCGAATTTTAACAACATGCGTATGCAAAAAAAATAAAAAATCCCATCCTACGCATGAAATAGATAAAAAAAATTAAGATCACTTTAGCCGGCCTAATTAATTCATCAACAGCTTGACCAAAAATGTCAAAATTCACATTGCAATCGGATTTAAAGATGACTTAACGCTAAGCGATAGCTAATCGGTGTCAAAGAATTAAGGAAGAAGCTTCGGGTGATTTGGATACAATAAGTGGAACACATCTCCCACGGTCAAGTGAATGCTTACAAAGACCTTGAAGCTATTTTTATTGTTCTATTGAGGACAGAAAATATGACAAAAATCTGCAATCTGATGAGACCATGAATATTTTGTTTTGACGACAATTGTTCTTGTTTTTTTAATATTACGAAATTAGTGCATATTAGCGTTTTTTTTTTTTTGTTAATGAGTGCTAAAGGAATGTTCTAATGAATATTCAGACTTTAAAGTGTTTATCTAAAAGGGGATTGTCATAGCCGCGTAGATAAGTATAACCTTGCTAATACACAGCTGGAGACACGATTCGTATGATAAATGTGAAAGATGAAGAATTGTCGTGTTTGGTAATTTTGAAATATGTAAATAAGGGTTAAATATATCTGAGTGTCTCATAAGAAAAATGATTGAAGCAATCTGCGATATGTATTATGAAAAGATTTATCCTTGAACACCTGTCAGAGTTGTTAGAAAGACAAGAGGAAGCTGCTTTCATTTTTGACCAATTTATTGGAATTCGAATCATTGGATCATACATTTTTCAGATTACCATACAATTTGACCAAGTTTGTAACTTAGTAAGGGAAGGAAACAAACCTTTTTCTCTATTCTGCTCATTTCAATCGGATCCAAGTTTTTGGGTTGATTGTTGCAACTACTTGACATAAAATGTAGGTTCTTTGATAATGGCGATTGACAGGTGCATCATTCTTAGGATTCGTTTAAACCGACAACTAACTTATTTTTGTCGGGAAGTACCATTTAAATTATTATTAGGCCATTGATGAGTCCTATTTTAAGGCGTCAGTGATTAACAGCACTTACTATGTCAGCGTCTAAAATCTTTAACACTGGCAGATATATTACTCATTAGAGTCGCTGTTGTTCTCAAAACAAGCATTTCAGGTTGCGTCAGTCGGAAATCTGCACTTTAGATTTGCGATTATTTTCTGGCTTGCCTATCGACGAGAACCTGGCCAATATTTAATTTGTTCAGATTTTCGACTGATATCACTAAATTATTAGCCGAATTGTTCAACTGCATACGACACTTGTCTTGCCGTCTTTTGTATAGAGATAGGTGATGGCTTCAGTGATAAAGTTTTTGGTCATCAGAACTTACCATATTACTTAGTAGTGTCTTTGTCATCCTTAAAATAAGCACTTCCGGTTGTCGTGTTTCTTTGTAGCTTGGTAGTTTTCAGACGAATGCTGAAGGTTTCTAAAGAACTCGTGAAAAATTGGTGATCTATCTGCACCTTGTAGAGTAATTCCAACTTCGACAGCGTTCAGAAGAAACCCAACTGCTGGTAGAAAGCCTAAATGAAATTATATACCAGTGTTGCCTTACGGAACCTAAACAATACACAATATGTTTTGATCGGAATTACTAAGGTCTCCGATTCCGGATGCCCAAAAATAAATTCTAAAATAGACGGACTCCTTACTGTACTGTCCCTCAGACAACTGACGCCCTGAAAATGTTTTCTTTTCTTATGTTCTTTTAAACACTATTTACGGAAGTCGAGTTACTCTCTCCGGTAACTAAGTTTTTTCCAAAACATTTTCTTAGTTTTTCAATAGTTTAGTCCTTAGATTGTTTAAGTAAATTAAGTTAGGTTAGGTCGAAAGACATAGATTAAGAATTAAGTTTAGCTTAGAGTGCCCGTGTAGGGCCAGTAAGTTAGAGTAAGATAGTTAAGTTAATTAAGCTAGTTTTAAGCGTTTTTTTCGTAGCAATTAAGAATACTGAATTAAAAAAATAAAAATGCATTTAAAACAAAACAAAAAATCGAGTTACTCTCTCTGGGGCTTGACCCTCTAATCAGTGTCTAGTACAAAAAATGATCATAAAATTGTCAGTTCTTATCTTTATAACTATGAGCAGATTTGTCAGAGAAGGTGAGGGCCAGACATTGAAATCTCTCTATGTTAATAATGTCACCAATATCTACTAGTGCAATTTAAAGACACCAAATGAACTCATCCATTAAAAAAGTATCTTCTTCCCCCAACTTCCTATACACAAAGAAGAACGTCATCGTCTGCATTCCCACCATATGTTCTCTAAAAAAAAAAAAAGATGACGATGACCATGACTCACTCCCTCATTTCCTTTCAAACGACACTTAATATCAGTCTACCTCTACAGATAAAAGTCAACAACAACAAAAAAAGAAAAAAAAAAGAGTCAACAAAAAAGTTTACAGTGAAAACAATGCACTTCCTTTGCAGCGGAACGAAATTATTCCAAATTACTTGGCCCGTAGAAATGTAATTCCACCGCAAAATTAAGCGAAACAGTGTCGTGTATTGTTTTAGAGGGTGACTACACACATTCTCTCCCCCACACATTCCTGTGGTGTACAAGTATTTCCTCGTTTCACAACACCTGTTGTGGACATTGAACTTGTAGGGTGACAATTATCCCTCTACCATCGAAATAAATGTCTTTAATTAGAGGAAACCACCACCACCGTTGTGAAGCCTTTCCATTAAGCAGCGTGATCTATTGAACTCCTGTGCATTGTGGGAACACAATTATTGTATTACAATCAACCAGTCATCCTGGGCACAGAGGCAGTGAATAAATTACGCGAAATATCACCAATGTATCTGAAGAAAAAAAGAAGAAAATTATTGCTCACACGTACTTTCTCTTCTCTGCTGAGGTTAATGAATTTGTGTTCCCTCTGCATAATTATGTATCTAAAGCTTTATCTTTATCTGTCTTTTCGCTGGGAGATCTGTCGATTGTTTTGCTAATGAAAAAATGGAACTACAATCTCAAGTAGCAAACCGTGGTAATAAAAGATCAATACACTCCGACTCTGGCAGTTGAAGTAAAAGTGAAAAAGTATCTCGTCGTGGAAATCAATGAACGAAGAAGGGCGCGTGCACCTTTTACCTGTTCGCGTAATAGTAGAAGCAATAATCCCCGTTACATAATATATATCCGAGCTATTGACACCTTTTTTGTGAGGAATTTAATCGCACCATTCGGACTCATACTCGACGGACTGTGCGAAGCGGCCGAGTGTCATTTTCGCATTAAACTTATGCGCATGGTGTCATTAATCATGGCAGCGAGAAGCCGAGACGGACCGGCGCGGAAGGAAAATACAATAAAGAGTCATTTAGGTGGATTAATGAATATGAATACGTAAACTTTGAACAGAGATTGTTTTATAAGTTTCTGTGTAGATTGTTTTCTTTTTTTTTCAAAATTTTATTCAAACACCCGACCATAGTAATGTGAATGCTGTGCCTTTTGAGTTTTGCCGGGCGGAACCATTAAAAAGTTAATTGAGAGTAATTTAGCTTTTAGTAGTGCTGCAGGGGTCAAAAGAGAATATAAGTGTGTTTGCGATGACCATAGCTATGGGAATATACTTTCAATTTATGTATTTGGTTTTCGCATGGAATATTTAGGCAACTTAAGAGTTTATAGTTTTTGAAATGAGGTCTATGAATGTGGTGAGAGAATTGCATTCTTGATAGAATGGAAAATGGCACACAAATATTAAATGTTTTTTTTCTCACAACTGAAGAAATGAGTACTGCACAGAACGAGAGATAAATTGAGCCATTTAAAGAACTTAGATACTAAACACTTCGGAACCCGTTGAAAATTATGTGTCTTCATATTGAGGGCCATTCATTCTTCTTTATTTGTCACAGAAAAAGCGAAGATTTCTTGGCCCCTAATGAGGCAGAATATGGTGTCATCAACACAATCGCCAGATTTGTACCCAGCAAAGCTCTTATGGCAAGAGCTTGATAGGCTTCTTAATATGGTCAGCAGTGTCGGCAAGTTTTAGAGAAGAAGAAAATTTACCTTAGAGCAATTCACCTTTATAAGCGGAATCGAGAGACATTGGGTAAATGAAAGGCATTAGGTTCAGGCCTTCTAAAGGAAGTGAATATAACATACATATATACATATGTATGTAAAGGGTTTTTCATTAAGCGCGCCTATCTTTAAATTTAAATTAAACAAAGTGTGTGTGATATTATCGAAATTTTTTATTCGTTTGAAAGGCCTATCGATGCCATTATATATGGAATATAACATCGTTCAAATGTCCGCCGCGGCTTCTCTGGGTGACGCGCATCCAAAATGTCAAATTTTCCATGACTCTGGCGCATAAATCAGGCTGAATTTGACCGATGGCATGGGTTATGTTGGCTTTGAGGGTCGCTGTGGTTGTGGCAATTTCAGAAAACCCCACAAGAAAAAGTCTAACGGGGTCAAATCGCACGATCTCGGTGACCAGTTCTTATCACCTCCACGTGAGATGACCATGCCCTCGAATCGCTCGTGCAGAATTTCCAATGTGGCGTGAGTTGTGTGGCACGTAGCGCCATCTTGTTGAAACCACATGTCGTTGGTGTCCATATCATCCAATTCAGGCCAAAAGAAGTTGGTAATCATGGACTTAAAGGCCTGGCCAACGTCGTTCTCAAAGAAATGTGGACCGATGGCTCCGCCAGCCCAAAATCCACAAAAAAACTGTGGCTTTTCCGGGATGCATTGGACGCTCTTGAATCTCATGTGGATTGGTATTGTCCCAAATTCGACAATTTTGTTTGTTGACGTATCCATTCATCCAGAAATGGGCCTCATCGCTGAAGATGATTTTTCGTTCATGGTGATTTGGCAAAACAGACTGAATAAATGACAGCCAATTTGACAGATGTAGCTTCAACAATATGGCCGACTGTCAAAGTTCGGAAGTTCCTATTGGAATACCCTTTACATACATATTTAGCGCGACAGCCCATCGAAAGCCAAGACCCAGCTTATCGTATCCATTACCGTTGTGCGTGTTATATTTTTCAAACGAGTGAAAGGGAGATACAATTGTATTGCCGCCTCCGTACGATGCATTGAGAATCTTTTTATGACGGAGAGATGATCCTACGATAGTATTTGGTTGTTTTTACTGACTCAAACTGCTGCCAGCTTGCTCAAAGCACTTACCACTAAGTCACGGTGACCACTTGTTAAAGTAACAATTAATTATCTGTAATAACTGAAGCTTGCCATTCTTACAACGAAAATTCCTTCTTCACGCTTTACATACTCAATTCAAAATAGGTTAATGAGATGTCGTTTCATAAATTAGTATCCTTTTACATCTACGCACATACAAATCACATTGATTATTGATTATGTTTACACATGTATACATAAATAATTCTAATAGAAACTAAAAGTTCATTCCAAAAACTTTGCGAGGAAGCCATGCAAACTGACAGCTTACTTTCAGGAAACCTTTATCGAAAATCGTTACCACTAACTGCCAAAATCTCGTTCCTTTTACATTCATCTCTTTTATTTATACAAAATAAAGCTATTAATATTTTTTTTTTATGAAACTACACATATCTATACATCTGTAGTGTCCATAAATATATAAAAAAAAAAAAAACTGCCGCAACCAACTCTTACGTAAGATAGTAATCTAAAACGATAGCCAAAGCAAAATTGAATAAATAAAAAATCTAACAACAACAACAAAAAATTAAATCACACTAAACAAGTTATGTCACCATCAATAAAAAAACGAAGAACTACAAATTTATGGAAATATATGCTCTCGAGTTGGTCACAATCGAAAAAAATAACGTTGACCACTGCAAGACAGTAATTATACAAAAATAAATTTGAAATTCATCTAACTAGGGATAGATTCAAATGCCAATTTGATTCACTTTTTCCAGCAAACAAAATGTAAACGATAAACTGATAAGTGATATCGGAAAGTGAATATGAAAAACTATTCCAATATTTGGCCCATAAAAATGGATATCGTTTCATTTTCTTTGGTTTCATGAATTTTAAATATGTCAATCGAGTGGACGGCTTTGAGATTGCATTGGAATTAAATTATTATGCCATCGACGGGGATGGGTTGTGAATTGTGAAAAATGACTTTTGGTCGATTTGGTTATGGCATTGGAGGGTTACTGCACGTCTAACGAAGGCAAATCGATATGCATTTGATTATCTTGAAGGTAGGCATTTTAAAGTAGTTTGTTGAACCATGGATAGTGATGGGAACTTCCTGGTTATATTTAAGTAGGTTAAACTAAAAATATGCAACAAATAAAAACACAAAACAAGACAATGATACAGATGGGGTACCACAAGGTAGTTTACTTTCGCTTTTTAATTTTTTTATCAATGTTAAGAACAATAAATGCATACATACTACTATTATGTACACCAAATACCGGAATCAGTGAGCTATAAAAAAAAAGCTGAAGAGAACTTGGGTCTAACACCCGAAGAGGGCCAAGTGCTTGAGCTTGGTAGCCCTTAATTTTCCGTGTGCTACATTTTTTGTGTAAATGGAAAAGGCCATACAGCTTAATCTGAACAGTGGATCAATTATCTTATCAGTACAAATTCTGTTCCTAAAGGTTATTCCTTACCTCATTGTCACTGGCGAGAGGTGATGATGAAAAAAAAATGCTCCAGTTGTACTTTTTACTCTTTACGACAACCTTTGCCGATATCAGCCCAGCCATACTGTCACTGCCTGTTCAAGGCAGCACTGATCCATTATGTTTGTTCCCATTCCACCTATCACAGGCGTTGTATTTTAACTCTCATCCCTCATTACCACTAACGTAGTAGACTCGATAAGAGTAGACACTTACAGGAAGTTCTAAAATAGGCTTCGTGGCGATGAATCCTAATAAAACAAAAAAACACTTGAGCTATTCAAATTTAACTTGGAAAAATTAAGAAGTTGACATTTTTATTTAATGGCTGAAGCTTTATTCATCCCAGCAATGGAATGTGAAAATGAAAGAGTGGGTTCTCAAAAGCGTTTTTAAACTTAGCAAATTCATATTTCCAACCGAACTCAAACTAATTCTGCATTCTCTAACTATTTTAAACATGTTGAGAAGATTGAACAAAGCTTTAAGCACAGCCTGACTATCACTCCAGTCATATAAATTTTGCATGCATCTCCGCCTGTAAAAAGTGCAGTCTGATGTAGCGATTTTCATAAAGACCCCAGCGCCTCAGCCATCGCTCGTTTTGGAGTCATCTGTGAAGATTCGACTACATTCTTTACCAGGCTAGGAGTCCAATGGCATCCTGATTCCTTTGGGTACTGGTAGAATCAATCCAGCCAACTGAAAGCCCATTCCAAGTACACCATCCGTCAACCATATCTAGGGCCAGTTCACAAAAACCAACAGATAGTACGGCAGAGTCATCCACATATGCGTGAGCACAGTAAAGAGTCGATCAGTATGCACCACAGTAGAGGAGACAGAATAACCACTTCCACCACATATCAACCAACGTCTGCATCCACTACCGAAGTTCTTTTCATTATCTAACTGATATTACTAACAGTTTTAACAACTGTTTTCTCGAACCGATTCTACTGCCACGTGCTTTGCTTTAAGAAAAAAGTGTCAAACAAGCATCTATTTGTGCAAGAAACTTCTAAAACTGGGATTAATAAGTCCTGTTTCTTCGTCACGTTCTTTTCGTTTCTTCGATTTTCAATACATTATACACTGGTTAGCACCCAAAAAGAACAAAAAGATCTGAGAACACTGCGTGACCGGTTCATTATCAATTCGATGTGATAAAACATTAGACACTTCTGGATCACGTATCGATTGTGGTAACTCAGGAATGTTTTGTTTTACAAGAAGGGGTTCTTGTTCCCAAGATACAGCTTCTCAACACTTGAAAACAATGTTTTAAAGGAATTTGATTACCGTCATTAATTATCATGTCTATTTATAGGGGTCATATATCTTTTTACACGAAAATTAAATAACAAAACTTGTTTTCCCGCCAGAGATACATTTTATCGCGGCAGTTGTTGTTTTGAGTTTTTAAGGCAATCGAATCAATTGCGGGTGGGTTATTGCTCCTTTCATTCATACTGTCTTTGGAGGAATGTATCTAGGGGTCATTCACCAGAGCGCGTAAGGTAATTGAATCTGATCTCGTTAACTTTTTTCATTGCGAAGATATGAGGACTAATTCATGGACTATAATGAAATCATTCAAACCAATTTAAACATTGAAATGTAATTTCACAAGAATTAATAGGTTTCATTTAAATGGCCTTCAATAGCGTGTGGATTACCCCACTTGCGAACTCCTTTCGCTGCGCATAATCTACATATCAGCAGTTTTTTCTCTAAAGTTTCATATCAAACGCATTAGCAATGCATCTTGTTTGAAGGAAAATGGAATGAATCTAAAATTAACTTTTATTTTATGAAATACCTAGCAGTAGCTACCAAGCCACCGACCTGTTAGGTATTTCATAGAAGAACGTGCAAAAATGTTGTCCGTTCGAACTCATCACTAAATTGCATCAAAAAATTAGCTCACCGAGGTGAGTTCGGATTTTATGTTTCATTATTTCTTTAGCTGCTTTTATTCAATTTCTGTGTTAATCGAAAAAAAAAAAATAAAAATTGGAAAAGAGCGACGACGAAAAAAGATCCAAAAAAGACAAACTATTTACGGTTCGATAAACCTACATGCAAACTTATGGCCCGACTCTGTCCGTTCATCTGTATATGTGCAGCAACATAATCACACAATTGAATCGCAGCACAAGGCTTCTTCACCATAGCAGACCAACAACAGTCTTAGCCAATATACTCTGGCACACCACTGTTTGTGATGATGGCCAGCAGCTAGTGAGTGCACTGGGGCAAGCTTGAACGCTCTCGCGCGCACGCCACCATCTCTTCACCATTAGACGAGGAAAAGAAGTAAATTATGTAACAAGCTAATAATTGCATTAGCGACCGTCCGACTCTCTAAAGACAATCCACTCTAGATACACTGAAGATACATAAAGATAGATACTCTATATGTGATGAGGTAACGTGCCAAACTGGCTACTCGCGCTCACAAGCTACTTGTTGTGGCAGAGGCCAAGCAAGCAGTGTAATGACGACGGAACTAGAACAACGTGCTCGAGAATAAAATTCAGGAAGAACGCGAACAGCAACGAAAAGAGGAATTACTTTATAATTGCCAATCGAGAGGAGACCTGATGGTGGGTAGGCCACATACCGGCGAAGCCGCATAGCTCATCTTTCGCCTAAGTAAACTTACCCATACCGGGTGCAAAATGATTGCATGTTACATGTGAGCCATAGTGTGCGAAGCAATTTTGTTAAATTTTTAGAAGAATTAGTGCAACGATTGATGAATTTCAATTGATAGTTCACTCGCGATTGGCCATAGACTCCTCCTGTGCACACGGAACCCCATTAGAATGTGAGAAACGATTTGATTCGGTTTTTCTTCCACTGCTGCTGTTGCTGGATGATGTTATGGGTCTTATGGGTGTTATGGCATGTGGGCAAATAGCCAAATAAGTTGTTATACAGTTAGAAAAATTAATAGAAGAAATTTGTTATCTTCTTTTCAGGTTCAGATGAGGGCAATATCATTTACTAAATTGGATTTTAAGAATGTTTCTCAAACTGTTTTATTCAAATTAAAAGAGTAGAAAAACGGTAGCTGACTTATAAACTTATCTATGTATATCAATGGGGAATTAACATAAAATTCCTTTGATAGATGTATTCGTTCATTGGTCTGCTCTACTGCTAGTAGGAAACATCTATTAAATGTTAGAAAATGACATCGTACCCGACTTAATATGTTTCGAAATTAAGTATGAAGATTAGCAAAAGATAATGTTAATTGTTTACAATACAATAATTTGGGGTGGTTAATGAACTACTGATCGACTCGGTAATGGCAGGCTTTTTCCACAGTATTAAATGCAATGTCCCTAGACATTTTCAGCAATTATATGACCTCCAGTGCAACAAATACCCAACTGGCACTTCGTCGATCCTTGATGTAAAATATTTTAGAGACTACAACCCACCTAGACATAGTTTTAATCGTAACTTTAGTGCTTCAATTCCCGTAGGCAGTTCTGTTCACGTCAGCACAGATTGTTCCAAAACTGGTAATGGAGGGATCAATTTGTGTATTTTATTACAGAGAGACAATATTTAGGTACATGTGAGCATTTACTCAAGCCAACTGTAGATAAGAGAATCTTATGACGCATCAAGCCTGTAGATAGATCTGGCTTAAATCACATCGGGAACTTTCTCAAAAGATTAGTTTGGCTAAAACGATGTATGATCGGAGTATTCATTGGAGTCTGCAAGCTTAATGGCTAGACTAGGCTAGACGAGAAGAAAAAAGAATCAATCGCCAATTTGCTTTGTACTTATACCGCTCTGTCCAAAAGAAGTTTGTTGCTCCAGGGAGCTAGTTTCTTTGACGATCTCAGCGGTCTGATGGATATTTACGCCGGTAGCACCCTTCACTTTCTTAGAAGCTTCGACTGAAGTATGTTTGTAATCTAGTACAGACAGACACCCTAGCCTAACCTATAATGAAGAGATGGTTTTATCGAGCTTTAAGGTCACACCCGAATAATATCTTCAGCTCACACCATTTTCCTGAGCAAAAACTTGCCAGCCAATGCAGTGTTTTTTATTTCGGAATCAGAATGGTAAAAGACGCTTACTGAGATTCAATTTTCAAGCAGAAGTACATAGAGCCAGAAAATTTCAGTTCAAACTTATTTGAAGTTCATGTCTTAAGAAATAAGACTTCAGGTGGAACTACGAGACGAGATTGACGAAATTCATGATTTAAAATATATTTAAATTCTGTGTAACGTACGCACATATGCTTAATATTTTATCCACTAGTAGTTTTTTTTTTTAATTTCTTTGCAAAGCACGAATGTCTATGTCAAGCTTAGGTAGATCTTTTATAAAAATATTAATGTTATTGGCCTTGACCCTGTCACAAGCAAACTGTCTTACAGCTTAATGATGATTCCATGTCAAAGTATACAATAAAGCATCAGCTCCTAGTGATTGATAATAACCTTTCTACAAAACAACAAAAATTCAGATCCCATTGAACTGTGGTCAGCGAATTACGTGGATCACCTCGGTCATCTACAGCCAAACACGTTTTTTTTGTTTGCCAATTTAAGATGTATTCAAGTTTCTTTGCCTGAAATCACCTGTTGTAAGGGATAAATTATTGCCCATAATCGATCATTATGGCTTTTTTTTTATTATTAACAAGGATGAGTCGAAAAACCGTTAAAGTTACATAAAATCACCTTTGACTGGTTTTCTTGATGTTCACCTAAAAGTAACCGCACCTTATGTAACCATAAAAAGTGTATGATTAACTTTTGTACAGCAAGGCTGGCTTATATATCTTTAAACAATTTTAAATGAAATTCTCTCCATGTCATGTCCCACACTTTCCCCTTGAGCAACAGAGAAGAAGTACAAACAAATCATTCAATCGGTCAAAGAAAGTCGCCATCAGAAGCGAAGAAGAATATATGCGATGGCAACTCGAAGAAATTATCAATTAAAGGCAAATTAAGATGAAAAAAAAGAACGAGAAAACGTGTGTTTTGAATTAAGTTATCTATAAAGAGGTCGATCAAGTCTCAAACTCATGGCCAGAATAAATCTTAATTAGAATCTATGTACGTACTTTTCGTTGGGATATACTCGCCAGCCCATTTGAGTCAAGGTAACCAGATACATCCTGTTCAATAATTTAGATTCATTACCCACAACATTTGCTCCCTCGTGGTTGAAGGAAGCCATGAATGGCACAGTGATGACCCTACATGCCCATTCCGGCGAAAGTTGGACTTTTTATATTCCAATTTGCTCGAGATGTTGTGCAATTAATTTTTTTCCCCATCGCTCCGACCAAAAATCCGCTCCCAGTCTTCCCAGAGCTCGACGCGGGATTAAGTACTCATGTGCATGTTGGAATGCTAACAACAACATTAGTAGAGCCTCATAATAATTATAACATTTCATTGCTTACAAATGCTCCGATTTGCTTGTTGTTGTTTCTGTGGCTACCGTCGCAGTTGAATTCATTAAACGTGGAAGCCACAGCTGGTGGTTGGTTAGGTGGCCGTATCCTACGCTTCTAATGTGCGCGTGGTCTTAGAACTATTATACCGAGACCTCTCCTGCCAATTTAATCGGCCGTCTTTAAGCCGACCCCACCGCCAAATTAAATTGGGTGGCTCTGCCCGACTTCCGTTTGGTTTTTGCCTCACTTTTGCTGTAATTTGATGAGCTCCATTCGTATTATGATGTCAATAAACGTAAGGCAGTGTTCATCCACTTCTATGCCGAATCTCCGCTCAGATTTGTTTCCTGAATTTGCACAGCGGGTTCTGGAGTTTGAGTTTAGAGATCAATCTTGTCTTGTTAGGCAGTAAAATTGTTTTTATGTCCTCTTGCCAGTTGCAGAGCACATCAAAAAGTGAATTTTATTTTCTAATTAATGCGTTGTCGGTTGGTCGACTGTTGTTTTTTGACGCGAATGTTGTCTTCACTGTTTCAGTGGACAGTGGAGTTGTGTTTGCGCGAAGCAATTACTCCAATTTGATACATGTCCAAGATGGTTGGATGTACACCTGGGCGCCACTGACAAAAGCTAGTATTTTTAAGGTTCGTTAACAGAAAAGAACCTAACAGTGGTTACCAAGGACTTAAACGTAACAATAAGAGGGTTTGGTGTATTCATTTGCGAGTTCAAAAAGGCTTAGAGCAAAATGAGCATTTGTCGACTTCGCGGAGAGATAAGGGCAATATCGTTGGTCGTAAATGGATGAAGTTATATGTTGTTGTGGTAGTGATTTCTCTGCTCAAACAGATGCGCTATTTCTCCAATCGCAGCTGGTATACTCATGTGCTTAATTCGATTACAAGGCGATCATTAGTTTCATTTTGTTCGTCTCTGTTTAAGTATCGTGTTTGAAGGGTTTTTATTAGTGAGCGGTAGTTACCATTTAGGAATTTGCTCTGCTCCTTCTTTAACGATGTTGAGGTACAGATATTGTTTACACACCGAGTGCCTAAGTCAATTTATTAGAAAACAAAAGTATTGTGATGTGCATAACGAGAAGTGATTAGAAGCAATGGCAAGGAATTGGTAACACATTGACCACGGTACCATTTGAATTTAAAAAATATAGTTTTTCAGTCAGAAAATCGAACACAGTACTAATTGCATTTGCAATTATATATACAAATTGCATTTGCAGAAATACATACTTCTAGAGTCAACATCGCGTAGAAACTGTCCCGAGTGCGCACACCCCATCACTGAAGATCTCACTTTATTACTCAGAACTCAGGTCAACTCCTGGTCACAAGCAAAGTATGACGGGCCATCTTATTTCTACGGCTCGGATACATTGGGACAACAGGGCAACATTGTTGCAAATGTTCTTTCTAGTTGATCACGTTTTCCTCAAAGATTGTCTATGAAAACAGATTTAACTGCAATCTCTTGTTACGAATTATATATTTTTTAGCTTAAAGAGTACAAATTCAGGAATCGGGTACATCGTCGTGACTTTTGCGAACAACTGAGCGGTCACCTGACAAGCTCTAACTCTTACGCACAGTGTTTGTATTTCCTATTTGCCATTTCCTTTTTTGTATTTGATGAACACTTTATTCCACAACTGTGTTTTTACATCGTAGTTTGCTCCTTAGTTGCCACCACCACCATTTTTTTAAATAAACTCATATCTCAAGTTTATGTTTCACTTATGCACCTCTGAACCAGAAGCGCAGAATTTTTTAAAAAACTAAATTCTTCCAATAAAACCAACACCATCAAAGTTATCTTATAAAAATCTCCGCCTTATGCAATTCAAATCAAAATATTAGCATTACCTAAAACGCAAAACTGTGAACAAGAACTCAAGTCCCTCCTACGACATCGTTTAAAACGACGAGAGGAAGAAAATAAAAAAAATGAAAAAAAAAACCGCAAAGAATAAAGTCAGCGACAAGTTGAGCGTTTGAGCGGAAAGTAAAAACAAAATTCCTATTCGAGCCCGGTTTGCTTCTTTTTTTTTCCCATGGAGAGCAAATAAACATAATCACGAAAGAGCGCGTGCGAGCCCGAAACCTTAACATTCGACTTTGGTTTCAGGTTGACTTGGATGATCAAGTTCGCTGTTCAACTCTTTTGTTTTTTGCACCTATTTTCCTCTTTCTTCCGTCGCCTGTAAATATTTGAATGTTTTTTTTTTATAATTTATTTGGACACTCTTTTCGAAAATTGATACATATCCATACCTATGTAGATAATTCGCTATGGATCTCAGACATTTCATAGTTTTTGTTTGTTTAATCTGGTGTGGCGGGTTTTGCGCGATCACCAACCAAAGCAATAAATTTTATAGGCGACTGCAGCAGTAGTGCGATTTTATTGCAACAATGTTGCAAATTTGTGCACATACGACTATAGCAAGACGAAAATGATTACGAAGTTTGTGGAGAAACGCCCTTTCAATCGGTAAGGCAAATGCACAGTAAAGCAGTTTATGGGTGATGAATGTGAAATAAATAGGGACTACCTACAAATGAGAGATGAATAAATGCACAAGAACTCTTTATGGTCGTCTAGATATTTAAATGGGATTTTGTTCTTCATGGGAGGCAGGCTTGACTGCGATTGTGGTGGCATTGGCGGAGTTTAATGAGTCTTAGATCGTATTACAATAGTAGGTATAAAGATTTCTTATGATATGTTGCAGATTGGTGAATTGAGGCAAGTTTTTAGATAAATCAAAAGTCACGAACAAATCTAGCCCACTTACAATCTACTCATCCCAAATCAACTCCACGGCGATAAATTTCTCTCTTAATATCAAAGAAGAAACCACTTCTCACCGCATGTGCTGCCCTTTTTCAAAGTTTCACTCATGATGCACTTCCTCACAGAAATTTCCCAATTCGACTTGTTGGACTGGCCATAAAAGTCAAAGAAGAGACAAAAAAAAACATGCTCTTGCAAAAATAAACACCGTGTGTGTCCGCCACTTTCTCAAAAAGAATATTCGATAATATTTTCACCTGACCACTACTTCGTTATGTTCGCAAAGACAAGATCAAGTAGGCCATATCTCCAAAGAAAAATAAGAAGAGAAACAAATTAACAAACAAATAAAAAATAAAAAAACACCGCGACAAGTATAAAGATGACAACCACGACAACTACGGCAGCAACAACCTGCTCAAGAAGGTAATCATCATCTTCAGCATCACCAGTATCAGCATCTTCATTACCATCATCTTCACATTGGCGTGTAATCAGTTTTTAGTGATTATTTCTTCTTCATCTGTTTGCGAGGAAAATTTTTCTTCCAAATGGTAAAGGAAGCATCACCGTGATGAAGATGAAATATGATGAAGAAGAAAATGCTTCACCCCCTGCTTCAGTGTCGATATATCTCGTCGATCTTGATAGAAATTGAAAGAGAAATTTTTCGCCCGCTTCAACCATAACCGCAAACGGAAAAAAAAATATTTCAACCATGCAACCATACGATGAGATAAAGATAGTGGCCTAAGCACACACTCGTGTTGTTTCATTAAAAAGAAGAAAAGACCTTATAATGCGTTGCGTGCCGGTCTTTTGGTTTGCTTTACAATTTTCTTCGTTTTTCGGCAAGCGCGGGTGAAGCAAGTGTGATTTTTCACATCCTAATGGTCTTGATTTACAACAACATCAAGACAAAAAATAGTGGAAACTGAAATCATCGTATTCACTGCTCTCTTCACCTCTTCCTCTTCATCTGTTAATGTTGTTAATGATGGTCGTCCCTTTTCTCTACGCTTTTGTCTGCGGCTAAAATAAAGTATCTAATGATATTTTATGCCGCAGAAAGGCATTGAACCTCTGCTCAAACAAATGTCTATTGTGGTGGTTTTGCTTCCTTCTCTTGGTTTCGGAACAATGACAAGAGTGTCGCAGTTGAATGATATCTTTCTTTGCAGCCGAAGCAATTCATTTGCGAATTGCACGTAGATTCATTCGAATGGAAAGCAATTTTTACGCTGATTAGCTTAAAAAATGGTGGACTATTTAATTAGGGCTTAGTTGTTGTGTATATATATGCCTTTGATGTCGAATAGATTAGCAGTCAGGTGTGAGCGATTCAAGTACGTGGCTTCGTGGTTACATTGGTATGGTTTTGTAATTTCTACTTCATTGTGCGGACTCTTACAAAAATTCGTCACAGAACTGGACTTAAGGGGCAAGAAGCTATGAAATTAAGTTGAGTTTTTTATTCGAAGAAATATGTGACCAACTTTTGGAAATTGTGTTTAGTCTTGTTGAAACTACAATTTTGAATGCAATTGCTTTTTAGCGCAGACTTAGCAGAAATTGTTACTTCGTTAGCCAGAACCATCACTGCATCACTGCAGACATAGAAAGTTATACGTACCTTCTACAATATGTTTGCTGAAGCTATTCAAGAATATCTAACCAAGTTAGGTATGGAGGTGGATGGAGAGTATCAATGCTAAAAACCAGATTTATTCAGGCAGCATATTGAAAGAATTATAGCCGGTAGCACAGGCCACTAGCAAATAGGAGAGCATGCAACTCCATAGGTGGGGTTCAAATATTTCATCTATCAATCTAGCAATATCCGAAAACAACCTGATTACATGATTTGTGATAAAAAATTGTGCATCATACCGCTTATTCCCCCACCACCTCTGCCCACACCTACCTATGACAATATTCTATGGGTGATCCTCCGCTTAAATCCTATAGGATTATGCATAAATAATGGAAGCCCCACTTTATTTCGGAAGTAGTAACAAACTATAAGGTATTTAACTCATGTACATATGTAAGTATAACCGTATTCATAGATATTCCGATTCAGTTCTTCATCTCTCTATTCACAAGATTTCCCCAAAAGTGTCACTGCCACTTCGATCTTGAACTCTTTGACAGCCGATCACACTCTCATAACTTCTGACGATGCATAAGGTCACTTCTACCATTCAAATTATTATATCACAATTCAAGTTATTCTTGGTAGCTAAATCTGTTATAAATAAAAAAAACAATAAAGATTGCATAACAATTAGTTATCTAATCAAACTTGGATTTTGATTTACATAAACAGAACCCGCTTCTTAGGAGATTGGTTACCATAGGCAACCAATTACTATTGTGGCATTTCTTAAGCTTTTGCTTTTGCCACTCTTACGGCTTGTTAATGTAAATGCTGACATGCTTCTTGCTGACCCGACATTTAATCCATTGTCACATAAAACAAAAGAGTTGGGTAGCGAACTCGCCAAACATCTCGCCTCTTGCTGTGTAAATTAATTCAAGAAAAACCAATGAAAGCTGAAAAGAAAAGAAAATAAGTTATTATTATTTCATTTTTCTGCACGTCTTCTTTTCATTTCACTTCCTCATCAGCGATTGATTTCCGTCTCAAAGAGAGAGAGAAAAGAAAAAAACCATTACTTCTTCTCAGCTTCCCTTTCTTCTTCGGCTTAGAGTCCAGCGAATGCCATACACGGCAACAGATGATCGATTTTCATGTTAATGAACTCATGAAGTTCGAACGATTCCAGCCAGCTATCCAGCTAATCCCATCCCGCTTGCACCTTACGCGCCTTTTTTCTGCAGAAAAAAAAGGCATTCCATCCACCATTCAGAGAGTTCGCTTCCGATATGGGAATGAAGTGAAAGAAGTTGCTGCTACCGCTGCAAGAAGAAAGGCTATCCAAGATATACACATAAAATCTACAGTTAAGAGCGTATCATTATGACCACCACTAGCATCGTGGACAAGCAGCAATGTAATCACCACCACCCCACCAACATCAACAACCATCTTCGAACCGGCCACCGGCAAAACGTGATCAATTTGATCTTATACGCGAGTGGGTACACACTTACTTTCTCCTTCGTCGATTATGGCGCGTTTTGATGGCAAATCAATGGTTTGTTGTTATGTGGTTGGATGGGTTTTCGCTTTGTAATGCAGTCATTCAAGAAAACCCGCTAAGGAGTCGGATTTTGAATGAAACATTCTATGGGGGGACCTTTAAGACGACGGACCAGTGTCGAAAAGAAAATTCGAGTTCGACTTCAACTTCAACTTTATTCGCCCCCAGGAAGCATGAGAGATGAAAAAGAAAGTGAAATCGATACTTCAAGTACTGACAAATAATAAATTATATCTCATGGATACGTTTTTTCCTGGTACTTTGATGCAAACAAAAAAATAATTAGATTTGTATCTCAATGGGTAGTCTTGTGTCTGAAATGACCTCAGGGTGTCTATTGTCTAGAGCTCTTTGTCAAGCGTGTTCTATCGTCTTTGGTTGTTTGATTTATGTGTCGTTTGTTTAAAGTGCCTGTTTATTGATGGGATTCAGACTGTGACGGTAGATGGCAGTGGTACTGGAAGACCTTAACAGATCCCTTCATAAACAGAAATTGATTTCAGTCCCAATGTTTTGTCACTACATACTCAGGCTCATTGTGAGCTGAAATATTTCTTCACACAATGATTCGCATTTTTAAGTCAAACATAGTATCAGTACTCCTCTTTGTTAACCAATGCCTTTGTCATATATAATACTTAAAAAAAAGAGGCTTACTATATCAAGTTAAGAAAATAAAAATAAGTTGGTAAAGGAAACCGCGAGAGGATTCAAACGAAAATTTCCTGGAAAAGAAGGGTCGTAAAAGAAACGGAAGGATGTAATAAGTTTAAGTCCCGAGCAAAAAAAAAAGAACTTAACAAGATATAGATATAGATAGAAAGGAATTGATGATGGTGAACAGCTTCGATTGGAGGGAGCTGTTAACAGCTGTTCCTATCCTGGCCAGTTCATCAACCAGTTCGTTATATTCTGTGCTACTATCCTGATACCCAGATCAAGAGACAATAAGTACATCCTACTTCAACACTTATTTTTTATTATTTTAGATAGGGCTGCTTGATGAAAAAACGTATTGGGGAACTATGTTTGCGAAGAAATTCCGCCTAAAAGTCTTTGCCGAAATTAGGTAATCTGTAGCTCTTTGTAATCTTTAGAGCTTTCAAGAAAATTCCCGAACCTCCACCTTAGTTCATTTTCATGCTTAAGATAAATATTGGTCTTCACTGTCCAGTCCAGAAAAAAGGTGGTCTGTTTTTAACTATTACCAGCTCCTGCGGTATTGAATCCGAAATGTTGCTATGGTCATACGCTTCGAATTTCTGACTATAGCTCGATGCTAATCAGTGATGACGTTAAATAATTCTTAAGAAATTCTCATAAAGTTTGGTCAAGTATAAATCGAATACATCAAAAGTAGATTTTGTGAGATAACTCAACCCTATTAATCGTGTCAAAACACATAAAATAACAATTTATATTCATTTGCCTTATAAAAAAAAAAACAAATCGTTTCCATACCCCTTACTTCTCTCTCTATTGACGCCACTTAAACTTTGCGTTGGCGTCTTACCATATTACCATTCTCTTCAATTAAAGATACCAACAGCAGTCGGTATACAACCCAAACAGTGAAACAACTAAACAGAACTACCAAACGAAACCGAATAGATTCACAGTCGAGTAACCCCATGCCTACTATTATAGCATCATCGTCTTATCTCTCGCTGATTGATTCCCATTTTGTTTTCGTCTGCTTTCAAGTGTGCCCCGACTGTCTTGTAAAGTAAAAGTAAAAGTTTTTCAAAAACGACCATACCCTCGGCTTGATATATGACTGAAAAGATGCCATATTTCTGTTACACAAAGCAAGACCTAGTAAAAGGAGGAAGAGGAGGAGCAGCAACAACAGCACGTTTAAGAAAGTATCTACTCTCATTCATTGTAACGAATCTTCACGTACCACAATTGAAATAAACAAAATTATAGACCACCTTTGGGGCATAATACCTAGCCCACGTTACAGATTCATGCATGAACAGAGACCAATAAGTATTAATTAAGAATTCCAATAGAGGGCCCTCACTCACAGTGCAATTAGCAAACAGCAAAAAAAGTGAAATGCTGCCAAAGACAAACGAATTATTTTCGGTTGCATAAAACCGCTGACAGTTGGACATTAAATAATGCACTTATTCCCCCCCTGTCAATAGCTTCAAATGTTGTCACCAAGGCCAGCAGGGCGGTGTAAAAGAAACCTTTTGACATGCAAATGTACACACACATCTGACGAGGAGAGGCGCATTTCTCGATCGATCAATCAAAGATAAATAGAGTGTAACCTGAATTTGTGTTTTGTGTTTCGATTGGCTTATTAGGAGTTTCGATTAGATTTGACAAAGTTGTTCGACCGAGTGTGTGGATGTGTGAAATGGCACACACAAGGCCATCGAGATGTCGCAAAAGTGTAATTTGGCAATTTGACAACATGTGGGAGTCATAAATTTCAATTTGACATTAATTGGATCATCGTTTTTGAAAGGCTTGCAAATGATTCACTCGAAGAAATGTCAATGGGTGAGCTAACTGCTTGAAATGGAATTTGAAAAAAATTTAAATTTTTTGTTGACATTTTGATTCTTATTAGCCGGGGATTTTCGATTTCGCTTTAAGATTAAAAATAAATATTTTCATAACACGTGAAGCAAATAATGTGTTTTTAATTCGAATAGTTCTCAAGTCTCATGGGTTATAAAAACAAAACATCTCACGGAGGAAAATGCTGAAGCACGAACGAAATGTCAATGGGTCCGTTGAAAGGACTCCATTTGATGGTATGAAAGTGAGGATCTGTCGATTTAACAAGCCAATGAATAGTCTTAATCGATATAACGACGGGTGTGGTTCTCGAAAAGATCAGCAGTATGATTTTAAATCTGCTTGCCGTGGCTAGTGCGTTGAACTGGTAAGTGAGAGGACCGAAGTTCGATCCTCAAAACCACCAAACAATTTTTCGCGACACCCCCCCTTCGCAGACATGACAAACCTGCAAGAGTATTATCTATCATAGTGTCATGAATAAGCTTCTCAATCCACCTTTCGGAGTCGGCAATAAAACTGTAGGTCCCTTCCATTCGTGGTTGTGAGTAGGTAGGCCTTGGCTCTCGATGAGCTGTCGCGCCAAATATTTGTATTTATAATGCAAATGCTAACGTTGGTTGGGAAGTACCAGAAACTTATCAAAGGCGGCATTTCTGATGACGCCCCGACTATGCTCTCATCCTACTGTCAAAATACAAATAGTGTAAAAACCTTGAGTCGATTGCAATGAGATCATTTTCGATGAAATGACGATACACTATCTTATTTGATTTGTTGTTGGAATAGGCTTACAAAACTTTATTAAATTATTATTTAATTTTGACTCAATTAAAATGTTGCCTTTCAAATGTAAAACACGACATTGACAAAATTAAAATATCATACTAAGTTTACCTTAATTAGAAAATCACTTTCACGTTTTATCGTTATAGAAACAAAAGAAGTAATTGTTGATGTATAACATTTCCGTATTGAATTTTCAAATTCAAATGCAAATTTTTTTTATATGTTACAGAATGCAAATTTTAAATCCATTGTTTTGTCATATGTCGTATTAACATTAAATATGATTCACCAATACCCGCCTTTGTGAAAAGTAACAGTTAACTGTGAATGGTTGGCTATTTTGTAGTCTTCAGATTTACCTATTGCAGTCTTAAGTAATAGACCAAATTAACAAAAGTTTCACTTCCATGAACTTGTTTCATAAAAGCGATTGATTCATAGATCCTGTATCGATGTCTGTCTTGGATGTGGATGTGGAAAACTGGGTCGACCCATCTGACAAGTCATTGACAAGAATTTATTTTTTTCTTACTAGACAAGGGTTGACTTTCAGATCTTGGTTTCTTACCTAATTACACACGAATTGAAGCACATAGGTTAGATTAGGTATGCAGGTTGATGAATAGAACCTCTTCATCACACTCAGGTCGATGTAAATCCATTGTGCTGCCTATATGGGAGTTTTACGAGTGTGGAATTAGGAATCCTTCCTGCACAACCATTGACTATTTTGTTGCTTTTTCAACAGTACAACAGGTAATATTTCCTGACCTGAAACCGTAATTACTTCTAAGTGATGTTCAGGAGACGGACTCCTTTGATTCTCCTTGTGCAGTGCAGTTCTTGATTTTTGTGGATCAAGCTAACGATGCGAAGATTAATACTTCCGTGAGTTTTGTGAAGTAAATCGTTTGCCAATTAAATAAAGCTATGTTTCCTGGCGTGACTAAGTCCAAGTTAGTAGAAATTCCACTTCAAACTGACTACTATAATGGACTAACTTCTTGTTTAAGTATACCTCTTCTTCGAGGACAACTTCAAATTGGTAGAAACTCGAGAGTAGTCAAACAACCAAAGAATGCAAAAAAAAAATCACACACACAAAAATACTTAGTAGTAGGACAACTAAGAAAATATCTACTCATTTGCATTGTTTTCAAATCATTTCAATCCATAAGTCACTAATCACACCTAAGGCTTTCAATACTCGTGCTACCAGTAGATGATAATCCGCCCCTAAAAAACCACTCAAAACAGGCATTTAATACAAATTTCCATAGTGATTAACACCCATTTGTTTCTGATTTATTCAAAAACACGATTCGGCTAAAAATCATAATTTTTGCAAATATTTTCGCGATATTTGATTTTCCTTTCGAAACGCCACAACCAAATGAGTATCTGCTCCTCTTGGGGGTATTCCAACTCCATCCGCCTCTCATGGAAATTTATTCATATATGCCCCGTCACATTCCCAAATTGTATCCATATGCATATATGGCTGCCTATGGTCATATTCTGGAATATACGTTATTAAATAATTACCTACTGTTTGGCAAAAAAATGACCTAACACCAACATAAAGCATTCGATTCAAAACCGATCCGCTCCGATATCGAAAGTAAGAGTGATGTTAGAAAACAAGTTTTTCACTCAAAATCTTTTTGTATTAACGACATGTGGTTTATATTATATTAACATTTATGTTAATCACTGGAATCGCCCATTTATTTGGATATCAAATGCAAATAAATACGAAACTGGCCACGGTCAAACTTTGCGCACGTTCGACATCCAGATAACCATCGTATTTCTACTCGGTTTTAGGACAGACACAGCGACTGTGTGACCTTATGGACCGAGATGAATGAGTGCAGGTCCAAAGAGTAAAGACGTTGCTTCAATGAAACTGCAGAGATAAGTGTCGAATTGATTTATTTCTGTTTCACAAGTTTCAAACCTGATGCAATGACAAAAAATAAACAGTGAGCATGCTCTCCTACAAGTTCAAGTTTCCTAAATATAGATAACATAATCTGGGAAGATTTTTTATTTTATATTTTTTTTGCGTAATTTACCTGTTTTTTAGCTTTTAAAGTTCATCGCCGCCGCGTTGCGAGATACCAAATATAGACTCTTACTGGCGAATGCAGTTGATTTTTTTTTTTAATTTTATTGATGTTGCACGTTAAACAGCAGAGAATTCAGTTTGAGTTCTTGAATACCTTGAGCAGCCTTGAAAGTGAGCACCTTGTCGGGTTGATGAAATACACTTCGTGGTGTCAACACACTGTTTGGAGGTTAAAATCAATACGATGACAACGCAATGACGACGAACTTGGTGCAGTTTGAGTTGGAAACGAAATGCGTTACAAGTTAGTGAAACCACCGAAGAAGGGGGTTCCTCACTATGGTAAGTCACTAGAAAACTAGGTTAGATCTATGGTGGTGAATTTATTTCAATGCGATCTATAATGTTATATTCTTGGCTAAGAAGTTTTGGGGTTAAGATTTGCAAACAAGTTTTGAATGCAAGTTGGCGGTGCATGAGGTCTTGGACAAGGTTTTGCTGTTGTATTCTATCTTTCACTAGATCTTTAAATGTAAATGTATTTATATGCAGACCGCGAGTAAAAGATAAAATATCAACAATTGCAACAAAATTAAAAACAAAAATATATAAATTGAAAATGTGGTCATTGGCTTTGGACGCTCTTAATAATTTTCAACTCTCTGTCAATGACTTTTAAAACAATATTGTGTTGAATTCTTTTTTCGTTTAAAAAAACTTATTGATTAAAAGAGGTTAAGAAAACATTGAGGATATTTATAAATTAAGATAAACGAGAATTGGAATTCTTAATAAATCCCTCTCGGATTTCTCATTAAAGATCTTTTTGCATACCGCTAATAGCTATAAACTTGTATTTAATTTCATTTTACCGAGAGCTTATGTCTAATTGATTTGGGAGGGAAATGGAACAAAAGAATTTCGACCAGAGAATAAGATTGGAATGAGTCCATTATCGCGACGTCAATACCCAAAGCTTGCAGTCTGTATCTCGTTCATCGTTTCGTCACTATAAAGACAGGACATGAGCGTTAAGTCCTCAATGAATCCCATGTTTTTATATATTTAGGAAAATACAATCTAAGTGTCAAGCCTAATAATATCCAAATGGATCCAAGTGCCTGTTTCTTTTAAAATTTTACCCACACACAAATAAAGTTGTGGTGGGGTTTAAGTTTCTATGAATTTTCACTCAATTGTATTATGTTTTTTGCGTATATCTCTTAATAATAAAATTGGAACCTTAGATCCTTTAGACTTACAACCCTTCAATTATCTTGCTCAGGGTATACCTAGATATTCGTCATCTAGTCCAGATACCAGAGCCGACTGTGTTGTAAACAGATCATCTGGATTTTCCCTTTTGTCCCTCTCAGAAAAGCTTACTTAATGTATTCTGCTAAAGATGGCGACAGGTCTTATATTGTTGATTGGCATCGTAATGACATTGTTCAGACATCTTATATTAAAGTGTTTCATGCCAAAAATCCCGACATTAGTTCTGGTAATTTACATTCAATTATTAACCAAGTGAGAATTCAATTTGATTAAGATTCTATCCCACGCTCTATTTTCTGGAGAAATAAGCATCGAAACTTCCATCTAGCTTCAATAATTGTTTCCTGTACACAGTCGCATTTGTAAAAAAAAAGTATAGAACCATAATGAACAAGACTTCCTAGCCCTCTGGCGCACATCTTATTAATAAAATTTAACTAAAAACGCAAAGTCTCTCAAAAGATGTTGTATTTATCGACTTTTAATTACTAACAAGCATTTATGTCAAACATAAGCTAAGTGCCTACCATCTCCGGTCTTCGGGTCTTCAATCATCAATTATGACTAAACACCTAGGGGGGAATTAACTTTTTTTTTTTTCTTAATCAATTATGCCACCGATTAAGCGCAACCTATTTCCTCATCGAAACCATTAGGTTTAGGTTGCTGTCTGAATTCTATACCGCCTTTGATTTCCACATTTTCCTCCCAATAACCCAGAGAAGAAGACTTACCACTCTAACGCAAGATACCTGCTCACACACAATGAACAAGATGAATGACAAGCAATTTAGATACGTACCCTTAATCACCCTTTCTCGTTCGCCTTCTTCCCAAAAGTGTTATACACAGATTCAAAAAGAAACTCTACAGATTGCATCTTGCGTACTTCCTCTTCTTTCATTCACCATCACTATCGCCATCATGACGATGATGGTGCCGGCACAGAAAAGAAATGAACACAAGAACTACAAAGTGGAAGGTCACTTCCACTGCAAGCGCCTCTTGTACATTTGAAGTACTTTAACGATCATTATAAGTGGATCACCTGGTCACTGGGCCAATTTGGACACACAGCCATAGCGAACAATAAAAGAGCACCACATTGAGCATGCAAATTACCAGCGATGGTGGTGGTACACTTGCTTCAGTGGACTATCCATAAACAGAAAAACAAAACGCAAGATGCGAAACTTTTGTTTTCCCCATCGGATGACGTGAGGAGAATTAATTTAAAATGTTGACGCCTAAGAGATACCCATCGGGGAGATGATGAAACCTGATGAAACTCTGGTTGTGGCTTGAGGTTGAGCCATTTCTAATCTCATCTGAATGTAATGACCTATTTAGTCGCGCTATTGAGTAATTTCGAGTTCAAGATATCAGAGAGTGCCTACCTCAACTCAGAGTTGCAGTACCACTTTGAGATTCTGCGAATTCTTGAAGGCATAAAGGCTGAAAATCATGTGTGGGCCGATAGAAAAAAAGAGGAGGATATGCCTGCCATAGTTACTACCTTCGGCTTTTTGGGCGAGGTAATTCTATTTCCTTTTCATTCATAATAACTTCAATGGCAGGAACAGTTACATAGATGAGATAAACGCAAGGAAATTTGTTAAGCAACACTGCTACGTAAGCAGCAACAAAAAAGTATTCTACGATACAATGGTAGTATGGAAATGGACTCTCCTTTGTGTGAGTCTTGGAATTTTCTGTGTACACTATGCTCCACAAAATAGTAGGCAGCGGGTGAAATGAATACAGATCAAAGTGGTAAGTAGAAAGCGGCTGTCATATAAATGCAGTACACTTAGACCAATGAAAGATATTTTGTGATCTTTGTAAGCCTGAGCGTCGAATAAGTTGAGATAGCCTGTTTAAGGGGTTTACTACATAGTTTGGCATAACTGGAACCGTAAGCGCCAACGTTGATTCCATTAATAGAATGTTTCCGCTGCCAACTAAATCCAAAGAGGAGTGCCTTTGTGGAAACACTATTCCCCTCATTTGTCGTCAGCTGAACCTTCCAATCGAGTTGGAACCCAATCTTCAATTGAGGTATAAGGCATCAAGGTTCACCACGATGAGATGAGAGTAGGAATTTGTAGACAGAGGTTGCTTTTTTAAGGTGGTGCTATAATCCGGGATGGAAATGGGCATCTTCAATCAGATCGGTCTTTAGCTAACTGTCCCCAGTTTCACATGTCAAGTTAGTTTAGATCTCCTTCCACAAAACCTGTGTCCTCTCTTAGGTAACATTGTATTCTTTGTTCAGCCTCTAACCTTAGGTAGATAAAGTCTTCTTCCATTTATGCTGCTGAAAGCGTCAACTATCAAAATCCCTTGACACCTTTCGGAGATAACTAATGCCTTAAAATTTGTATAGCTTGGATACTTAGATCTAATTATATCCAATTGCGCGGATTATTATCTTTTTTAAAACCTTAAATAGACCGCCTTCAAGTCATTTAGCTTTGACATTATGCGCACGAGGTTCAATATTTCAAATGCATTTTGGTCAAACTAATTGGGAAACTTCCATAACATTTTTACCTGTAATGATGAGATTTTTATAACAGACGTGTAATCGAGCTTTGTAGGGCGCAATTATACTTACAAAAGCTAGAGTCATTGATCTTGTGTAACTTATAAATTTAAGGGACTGGTTTTGTTGCTTATGTAAGTATATAATTGAAGGTTAGACTAAATATTTTATGGGTGGACACCGGAAATTACGTTCAATCTCAATTTTACCATTTTGTAAGGGTTATCTGTGGAACGTAATTCCAATGACAGTTGTTTGTACAACACACTGTCTCCAGGTTAATGATCTCGTGTTCTTTACCAACCCACATTTTAAGGAATTTTCTCCGTAGGAACCTTCATTCTTTTTATACTAAGAATATTTGATTAAATGGTAATTTGCACACAAATTGCTATTTTATTCCTCCTATCCTCTCCCATCTGCACAGAAGATTCCATTCTTGATCAGATAAGACCAACCACAGTGGCGCTCGTTGGTTTCAATTTGGAATCAAATGCAAAGTCCACATGGGTAGAGATGATACAACCTAAGTACTACTCGTACGACGTTACCCAAAACGGGCACCTAATAACTTAAACTCATTTATTGACCAACCCAGAGTCAATAATGATGATGATGATGAGAGCATGGAACCATGAAACTGCAAGACCATGAGTTAGTATTTCATCTTTAAGACCATGGTTGGGGTAATGGGATCACAGTGATAAAAGGTACACATGCATAGCTCGTTCTTCTCTCGTGCGGTGTATTATTTATTGACCCAGCCTAAGAAAAACTATTTCCGGTTTTCAGAATAACCACGGTAAAACTGAGAGAAGGTTAATGGGTGCTATATGTGTGATAATTTCAACTCGTGGCTTGATTCTTCCTGTTTCAGTTTTCTTTGCTTGATTTTCCGCACATGCCGCCAGAACTAGTGTTGAGTTGATTATGCATTAGATTGCACAATACTAGGTTGTGCATATTGCTGCCGGCGGCGATCGAGGCTGGATGATCTCGAGATAGGTATCTGTGGGGCTTTCTGTATCTGTTAATTGAGTTAAGGCTGAGTTCGAGGAGGGGGGGCTGTAAAAATCTATTTCCTATAATGGGTGGGGTTATCGAATTGAATACTAAATGGATTCAAATAGAGTGTGGAGAACAGCATATTTTATGCTTGCAAGTGGGATTCACGAGATAACAAAAAGAAACAAATGTCTTAGTACCGCTTTTATAAACTTGTTCGTGTACAACGGAAGATAGTTTCATAAAACGATTTCTGTTGCGGCTAAGTAATTAAATGATTAGTTACGATTATTTTTCCGCTTTCTAATGATAATTTAATACAAAGGCGTTTCTTTACATCATTCAGTGTCCGTGTAACCTTCAATTGTGTTCCATGATCAGTATAAATAGTCCAGTTAGGAGGTTGTCTAACAACTGCAGTACCTACAACAAAGAAGTGGAAAATTTGTTTCCTTGTTCTGAAGCTTGTTTCCTTATAAGAACCTTGTAGTGGTATATTCACGACTAGGTCAAACTAAAATCGCAGCCACCTATTACACCTACACAACTCCCTGTTCCCATGTTATCCTTCTTCCATTTTAGTTAAATACTAAGCAACTCCTCTAATCTTCTGCCAATCTAATTTTGTTTTCTTTCTTTTTTATTTTTTTAGGTAAGTTCCACACAACAACTATCGCTGAACATAAATCTTCATGGCTCTGCCAGTAAGTACTATAAACATTTCCCACATCCCACTAATATGTGGGACACACCCTTCCACGTCTTTGTCCACATTGTACCGTTTGCTGCGGATTACCGAAAAAAAAATTTCCCTAAGATTTGTTCGAGATGTCGATAATTGAATGTTCTCCATTGCGCCTCTTATTCAACGGTCACGCCGCCAAGTCCCTTGTACCTATTTGCATTACCATCACCCGTCGGCCAACTTAAACAACCGACCGAACCAGAGTTGGAGCAATAAACCAAAAGATATCCATTTGGGTTCGGCCACTGCTCCAGATTCCATTCAATGATTCCACCTCGTAATGTGAATACCACCCCACCTCGTGTCGACCCGATGCAATGGGCATGAATCCATTCGATTTGCAAAGAGCAATAGCTTTTGTCGAGCAGCGATCTTGTGCCGATTGGACATGATAATCACACACAGAGAGTTCTGGGCCGGATTTTTTGCCAAATCGTCCCCTCCTGTGCTGTGAATATTCTTCTTCTCCTTACACGCCGCTGCCAAGCTACGAAATGCATCCACAATTATTGGCCATTGGTCTATCTTGAACCGAAATCTTCACCTTGACTTTAGTTTGTGCACAGTGGTTGCTGCTGCTGTTGTGCGATCGAGCCGCTGATTTTTGGTCGGTTCCTCAATGGATCTCTAATTATTCACTAGACAAGACATACTTATGTGCCCCGGCTTGTGCGGCTTAGAATAACGTTTATGTTGCTTCTCTCTTCGAGCGCTCTCTCTCCTTCTCTCTCCGTTTGACTAACTCTTGGCTAGCTGAGAGGGTTTTGTGTTCTTTGGCTGGCCATGAATTTGATTCGGACGTCGTCGGTCGGTCGTTTGGTCGGTCAGTCCAAGCGATGGGATGTGTACAAGGTGTATCTTTAGTGGGCTGGGTGTACAACAGTTAACAGGAAATCTAATTTAAAGAGATTAGTAAGCGGTTGGGGCATGATGGAAGAAAGTTCTTTACACGCTCGATTGGATATTTAGGGCATCGATTAGGATAACATAATGTGATTCCGTTTTTCTCTGGAAAATTAATCAGTGCTTTATTACTTTTGCTTGCAGCATCAGATAAACAGGATTGACTGCCTGAAGGTATTCTTTTCTTTCAACCTTCAAAGTCTTAAGCAACCTTAGCCTGGATAAAATGCACACACTACGCTGGTGTAGTTACATACCCATTATTTCATTTTATTGACATCGCCATGATGAATTGACAACAAATTGATGTCCATTGCACACTTGAACATGACAAGTGTTTGTTGAGCTTCAAAGACACCAATGTGTCACGCTCGACACGTTCGATTGCAAAATTACATAAGCGACAAATATTTGCATTGTAACTTATCGAAATGATGATCACCAGAAATTTATGACTTTTTTCATGTGAAAGATGTCTCAGAAAAGTGGGTCAGATAATAGAGATGTCACACTGCGCATTATGATGCGTAAATCATTCCACGAAACATGTGTTAACGCACATTTTTTGGTGACTTAAAGTGCTGACTGCACAATGACTCACAATGATATGCGGTCTAGTTTCGGTTCATTGTGATTATCTCTATCCCAAGTATGGAATTTCCATTTTTTGTGTAGTAATGTCGAAATAATTGCTGAATTTTTCGACTAGATGAGACACACCCATCTTAGCACGAACTCGGGTTTGGAAATTTTTCTTTTATTCACACTTCCGAGCAAATAAATTCAGGTGGTAGCTATAGAAATGGAAGTCATCTTTTTTTATCCAGATGGCATTGACATAATGAGAATTCAGCGGTAGCAGCTACAGCTTCAATCAACTCGATGGTAGTCATACATATTAGACTAGGAATTCAAGTCAATGAAATTGGTACTTCAAGCAGCATAGAAATGAGAAGAAGTCCATAAGTCTCCCTAAAGGAGGAGTACAGAAAAATTCATATTTTGGATTGCCTGAGTTCCGGAACACATTCTCCGTAAAGCAGGTGCTGTTTAAAGTCCCTAAATTTATCTGAGTTATGTAGTTGCAGAGTTGAGACCACAGAAAGGCTAAGGGCTTTATAGAGGGGTAGGTATGTAGAGGTGGCGGTTCATCATGAACCCAAGTAGCACTAGGTGTGCCTTTTTGTTACCACGTCTCGTGTGACCTGTTTGATGATATTTGTTGTTGTTGTGTGGACAGTCGATATCTAGATCCAACCTGTGGAGTTAAGAATATGGATTAGTTCCCTTATCCCTTTACCAGAGATGTCCTTTAGGTCATTAAAGAAAGGTTGGTTGGATGCGCGCAGTCTGGCTCTTGCTAGCGCCGGACATTTGCAGAGGAAGTGAGAGAGAGTCTCTTTCTCATTTACGTTGCCGCAGCTGCGGCAGTGAGGGTTGTAGGGGATGCCTAAGTTGGCCGCATGGACTCCAATCGGCCAGTGCCCCGTGACTGTAGCCGTGATTCTGGCGATGTCTGAACGGGTTCTGTTAGGTCTTTTGTTCTGCTTTTATCGTAGTTCGGCCATATCTTCCTAGATATGCTACAGTTGGTCAATCCTCTCCATTGGAGGTTTGCCTTCTGTAGGAAGTATGAATGAATTTGTGCTTTGACCGCTCCTAGCGGGATATGGACCCTTGCCGCGAGTGAGGCGTGTAGGGCTGAGCCCTGCCTAGCCAGTTCGTCTGCGCGTTCGTTTCCTACTATGTCACTGTGCCCTGGGACCCAAAGCAGTGTGACCCTGAAACATTCACTCAAGCGGGCAAGCTCGTTCCGGCACTCCTGAACTAGTTTGGAGGATATGGTAGCCGAGTCAATGGCTTTGATAGCGGCTTGGCTATCCACAAGGATAGCAATGTTTTGTTTGTGCGTTGTGTCATGCCCGAGCTGCATACAAGCAAGTAGTTCCGCCTGGAAAACGCTGGCAAAATTTGGCAGACGGTATGATAGTGATATTTTTAGTGATTCCGAGTAGACACCGGCCCCCACACCACAGTCCATCTTGGATCCGTCGGTGTAGATGACCGTGTCGAAATTCTTCAATACTTCGTTTTTCTTCCACTGCGCTACATAGTGCGGTATCTTTTGTGTGTAAATCGAGAGGCAACAGATGCAGGATCACAGTGAGGGCATCCGTTGGGGCTGACCTCAATGAACCCGTGGTGCCAATACTGGCTGTTCTCTGGAGCCTTTTCAGTTTCATGAGGTTGTTACCTTTTCTCAATGGGGTAGAGGGGTAGCTAACTTAATTCTGGTTCTAGGTTGAGTTAAGCTCTACCTTCTTGAAGGCTAATTAAACCAGTCGGAGCGGAACGAGTAAATTAAGGACAATCTTTAACTTGTTTTTTAGCCCAAAGGAACTGCAAATGACAAGCGTGTTTTTACATTTGAACTCTAACTTACAACCTTGAAGCTTTACCTGTACTTTTAGTGTAAATCATTAACATTTCAACCTATATGATAACTTTGACGTCCAACTATTACGTAATGTCCAAAAACTTAAATGCAAAACCAGATAAATTGCTTTTACTTAATATTTTCTTTACTTTGTAAGCACTTGACTTAAGTTTGTTTGCAGCCATGTTGATCTTTGAAACCGATTTAACAAACATCAGACCATCATACCGTATGACATACAAAAAAAAAGAAGTTGCCATGCAAACTTTTGTTATTTCTTCAGAAATTGCTTAGACAAACCACAAGGTGTTAACTGCTACGCAAATAAAAGCGAAAACAACAAGTTTAACTCGAACTTTTATATATCTTTCGTCACTATAATAATATTTTCTATTTTGCACTCAAACTGACTTGACGTCGGCAACATTGAGGCTAGATTCGTTTCAAAACACTCCCTGGTATCATCCAAAACGGATATGTAAATCATTTGCCACAACCACACACGTTTCTCCACACGATAATCTTCCGTACAAATTGCTGTGTCACACCGAATTATTAACTCGCAACTTTCCTTTACATAACCCACTAGATGTCACCAGGGAGTCTGTTGTTATTGTCCAACGATCATCGTCTTAACCATCCAATGACACATTGCCATCACCTATTTACCACTTCGACAGCATGAGGGTTTTTTTTTTTTTCAATATTGAAATCTTCTTCATCTGCTTTTGACCATTTGTCAATGGATGAAGTAGAAGATGACAGCAGTGATGCTGATGCTGATGATGATGATGAGGATCACTATGGTAGGCTAAAGTGGTAGTTCTTGTGTAAAGTTACGTGATCCGAGAATTCGAACTCAGGAAAGTACTCGTATCATAATTTTGTTTGATGCGGTAACAAAACGCGGAACGCTGAAGTAGTTATACTTAGTGCGCAACTATTTCTTTTTATTTTCTTTTGTTTAAGTGCCATTACCGGGAACATCAAATGGAAAAGGTATTGAAGGCTAAATTAGCATGTAATATAATTTCTGGTATTGCATGTTGTTTAACACTTAATGCACTTCTTGTTTTGTGGGCTAGCGTTATGAGTGCGGTAGTTTATTGCATCCTACTGTTTGGGGTTTCTTTTGATTTGTCGAGTAATTACATGTATAGTTTGGGTGCAGATTTTATATAACAACTGGAAGTGAAAATGCACAAAAGACCCTTAAAAAAAAGGAGTTTGGTGCTTATTAAAAGTGATCGTAACAAATGGACGTTTCTAGTTCAAGAAAATATATATTAAAAGAAAGGTGAAATTACACTTTAACTGTATACAGGATTTCACAATGCTGAAAGAGTCATCTTCATCTTTGCTTCAGTATTAAGTTCTGTGTCACTTAAGCCACTCTAAGCCATTGTTTGTTGTTATAGAAGTTCTTGAACATTGAGTGAGTAATATGAAAACTAGCAAATAAGGTCTCTACTCTTTTAGAGAATATTTCGAGGGATTTAGAAATGGAAAGAGTGGTCCAAGAATGGATCCTTGCCATATTCCGCTTTGAACGTTGATAAAGTCCAACGATTACTACAGATTATTGCCTCCCATTTAGGTAAGATAGCGTACATTTTGTTGATGTGGTTAAGAAAACCAAATCTTTTCTTGGCTGATTGCAAATCGAATGATTAAATGTTAAGAAATGGATAAGTGTTAAAAATGTCGAATGGTTTCCTATAATCTAGTGTCCCATGTTTGTCGCAACAACCCTGGCGATTTCTTGTGAGGATCTGCTTATGTTTTGCCCTCATTTTAGTTTTGGCCACATATTTCTGAATATATTTGCAGTCCGAGAGCCTTTCCTAGCGAAATAAAGACTCTGTTTGTCATACCAGCTTCCTCGTCTCCTTCTAGTGATACTGAATTGGTCTACAAGAATGTCTAGTGCACTCTCATAGACACAACTTAATGCAAATAATAGGTAACTTCTCGGACCCAAACAACTAGCCAGGTGAACCTTTAAATTGAAAAATAAATTGGGTGTGAATTATTTTGTGCAGCACGAGCTGCGGCAAACAATTTTCAAGACTTACGCAATCCGAAATTAGAAATCATTCAATTGAAGTATTACAATGGTTTTCTAGTAAATTGTTTACCAATTACTTAAACATACATTTTCTACCTTTTTTCCTCAATTTTTGTAATGGTCTACCGGAGCTCCGGCGCAAATTATTTTCGCCGGCAATTTGTCCGAACCGAAATCTGTGATAAAGCTGCATAGTCACCTTTCGCCGTGTAAAATGGTGACGAATAAAAGAAAAAAGTATTTAATAACAGGCAATCAGTGTTGGCGAGTTTACCAGACAAAATTGTCATCACAACTTGTTAAGTATTATTAATGATTTTTTTGTTGTTCATTACAGGCTTGCAAGTTGCAACCTTTTGTGTGCACATGTTCTCTATTTTATTTAAAAATTGCGCATCTCATCTGTCTATCTTTCGGTTAGTTGAATGTTTCGGTTTAACAAAAGAAACCCACCAAATATCCAGACAGTGGATGAGGAGAGGAGTGAGAAGTTTGCACCTCTTGGATTTAATCGTTTTGTGTTTTGCGGACTTTGCTGTGTCCATGCAGCACGAGTTGGTACCACTGGACGAATGAATCTTAAGCCGATTATGGCGGTTTGAACGTTTTTATTGTACTCATTTCTTTTGATTTATTTGTGTATTGTTGGAGAAGAAATGTGCGAAGTTAAATAATTTCCATGATGCAGATGAGGAGAAGGAATGGAGTTAATTTGTTGATGGCAAGATGTCTTCATTATAAATTTGCAAATTTCTTTTGGTTGTATAACTTAATTATGGCTGTGGGGTTTTTCTTTTTTATATTTATGGTGAAAATAAAGATTTATGTGTTAAACGATGCCTTGTGTGGTGCTATTATCACTTGGGTAGGTTTCGAATTATGGTTCAATTTATTCTGAAAGTTGTAAGCATTGTAAACATAATGTCTGAAGTTTCATAATAAAATGCAACTTTTTCCCTTTGTATTCTCCTGTACACATTGAGTGATCTAACTGATGTGATCTAACTTTTCGAACTACATCCACATTTAAACACATCTCATAGAACTCCTGGCTGGTTTGCAAAACCAAGGAGCAGTCGTTTTCTAAGATTATTCTTTACCGGATCTCCACTTTGGTGCCATTCGAAGGGCTTATGCTAAATCCAAGGTAACAAAACAACTACACTACTTCCAACTTATAGCTGCCGATAGTGACGTTTTGTCATAAGCGGTAGACAGTCTAATATTTTTTTGTCGACAGCATATTCACTTTTTACCTCGTTGATTTCAAGATCAACTTTTTTCGCATTTTCTTGATTTGCGGTAAAAGTCTCTACTACGGCTTGCTGAGATACTGCAATAATATCAATGTTGCCTGCGTCCCCTAACAGCTAGATGGTTGACACCAGCTGAATGGACTATTTGCTCCAACATGAGACTGAAGAATCGCAAGACATAATATCTCTCTGAAATATTTCTCCTGTCAAAGTACGAAAGTTATGAATCTTGTTTCGAAATACATATTCGTTGTTAGGCATCAGGGAATTCTTGAATCAGGAGGCTGTTTTTATTATTATTTTTTTCCGAAATTAAAAAATGCGCCACAGTCTTCGCCGATTGCCGTCGAATGAAAACTCCTTTTATTTTGATTCCCCATTACTTCTTGGAAAACATTTTTGATGCTCAAAGTCCAAACTATAAAAATTCTTAAAAAAATTCACACAAAGTATCTGTATTTGTGAGCACTACCAAATCTTCTTCTTTTTTCGTTTATTAATTCACAAATCCATTAAAATCTAATTGCACCCCTACTTCAGCGGTAATTACGTTTTTTAACTGCCATTACTTACTCATCAAACCCACGCACTCTATGCAAATGGATCAACTTCTCATCATGTGAATAATTTCCCTTAAACTAGCCGCCTCAGGCTCGTATAGTATACTCCCGCTAAAATTATAAAATAATAACTGAACAGTGTGGTAATATGAATTCGCCTACTTCCAATTTTTCTCACCGAAAATTCACAATAAAAATATCTCGACCGCTAGCTTGTTGATCTGCAATTTATGGCTTTCTTTGCCGTCTGGCGAAAAATTCCAAAGAAGATCAAACAAATTGGCCGGCTTCTCAATAAATAGCCTCGTAGAAACTTCATTAAACAATAAATTGCCAGCAACGAATAATATGATTGCCCCACTATGGACCACTCATTAGAGAGGCTTTGAGTTAAATTACCCGAGATGGGAGTACATTTGGGGAAACTGTGATTCAAATTATCCACCAGCCAAAGAAGAAGATTGTGGAGTGTACGAGTATGTTCATTCTATTAAGTAAGTAAATTGAGATTCAAAAAGTGTACCGAACAAGTTGTGTATGTTGTAAGCGATGTCGACATGTGCTTTTGCCATCTTAAAACTGGCTTAGAACACAACTCTTACCAATCCAGTTCTTACCACTTTAGATATCATATTAACCCCCGGGCCACGCATCATGCATCTGGAAAAGACCTCCACCTACATTACCACATTCATAAAAAGAATTAATTTCAGTAGGTAGCTCAGAGCCATTCTACGCCGGAAAAGGGTAACCAAATCCCATTGCAGCCCCATATTGTAACCGATCATATTGTCTGCGGTTATACATTTGAAATCACAAGCTCGCTTACAGCTCTGCTTGTAGCTGTCCCCTCATTTAAGTTCGAATTTCCTATTGCAACAGCCTCTCGAAGTGCAGCCTCAAACTTCGCAACAGACCATCACAATTGGCCAAACCGCACACATACTCCTACACACTTGAAAATAGCAAATTAAAAACATAGAAAGTTTATGTTCATCTTAGTAATAGATACTCGTACTTGCAAGACACAGTGGACTGTTACGAGTCCGAGGGAAGCAACTTACTACACCATTTTCTTTGTTACTCGTGTGGTGAAACAGTCAACGCCACATCAGCATTTAAGCTCACTTGTTTAATGGTATTCCTTAGGGTGTCTTATTGTTTTGTTTACAACCCTTCAACCATTAAAGCGGAAAACAGAATTGAGCGATAAAAGTGACTTTAAGGCGCGAGTAAATCTGTGTTTTGTCAGAGTATAAGCAATATAGCAAAGAGACGTGTTGGAAAGCTGGTAACAACTCAGCTATATCGATGCCATTAATAATGAAAAATAACATCGCTCAGAGGGCCACCACAATTTCGCTAAATGACGAGCCTGCGAACGATCTAATGCTAATCGATTAACTTTTTGCATGAATGAGGCTTTTGTGTTATACAGAGCTATTGAAAAACTTATCCTTGAGCTTTATATCAAGCAAACGGGAGCACAAACAAATTGTTAGACATCGCCCGATACCTCCTTCCATTCATCGCTCTCGAGGAAGTTAGGTTTGATGACGATACTTACTTTGTTAACTTTCTTAACAAGCTCCAATTCGTGAAGTCGATGTTTCTTCCTTCTTTTTTTAATGGTGTCGTTCTGTCCTTAAGTCAATGAAAAGGTGGTAAGGCTCGACTTCAAATTCGTTTGTCTTTTCCAGGATTTTCCTTAGTATGATGAATTGGTTTATCGTAGATCTACTGAGCCAGAAACCACACTTATCGACTTCCTTGAGCTAAAAGAATGCGTATGTACTATTCTTCTTTTTCTTCTACTTACACCTTTAGCCTTGTTGCAATACATCGTTTATTAGTGTGCATTTTTTGTTACCTTTTTGACCAAGGGACAGTTCTTATTTGTGATTAAGTTTTCGGACAATACCACAACGGGTGCTAATAAAACCGATATGTCAACCTAGAATACTAATTTTCTTAGTGTCTTTGAACTGCGCTAATGAACAGATACAGATGCACATGTACATTGGATACAAAGTAAACTTTTTTGATGACCTTGACATTATATCAACCATTTCGAAAAGATTTTTTTGCACATTTTCCACATGATTGACAATTGTTTCTGACGGAAATCAGATTTGCCACCATGCCTTCCGCGAATTCTTTTTCTTATTTTTCTTGAACGAATACATACGAGTACACATGTCTCAGTGCGCCTGTGCGCCATCACTCTGTCGCAAGTGTACTTTCACCTTGCGGCAGAGCACGATTGAAATATATGGCCTTTTGCTGCAGTACTTTTTCTTCCTTTGAATGTCTGATTTTCCGGTCTAGTAAATCTGCGCTACAGGGAAATGTAATTCACGGATTCCAACTAGTTTTTTTGTCTTTTGCATTCTTTTAACCGCACTTGTCATTGTAACCATTCTTTCTCTTTAGCTTTTGTATGAGAGTATCTTTTTTATCTTAAAAAGATTCACAAATGAGTCAAAAGTTTCTATTACAAGTTCTCTTTTGTTCTTTTTTTATGGTAGATTTGTTGCTATCTCTGATTTGTCTGTGGCCTGGCCAGTGGGTCAGTAGTGATGGTTTGCGATGAATAATTTATTTAATTGTGTTGTGTTATTATGATTCTTACTGTGTAAACGATTATAAACAGAAGCATTTTATTGTTATAGTTTAAGGACTTATTTCATGTATTTCTTATGTAATACTGTATCTAAAGAGGAAAGGAGCAAGTTAACATCTCCTTTCAAAAACAAGGGTGAGCTACAAACATGTAATGTCAAACCTTGTTTTGAATCAAGATATTTTTGGACGCAATTTATCTGTTTGTTTGGAAGTATTGAGACAGAAGCGGCCAAAACGGGTTTAGTGGTGATCGAGGCAAAATGATAGGACATCCAACATCGACGAATCGGACAGAACTACAATGTACTACAATTCTTCGTCTACCTTCGGTCTGCTACGACATCTGGTCAGACAATAACTTTTATCAATCTCTATTTTCTTGGGCTGAGAATGCAATTGAGCCCATCCCTCATAACTAAGGAAACTCGGTACAACCTCCTAATCATCGCAGTCGTACTTTATGGCGCTGAAGTATGTACTCTATCGAAGAAGGATGAAGATATCCTTGATTGCTTCAAGCGAAAAATACTTCGAAGGTATTCGGTCCCGATTGCGTTAACGAGCTTTGTGATATCACAGTGATATGAATCGAGCCAAAGAAAAGCTGCTCATTGAAGGTTTAAGATGACATGTGAACAGGACATGTAGAACGAATCGACACCAAAGCTCCGGCCCGCAGAATCTTCGAATTTAAACCGGAGGCATAACGCAGGAGGGGAAAATATCGCCGCAGGTAGGACCACTGGCGGTCTTGAATGATTTGCAGAATCAATGTGAAGGTAACCAAAAACAATTTTCAAAGCAAAGGAAAAGCAAAAAATCAGTTATACCTATGTCTTCTTCTTTTTTTTTCAAAAACTTTTCCATTTTTTATCTTGTTCATCTCAAAAATCTGTGAGTTAGAGTCATCTTTGTGGAGTAATTAAAGAAATACATATATAAGAGTACCGACTCGTATACGAATATAAAAAAAAAGGAAAAGCAAATTTAAAGACTGCACATCGTCTGCGATGATCATTGTGAGTTGACAACTCGCACGACTTCATTGCGCGAGATTGACTTTCTCTGGTTGTGAGCGCGATTTTTAAGATTTTTGTTTTGTTTCTTCGGAATCTCAGATCTATCTACCCTGAGAAATCGTCATCCGGAAAAAATATTTTTTTTTAATAGTTTCGTACACTGGAAGATGTCTGCGCGATGCGAAGAATCTAGAACAAGTCAATTGGCCATAATTGCTTTGTACGGAATAAGGGAGCTTCTGCTTTTCTGAGTTTTTTTATTAGAAGCGAGAGTAATTAGGAATTGTAGTGCAGAAGATCTTTACTTTGATAATTCTTGGGTAAATTGTTTGGTTATATGGTTGGAATTCTTGGATTCGCGTTTGTGTAGGAAATATTTTTTTTTAAGGTACCGACATTTCCTATTCGGTTCAGAAATCACTACAGTCTTGCTTAGGCCAAGTGATTTGTAAGGAAGTTTGCGCCAGATACTCGACAAGAAGAAACTTCTACAACACATTTGCTTGCATTTTGTGACGCCCTCATAACATCGATTCTACTTAAGTGGCATATACATATGTATGTCTTAAGGCAACACCGCGGTTCAACTTTCCAAAGTAAGAATCATAATCGAAGATTCCGCCCAGCTTCAGAACTGCTCGTATAACACAGGGACGTTTGACCATGTTAACTGGACTAGTAATAAGTGAAAAGAGTTGTTTTAATGGACGGAAAAAGGACGTTAAAAGGTTTGAACAAATCTTCGATTATTAAAATGTAAGGATATGTCTTAGTGGGTGGTTAAATATGCCTGTAAGTGTGCCTATGAACTTACCAATTTTTTATTTACTTTCCCAGCCTGTGATAAAAACTCTTATAGTGGGTCACCACGATCCCACAATCATTTCTTTAATTATAACTTGATGGGCATCAGATAACTTTCCCATAGCAAATCTGCACACTATTCAATAGGCGTCTTCTAAAACTCATAAATCCCCAATCGCGTAAACATTTCTGAAATCCCTTACATGGAAAGTTTTCCTTTGCCCTGATGGAGAAGATGCTTCCAGCAGCTCAAGTACACTTCCGCAAGCCAATCGATTTTTACAACCCGAACAAATCTGTTGGCCTTTTCTTTTGGTCAATTACCCATGTGCCCATAGAATCATAAAAGGCAAAACGGAGTAAAGTGCAATGGAGAGACGCTGCCAACCACCAATATCATGATCATCATCCACATCATGTACGGGCATTGTTTTCGACATCAGATGAAAAGAATATCAATTTGAATAGATTAAATCACAATTAATGCAAGGGAAGGTCTTTGCAACATCTCTCGCTAAAGGCGACTTCCTTGTGTCGTAAAACGCTAAGCAAAAAAGAAAGTCGGCTACCCCAACACAATGAGATCGCGAAAACGTCTCTCCGCATCTAATTATCGTAAAAAATTATTCTCCTAATAGAAACGTAAAGTCTCCATCTTCACCACAATGCTAAGGTCGGTCTGGTGCTAGCTGCAAGGCAGATAGGTTCCCATGATTACGCATGCAGCAGCTGTAGTTGACGCAACCGACGCGCAAAGTCAGGTAAAGGTTCCATGTTTAGTGGGGATTTAAGGAAATCGTTGGTAAATGCGACACCAATAACCCATTTCCGACAATGAGAAGAGACCAGGAGGCAGCGGAATCACCATCGGCACCATGACTGGAACATTAAATCGCCATAAGTCGTCGACGTTTATGACAGGGTCTAATGGGTATTTAGTGTGAGCTGCGCATTGGTTCATTGATTTCAATTTTGTTTTGGTTCATTTGGATGGGTGAGCTGCTTCTTCTTCTCGAGGTGTTTGACCACATTTGGTGACGGTGGCAATTGAATTCTTTTAACACGCCAAGTGTATGCGATGGTTGATGCGTGTTTATAATGGGGCACGTGGATGAAGGTTTCCCGGGTGAGTGGTGTTTCTATTTCTATGAATGGGGCCTTGGAATTAATTAAAAGAATTTTATTTACTTTTAATTTGCATTGGAACTGATTTACAAATAATTCGATCGGAATTGACCGGAAAACGTTTTTGAATGAATAGATCTTTGTGTCGGTATATTCGATAGATTAGCTGGTTTTTTGATTCTTCTTCTTCTTCCATCACCACTTCTTCTTTCAGCTATCTGTATCGACTCTATGTCATCTATACCCTATTTCAATCTAATGTACCGATTTTTATGATCGAATAAAGCAGGAAATTGATTCACTGTAGGCAGTGATCCCGGTGGTCATAAATGTTGTCTGTTGCTTCATAAACAGTAAACCAGTTTATTCATTGAAAACTGTAGAAGACCCTGAAACATAATGTGGATAAGGTGTTCTACTTTCCATGCAATTGATATTTTCAATAAACACTCAACAGATGCACCATTATGTAAAGTTGTTGAGGATTCATTCGAAGGAGAACTAGAAACACCAAAGGGGATGGCGATTTTAAATAGCTACAGATTTCGTATATCAGGGATTCAAGGATATCCTTTTAAACGTACATATTGAAGTCTTGATGCACAGAATGACATCATGAAAAATGGTTACGCGATCGTGGGCAAACGCATCTTAGGTGCAGGGCCGTAGAAGTTCTCTTCTGAATCTTGCCCAGCAAGGTGATTCAAAATCTCATTCCCAATAGCCAAGAATGAGTAAATTCAGTCTTCAAATCGAATTCAAATTAGTCCTGCATTCTCGAACTATTTTGGTTTTGACGCGTTTAAGTACTGGTAAAGTACTAGACAAGGAAGACGTTAACCTTTGTCTAACGAATAAAACTCATTTATACTGAGTTGACCTTTGGAATTCAAAAAACGGTCTAGAGTAGAAACATTGTATGTATAATAAATTCTCCTTTTCCTGATCATTCATCCAATTATCAATCCCATCACAACGTCAACTGCAAAGTTGCATGATAAAATTAAACTCTGCAATTAAGTTATTCAACTGCATGCACACACGGCAAGCCCTAACACAGCCTACATAGTATGTATGCAAATTATCAAAGCAGTAATATCCTTGTATTAAATTACAAAAAGCATAGAATTGTCATGCAAATAATTTATCTCCCGACGATTGCGCGCACATTTAATCAACAGAAGTCTTTGCTCCTTACCTTGGCATTGCTAACGCGAGGTCCAGCTACACATGCATCGTCTGTCTGGTGAAATTGTCGCATGGTATTTTTTTTCATTTTCAATAAAAATAATTAACATTATCTATACACTATAGTCTGTGTGAAGGCTGCAGAGACGTCGCGTCGGGCAAAGTATAGCTTACATTCTGTGAAACCAGTTAAGTCTCGATATACACAACTGCCACCGTGGTTTTGTTTGTTTACATTCCTCTGCAGATCCTAGAGAAATCGGTGAACCATTCAACAGGAATGCATCCTGAAGACCTAAGGCTGAAACACATTACCTACCAGAGCTGTTAATTTGACCATTCGCGGTAATCACCGCTGTGAGCGTAGAAATCGATTTAATAAATAATTAGATGCATCAGTGATAATTGGAGAAAAGGATAAATTACTTTCTTAAAACAATAAATAAAGAAATCAAATTTGTTCAACTCATTAGACACTCTTAAGGTGAGGTCATATAAGGTCAATGCATTGTGCTTGCGGCATTCACAAATTAGCAACAAATTTATCACGTAATTATTGAATTATTTTATAATGCATTCATAAATTGATTTTTCCCAAGGATGTTAATGAACACTTTTCAATGACGATAGTGTGGGCATTGCACTTACATTGGAAATAACACTTAAAATGCGTGCGAGTAATTAATTGCAATTATTTAATGATGAGTTTGCATGCTATAAACACTTTTTGATTACATGAACTGGCAAAGTTATATCAAGAAGCGAAATACAAAATTAAATTGATTAACGTTAAGAATTGTATTGAGGCAAAGGGATACACCACTCCAGCTGATCGTTTAAACGCTTTTTAAAGACTTAAATTAAGCTGGAGATTAGCAAGATCGCTATCCTGAAGAATCATGAACGTTATCACGTTGTTAAATAAATGCAACTTAACTTTTTTCAAATCCAGAAACAAGTTTATTAACAAGGCGTCGCAAGTAGCCTTCGATGATTTTTAAACATAGACTTAATGGAGGCTTAAATGGACTCTTGTTTATGAAATCCGTGGAAAGGGAACTTGGCATGCAGAACTAGCGAAAGATCGAGCTGGCTGGAGATGCTATTGGGTAGGCCCAGGTCCATCCCGGACTGTAGCGCCATTATAATTAAAATAAGTAAGGAAGTAACCGTCTTTAATTCGCATGAGCAAAACTGTGCTTGGTCTTATTTATAATTTCCTATAACACTATCCACCGATTTATTATTGGGGGAGCATTAAAAACTATTTCCAAAAGAGTGAGAAAAAGAGAAACAACAATGTTTTTAATTTTTGTTTTTCAAATAAATCAAAAACGTTTAATATTACCTCACTTAAAGGAGACCAGCTTAACTGGTTGTTCGACAATTATTCTCACAAAAAAAAAAAAAAAACAAATTGTAAAAAAATTTAAAATTCAAAAATATGTCTGTATATCAAACACAAGGCAAGGTTATTTATGAATCCACTAAAATGTATTCTAACCGTGACTAACCATTCCTATTGACCATCTCCCTAGAAAAATTTAATTAAATATGACTCATATAATAAGATTCACTTTTGTAAGTCTTGTTTGTCCACGAAAGATATTGAAAAACAGGTATCGGGCTATTTACTGCATTTGGAGTTGCAATAAAAGTTGTTCTTTGATCATAAGTCAGAGCTGATGACTTAAGGCTATAATTAAATTATGTTAATTTCTACGCGATGTGCCTTATTAATTATATTCTCTTCATTACCGTAAGAGAACTTACATAATATTTACTTTGAAGAATTTTATTATTTTCTTTGATTAATTTGCATTAAAAGCACTTTACTCCTGACCAGATTGTTATTACATAAAAAATTTTCATTTTGCAATATATGGATTCTTGTAATAAAATTATGTAAGCAATCGTAGCATTCCTCTTGTTTTACAGGTTCTCCAATTGTTACCTAATGGGTGACATTTTAATCTCAGCCGTTTAACATTTATGAAGTCTTAAGGGGGATATACATGTAGCGTTGCGAATTCGGAGGTCTAATTTGACATTAATATGTGCAATAATCGAACACATCCGTTTTGGATACTTATTTCCTCCTTTGGCACTAACATCTACATTTTGATCAATAAGACTAGTCGCCTGAACGGAGATCAGCGACGCATTTCAGCTCCTCCCTGCGGCCTTAATTCAATTTCAACTATCAGCGCGATAAGATGTGAACGATCTACTACCACTTCCTTCGTCGTATGGTAGTGCCTATTTGTTCCTGACTTCCTAAATCATTCTGAACCTACAATGGATTTCGGTGGATCACTGTAGAAGTATGCGAATAAGGTTCTTTTTGTGGTTTTGCTGCGGTCGGTTGCATTCTTTTTAGATGGAACTCCAATAGGTTGTGGCCTGTGAGGATGCTGATCACTACTCAACTTTCCAGAAGTCTTTCAACAAGACGCAGGCAAAGTCTCACTGTAGTATGTATGATTCAACTGGTCAAAGTCGGCAAATTTCTCTTCTTCTGACACTAAACTCTGACCCTGAAATTCCAACTTCACTAGCAATATAAGCAATCAATTAAAAGAAAAAATAAAAACACAAAAAATATTTCCAATATTTTCCTAACAATTTACATTAATCACCCATTTCTCTTTCTCTTTGCAGGTACATTACACCATCCAGCCAACATCACATCACAACAACCGGTGGTAACAGCCTTATCTACCCAACAGCAACTGGCCAAGTGTTTCGCCTTCATCCTGCAACATCAACGATTTCCGGTACCGGAATCACATCACACCAATCGAATTCCAATTCCAACGGATCAGCATTATCGTCTGCAGCGAATGGGAATGGCAATGGTAGCAGCAGTGGTGGCGGAGGTTTCTCACAGAAGCTGCGTGTTTTAGCCGCATCAGCTGGCCTAATGTCACTGAAACCACGACAACCATTAAAACCGGTGATTAAGACAAGAGGATCACCGGGACCAGAGTTTCCCAAGAAAGTCACATTCAGTGCGTTCGCAACAGTGCAGGTTGTATAGAGGACGACATTCATTCGTTTTAGAAAGGCTTTTTTTTCTGTTTCGTTATTCGAAATGCCAGTGGCTTTCAGAGTCATTTTCTTTTTCAAGAAAAATAAATAATTTCATGTCACATGTTATATGTATTATGACCTGTGGCATTGGGTAACCCCAAAATAAAATGTCAATTGCCCGGAAGCAATTAAATGCCATTGCTGAAAGAGTTAAGCTCTCTCAACCCAACATAATTTAGACTTAAAAAAAAAAATGCAATATAGCATCAACCAACAAACTGACTTAAGACTTGCTTTCTATATTCGAATTGAAATATAAAAAGTAATTTGTCGAATATGGCCAACTTTAGCTAATTTTTCGCAGCTAAAGCTGAAGCCAAAGTGCTAATTTTCTACAGCACCTTACATTCAGTGACGACTTCCAAGGAACGGAGAAGAACCACAACAACAAAAAAAAAATTAATAAATTAATGAAGCGTTAATAGATGAAGAAAAAGAACAAAACGGAAACGATAAAGATATTAATTGTTTGTTTGTATAGTCATTAGGTTAGTTTATGTTTTTATTTTTATTTTTTATTTTTTTATAATTAATTGTAGTTTTTCTTAGCATTAAATTGTATATACCTTTATATCTGGATGTGTTTATCTAATTTTTTCCTCTTTTGTCAAAATATTTGATTTAAATAAATGTGTACCTATTAAAAGTCTGCCTTAATTAGTCGTTAACTTTAATTAAATAAAATGTACTTAATGTATATTTATTTTTGTCCTTTGTTGATTTTTTTTTCTTTTGTAAATAGCAAAACTATTAACTTTTAAGCAGGAACAAACAACAACAAATCAATGGAAAATGTTTTATTAATGTGAAAACTTAAATATTGTATTATACATTCTGGAGATGCCGTTGTGCAATAAATATACATATAAATATATTTAACGGTAAACTGAGATGTTTTATTTATTTATTTTTTTTCAAATTTGGATCATGCTAGGCGAAACGATACGAAATGTAAAGAACATTGCGGGCAAAACGCAAAGCAAGATCACGACAACAAGCCTAATCCATCATTGGAAGACTAGCTGTGGATTTATCGACTGTTCGAAAGCCCCTTCTAGAAGTGGGCCTAAAAACCAAACAGCTTTTCACTGAAGCACAAAGACTGTTCTGTAGAGAAGAGTATATTTTTGTTTGGATGAGAGCCACTTTAACGTTCAGTGCAGTCAAAGTAAAACTTCGAAACACCCATCAAATGGGTTAAGCAATGCCAGACATCGTGACACCTGGCACCTCGGAAGAAAATATTGAAGTGTCAAGCAACTATCCTGACCACAATCCAAAATAAAAACTTGAGCCTAAAGCGCAAATAAAGGCGCGTAGGTCGCCTTGCAATATAAAAAGCTCAGTCGAAATCACGAATTACAAAAGAGCCCCAATTAACGATTGATATACACACAGCACCACAACCGGACAGCTTCCTTTTGTCTTCTTTTAAGAAAACAGTCCTTTTTTTACAAAGCTCTTCGTATAAACGTTGAAAACTTTAAAACGACCAATGAATTCTTAATCGAAATCCACACCCTAATTGTTGAACATGTATAATTTGATAACATTTTCTCCGAGTTATTTGTGAGCAGATTGCACAGAATGCCTTACTATATCGATGTAATCGCACTTTCGCAATAATTGTTTTTTTTTTTATATAATAAGCTCACGCTGTAGGAGTTATGACCATCCTTAAACCAAAGCACGGGCATTAGCGAAATTAGAGGGGAGACAAAGCAGATACAGATTTACATAGGTAGAAACACAGAGCTAGATATGTAAATCTCTCCACACTCCTCTAGCAAGGCTTAGAAAATAATCCTTATATTTCAGAGTATCTACGTCCGAAAGTAAGCTTAAGGGTAAACTGCTGAAGAGATAGAATCTTTTTCTTAGTACAACACCTGAACAATAAACAATAAAAGTTAATCCTGATGTAAACAAAAACTGACCAAATACCTAGACAAATAGGGGTGCATCTATCAACCGCTATAATTTTGAGGTAGTTAAGGTGTTCACTTTACCCAGAGAGTACATTCAACGACGGTGAGCATATGAGTAGCCATTGTGCTGCAAATTCCTTAACCCAAAGGATGAACTTGTTGATTCAGCTTACGTTGTATGTCAAGACCGAATTCAAGACGACAAGTAATCGAGCTTTTACTTAACAATTTTGAGAAATAAATCCTTCTTTCGTCGGGTACGTGAATGTAAACAAAAAGGCATGAGACCCAATGATAACTTTTTCTTTAAAACAAGATGCACATGAAAAACATTGCTTCAAGGAAGAGGGAGTTCGGAACACAGTCTTTGAGACATCAAACATTAATTTCCTTCATTCAATGTCAATACCCCGTCTAAGAGTACATACATACATATGTTTGATGAATTTCCATTGCATTTTCATCGCAAAAATGTCGCCACTTTTCATTTTCATTTCGTCGCAGCCACTTGGCCTAAAAAGAAACCAAAAGCTGAAAATCCAAAATTATCACGATGCTGCAAATTTTCTCCGTAAAACCGAAAGTGCACTTTTCCTCTTCGTCTTCTTTGCATTTTCGCTTAAAGCGGTGTAAATTCCTCACGCATTTGTCCCATCTATACACATACCGGTTACAAAATGAGACGACAACGATGGTTCGTCGATAAGAATATGTACATATGTTTGTATATGCATCAACAGACAGCAGTCTTCACCCTCTCTCCGACGCCGACACTACAAAACCGCGAGAAGACCAAAACAACTATTAGCGGTGTTTCTGGTGGCGATGTGGATGCTGGAAAACGAAAAGTCATCCTTCTGGCAGGTGAAGATTAATATAAAAAGTGAAATGGATTTTCCATTTACGAAAATCTCCTCCACACCACAACCAAATGCCGCATAGAGTCTGCGCATACGCCTTGGGCATTTGGCGCGAGAGCCTTATCTTGAGATTCATTAAATAAATGAGGTTTTGGCATGGACGACGTCTCCCGTCCACCAGAGTCAAGTAGTCGATATGTCGACCGATATCGCAAGGTTTTTTTTTGGTTTTCTGCCGTACGCCGGCCAATTATTGACAAATCAAAATGAAATGAAAATACTTAATGAAAAGAAAATTGGAAAAGAGGAGGAAGGTGTGCTGTGTCCAACCCAGCCAGGGACTGGCGGAAGGTTAAATTGGAAATCTAAACAAACCATTCGTTACTTTGACTTCTGGGCTTGGTGGTTGAGCGATTGCTGGGTCGTCGCACACGGTCAGACGTCATCACTTATTTGCCCAGCGGGGGCTTTTAATACATTGTAAGGTACTTAGAGGATTTGATGCATGGGTGGGTCGACGTTTTTGCTATAAACTGCAATGATGGGTGGGCATTCGTCAATATGTCTGGCTTGCGTTGAGAGTTTGCCTAAGGGCAATGAAGATAAAGAGTCTTCTTCGTATAGTCTCATTAGAGCCAGTAGTAAATAGTTTTTTATTGGTTTTGAAATTGATAGCATATGATAGGCGGAAAGATTGAAGAGATAAGAGATAAATGGAGCAGGATGACTGTGGTAGCTCTAAATGAGCATACTTTTCACAGCATATTTTTGTGTTTGAATATGTCGTGCTTTCTTTTAATCTGCTCATTGGAGTCGCTACAAAAATACATATACCAAAATACATACGGTACAATATGAACATTAAATGTAAGATTCCTTAATTAGTTTAACATTAATCTAGGCTCAATCCCCGCACATAAATCTGCTGTGTGTCTTCAAGACGTCCCTTACTTCATTCTTGCATTTTCTTAGCTATTTGTTCTAATATTTTTGAAATCATATGATTAAATATCATGGTTTCTTTCTATGTCTTAAATGACTGATAGCATAATTTGTAGATAGAGGTTTCCCACTGTTTCGCTGTTCGAATCGTGTAGATGAGTTCCAAAAGAAACTCTTTATTCTGATTATGCGTGACGAATGGAAAATGGAAAATGTTCTGAACTCCACAGTCAGAGTGCAACTTTAATTTTTTAAACGTCGATTCATCAGTGTTACTTTCAGAAGTTAATTCCCATTAAACGATCGATTAAGAGCACCTAACCAATTATATTTCCAGTAATCCGTTCTGCACTCTTATAAACCGATCTGTATCCCACTGAGGAGAACAAATTCCCATAATCAAATCTATCCACACTGCGACGATAATAGAAACCTCACGACAACCAACCCAACAGACTGCAACGACGACTATGTACATCGACGACAACACGATAAAAGATGAAGATCAAACGCGCAAACATAATAAATCATCGATTCAATATGTCTGCGCGGCACGTTTCCTCCGATCGATGTTCCGCGCAATCACATAAATCAGATACAATGGCCGCCGCCGCCGTTTCTGCTGCTACTCCAGCCCCAATGCTCCAGCTTTAGTGCTTCAGATTGCTCCAGAGAGCAATTGGCTAGCATTGCTCGAGTGTCAATAAAGTGTCTGCACACATTCCCCATTCCAAGAACAAGAGGGTTGAATGGGTGGGGACGAAGAGGGTGAAATTTATTATTCGTTAATAAACATGACAATAATTTCTCATGCTTTCTTTTCTCTTTCACCATTATGAAGTGATTAATAAAGAATACAATTCATGCCACAGCCGACACACGAACAAGAAGACACACTGGCAGCACAAGAAGAAGAGAAAGGTGTTAGAAGAGAGCCGAACCGCCGCCGGTGTTATTCACCTGCATGGGCTCTCTACGTGTGCTTGCATTTATCTTCGAGGTGACCCAGTACAGGTGGTGCTAGTGGTGTTCCGGTGGGTTGTTATCTATCGTGACGAACGAGAATTTGCACTCGGATTTTGATGAATGCCTCAAATTGTTTGTTTGCGTTTTCCAACTGCCGCACCATTACTGGGCCATTGTGCACCTTTTCTTGTTTTTCATCGAGTTTCCCATAATTTTCTCGCACAGCGTGAGACAAAAGCGAATGAACGTGACTCTAGGTATGTTTCTGTGCTGCAATTAGGATTGTGAGTGCTCACAGTGTCTTAAGGAATGAATTTGTAAAATGTTCTGATTGTTGAACTTATAATTGATGGCGCTTGCGCATGGTTGGAGGCTTTATGTAGTAAACAACACATCAGGTACAGTATTTGGACATTTGACAAGAAATTTCGGAACGCCAGGTACATACGAGTAGATTGCAAAGTAATCATTCGAAGAACGAAGATAAAAATGTTGATGAAGAAGAAGAAGTGGGATGATGAAGCGATGAGGTTACGGAGAGATGAACAAATGAGAAGATAAGAAGATTGAAATAAGATGAGATGAGGGCGAGCTTTATGGTGTGACTTTTACCATTTTATGATAGAAGTCTTATAGACTATTATCGATGCCATAATGGCTCTTAGATAGAAGATAAAAAATCTTCTCTCTAGAAATGTATGTCGAATCAGTGTACTCTAAACTGTAATCGATACATCTACTCACTGCATCTGTCCCCAGATTGAACTATTTAACCTCGTTAGACGAGTAAAATCATGCGTACAGCTTACAACTAATTAATGTAGGCAGCTAATCTCTTCAGTAAAAGTGATTAATCGCCATTAGTGCACTGGGTGCCTCTGCCAGCAGGAGCAGCAATAGTAACCACCATCCTTGCCACCCAATACGCACGCAACAAGTGAAACCAGTTGAAATTGCTAACACTCCACCCAGTTAACTCCCCTCAGAGTGCGCGAATCAACTAAATCCATGCACATTATGCGAATATATCGCTTTTATTGATCACCTGGTCGTTTTTTAATTAGTCTTGCGACTAAGACTGGTCACCATGTCTACTTAAGCTCAGAGCCAGTTGCGTTTTTTTTACTGCGCAGACGTAAACACTCGACGCAGACGTCAGTAGACATCACATGAAGTGTATCCGTATCTTTTACAGCAAGTATCAATGGAAAGTGATACCGGCGGTAATTAGGCCACAAGCATAACAATAATTGACCATTTCGCTTTAATTATTTTTTATTATTATTTTTTGTAATGGATTTCCCAATTTGTTAACAGTTTCATGGGAGGAGAGGGAAACAACGAATGACGGGTGGACAGTGGATAAGAATCTCATTTCTCTCACTGATCGTGACTTTCTTGTTTGTTTGACAATTTCTTTGGTTTTGTTTGCTTCTTGTTCTTTTCCGGTGGGCTGGGGGAAGAAATTTTATAGTCAGTATGATTGTGATTTTCTTTTTGATGGTTTCTCGGAGAGGTGTATGTATCATACTTTCACTTGGAATCTTGTGACCGCCCAAAGTGTGACCATCGCACCAATTGATTTATTTAATAAGATCTAGATGTTATGTGTGACTTGGCAGTAAAATTATTAAGGTTGAATGTAATTAGGTTGTTGGAAGGTTCTAGAAACTGAAGTGGATGATAGATTGTTTGGACCTCTCTGTATACTGAAGTATAAAATAGACTCCCTACCATGTTGCACCCTCCACAAGTTACTCCGTGATTCATTTTCATTATTCCTCTTGCACAATCCCTAAAAATAGCCGCACATCCTTTGCATATCTCCAACTTTTGCACAATGCCTATCGCCAAATTCCCCAAATGCAGTACATTCAAATCCTTTTGTGCTGTGAGGCTGGGAATTAAAACTGTCTACCATCTCCAGACAATGTCTCCTACTCCACTGACCATTGTACGGCTAATTACTTGACTCCGAAATGAAATACCGCCATCGTATCGTCGTGCCAACACCGAAATGCACCTAAGAAATGCCTTCGACTGGATAAAGACAAAGTATTTAATTTCCCTTTCGTTGAATGGCGGCGATTTTAAGCATTTTCTCTGAACCATAATTGTTTTGGTGGTGATTTCTTCGTTTTTGGTTTAATTTAAGCCTCTGTTTGTCATTGCGAAAACAAATTGCAAGAACAAGTTTAAAAAATACTTACAAACCTCCTACCAGCCAGCTAAGAGCACGATGGGTTTATTTGGTTAAAGATAAACAAAGTTGGTCTGACAAAGTTGAGACAATAATCCTGCCATTTTATATCTGTACAGAGAGCAAAGAATTTCAAGTATCTTTTGGTAATATTTCATTCTCATCATGGGAATTCAACAGTACACTGGAGTAGAACTTGTAAACAAGAAGTCCTACATGGGATACTTTGGTAATGCATAAGTCTTATGTTCAATGTATTGAATAAGATTGAATTTGCCTGAATTCTTTTACGGACATTCTTAAAGAAAGGTTGCACACCGTATTAAACAAAGGATCAAATCTTGAAGTATCAAAACCTATTAATCTGTTCCTTTAAGCTTTAATGACCATTCCAAATGCTTCTCTCGTCTATCTTGCGGGTTGTAGTGATGAGGAAACACAGAGCAACATATGCAGATCATTGCACATTCCTATTGTATGGCTTTAGAAAGAAAACTTATATTTGATAGTACATATATCTTAAAGTATGCCTTAAGGTAAAGGTAAATGTAAACTATTCCATCATTTTTTATTTTCAGCGATGCAAGTACATTTCATGGATAATGGTTTGAGGTTTGAGTTGAATAGAACCCACTCTATTAGAAGAGTCCGGCTTGAGTACGCTGTCGAGGTCAGAATGTCATGAATTGACATTCCTTTTCCACGCCCGAAGAGCAATGACCGACGTGAGTTAATTAACACTTTGCTATCTATAAAATACACCGTCGACCTGATAAAATGTATATCCATATCCATTTGTTTTTTATTTAAAGACCGATGATCTCAAAGTACAATACTATCGCTTCCCTATCTACCTTCCAATCTTTTACAAACAAATATAAATATAATGGACATAATCCTGTCAAGAAATGATTCGGGTCTCTGAATAAGCCCAACCATTGGATATGATCAATATCTGTTTATAGTCAGCGGATATTCAAATGCAAAAAAGATCTATTCCACTTAAAATGAAATGTTGTGGAGCTTTGTTCAATAATCAAATTAAAAGCTCACAATACGAGAAGATAATTATGGCGTTATGCCCCAAACATATTTAGAAATAGTCTAAAAAGCTTGATAGCTTGTACGCTTCTAGAGTTTTGTTAGTTGCATTCAGAATTTTACCGAGGAAGTTCGTTTTTTTCAGTTGTGACTAAATAGAAAAGAAGAAATATGAGTTCGTTTAGCAGTGATGAACTAGAGGCGCCAAAGTGGATGGACAATGAATTCATATTAAACATTCTTAAGAACTGTGAGACTGATGAACCACTTGAGGTGAGTAAGGACTATCTGTTGAAATCAAACAAAAGCCAGAAAAATATATTTTTAGATTACTGATTTGAAATTCACTCCTGGTTCGGAAAAGGGTGATCACTTTGCCAGTATTTTGTTCCGAGCTACAGTAAAGTTCACAACTGCCAAGGGATCGTCATCAAAGTCAATGATCATTAAAACCCTTCCGGAATTAGACTGCTTTAAGGGAAAGATGTTAGCCCAATCGAAAGTCTTTGAAACTGAAATTGGAATTTATTCCAACATAGTACCGAAGTTCGAAGCTGAGTTAAACAAATATGGTGACGACACACAGTTTACGGCAAAGTAAGTCAACAGTCTGACATTCTCTGCACAAAAGTAAGCATATATGACTTCTTTCAGAGCGCTTTACTACTCCCTTTCACCAAAAAAGATCATCGTTTTTGAAGATCTTTGTACCGCAGGATATGAAGTCCCACGACTCCGGTTTCTTAATATGTTCGAGATAAAGGAAATGCTATTACTACTAGCCAAATGGCACGCTGTTAGCTTTAAATTTGCCGCAGAAGATGATGAATCAGTGAAGAGTTTCGATTGTGGGTTCTGTAATCACAGCATGGTTGAGTCGTCTGAGTTTTTCAAAAGTGGATTAACAATTCTTGCTGATTTAGTCTCAACATTAGAGGGCTATGAGATGTATGCTGACAAACTAAGAGCATTAACTCCAAATCTACTCAAAAATTGTGTGAAGATATTCAATGCTTATAAGAATGGTGATAAGCAGAGTATATTAGTTTTGAATCATGGTGATTTTCATATGAAAAATGCTATGTTCAAATATAACGAGGAAAAACTGGAGAAGGTTTTGTTGGTAAGAGTTTTAAAATGATTTATTGCTTAACCTTAAATACTTAATACTTTGACAAAGAGTCGAAAGAAAACAGCGTTTTATAAGTCAAAGGACTCTTAAGTGCCAAAAAATGCACAAGACACAGTATGACCAACTAATTTACTAAAGAAGAATGGCGCGTGACCGACATGATAAAGCAATGACTAAATCAAATTTATTTCTTCCGATATCAACCAACAAATTTTGAGATAACTATTATATATTCTAGTAATCAATGAATTTTCTAGCCCCCTAACGAGTATGATAACGATATCTTTGGCAAAACGTTGTATAAAGGCGAATTATGTTTGAAACACTTATCTACGATAGCAACCTTTGTTTCTATTACTCATCAATTTATCTTTAAATCAATTTAAAATTGCCCCTTTGACTCCTGTTTTTTTTGAAACCTTAGTCATTTCAATTCACTATGCTTCTTTCGACTTGCGTATGGGACTGAAGTCTGAGTTTCACATACAATTACAGGTAAAGCTCGGCGTCATCTATTGTTTAACATGAGTGTATAGATTGAAGTCTGACTTAACAAGAAAGTTTTAGGAAAATCTTTGTTGGTCCAACACTTCAAGCGCACACACCTTTTGATTGCAATCGCAGCACCTTCATCGTTCCCGACAAAAATTAGGCCCAGTACCACAACTGGCCAAGAGAGCACTACCAAATTGCTACTCGTGGGATGGAGGGATCCCTTAAGCGACAGTGCATCGCCCTGCCTAAACTCTAAAGTAATAATGAAGGTCTCGATGCTGCCCATTTCGACCTTGACGGATCATTCTACATAAGTGTAGGAAATACTAACATAGATGGTGGGTATCGATCTGGAATTCTCGGGTCTTCTCCAAGATTTGGTGTAAATGGAAAATTGTGTCGAATGCAAAGAAGTCTTATGCCTCTGCGTAAATGCTTCTAACTTTCCAATCGTTGGGCATACTTATATTGGACAAATGAGTTGATGTATGTTACCTGTAATTAGGTAATGGTCCGAGTCAATGTTAGAACCTCAAAACGTTTGATTCGGACGTGTTCAATTTGGTTCGCCGTGGTTTAATCAGCTGACTTTCAATTTGCCTTGTTGAGATGTGAGAATTGCTGCCTATTACCATATTTGTCCCGCCGCAAGCCGATGAGCCTTGCTCTTTAATAAAAATAAAAAAAAGACATGCAATTCCAACACCAAACCGCTATACAGCTATTAATATCATCCACAGATTGATTTTCAACTCTGTACATTCGCACCTGCGATCATAGACGTCATTTATTGTATTTACACAATGATGAGCCCCGAACTGCGTACAAATCATCGCGAGGAGCTAATTTACTACTATTTCGAGAGCTTCTTAGAAACCCTAAAAATGATTAAATTTACTGGAGTAGCTCCGACTCTGACTGATCTGAATATAGACTTGATTAAACATCGAGATTTTGGTAAGTAATGATCATTTAATTCATAGTTGGTAGTTTAATCAATTTCTTTCGTTTTAGAATTGCTCATCGTCGCCATTTTCATGCCACTTTGGTTCAGTTTTATAGAACCCATCGAATCTATTGAAACCGAAAACATAATACAATCAGTAAACCAGCGTGCAAAATTATATCATCATCCAAAATTCATAAAGGAACTGAAAGAAATGCTACCAAAACTTTTATATAAAGGTTATTTAGAAAGGGATTCCTAAACAAAATAGCCATAATTGTATATTTTTTGTCGATTCCAAGTATCCTTTATGTAAATATCTTTGCAACCATTTCAATTCCGAAATTAAATTCATATATGAATGCATCGCTGACTGATCATCATTTGAAGAAATAAGATCCTCCTTCTGAATGCTTTCGCCCTGAGACTAGATCGAATATACCACCGGTAAAAAGGTTGACACAATCCAGAGCTCTGAAATAACAACAAACTTAGTCATATACGCTCTAAAGCTTCTCATCTAATTCCCTAAACCTGTACAAATCAATATAAAAGTCTGCCAAAGTTGGTAAATTACCAGCAACCTCAATATTCTTCAAAGTCTCAAGGAATATTGAAAAGTAATAATGAATCATTTCCTCACGGTGATTCTTTCGCTGATCCTCGGTAATAAGCATAATTGAACTGAAGGTTATATCAATAACTGCTGATGCATGCATAGCAGGACATTTGGAAGTCAATCTGAAAGAAAGAGCATTTTAAATTTCTAGAAATAAATCAATCAAAAAAATTAGTATAACATATTCGTATGCCTTAAGATGACCAGCTTGCTCAACTAGACCAGCTTTAAATCAAATCACGTCCTCGTACAAAGAGATAAATCGAATGTAGGTCCTATATCACAGAATACAATATATGAAAGAATTAAAACGGTCGAAACTTGATGCCAGGAAAAAATGCATTCAAAACATTTTACTTCGCAGGTTAATTTTTCTGTGAACACTACTCGAACTCGAATTCAACTCAACTGACCAAAGGATCTTTATTGGCAGTATAGAAAAAAGTTTATCGGAAAGAATCTTCAGCCCAGATAGGGTTACATGGTTTTTCTGATGTTGGTGGTAGGGTTTCTGATGAGGCCGGTCCACGTGCAAAGGAAGTGTATGATAGATTCTTCCTTTTCCTGGTTCTTCACTTCCTGAAAGAATTGTTGAACACAATTCTTAAATGCTGAACATGACTGCCTTAGATGCACAGCCTCATTAGGAGGTTTATCAGTTTCGAGAGCTAGCTTTCAATCAATAGGCCAGTCAAAATGCCATTTATGATTTGTTTTCGACAGAGCATTAATATAAATCAGATGCTTTACAAACGACGTAGGCACTTCGACAAGGTCAAGATTTCTACTGTCTGCTCCTAGAGAGTCTTGTCTGCTACTTCGTCATCCGCGTAGTTCCCTGGAATGTCATAGTGACCTGGGACTCAACAAAGTTGTACAGATACACTAAAAGAGTGGTGAATTTCAAGATCTTCCGAAAAGACATGGGCATCGGCTATTTTAGAGCCCTCCGTAGGGATAGTGAAGAGGACTTCGTGTGGTACTGTGTGTTTGTACTACAAACTTTATAGTCCACATTGAAGTCATTTTCAGTTGGGAACATATCGGTTGATTTTGGTGAAGCAATAGAAGTTTGGCATGGCCCCCGAAAATTAACAAAACTGTCTTTAAATTATACTGTTTACTAAGAACAACGTTCTATCCCGTATGTGAAGAATTAACAGTCTAACCATTCATAAATTAAACCCATGTACATTAATAAACAAAATGTTCTACAGGGTAGAAATAATGGCACTTAATTGATATATGGAAAACTCAAAAGCCCCGTAATACTCGTATGTTTGTACTAGCGATAAAAGCTCAACCGCGCGCAGTTCTTATATTATTACGTTATGTTGTCATCACGACGAGGGAGGCCTGAGAATGAGAACCCGTTTTTTATTTTTGGCAATGGAAAGCTCTCAACCGATATGTTGTGCTCTCCTCACAACTTAGAAGCTATCAAAGAAATGCCTTTGCGCTCAGTCGGTGTTTAGTCTGCTCGCAACATTTCATAATTAACTTGCGTCCGATTGCGAAATACTACTATCTTTCTCATTAAGGTGGGAGAGGAAACACGGAAAACATACATAAATAGCTCCACGCGGCGATTAGATAGCCCCTCAATCGATAGATACTCTACGAGAGATATGCCGGATACACGGCACACATGGAGTAAACTTATTTAAGCGAACGTGTTACGTGTATTTGGAAGAATATCAAAAGTTTAACTTCAACTAACAAGATGTCTGACTACAATGCTGACGAGTTGCACCCTCCAAAATGGATACACAAACAGTTTATTCAAGATGTCTTGAGAAGTTCAGAGGATGATAACACCATTGAGGTAGGGAATACAAATTCATATAGTGTTGTGATATAGAGCTTAAAATTTAATCATACTCGTACGTATCTACAGGTGACAGAGTTTAAATTATCTCCCGCTACTGCTAAAGGTGATCACTATGCTACGATTATGTTTCGGGCTAGTGTAGACTATCGGTCTAAAAATGGGGAAAATCATTCCAAATCTATTATTATTAAAGCTATGCCAGAACAAGAGGGTCTCAAGAAGGAATTTTTCAGCAAATCACAAATCTTTACCACTGAGATTGCAATGTATCTAGAGACGATTCCAAAGTTCGAAGAACTTTTAAAAAAAGCTGGAGATAACACAAAACTTGGAGCCAAGTAAGAACCTTTAATCCTTAAGGATACTACATATGTACACGATTTGACTAAATTTTTTTTTTAGAATGCTGTACTACTCAACAGAACCAAAAGAGGTCATTGTCTTTGAAGATCTAGTTCCAAAGGGCTATACAGTCATACGAAATCGTCTTTTAGACTTAGAGGAGACTAAAGCTGCCTTATTAAAACTCGCCAAGTGGCATGCTGTTAGTTATAAACTAGGCCTTGAGTCGGATCCTTTAGTCACACAATACGATAAGGGATTCTTTGATATTCCAAATTTCAAAAGCTCTGAGTATGCAACCAAAGGCGTTGAGCTGTTTATAAAAATGGTCGCAACGCTCGAAGGTTATGAAAGCTACATACCGCTGCTAAAAGAGCTCGAAAAAGATTTGATCTCAAAGTGTGTGGATATCTTTCATTCACAACAAAATGGTGAAAAGGGACTTTTTGTCCTAAATCATGGAGATTTTCATTTAAAAAATTTAATGTTTCGAAAAAAGGATGATGGAAGCACTGAAGATTGCTTGCTGGTGAGTTCTTTCAATTTTGTAAGTGAATCCTTTAATTGATATGTTTTCTTTAAAGCTCGATTTTCAATTGTGTTTCTATGGACCAGCTACAGTGGATCTAACATATGCAACGTTCACTTTTTTCAATGAGGATGTTCGAAGGAAGCATCGAGAGGAGGTTATTTATTATTATGTCACGAATTTTCTAGATACGCTGAGGAAGATTGAATTTACTGAAAAACTTCCAACTTTAGCAGAGTTTTGCATTGAATTAATCAAGAATAGAAAGTTTGGTAAGCGTTTTTCTTAACTTTCGATAATTATTCAGTTGAAAATAATTACGAATGTCTGTGCTGTTTCTTTTATTTTAGAAATGTTCATGGTGACAACTTTTTTCCCGCTATTCCATGGATACACTCATCCACAAAACTATGAAATTCCAAAAATGATGCAATCAACAGAGTATCGTGGTCAATTCTACTTTATACCACAATTCATTGAAGAGATGAAGGAAGCACTGCCAAATTATTTGCACAGAGGGTACCTCAATTAAAAACTACTTCTTGAACATTTAAGCTTAATGATACGTAGAAAAAGAGAAAGAAATACAAAGACAAAATAAGTTCGTTTGAACTTTTCTAACTTGGTACTAAATCTATAACTACAATTATCGGGCTCACGATTCTTGAAGACTCTGTGCATGAGACAGTGCAGCCTTCCATCCTTTCGACCCCTAGAGCGCTGTTTCCAGTTCTATTGACCAAATCTTCTGGCATCCGTGATCACTTGGTATTTGTAAGAGAGATTCCGTCTTCCTTGTCGCCTCGAGCTTGCCAGCTGGGATTCGAAGATTCTTTCGGCTGGAGCTTTGTTGTTCATTCGCGCGATCTGGCCAAGCCAATGTAGTTGACGTGACATGGCTTTTTAGACTAGATCTACATCTTGATACAGCTCATAGAGTTCGCAGTTAAATCTTCTCCTCCATTCAACCTTTTCATACACGGGTTGTAATATCCGAAGAAGAATTTTTCTCTCGAAAGAGTTCAATATCTGATCTGATTTCTAACTTATAGTACAACATTACCAAAGCATAACAGCTCCGCTGGCATAGGAGCTGGTTGCTTTGTTGTTGTTTTAGCTGCCTTACATGTGCGCTAACCTGTCTTTAACTGAAAGGGGGATTTTCTCGTACCCTTTATTAATTACGATGCCAAAAATGTAACTTAATCGTATTTCTATCGCAGTTAATAAGGCATTGGGCTACAAAAACTCTTATGTTGATCTTTTTATTGCACTTATCCTATTACTTAGTTCAAATATAAGATTGTAGAAATCAGCAAAAGAAAAAAACATAAGCAACATAGCATACTTTTTCTTGATTAAATTGATCCCAATAAAAGAAAACTTTAACAACAGTACATATGTATGTGCAAATGTACAAGCGAACGTCCAGCGTCAACTTTCATTCATCAAAACGTCATCAGAGAAATTGATGCACAGCGTAAAACATCACATTACTAAACCAACAAACCTAATAAACGGTCTCTTACTTCCATGTCCCATAATTTCGAATAAATATTTATTAATTGAAAGTATCTATCAACACAATCCCAGTTTAAGCAGTTTCCCAGTTGGAGTTGGAGTACGAGTACTTGTATTCGTTTCGTACCTCATGGGTTCATCATGACAACCATAAGCACTGCCGCCACCACATTCTTTAAATGGTTATTGAGGAAAAAAACAAAAAGCGACTACCATACGCAATGCAACGGCATTTCTCCATAAAAGATCGCGAACGGACCTCGTCAAAGCTGTGCCTGGTTTAAAAGAGCTTAAGTCTACGAAGTCGAATTCTTCATCAGTCCAGCGCGAACTCCCGCCACCGCCGCCGCATGGTTTTGATTGAATCCAACCTGAATCCAAAACCGATTGGATGCACTTAAACCGAAGAAAAAAGTAAATATTGAGTATTTGGCTGACATGTTATTGGTTTAATGACCAAAATTAGGAAGACCACATGGTATCACTGTTGTTGAAATGAAAGTAAGTCGATCAGTAGACTACCAAAGTGGGGAAACTATAGTTGTCGGGTACTCGTCATGCATGGATGGGGAATCTGACATAAAATTGAACATACAATGAGATGACAGTGGAAGTAGACTTTATTGAATTTTGGTTGAATTAACTGGTTAGAAAAACGAATTATAAACAGAAAGGCTGATATGTTTTTTCAGTCTGCGTTCTAGTCATTTGGATGTGAAAGGGGTCTTCAATCAATCTGGGCACAAATTCTACCCTCTCTACTTGAAAGATCAAGAAATTGCGGAGCATGTGTCACATATTGCCCGTCAAAGCTCGCAGCAGACAAAACTACTTCGGTAGGGGAGTCATCTCCCAAAAACAATCCATTATCCACACGATCTTGAAGTTCCTCTTTGAACTTATAGGTCGCAGTACATTTTTGGTCTCAGACATGTGAGAGGCCCCTCAAAGCCAAATTCTGGTTTTCCAGAATAGTTGCCTTCGAGTCCTTCGATAGCCATTCCATTATTATAAATACAGATGGCATGCTCCAATTAGTAAGAACTACAAATACATGCTGTCCATGAGCACATTGGCAGCAAGTAGTTCGGTTTAATGGTCTAAGCTGCTTCTAGAAATGTAAAATACGGTTGAAATCTGGGGGCTGGTATTTCTCCAAACCTACATAATGTAATTGCATAAAATTCAGATAAACTCAGACTGTGGCTCAGTGACTAGTGCGTTAAACTGCTGACGGAGCACGCACAACACGAGTGGTTACGAGAAGCTAGGCCTTAACTCTCTATGGACTGCTTATATATTTTTATTTTTTTATCTACTCCATAGTTATGCACATCAGCAAAATATCCAACAGAGCATAACCAAATCACTTGCACGTAGTACTGTCTAGCATCGTGATGATGTCTCAAAAATGTTCATTTACTCTTGAGGTAATTAATTTTTCACCTCTCCACTTGCACTTCTTACCGTTTAAATATTTAAATTTCTACTCTAATTCTTTAAAGCTTCACGTGCATCTTTATCTTCGTCTATTTTTACACCATAAAAATGAATAGAAAATGAAAGTTGAACAAATGGAAGACAATCGTTTAACGGAAAATTGATTTAATGAACCTCTGTTCACTAAGTAGAAACGAGGAAGAGATTTTTAGTTACATCATGTTTTTTGTTCACTTTGACTAATTAAACTGATATTATGTCAACCACCTCGCCACATAAGTCGAGCTCCAAGACAAATAGAAGAACAATCCATTACATGTGGCTAGTCAAGCTGCCAAATTAAACTGCCAATTGAACAACTACTCAGCCACGAGCTGTGCGTCAACAAGAGTGTCGGTTGCGTGTTACCTCAACTTAAACGGCTTTCGTTGTCACGCTAAACTTTTAATTAGTAAAAAATCCTCAGTTTCTTCTTTCTGCATTGATTTATGATTCCTTTTTTTGACTTCTTAGGAGTCTACCAATGTAAAACTACTGATGGCGACGGATTGCTTGATCTCAATTTCCAAAATTGATTTCAATTAGTTAGCGTGGAATTTGACCAAATCGAGCGAGAAACGGTGGTAATGTCACCCAGTGACAAGAGTCCATAGGCGATCATTGAATTTTGAAATGTTTTGATGTATGGCCCGGTGCGGTGATACTCATTATGAACCATGTTATGTGTCCCTAGAGGATTGTTGTTTGAAACAAATGCAATACAATGGAATTTTATAGAAGGATTTGGGATGTTTTACCTTAAAATTAAACAATTTAATGCAAGTAATGTAACATGTGCTAAAGAATTTATATGTGACGTAAATAACTCACTTTTCAAATAAGATATTTAATTTTCAAATCAAAATTGACAGCTTGGCATCTTTGAATAAGCTTTCGACATTTAAAAAATTCTAGAAAATTACAAATTTATTATTACTTTTTAAAAGCAATTTGGAGATAACGGAAATATTATGACTCAATCGTCCATTATTGGCTTTCAAATAGACATAACCATTTTTTTAATTAGATTAGTTTTTTTCAAATTTCAACACTTTAGCAAAAAATGTATATGCTTTTGTTTTCTACTGTATACACTTTAGAACACACAAAGTACAGTATGCGATAAAAATACAATCCACATGTTAACTCCACTCAATCCACATTTTTGCCAGCCGTCATTTACTTTCAGTACTAGTGTCAGAGAACACAAATCGTGAAAAGAAAAAAATATATAAAGATGACTGAGCTCTTAATTGATCCAAATATTCGTGTTTGGGTATTTTTACCAATAATTGTGATTACATTCCTCGTTGGAATTATCCGCCACTATATATCCATCTTGATATCCAGTCAGAAACAGGTAGAATTGAGTCAAATCCAGGATAGTCAAGCAATGATAAGAGCCCGACTGCTGCGTGAAAATGGCAAATATCTCACAGAGCATTCCTACGCTATGCGTAAAAGTTTCTTCAATCACGATGAATCGGGATATTTTAAGGCACCGAAGCCAGCCGCAGCAACAAACACGAATCCCACTGCAATGCTATCAGAGATGGTTAAAGGAAACTTCACTAACGTGCTGCCGATGGTTATTATTGGAGGTTGGATCAATTGGATGTTCTCAGGCTTCGTAACCACAAAAGTTCCTTTCCCATTGACATTGCGTTTTAAACCAATGTTACAACGTGGTGTTGAATTAGCTTCTTTGGACGCTGCTTGGGTGTCATCAGCATCGTGGTACTTTCTAAATGTATTTGGCTTGAGAAGTATTTATTCCTTGGTATTGGGAGAAAATAATCAAGCTGATCAAACGCAGTTCAGCCAGAATCAAATGTCTGGAGCGGCAATGGCAATGCCACCAGATCCAAAAAACGCATTTAAAGCCGAATGGGAAGCCCTCGAGATTTCCGAATACAGAAATGCTTTAAAGGACGTTGACGCAGAGATATTAGCTTGTGTTTCAGCTGATAGACCTTCTAATTAGTACAATGTACTGTTGATGGTGGTAGAAATTTATTTATTTCAATCGAATCATGTGTGTGTTTTAATTTTTGTGATTGATTTAACCGAATAAATGTGTTATTCGAACAGAAATTCAATTTAAATTATGTTCTTTTGTTTTTTTAAGAGTAATTATTGGAGTGTGGAGTAAAATAAAGGCATGGTATACTACTTGCATCAGTTGCAGAGGCGAGGAATAGGAACAATCGATCGTGTCCCGCCTTTAGCAACATCAAAAAGTCACCTCAGACGAATACTTCTTCAAAGATTTGAATGACCTGAATACTGTCAATCTCAAATATTACGTTTTTGATTCTAGCACACAGTTCTATCACAATGGACCTATTTATAGTCTAAGTCCACCTCTTTTTTTAGAGGATTACTCCAGTCTAACTGCAAAAGTTTTCACAAAACAATGACACGAACACTTTTGTGAGTTCCATTAATACATCCAGGCTAATAAAGCCACACAGAATGTGGCAAACAAATTTAAATGTATGTATAGGTGGGATTGATACAAGACTAAGTCTCTTAACGTCTTCATACGTAGTTCTAGGTACAAAGAAGCTGTTTAATAATAAAAATATTTATTTCTTTTTAAAAGTTCACAAATAAAATAAAAACAAACGTAATGTTAATAAATAGAACATATAAAAAAAATTCTCCAAATAAACAAACTTTGTTTTAAAACATTGGATCATATTTTGTATGTCCAGACGATCAATGGACTGTGGCACTTAGTAGATAGCAAACACATTATTCTTCCCCTTCAAGTTCTTCCAGATTTTGAGCTTCACTGAAAACATCTGGGATGATCTCAGCGCTTTCAGATTTTTCAATGATTTTATATTTTTCTGCAGCTACGAGGCACTGTGCAGCAATTTCGCGACCCTTCCCTCTAGTATCATCGGGTAATTGCGCCAAACCGTTTAAAAGTTCCATTATGTCTGTCTCAAACAACTTCTGTGCTATTTCTTCTCCAGCGTTGATCATATTTAAAATCACGACAACACCTCTGTGCTGCACATCAGGGCTTGGATTAGCAATCAATGTATGCAGATTATCTAGCCATTTGGGATTTTGTAGAATTTTTTCACAACATTTTTGACTCACTGATGTAAGCATTGCTAAGGCACCCGAAGCAGCTTTGGCTGTGTCTTCATCTTCTTCCTCACAGAGAAGGCACAGGAACTTTACTCGATCGTTGTCGCCCTCATGCATTTTTACTACGTCCTCAGACATGACAAGATTGCAAATGCACTGGGCAGCGGCGCGAATCAAGTAGACATGATCCTCCATAAGGTAAAATTCGATCTTAGACAAGCCCTGCTCCTTGATGATTCTTTGTCTGACGCTTTCATTCATCGCGGCGAGGTTTGTCAGTGCCATGAGAGTTTCAAAGTTTTCCAAAGCAGTGAAATCTTGATGGAGAAGGTTAAGAAGGGGACGGATGACGTCCAATGAACGTTGACCAGCAAAAGCTACCTCTGGATTGATTGTAATGCCTATACGAGCAAGCGCCTGACATGCCTGCCGTTTGCCTTTTTCCGTACCTTCAAGAGCTAACTTGAGAAGAGTCTTAACACCTCCATCCTGCACTACCTTTCCGCGCAATTCTTGTAGGCTGCAAAGAGCATTCAAGACCCTAGCAATGAGCTCTTGAGAATTGTGACTTTCGGTTTTGGCAAGCGCACACAAAGCAGTCGTGATTCCTTGATTTGCCAATGTTGTTATGCGTTTACTGATGAAATCCGGATCGTCGAGTTCATGTTCCTCTGGGATGTGGTGCTTTGCAAACTTAGCTAGCTCTACCATCTCAGGCAGCAGCTCTTGCTTTTCATAGGCATTGCACAAGTTAACGAATGTTGTCACCACACCATACAGACATGACTGATCTCCATCTCTTGCCAGTTCAATAAGAGCTTGAATGGCAGGATGGTCTTCGATGAGTTTCTCCTTTACCTCTGCGTCTAGAGTTAAGTATGCCAGACCATCTGCGGCCCACTTGCGAATGTCCTTATCATTACCTGGTTTTATGAGAAATCGACGGCAAGCTTCTGCAAGTTTTTTCGTGGCACCATCAGCAAACGGGCGAATGCTGGCATCTTGCCCACCGTAGCTGCCTAGTTTACATAGCCCAACCAAGGCACGTACACGTATTCCATCGTCCTTCGAGTGATACAGTTTTTTTAGAATGTCAACGCCTTGAGTAGCCAAAGCCTTAGCTTTATCTTTTTTCGAAGAGGCAGCGACAATGCATTCGCAAGCAACCTTCTGCTGAAGAATGTCATCTGTGGTAGCCATTACGAGAATCATCTGTAAAATACCTAAAAAGAGGACGATAAGTACGTAGGACATTCCGTTTAAAGATCGTATCTACTAACCTTCTCTGCCTATAATAGCATTACCGACATCCAGAGGCCCATTTAGCAATGAAGTTATCGCCACTGTTACCCTAACCTTTGATTCTAAATCAGGAGCCAACAGCTTGTCTTTTACATATTCATCGATATGTGCTGAGAACTTCGCCTTCAATAGGTCGTCGTACATGTTCTCATACACTTTTGCTAAACACACAGATGCCACTGTCCTAGTAGAGGGAGTAATAGACATCGCGCTCTCATACTTGTACTCCTCCAACTCCGAACAAACATCCAATAGCCTATGCAATCCTCGAATGTCAACCAATCGTTCAGCCCATTCCAGAGTGGTGTAATGGATGTTCCTAGTAAGAAGCTCTACAACAGCATCTCTTGCTTGTCCAGATATTGTTCTGTCCGTGACGGTATACACCAAACAAGTCAATAAAGTATCTATCTCTTTTTGGTACTGCTTGCAAAGTTCTTTGTTCGGTTTACTATCAGTTTTGTTTTCCAATCCTGAGAGAGAGTTAAGAATTGTTTGGAGACAGTACTGCGCTGCAGACACTCGTTCTTCATTTTGACTATCTAGTACATGCAGAAACCATGGAACACCCAACTCGTTTAAGACAATTTTTGTCCTAACAATACTTCGGTTACACAACTCCGCAATGACACGCACCACATTGACATACACCTCCTGATCCTTCTCGGTCTTAGCTAAACTGGAGATTTTCTGAATTACACCCTCTTTTGATATCAAGTCGGCCCCAACCTCCTCTTTAGCCAGCACCAGCAAGTTATTCACAGCAGTACGACGTTTGTCCAACGGAGTACCGATATCAAATGCCAGCTCACACATCTGTTTTACTTTAGTCGACGTTTTTGCATTCTTTTGAGCGCGCTCTTGGACTATTACATGCAACCTAGATAGCACTGGTTGGACTGTTTTATTACCAGGATCCGCCTTAAATAGATCCATTGCATCTTTATATGCCTCCTCGAATTTTCCTAAACTTTCATAAGATTGTAAGCGACGAAAGAGTGCCTTTGGGTCAGTTGGAGCGAGTCTCAGTGACTCAGTGCAGTCATCCACCGCTTTTGCATATTCACTCCTTTTTAAGTAGGCTGCAGCCCGATTCTTATAAAAGATAGCCAAATCCTTATGCTTTTCACCAGTTTTTATAGCTTCCGAGTAATATTTGATTGCCTCTTCCCAAAGTTCGCTCTTAAAGGCATCGTTGCCTTTGTCTTTGTAGGTTAATGCTAGATCTGTGTCGGAATTCGTCATTTTCACTAAGATTATTGACTTTCTGTAACAGTTTTATATTATAAAACATTAGGAATTGAAAAAATATAAGTTTTTCTTACTTATCTTATAGAATCTTTACTTCAAAATGAGTCACTAAACACGGTGTCCCCTTTTAATAAATTCCTTCTTCCGTCACACGTTAGATGAAGAATATTCTGGACTACTATAAAAAAAAATAGAATTGGTCTTTACGCGGATGAAAATACTTCTCTGCAGAATTCTATTTTTAATTCCACACCTTAGCAAGGCGCAACATGTAAATAAAAAAAAAAGCGTTTATGCCAAGGAAAATTGAGAAATATTAGACATTTGTTGTTATGCGCTGGATGCATTCGATTAATACAAACGTCAAAAACAAAGTGGTGAACTCACATCTGAATTAAGTTGGCTGTAGTGTATTTAATTGCTTATGGTAAGTTTTAATTCAAAAAACTATTAATTTTATGAACTTAGCATTCATCGAATTTTAAATCCAATTAGGACGATTAAGTATCACTGAAAATTTTAAATAAAGTCTCATGCACATCTTCCAAACCTGCATTGAAAGGAGTTAACATGTTTTTGAGGAACAGCGGACGAATTCAAGATTTTTTTCACGTTCTTACTATAGTACTTTTTTTATTCTTAAAACTATCAACCAAAATAACTAGGAATAATCATCGAGTCATAGCTTCTAAAGCTCTGTAGACAACAACTGGTGCTAAGTTGACTCCTTTTAGAAGCTATTAGCTGACATTACAGTGACTACCTACGCAAAGAAAAAAAAAAGGAACAGACCCTTTCATCGAAAATGCGCTCGTGACGGATACATCGATGATGTTGACTTTGATAGCTTATTGAAGACAGACAAATAATCCAAGTAGAAAACTTACTTTTTACCAATAAAATAAAAACTATTAGCTCTCAAAAAAATCTTTGTTTCATTTATTTCTTATTTTTCTTATAAAGTAGTCACATATGTGGTCCTATTGTATAAATAATTTTCTTTCTTTTGTGCATAAAACCGAACATATTTATTTAAAACTTTGTAAATATAGTAGGTTACGCACAGTTTTTGCAATTATTTGTTCTCATTATTATTGTAAAGTTTTTTAAATTATTCAAAAAGTGGATCAAAAACAAGTTACCAAACCTTTTAGTGAAAAAAACAAAAAAAAAAAACGGATAACTGCACCTTTATCTGAAAAAGTTCATATCTACGTACATATTCGCATTGCATGTAATAACAGTTTTTAAACTGTAATAAATATTAGTAAAATAAAGAGTTAAATAGTTTACTCTTTTTATTTATAATATTTCTTTATATGTATAAGTGTACATAAAGAACAATTATTGAGTAGAAATACAAAATATGTAATTATTAATTTTCTTTGTTTAAGCTTTGTTACAAAATAGTTCAAATTCGCTTGCTAATCTTTATTTTCTTTTTTTGAATTAATAATTATGAGTGTCATAACTTTTATTGAAAAATCCTAGAAACTGTAGAAAATACGAAAGAAAGTTATGGATGGATATATGTACCTACATAAGTATTTGTAAATGTACATATAAGTAGACAACATTCGAATCTCAAACCAATGATTGGGAAGAAAGTTAAGAAAATTTACTTGGATCCCGAACAGGTTCAATAACTTAATAGGTACATATGCAAGATATATTTCTGGATAACTTGGTACATATGTGTATTCGAATGAATCCTTCAACTGCAATCAAGTAAAAACTGTTAAAAACAAATAAAATCCATTTAATTTTCAATTTATAATTCAAATTCACAGCCAAAATGGTAATGGAGAAAAAAAAAAGAAATAAATTGACAAGACAATAATGAAGTAACAATAAAATATATTCTATGCCCAGAATTAGAACATTTGGAGAACGTAATAGGTCATGCACCATTTGATGTTGCCGTGAATTAAAATAAAATTTAAAAGATTAAAACAACCTTACACCAAAGACAAATAGGCAAAATTAATTATTTTTTTTAATGAATACGGTCCAGCAGAATTCCAAAAACAGATTCAGTATTCAATTGTTCGTTGAAGTTTTTAAATATCTTGCAAAAATCTTTCATTCAGACCGAGTAAATAAGTCATGATAATTTTGTTAACTGTTGTTTTAGCTCATACGGTTATCTTCAGGAACAGAGAGCATTCTTCTTTTGCTTCCTAATAAAATAACATCACTAGTTAAAACAATGCCCTTTATCTAATTCTTTAATTTTATAAAAAAGTGGACATGCAAATTGGTTTTGGATAATAACGAAAAGAGTACATATGAAATTTCTTATAAATTCCAAAACTAAGTTCTGATTCTACTTCACTGCGGGAACGCAATCAGAAATAAAGAAAAAAACTTTTTTAGTTGGTTCGCTATTATAAATTGTACATATACACCATCCCATTGAAACGAAACTGTATTTCTTAGCTTTTCAAATGAAACGAAATTCTATTTCTTGGCTTTTCAAATGGGAACAAATAAATTTTTTTTTAATGTGTTTTTCGTCTTATCTGGTTTTCCTTAAAAAAAATAAAAAATTACATCACAAAATAAAAAAACTAAAAGAACATTTCTCAAATGTTCCACATACCGCTCCAAAAAGAACGAAAAGTTAAAAACAAAAATAATTGCAACTGCTACATTAAGGCGTATAGATAAATAATTTTCCAAATTTGATATCATATCATTTTTAAGCTTAAACAAATTTCCAATTTGTCATTGTCAATCAATATGTACATTTAGTTAACGTCAGTTAATTTGTTTTCGATTTGATCCATCAGAGGGCGCACACGTGTGAATAAGTTCTTAAAAATTAGATTTTTTTTAACTTAATGATTACGTTAGCAAAAACGTCTGGATGAACTCATTTCGCTCAACACCGAAACAGAGCTAAAGAAATACAATTGAACGAAGAAACATAATGAATAAATAGAGAGAGTGTGTATGTGTTAATATGTGTTATGTGAGTGTGGGAGCCAAACAAATTGCCACCAAGCAACTCTCTCTGGATCTACGCGATCGCTCGAGGACCATCGATTGGCATTGCATGTAAAACCTCATCGAGCAGTTGTAGAGCACGATGCAAATGTACTTCCACCCAACATGGAGTCTCTTTGATCGATTGTCTTGGATAATCAGGTCCCCAACCTTTGACAAAACTTAAACGTAGAATACATAAACGTCGCAAATCATCGACACCAATTCCTGCGGCCGCTGTAATACCTGCCAACAGCAGGGGAGGACATTAGTAAAGTGATATATGTATTTGTTTGTCTTAAAATCCTATACGATAAGACACTCATCATTATCAACGAGACTTACCTCGTGGTGGACCTCCAAGTTGTGTACTAGGCAACCCAGCAACTGCAGCTGCTTGAGCTGCAGCAGCAGCCTGCGCATTAGTAGCAAGTGAATGCATTTGTTGATGGCACTGTCGCAGGTCGAATACCTGTTAGAAAAGAACATTAGTAAATATTTGAAATACCAGATGATTTAACTTACTTTTATACAAGCTGCAGGGTAAATTTTGTGGACTGCATCGCCAGGAGTTCGTCCTGCTTCCCTGTCCAGATAATAGCTTTGCACAAAAACCGAATTATCGCTCAGACATCTTAACCAAACGTCACCCTCGCCTCGTAAATCAAGTTGAACACCTTTACCGATGTGAAGTCTAAAAATTAAAAAAACAAATTGTCTTGAAAAATCAAAAGTTCCTGTCCAGTAACCTGCTAAATAAAAAGATGATTATGGTGTTTAGTGGCTCTTTGTGCCACTTTATTTGAATGAGGCAGCTGGATTATTGCGGCCTATGCTGGAATTTCAACTCACCTTGCTCTTTCACTCTGCTCCGTTCGATGCACATTGCTGAGAGCGCCCAAACAAAACCTATTCCCGCCAGATGGGTCCACATAGCCATCGATAATAACATTTGGCTTCGACGAGGGCACTTTAAATGTCTCCCCCACTTGCGTGTCTAACTCAAAATAGGCAATGGAACACCAGTATTCTGGAGCTGGCTGTCGAGACAACAGTCTCGGTTGTCCAGTCATTTCACCCGCAATTGGTGTATTCCCTAAAATCAAAAAAAGGCTTTTAATTCTCTCCCAGGTCACCTTATTTTCTTTTACTCACAATAGCCTCCATGATGTGATCTCGGATCTGGAGGTTGCATTGATTGTGTATACGTAAGTGTACTCGATCCTGTCCAAGTTCCCTGAGCAGCTGCTGCAACTACACTTCCCACACCCTGTGGCGAAGGTTGTGTGTATGTCTGTGCCTGTACCGAATTTGGTTGTTGACTTGCCATAGTCACATAACCATTCTGTTGCATATGCGGTGAAACAGATGAGGCGCCAACATTATTCAACGCTGAACCAAATTTTCCTTCAACATTTGGCATTTGTGAAGCAGCTGCTTGTCCATAATATGACCCTTGCCCAGGTCCACCAGAGGAATTACTGCCTCCACCACCACCACTGCCACTGCCACCTTGAGATTGTTGATTCGATTCTGTAGGTGATGTTTGTCCAAGATGACTAGCGCCGTCTGAGGCACCACCGCCTCCAGACAAACTCACCTGCAGAGACGACTGTGCCGATTGAGTGGATTGTGCTTGAGGTGGCGGTGGTGGCATTACAGCGGATGGGTTCATTGGCCCTTGAGCTTGCAATGGCATTCCATGTGAAACCGCTGAAATGAAAGCATATTGCAACAAATGATACATGGATTGGTTGGTTACAATAAAATCCAAATTGAACAACGAAAAAAAAAAGCGAACATAACACTAAATAATAAATCTTACAGAGCGGATGTGGCGCCAACCGAGGTGGGGGAGCCACCCATGGACTCCGCGGACCCTCAGTCGGTTCAATTTTTGGTATAGTTCGTCCCGAGAACATCGCACTCATTTGACTTGGGTCGGGAACTATATTAAGCCGGGAAAGAAGTCAAAGAAAAAAATAAAATAAAAATGAAAACAAAATAAATAATAAGTAAATAAAAACCCAAAATAACCCCTTAAAGAGATATACCGTAAGCAACTCAGTAGACAAAATGAAAAAAATTAAAGAGTTCAGAAAAATTAATACTGCTCTGATTTACCAGATCCCTGAGGGTAACCGTAGCCCTGGGGGCCAAGCGGCGACGGATGATGTTGTATAGTGCCGATATCATTGCCATCGATGTCCATGCCTCCGGCAACCACAGGACCAGCTGAGTATTCATCCTTAACAATACGGCTTGGGCCCGATTGCAGACTTAAACCAGAAAGATCGATTCCCGGTGACACCACCCGCTCATAATGATATGGATTCACACAAACTGAATCGCATTTGAGATCAAAGGCATATGAGCAGTATTTGACGTGTTTTAATTCGTTTTTGTGCAAGTCTGGCCAGCGCCAAATTCGAGCGTAGATAACATGAGGAAAACCTTTGCGTCCTGCAACCTAAAACGGAAAATACAAATTTACTGTAAGGACGCATGTCGATTATATTGGAATAATTTGACATTAAATTCATATATAAAATTTTATATTACTGGCTCATTCAACTTTTAAGCTAGCGTTTTATATTAAAGGTTGGACTTATCCAGATTATATCAGGACTTGGCAGCATTTTTACCATAATTTAACTGCCAGGGAGATAATCCTATCAAGGAATAGGAGACTTAATGCTATATTTTTGTAGGTGTAATAGCTTAAAGCAAGATTGGTGCCAACGATAACATAAGCAAATCCGATTTCTATTATGTAATAAACCTAAAACATATATCAGAGTAAATTTATCAAGGTATGAATTTGATTTACTATTTCAAATGTGGTTCTATCGCGCGTTTAATTATCATACAATTACTAATTCGTTCTACCACCTAATTTGTCCATTCTGGGCTTCAACATTTGTCCACTCGACTCTTACCTGCAGTCTACCATCTAAGGTCCTTTGTATAGTGACACATTTGCTGGGATGTGCACCGTTCGTTGTTATCGCTGTTATCAATGAATCCAGTTCGTCACGCTTCTCCTTAAGTTTCTTCACTAAAGATTCAATAGCGCGTTTAGCGAATCCTTCACTCTCACCACCCTGTCGATGACACATTAATGAATGCACAATACTCAAGCATGCGTCAGCTGAGGTAGGCGCCGATGTCGGGGGCGGAGGCATTGAATTCATATCACGAACAATGATTGCTGCAAATAGGCGGGTAGGAAGTGTTATTAATTATAAATGTCTTATGTATTTTAAACCACACTTACTTTCCTGTGGTGAGACATTGGCATACAAATGCCCACCACCCGAAAGGCCAACCATTCCTGAATAATCCTGGGGAACTCCCAGGCTACTCCGGGCATCCACTGTGATGCGAAGTATTTCCGCTCCCGCCGCCAAAGAAACAATTTACAAATCAGTGTTTGTCTACAATTCTTCTCACTTTGTTTAAGTCAAATAATTTCGCAACATTTGAGTTTTTAATATTAGAATTTTTTTTGATTCGCGCACCAATCGGGATTTCTTATAATTTTTTTTGTTTTGCTTCTATGCACACACGGCGTTACAAATCGGTTTTGATTTTGATTAACTTTATTAAGCAGACTTTTTAACTTCTCGCTTTTTGTATTAACAAATGACGAAAGCAGAGTACTATATTCGCAATGATTTGTTTTGGTGTACAATATTTTACAATTCAGCCGCAACTTATTAAAAATTATCCGCAGAAGTAAAAGTACCCCGATAAATCGAAATAAACATGGCGACAGTGCATTTTTGTATTGTTTTTTTTTTTCATATGTGCTATTGGAATGTGTTCGTTAGTTGTGTTTTAAGAAAAGAGAACAATATTGGCTGCATTCAACGGAAATTAAAAAATATGGCAATTAATTGATTAAACAGATTATTTGTCATTATATTTTATTTATGTGATCGCTTTGAGATTTATGCCGTTTTGTCAACACTGACTAGTTTTTAAGTAATTAAAAAAATGCATAATTCTCAGAAAGATGTTGTTTTTTTTTGAATTGGATTTTATTAGTTAAATCCCAGTTTTAATTTAAATGTGAAGCAAGCAACAAGAAGCGTAGAATACGGTATAGGAACGAAATAAAACGAGTAAAACCATATACCCTAGAATAACCGCAACAATTTACATACATTTTTCATTAAGAAAAACACCTGGCAGCTTCTTATAAAGACTATTAAGGTATTGTTTTCTATAGAAACAACTTTGTAATTATGACTGTGATTAGCAAGTTTTTCCAATTATCAGTTATATAAGCTTAAGAGCCCCGGGTATATTTTTCTTTACTTTGCCAACACACTCCATTGACATTGTAAACGTCTATGAGGTGTCAAAAGCCAACAGACGAAAAATTCATCACCGATTAGGATTTAGATCACGAAAACAAAATAAGATGATTTTCACCCTATAATTTCACCAGCTAATCGACATAAGTTTAGTATATGCACGTAAATCAAATTCGGGTACTTCAAAATGAAACAATCAACTTCTCCCACACCATCGGTGAGCCATTACAACGCCAGCATTGCAGGGAGCTATGCATCCCGTGGAACTTCTCCTCTACCACCACCCGTAAATCATCAGCGCGATTGTCTTTCTGCCACAACGAAGAGCTACAAGTATCTCCGGAGATTATTAAAATTTAATCAAATGGATTTTGAATTTGCCTTATGGCAGATGATCTACCTATTCATTGCGCCGCAAAAAGTGTATAGAAATTTCAATTATAGAAAACGTAAGAAAGGTCAAGATTACTGCAACCCAATGGAGTGATTCATATTTTCCCTTTTCTAGAAACAAAATCACAGTTCGCAAGAGATGACCCTGCATTCTTGGTCCTTTTAGTTATTTGTGTGTGTGGTATGTATGTAAAAACTTTTTAAATACTCGAGTTAAGCTAATCAAATCTTTATTGTAGTTACTTCAATTGGATTTGCCTGGGTACTCCGACTTAAATTCTGGGAAAGTGTCTCCTTCATATTTTATGTCGTTTTTGTTGACTGTATACTTGCGGGTGTAGTTGTAGCGACATTTTGTTGGATTGTGACAAACAGGTATCTGCGAAGCAGTAATCTTGAACCAGACATAGAATGGGGCTATGCGTTTGATGTACATTTGAACGCATTCTTTCCCCCACTTATGCTATTGCACTGTGTACAGTTGTTCTTCTACAACTGGATAATAAGTAAGACGTGGTTTATATCAAGATTTGTTGGAAACTCCTTTTGGCTGTTGGCGTGTTGTTATTACGTATATATTACATTCTTGGGATACAATTGTAAGTTTATCGGTTGGGTGCCTATAACTGATCTCTCTAAATACTTCTTTGTTGCAGGCATACCCCATTTGAAGAACACTCGTTTATTTCTCATCCCCCTGCCTATCATATTTATGTTCTACCTAGTGACATTGATAATTGGATGGAACGTAACAGTGTCATTCATTGTAGGCGAAAATCCCTTTTAAATAACAAAAATCTTTTCTATCAATTTAGTTTAACTTATAGCAATAATAAATAAGTCGAGACAATTTTTTGATTGTTGATTGATAATTTGGTGGCTTGTAAGAAGTCCAAGTTGTGAGATGTCCTTAAATGTTTATTCATCCGCCTTTTAGTTTAGGGAATAACAACTGAATACAGCAAGTACCTACAACATGAATGGTTGCAATGTACATATTTATTTTTATTAAGTACATGTACATTATACACATGTGTAGCTATAGCTGCTGAACGAAATTGTACATAACACGACCTCCATAAACAAAGTAAAACTCCACTTAAAAAAATAAATATAAAAAATCGAACTCGTTCTAAGCTGCCAATGCAGTGGAAAGATACGACATTCTATTTGTTGCGTGCGATAAATTGAATTCTATTAACCTTACTCTGGAGATTTTCAGATTGGATTATTATTTACTTTGAAGATCTTTTTCAGGCTAATAATTCCTTGTAACTTTATTGCCACAACTAACAAGTATACTTCTTCAACAAAACTCTCATACTTAAGCTAAGTTTGTGGGTCGGATAAATGTGCGCTTGCGCTTCATTCTCTTCCTGGCCAATTCTAGTTGATGCAATTGTGAATGCACTTCGGCGAAGATTTCCTTTTGCTCTTCTTCAGGAATTGTACTACGGTACTGCTTCATTAAATCGTATTTTTCCCATGGCTTTTTAACCTTTTCTGCGCTGAGAATATGCTTCTCTTTAAGATACTCATTAATGTTTGAAACGCCCAACAAGTTCTGACGTTCCCATCGCTCTAGCCAGGGACGTGGCTTCAATTTTACTTTTATGTTATTTATTGGCACTGGAGTACCTTCTGGCGGAATATCCGGTTCCATATTCAAATCAAAGGTGCTAAACTCAGGAAGTGCATCCCTTAGATAGTACAATTTTTCATCCAGTCGTTTCTCAAGGCGAAGAACTTCGATTTTCTGAATTGTTGGGTCATACATCTCATAACGAACTTCAACACCCTGATGATCGATTACATTACGAAGTATGAAACGTGCCCGAAGACCACAACGATCACGATCAATGCAAATACCTAAAGATAACATTAGTAATCAATTAAATTTAACTGGCCTAAAATCCCACTTACCAACAAATCGACTGACTTTTCCTGCTGCATGTGGATCTGAACTTGTCACTGCAAGTACAGACCCAACGTAAAACTCTGGAATATCAATTAATTTTCGACGATCTATCATGTCCAAGCGCTCGAGTTTCTCTCGAACGGAATTACGCCATTCGATTTTCGGATCCGGAAGGAATTCTGGATAAATAAATCTGTAGTTAGTGAGTGTGACTGGTTTCCTGGGTTCTTGTGCGGTGTAAGACGGAGTTTGTGTTGACGTTGATTGAGTAACAGAAGTCTCTTTCTCTTGTGGTTTTGTAGAGAACGTGACTAAATTGATTGAAATGTTAAAAAAAAATTACTGCCAGGGAGAGATTCATGTTCAACTTACCAATTCGTTTAAAGTTCTTCTGATGGAGAACTTTTCTATTAATTATCCTTCCTGGCACATTCATTTTTACTCAAGAATTGCAAAACAAAATCCCCAGCCGTGCTTACGAAAGTATTCATAAAAAAAATATTTCGACTTAACCTATGATTGAAATGTCAAATGGGGTAAAATGACAAGTTAAACAACACTAGGGATGGGTATTGTAGAAGAAAAATTATTACAAATTTTTTTTTTAATAATGTTTATTATGTACGGTTATAAAAAAAAATCAGAAAACATATATACATATGTACAATTTTTATTTAAAAGTTATTCATCTTTGAGTGCTGATTTTCATCCGCTCTACATGACATAGCCATTTTGATAATTGTTATACACGCATCTTTTTGTCCAGTTGTACATTTTTTTTTCAATGAACCGTTAACGCGCGTATGATTCTATATTGTGCTTTATACGTTTGCTGACGTTCGTCTAGAGGTAGATCAGTCACGAACGATCACTAGATCAGTTCGTGGAGGGCGCTCTTTGCTAAACATCCTACTCCCTTTCTTCTCAGGTAAGATTCAGGCCATATGAGCCCAATGCATTAATTTATCTTTCGATTAATCCAGGAAATGTATTTTCAATTAATTATTTTGTAGATGTTATTTCGTTATGTTTTGAATTTTATCAGACACAATCAATTTTGTTTTTCTCTTTACAAGCAAAATCGATGAAAAATCTAGTCCATCTATTACAAATGTCATCGACATACATACTTGAACTTCGAGTTATTCTTCCAAAATTAATAACAATAAATAAAATAGAAATTTACATAAAACAACACGCATCAAGCCTATTTATTTTTCCAAAACTAACAAGTAAATTAATTTTCAGAGTAAAAATCCTCTCAAATAACGAAAAATTTGGTTTTAATTTAAATCGAACCACAAGTTGACTTTGGTACTACCTGTTAAAATTACGACGAAAGTATAAAAAGCCTTCATTTCACTGGCAGCTCCGGCTTCGTTGTCAACTCGAAGTCCAAGCAAGCAAGCAAGCAGAGGAGGAGGGAAAGAATTTTTAGTGGAAATGAATGTGGTTGTCTCGTCTCGCAGCCGTCGTTGTAGTTGTGTTGTGTTGTCGTCGCTGTTGCTGTTGCTGTTGCGTCGCCATTATGGGAATTTCACTTAGGTTGTGAGGACGTAGTAGTAGTGTAATTTGCCGTCGTTTTCCTGACATCTTTTAGTCAACGCCGCTGACATTTGAATTTATTTCGTCTTGAAATTTCATTGACAAGAAAAGAACATTTCTGTAAATATTTTTGATTTTTCCCAAACACTCTTTAAAAAAAAACGAATCTATATATATAAGTTTGCTCTGGTATTTACTAGTGCTGATTTCATAAATTGGGGGTTTTTCCAATCCCTGCCGGACGAAGCTGTATCTTGGTTATTGATAAAAAATTGGTTCGCCTGCAGGCAGATAAAACAGAACGGCCTCAAAATTGCGGAAAAAAAGGTGCCAATGGCTTTATGCCAAACATCAGTGGTGAGTTTAATTTTATTTTGAAGAATATCAAGTGATAATCCATAGGGAGATGGGACAATTTTACCATATGGGTTAGTACAGTGAATTCTTAAGTTCATTGTCGAGCGTTTATAATAGGTATGCATTTACTTTATTTACAAGCAAATACTCATTCCACAATACTTATATACATATGTACATACTTCAATTGCGTAATTACGTTGTTTTAACAGCCAGTTTCCTATTGAATAACACCTGGAGCATCTATTCGGAGAAAGTTGTCAATACCCTTAAGACACTTGATAATAATGAGTTCGGCATCGGGCAGAAAAAGCTGCTCTCAAAGAAGCAGGAACTCTATCAGCTAACAGTCATATATGTAGATTCCATGATTTTTTGTAAATCGTTAATACCATATCTAAAAAAAATTGGTTTTTATAAGAAGTCGACGAAGAACAGCTATCGTAGCTGAAGTAATTAATTTCAAATTTTCAATGCATCTGTTTATTTTTATTTTTTCACTAGATTGAGGTAGTAAATGAATTTCCTACTCTTTGACCTCAATGGAAAATGTATGATGTGCATCATGACGGCGCTGCAGTCGGAATTTCACACTTACTCATGATATAGGGTGGGCACTGTGTTGATCTGACGATTAATGATAGCTCCAACACTATTAGTTATGATTTTATGATTGCCACAGAATTGTTTGCGGCTAGTTAGCTTGTTGAACGACTTCCGTCTATGAAAAAAATGTGCTCAACTAGACTCATGTGAGGAAGTACACATGTGGGTGATTAAATGTGAAGGGAGTCCGAGTGAGGAAGCATTGATTTTTATTTCATGTGCCATATCTACAGTATGTTCATAATAAACTTCCAAATGTATGGATTGTTACATTTTTTTAACGCAATAGAGGGCTTTCTTAATATTAAAGTGGATAACGATATTAACTTTATTAAAATCGATCAAAAGGTCCTTCACATTTAACGAACATTGACCTTCCGATGATTTAACTCTTCTCTGGAAAGAACTCTGGAACATGTTATTTATTGTGTTATATGTAGCCCTAGATCTATCTCAATGATGCCAAAGTAGATTTCTATCATGATATCTTATGTGCTAATGTACAGTGAAATCATTAAAGATTCAACATAAATCATCCCTACATCCATGATTTCAAAAAATAGGTACTTCTTTTGCCCTCTATCTGAAGAGAGTTATTCCAATAATATTCCTTGATTATTGGATTGTTCCTTGTGGACTTTTTCCGCGGAAGCTAATTGTCTCTTCACACAGAAGTTCCCATCGCGTCATTTTATGTACATATGTATGCTAAATAACCATGCAGCATCGAATTTTCAAGGAGTGTTTGAGCCTATTTATTCGCATTTTTCTTCTTTTTTATTTTTAAATTGCAATCATAGAGCGAATCAGAATGATGTTCAACGTGCTTAGCAAATCTCTTGATAAACATTCCACACCAATAGATACAGTGATGTAACACAACACAGAAAAAGCTTATAAAAAATATTTTCTGAAAATGTACATATTTACACTGTATTGTTCTTTTTTATCGCATGTAGAACATCAGTTCTACGTTCTTGATGTTGATTATTACTCAACTTGTTTACTGATTTGCTTCCAACATACAAACACATTTCTCATCTTCGTTGTTGTAATTACCAGCAAATATCATTGCCGACACATTCAATTAATATCGCACCGTGTCGAATAATTTCTGTGAGCAAATTTATCAGGAGGAAATACCAGATAAGAGCATTTTTGTTTCTACTGTCTACACATGCACACTACAATAGCTCCCAAATCGGCTGTGTAGCTCACATTCCATTGCACTGTAAATGAGTAATTAAATATGAATCAAGCTTTTGATGATTTTCTGTTGTCTGATGAAACGATGGAAATTTTGATTGCCTTGAGGTTGCTTGTACAATGTACTCAATGTACAGGTTTTTGCATCCAAGGCAAAAAATGAACTTCTGAACTCTCTTGTTTATATTGCAATACCACTGTATGCAGTTTTTGTTGTTTTGTAATCGAGAGGTCAGTTTTATTTACAAACTCTATTTATTACTTTTGTAATTATAGTTGAAGTTGCATTATTTTATTTAACCGATAACAATGTAAAAACTGAGATATGATGTTTTTTTTTTGGTAAACATTTGTAAATATTATGTCCAAGTCGAAAGCTATTTTTAAATATACACGAGAAGGTAAAACATCCAATTTCGCAGATGCAGGTTAATGAACTTCAAAAAACGGATGACCTAAGTATTATCGACGTGATGCTGTTTGCAACTGCGAAGGGAAAACTTTTATTGTGCACTTGGCGAAAGTTGTCAAAATTGAATAAGTGTTTGGCTTTTCTTTTGCTTTCATTGGTCGGAATTCAGTCCTTTAATTGAATGTAATGGAAGAAACAAAAAAAAAAAAAAATAATAATAATAAATAAATTTGTTTTAACGAAATCGTAGCAATTGTAGGATATGCATGCTACATGTCTATACAAGTTTTCAGCACTAAAATTAAGCTGCTATTGAGTCCCTATAATTCCAGTATTTGTTTCGATTAAAAGTACGTTCATTAAATGAATTTTCTCAGCCGATTAAAATGTTGACTTGCATACACTCCAAAGATGTGACAAGTTTAAAGCAATTTTGAAATATCTTTTCAGAGCAGAAAAATATCAAATAATCAACTTAACATGATTAAGTTATTTTATACACTGAATATGTGTATCTTCCTGTTTAAATCGCTTTCACTCCCCACCTAGAACACGATCAAAGATATTTCTAGTTAGAGCATCAATAAGTGTACGCTCATAGTTTATATGTTAAGGCTTTATACAATCCACTAGTGTCAGCATTAGATAATTTTCTTTATGTTCTCCAGATTTGGTTTATCGTGATTTCTTCTTATTGAAGTGACGAGAGTGAAGTAAGGAAAGAAGGAACCAATACGGAATTCGGCCTAAGCAAACTGCCACTAGTGTGAGTTCGCAAAACAACAATGAATAAGCTTCTTAATTTGCTTTTCGAAATCGACAATAAAACTGTGGGTCCCTTCCATTCGTGCAAAAAATATAATACGTGCAATATAAATGGTTGGTAGAAGCTAGGCCTTAGCGCTTTACGTGCTTTCGGGCCTAATATTTGTACTTCTATAGCAAGTATGTACTTGAACCGCGGACACACAATTGAATTGTAATTCTCTTCCATACTCATACCTCTATATGCATACATGTACCGGCTGTTAAGATTTAATTGTATGCTATGTCACCTGCACAATCATTTATAAACTAACTTTGTTTGTAATTATCAACTATTGCAGGCTTAGCCGCAAAAAACAAAAACTAAAAAACATGAAACGACTGAATGTTTGTAAATTTCCAATGGAAAAGAATCGACTTTATAATAGGCATTGATATCTTCACAAGTGGTAATCAATCGTGAACCACAAATATGTAGGTTATTTATTTAATTACCTTACCCATGAAATATGAGGACAGAATTAACATTGGATAATGGCAGGCAAGCAGGAATTGTAATACATATGTTTTTTATGGTTATCTTTAGTGATGACTAATTTTATTTGTGGATCTAGATGCAACACAATTATTTGTAAAAAGTGTTGACAGAACATTTTTTTACAGCCCTACAACTAGAAATCAAGCAAACCATCTAGTAACTTTAAATGTTTGTTCCCTTTCAGTTGAAATTATATCACACAGTAATAGAAGATGTCATCTCTAGCGTACGTGATGCATTCCTGGATGAGGGCGTTGATGAGCAAGTGCTACAAGAGATGAAGCAAATATGGCGTACAAAACTTTTGGCAAGTAAAGCGGTCGAACTTAATCCAGAACCACCAGAGCCCCAACCACCACCGATTATTGCTAATAATCCCAAGGTAAGTAAGGTTTGTTATCCGATCTGCTAGAAAGTGGAACTTTGTTTTGTTGAACCCTTAATAGCGTGTTATTCCCTTTTTATGTACAATGTTTGCGGTGTATACTACTGCGTGTTTCATTTAAAAAACTAAATAAAAAAAACTGCAATATGTACTTATCGCTCGCTTTTTATGACAAAAATAACATTCCACAATCAACCAACCACTCAACCACTTACCATTTGAACCAAACTTCATTATCCACCACTGACGCGAAAAAAAATCGTTCGCACGATCGTACCTACTACCATTTCTGCGACTCTCATGATTGAACATAACCACTCAACCACTGCCACTTCAGCCATCAAAGGTATGAGCAAATTTAGTTTTTTTTTTACAGTATATTAGTGCTTTTTGGCATAAGTAGTTGGCTTTCAGATAGGTTTCCAATTCGATATACTAATGTGTGCATTATTTTAATTAGGCGGCTGCTAATAAGTCGAAAAAAGCCGCAGCGGCCGCGGCCGCAGCCGCCGCTGCAGCAGCGGCAGTAGCAGCAACTCAAAACAATGTAACAACAAATCAAAACAATGATGTTAAATCAAACGTAGCCAACAATTCAGTATCGAATGTGAATGGAACAATTAAAACAGAACCAAATCAACCTCAGCAGCAGCAACAGCAAATGCAACCACAAACTATGGTCCAACAGCAACAAATGCAACAACAGCAACAGATAGTACAACAGAAACAGCAGCAACAACAACAACAACCAAATCAAACTAATCAACAACCTGTTCAGCAGCAACAGACAACATCAGCGTCAGCTATACCAGCGGTCGCTGCATTAGATCCGAATAAGATCATGCCTGTAAATGTAAGTATGACTTGTTTTTGTTCGTTCCGGATTATTTAGTTGTTGCTTTAGATAACTTTACCAGCTCAACCTGGTACCATCAACTCTGAATCGCGTGTCCTAACTATTCACGTGCCAGCGTCGGCGTTACAAGAGAATCAGCTAACACAAATCCTGACAGCTCATTTGATTTCATCGATCATGTCGTTACCAACGCCTTTGGCTTCTTCTGTATTGCAGCAGCATGTTAACGCAGCTCTGCAAAATGCTGCTATGCAAAGTAAGTTATTTTAAATTTGTTTAGTTTGACGAAATTCTAAGATACTTTGTGTTCTTTTTAGAAAATTTCACAACAGCCAAACAATTAGATGGTGCTATGGATACATCTGATGAGGATGAGTCGGAAGAAAGCGACGACAACATGGATAACGAAGATGACGATGACTTGGATAAAGAAGAAGACGAAGATGGCGAGAACGATGGTGGCGCCGAAGAGGAGCCCCTAAACAGTGAGGACGATGTGACTGATGAAGATGCCAGTGACTTATTTGATACCGATAATGTCATTGTATGTCAATATGATAAAGTAAGAAGGATTTTGAGTGTTCATGCATTTACGTGTGGACAAGGAGGTCGCTTTTTTGATGTCGTAAATATGAGGCAGTCATTTATTTTGCTTTGTTAATTTTTATATTTCTGTGCGACGACATCGTGCCCTAGATTTGACATCCCAAAAGCTCACCTTTGTCCGAGTCCTAAGCGAAAATCGAGTTTTTGTGTAACTATAATATATACACATTTTTCGTTATTCAGATCACCCGGTCGAGAAACAAATGGAAATTTTATCTCAAAGATGGTATCATGAATATTGGTGGGAAGGATTACGTTTTCCAAAAGTCAAATGGTGATGCCGAGTGGTAGACTCGGTCTTTTTTTTTTTTCTTTTGTTTTTTTAGATTATTTGCAATTCTATTATTATCTTAAATATAATTGTTTTATTTTAAAACCAAAATGGAAATGAAAAAGCTTAAAGTTCTACATTTTTGCTTATAGTTTTGACTATGAGATATTTTGTAGGAGAACAAGTTTGAAAATATTTTCTATTGTTTATAATAATACATATTTTGATTATAACACTCGGTGTATTTTGTGGATAAGGAAACAAAGGTAATAATAATAATGAAAAATAATTTAATAGGTCAAACAAAAAAGAACTATGGTTAGAGACTTACTTAAATTATATTGTGCTTTTATATAGGGGAGTAACAAGCAAAACACACAAACTTACTATGATATTGAAATCAATTATTATTAATAAAAGTTATTAATTCAAAAACTAAGCAAAACCGGTTTTTTGAGTTGCAAAATCAGGAACGCCTACAGACTTCTAATCATTCTTCAGTGACATGAAATGCCAGTGGAGGGTGGTAAACGTCCGTCTTAACAAATAGCTTACTCTAATGTACCTATTTCGTGTACTACAGTAACAGCATTCAATTTAATTGTGCAAATATAAAACAGGGAAAGGAACTAAGGCCCTTATTGTGAGTGTCGATCAGCAATCGCCACGACAATTGTCGATTGCGTCGATTGATTTGAACGGCATTGTGTAACTCAATCGATAGAATTTTAATTCATATATTTTTACTTTCCTTAATATAAATATTTTATTTTTACTAAAATTACTTACATTTCATACGCACAAAACTCTTCCACTTTTCTCGAAAACAAACCATCGACCAGAAATTTCTGATCGACAACAAGCGACTGTCAAATCGACAAATGTCGTTCACAATCAAAATACACAATACCAAAATCTACAATCGATGATCGATAAATGTCGTTCTTCGATCAGCTATCGACACTCACAATAGGGGCCTAAGAGTGAATTATGTTACGATGAGCTAAGCGACGACTTTAATCTGATTAGAAGATATGATTCCCTTGAGTTGACTAGATCATGTGGAAGGTTTAAGTTCATCTCATGGTTGCAATATAAAATTGGGTTCAAAAAAACATTTCCACAGCATTTACGATGGAATAAAAATTTCAATCACTGAAGAAATCTTACCTCATAAGAGCTTAGTAGGAAAACAACTAACATCTCATAATACGGTACGACTTGGTAGAACGTTTTTATAAAATTTTATATTTCTAGACGTAAAACTGAATTCCATTGCGTCAGTCACAGAATTGCAATAACAAATCAGTAAATTTCTATAGATTCTATTGTATAGAAAAATATATGTACTACAAATCGAATACAAATATATAGAGTTCCATTGAAAAATATTTTTTTTAATCGTAAATTGATTGAGATGCGTGTTCCAATTCTTTTCCAGCTGCCAATGTATAACAGGCTTCATGCGTTTGTCTCCCTACAGATTCCTCGGCTAATTTAATGAATCGTAGTTAGTCTGGTGCCATTTCAACAAAACAATTTAGGGCGTGATAAATCAACTATGTTGTGAGTTGGCACTTGTAAACTTTGTATGCATTATGGGACAAAATGTAATACAATGGACATATTACTGGTTTAAGTGTGCTGGCAGCCACTTCAACCTAACCTATGTGCAATTTATTTTACCCAGCTTTGTCTTCATGATAGAAATAAGATCCATCAGTTCACAAACATATACCAGCTGATTCTCTTTTCGATTATTACTTCTACTGTTCGAATTTAATGAGGTATTTTTCAGCCTTTCGAAACTTTGTTGCTTAAATTATTGTCGTTGAATAGAATTGCTTCTTTCTCGGCTTGAGCCGGAACTAGGCTCTGAGGGTCATCTTGCCTACCTGGAGGTTGGTTTCCGCACTGCGATCTAAAACTGCAAACTGTGATGCCAAACAAGATTGAGGGCATGGGGAACCTCAGAAATGTGATTGCGAATGAACGGTTGATAATTTCTGAGTTGTGTTTAGCGTTGAATTCTTTCAATTATTATTGATTAAATCTATGCAATTTACGCTTTTTAACTATTCGTAATATGAAAATATGCAAACTTGTTGCAATACAGTTTATTGAAACAACTATCATCTCGGCGTATTATTTAAATCTTATTTATATTAAAAAAAAAGAAAAAACAAAGTACCTACATACAAATTTCATACATTTTTCTAAACATATTTCTTCTTTAATAATTAAACTTTTATTTATATATTTATATATGTGTTAAAGGTTCGTTATTTAAGTTCATTCTTCGTTTCAATACATATTTTTGCCCCAAATGTTACATTACAATAAGATTCACTTTTTAGGCAATACAAATATGTATGTTTGTCCTTATATTTTTATTTGACACAAATTTGTGTCTTTTCATCGGTTTTTCTTCACAATTCAAACACAATACGTATTATTCCTATACAAATTATACATATATATATATAAAAAAAAATATGAATTTGTGCCTTGCACCTTATTTAAGAAAAAAAAAAAAATTAAATTGATTAGAAAAATCAACAACACTTAATTAAAGTTTGATTCCTTCATTATTTCCTTTTATTTCTATTCACATTAAAGACAAGAATTTTTGTGTTGTATTATTATTATTATTTTTTTTTTATATAAATCAGCAGAGAAATAAGCTTCTGCTCTACAGTCTATGCTTTGCATGCACAAGGCTGAATGTGCTTTGCGTTTACATAACAATTATGTTTGCTCATACATTTTGCCTATTGTGATACAACAATTAACTAGTCAATAGTGCAATATTGATCTCTTTAACCATTTTTACACGATGCAACATTTTCTGGAGAGCGTCTTGACTAAGAGCTTGTGTAGAATACCAAACGGGTGAATCGGGTACACAGGAGCGTTCCGGTTGTAAATAGAAAACATCATTGCGGGTTTTTACACTTTCGGGACTGAAAGCAAAATTTAATGTTATTTTATTTCGTCCAATAATAGTAGTAAGAAAATTGTTTTCTTGATCTAAATAACAATCTAAAAATGAAGTGCAAGAATGTCTCGTTTAGTAAAAGAGCAGCAGCGTTTCAGTGGCTAACTTGAACGATTACTATGGAGGACCCATAAAGAATTTATCAATTTTAAGGACAGGTTATCTTACTGACGTCATGTAATTGCCAAGAAATTGTGTTAAGCAGCATTAATAATAGCATAGACATTAATAATTTTAAGAAATAGCACAATTTCAAATGCATTTCATTTACGATCTAGGAATAACATATTCAGTTAGCTTACCATTTAGACAAGTAAAACTCGTATAATTTCACCGGGCATCTGAGTGGATTCTCTTCATTTTCTTGCTGTTCGTAGACTTTTTTCTTTCGAGGATTTGCATCTATAAAATATTGTTATAATCATCATTATACTCATTCTTAACCAAATCGAATTTCTTTCTCACCAAGCCCAGCTTGTGGTGGATAAAATCGTAGCAGCACATTTCTTGTGCCAGGTGATTTAGTATTCTGTGCAGAACGTTTCCAATGTTTCATTATGTGTGAGAATGACAGTTGCATGTGCTCATCAACGGTCTGAAACAAGAAGATGTACCGGAACATTACAATTTTGTTTTAAAATGCCATTTATACTTGTACTTACCGTCAAATTAAAATGTTTTGTATTAAAGAACATTAACGTACTTAGTAACACATGAGGTGAATGCGCACCCAACTGTTTGCATTCCCAAAGGTGTTCTTCTTCTACACGAGTTACAATATATTCTGTAAAGAGAAATCAATTAGAAATAAAATTCTTTCATAGATATTTGACAACTTACGTGAATCATTATATAGCACTGAGAACTTGCGCGCCACTTCGTCCAAACAGTCTGTAAACCGCTCATAATAGGGATCTGTGAATATGTTGTCTATTCTACCGTTTTCATAGAGATATTGTTGGATTCCTGCAAGAAATTCAATTTTAAGGAGACAAATAAACTTTTGGCAAAATTAAATACTTTACCTAAAACTAAATAGTAAATTGTATCTGGCGCATACTCCGTGCCATTCGGCTTTCGCACTTCCTTCACAAATAGGCACAGCGAATAATTTAGTTCATCGGCTGTCATTTGCAGCAACTCAGTTTTGAAGAGACGCCGCCGTATCGAACTTTTTTCAATGTCTGCATTCTTTGTCATCACCCATTGCTTCCAAGCATTCACACCAAAAGTGAACTTCAGACACATATTTGCGTCTGGTTTCTCAACTGGATGTACCGACTGCTGGGGTGGTGTATTATCGATAGATAAACGCTGCCGCTTAATTGGTGAACGATTGCTTCGTGGAGTAATGGGTGATGCTATTGCTCCACGTTTACGGCCACGACCACCTCTGTTCATTTTAAAAATAAAAGATAAGAGACGCCAACTTTTAATATGTATGTATAAAAAAAAAAACCCACCTCTGTGATTCCATCATCATGTGATGACTCATCTGCATAGTAGGGTCCTCTCCAACTGGCGAAGATTGAACCATTCCCGGAGGTGGATGCGTTATTGTGTTAGCTGTCATTGCTGACTCCAGATCAACAACAGGCTCTTCGTACTCACCGCTGGCCATTTTCAGCGCCATTTGCAAGACGTCTTCGCCATAGGAGGAATTATTTTGGGACTCCATGTTCACCACTACGTTATTTGTCGCTGCTGTAGGCGTTGGATACTGCACTGGAATCATACGTGGCTCGGGTTTTGTGTCCTCCTCCGAGTCAGAATCCGATTCGTTTTTCTCATCTGCCACCATCTCGGCCATCATTAGTAACTCAGCCTCGAATGGATCCGCAGGCATTTTATCTTGAATCTTCTTGATTTCCTTAAGAATGCCATTTGATGAGTTTCTGGTGGTTGGGATAAAAATCGGTACAGGGATCGGCAGAGGGATAGGTACAGGCACTGGGAACGGTGCTGAATACATGTACATTGGCTGCGGAACATAAATTGGTACTGGAACGGGGATAAGAATCTTTGAACTAAAGTCATCATCTGTTTGTATTCCAATTTCTGTAGTCTGAGGCCTGCAGTCAATAGATGCGTCTTCTGTTTTCGGGTGACAACTGGTTTGGACGTTACGTACCATTGGTGGGTAGGGTGGTACTGTGACAATTTTTGTTTCTACATGCTTTTCAATAATTGGGGTTGTTGCGCGAGTTACCTCTGCAACACTCGAAGCACTCGATCTTGTAGATGTTCGTCCTGGTCGCGATTGAGATTTGCTACTAGCAGTTGCAGATGACGTAGTTGCCGATAGAATTGGTGATGCTGAAGAGCGAGTTCTTGTTGTCGGTGGAGCAGCTGGTGGAGGGGTTGGTATCCGAGGCGGTCGTACTTCATTAATAATTTTCTTTCCGCGACCACGTCCACGGGTTGCAGCCCTTCTTACTGTTGTGTTTCCAATTAATGTTTCATTTTCACCGGTGGCCAATGAAGCAACATTTGAAATAACTGGCATTACAGGCATTTGGGCCTGGTTATTTGTAATTGGTTGGTTTTTTGTGATTGGCGACGTTGTTGGTCCTGCATTTTTCATCTGATTGGCGTTCAACTTAACCCTTTTTGGAAGTCCCGTTGGGAATGGCGTTGCTATGTTGGAATTCTTCGAAGACTGTTGTTTCGGACTAACATGATGAGTGGCTGTGGCAACTGCTTCTGAATCAAGAGTTAGCGGTACCCTAGCGAATTGACTCTGGAACTGCATTACACACTGATAGGTACAGAAATTACGCATGGAAGCGTCCGACATTGTAAGGTGATATTGTGGTGTTGTACAAGCGTTACAATTGTCGCATTTGATAGCCGTACGACTGAACGCGTTTATTGAAACTCCGTAGAGTGTCAAGCAATTAAGGGAGCACATCATTACTTGTCGCTGTTCAACGAATTTCATTATCATGTCAAAATCATATTTTTTTACTTTGCACCACTGGCATGAGGTAATCTGTCGATTAACAATTATGAACACATTGAAGCATATACGCGAACAAAATACTTTAGGTCGGTGCTTCTCACCGTATATAGTGAAACTTTCTGACGAGTTACGTTCGAAATATTTGCTGCACATTCCGCACTGATCGGGTACAATATTGCTTACAAACTTGAAAGCAGAGAAGCAAGGATTTGAACAGAAGTTTTGCTCTTTTCCGTCTATCGTCATTTCGACGCGCATGGGCTTTTCAAAATTACACACCGCACAACGATCTGTACGTAGTTTCTTCTTTGCATTGCACATAGAGTCATACCGCCGCATACATGACTGACTGCAAAAATCCTTAAACTGCTCCTTATCACCAACAGGAGCCAAGAAACCTTCACCACTGGCTGATATGTCCTTCTGACAACAAGAACATGTCTTGAGACCCTTCTTGTAGTTATTTAAGCATGTTGCACAGCAGAATTGGCGGATTTCGAACCCGAAACGAACGCAATATTTCCCCAAACTTTGATGAGGAACTTCGCCTTGGCATGTTTGGCATTGCGATCCAATGCGACGTTGATATTTTCCCAAACAGAGTTCATCACAAAAATCCATAGTTTGCCAGACAAGATTCTTGTTATTCAATCGCAGCTGAATTTCCGATAAACATTCTGCGCAACGGCGTAAGAAGCTTGCTGCACGTTCCACACGAGCTCCTTCCGCCTCTGACGCCGACCTTGACACTATTCTTGAGTCAGTATTGTTGGTTCCCTTCGAGGAAATCGTCGTGTGTCCTATGTTACGCACTCGAATGGAGTCCCGTTTCAAATTGAATTTCTCCGGTTCATCGGTGCTCAGTGTTTTGTAACAGTCCTCAGAGCAAATATAAAATGTTTCTTCATCCTGTTTAAAAAAATATTTGCATTTCGATTTGTTCTTTTTGCACTGAAGGCATTTGTGATCCTCGTCGTCTTCGTCGGGCACTTCATCCACAAGGAATTTCTTACGACGCAGGAAAAACTTTCCAGGATTAGCGGCGAGTAGATTATCGACACATGCCATCTCACAGAGGTAGTCTGTTGAACCTTTGTCAGCGTCCCTATAACGGAAACCGCACACCTTTTGTTTGCTACATTGCACACATTTGTGTCGTGCGGAGACGGCTAGAAAAATGATTGTCTTGTGTGGAGCTCCCCCATCAGCGGAAGGCTCTGATGGTATCATTTCTTCTAGCAGTGGCTCCTGTACGGCTTCTAAGAAAGAGAATTTATTTAGACATTCAAATATAACGTACAATTTTTTTTTCATCTTACCCTCCAACGAAGGATCGCTAGATTCTTTTTCGACGATAATATCGCCAGCCAATTCACTTTCTTTTTCAGCATTTTCTCGAGCTTGTATTGCGCGCTCTTTGTCAGCATCGGTCATTTCGGTCTCAGTGTCAGGAATGAGACACACGTCAGATTCTTCCGGTTCTTGAACATTCTCGACGTCAGCTGATATTATTAAAAAATCATTAAGTGGTTAAAATAACAACTGTTCAAAAGGATTTCGAATATGTATTGTACATATTTCATTTCATTCATTTTTAAAGCATTTTTATTATTTTTAATTCATTAATTCTTATATGCTAGACAAAAAACGCTTAAAACTAGCTTAATTAACTTAACTATGTACCGTGTCTCTAAATTTCGGTGGGAAGGTAATGGGGCCAGAGGAGTTCTACTACCTGGGCGACTGACAAGGTGTAATCTAACTCTTAAAAAGCTAGTACGCTGGGATCCATCCGAAAACTTCGTTAGACTGATTGAATCATATTTAAAAAAAAAAAGGACGGGTCACATCTTTAAATGTGATGAAAACATGTAAATTACAAGAAATTTAAGGTTGTCAGAGGGGGACTTCAATAAACTAGCTAGAGATTGAGTTAACTGGAGAGACTCGCTGTTTTAGGAAAGATATATCTACCATAATTATAAAAAAAAAACCATCCTGAGACTTATTCCTATTAGAATCGAAGTTGCAGGTAAGCTTTTTTTACGTTAAAATTCAACATTTGGATAAACATCGGACCTCTCAACTTTACCTAAACAAACATCTGTACTGTAACCCAAACACTTCAACATCTACAGGTGCCCCGATTAAAATAAAAAACTTATCAAAACATGGATGCTTCCTGATTGGTCGAAAATGCCAGTTAACCACCATTTTGTCTTTGCTAGCAAGATTTCTAATATTTTAGCTAAGAACAGCTGGTTAAGTGTTGAAAAAACGGGCGCAAAAGCTATGTAATTGGCCGTCGTGCGCAATTCAGAGATCAGCGATTAAAATATAATTAAGGTTTATGATAACGTTCAAATATTTATTAACTCTCCGAATTATAATTAGAAGATACGATATATTTCATTGGCAATACCGACATTTTTATTTATATAAATATGTATGTATGCACCTTCTTTAGGAGAATTATTTGGAACCATTTGCGTGAACGTTTTATTTTAATAGCAAGGACCGTATAACTGAACGCGACAAATGTTAAATGGCATGTCAGTAGTTAGGGTTGCCATATGCCCTTATTTTATGTTATAGAAAACAGTAAGACAATATTGCAGATTAAATGCAATGATGATTGATTCTGGTAGATTTCGGTGTTTAAAATAAAAATGGTCCACAAAAGTTCAAGAGCTTGCTCTCTATACGTTACATAAATTGTTGAATATAAAATTAAAACTTGTTACTTACGATCGGCATCATCCTCTCGAGCAGCAGACATATCGATGTCTTCAGATACACTGTTAGGTAATTCTTCATCTTCTTCGTCTGGTACCTCTTCATAAACTATTTCAGTCACTTCCTTATCGACTTGCTTGCCAGCATCAGTAACTTTATCAGACTCAATTGCATCTTTATCTGGGGGCTGTTCCACTTCTTCTCCGTGCTCCTGTTCCTCCACCAAATCCTCAGTTGTTGATTTATCACCAACTTCTGTACATTCTTCTGTAGCAGTGTTGTCTTTATCAACAACATCTTCACCTACAGCAGCTTGTTCTGTTGCCTCTGGTTCTGCTTCTATTGTTTCCGATACATTTTTATTTACGTCTTGTATACTGTCGATCTGTCCAGCAGGTTGCACTTGTTCAATTTCTGTTTGCTTTTCATTTGAAGTTTCATTTATTGTTTGCTCATACTCCACCAACGATACCATTTCAACATCTTCATTACTTGAATTATCCACCTCCATTGGTGACGGTTTGTCTACTGTGTCATCCAATGTTAACGCTGGAGCATCTTTCTCAGGAACAGTCATATCGGATTCGCCAAGTATATCAGATTCCTCTGGTGTAACTGCCTTTTCGGCTGAAACATTCGCATCCACTTCCTCGAAAACAGTTTCATTTGCATCTACTCCAGAACCGTCGGCTTTGACTTGTGAATCGTCATCACCTTCTTCTTCATCTGAAATATGCGCTTCTTGTACTGACTCTCGACTGGAACTCTCGGGAATATCTTCAGTAAGTTCTCCTCGCTCAACACTTTCATCATCACCACCATTTCGCTTTTCTTCTTCCTCTTCCTCCACTGGTTTACTACTACCAGCTTTGTTATCATCATTATTTGAATGGGATTTAGAATCGCTGTCAATTTCTATTATTGCCGGTTCATTTTCTACCATAGAAATTGGAGGTCTATCTACAGCCGCCTCCTCTCCTTCTGCAGGAGTTGAGTCAACTAGAGGTGACTTGTCTCCTCCCAATGAATCAGTTAAACTCGTCTCGGGTTGTGATACTTCTTCCATTTTCTTGTTTTTTTTGCAAGCATTAACTATAAATAGAGTTTTAAACAAAAGTTATTTAGAAATATGATGGCAACTCCTATTGCTAATCAAGAAACATTCCCGCCGAAGCGACGCTCAAACTAAATGCGCTGTGCTCTTCTATTGCCTACAACGAATGTCACTTTGACGATTACTCCCTCTTGCTCACACTTTTGCCAAAAGACAATCAGGGGCAAAATTAAATGAACTGCATTTACATAAATCTATCTTATTTACCTTTCGTTTTAATTAATTTATATCTTTTCCACTATTGCAATATAATAGGCGGGCGCAGGAAAATTCTGCAGATAATCTAATTTTTCAACAGCACAACACCCGCCACCACTGCTGTCCACACTACAGTCACAGTCAATGCAACAAACCCAAATTTCACAGCCGCAGCACACTAATACGTCAAAATATTTTTTCAACTAAGCTTTTCACTACCAAACTTTTCAAAATTTCCACCAATTGTTTTTTCAATTTATTCACAATTTGTTAAATATTATTTTGCTAATAAGTCATCAATTTTTCGAAGATTTGTACTTCCAAAAAACTTATTAAAATCTATCGGCATCGATGGAAACGCCAAAAACAAATGCAAGACTTTAACAACTATTACTGTCGTGGGGGTCGATCTAGTACGTATGTTTAAGTGTCATCCCTGCTGATTAGTGGATTCGGATGCGTTCAGAGCATGAATAGGCCCATTCGATTTAAATCTAATCATCCTATCATTAGTTGAATTGAAGAAGATGTATGAAAAACCATGTATAATAACATTCAATATTGATAAATTCATTTAGTTTTTCCTTACGAACTTAAAAATAATGGACTTTTGTAAAATGGCGGTACTTTGCGGATAAATGTAATAGATTAAAATGTTGTACTAGCTCAGTGATGACGTCGAAAGAACTTTATTTATTCCGTCACTTATGTTATTTAATATTAGGAATTTTTTTCTACTGACTCCATGTACTGCATAATTTTTAATTTTTGTATGGATGTTATTATCAAAAATTCCAATTGAATTTGTTCTCCTTATGAAGGTAGAATACATAGAGGGACTGTACTTTTGTAAATGGACGAGTTATAAAGTCAGTACAATAGAGCGAACGAGATGGACATACATCTTAATAGGTGTAAAGAAAATGCAAGATAATCTGACATATCGCAAGAAAAAAACTTGGAGCACATTTCTTATTTTTTATATTATACATATTTGATAAATAAATATACTAAAAATGAGGATTTGATTATCAAAAAATATTCTTACCCGTTGCCGCCAAAAATTACGTTTTCACTCTTTCCAGGTTAGAGTCACTCTAACGTACATATGTATGTATGGCATAATTGCAATAAAAGCAAGAATCAATAGCAACCCTGAAATTGCGTTGTAGTATTATATGGGAGCAAATTGTTTAGTATTAAGGCGGCGAAATGAATTCGCTTATGTTAAATGAATACATATTGAATTGCGAAGCTGGTGAACGCATACAAATTTGCCACTAACCGTTTTTTTAATTCGAATATTAAAAATCACTATACTTGGTAAAAGAAGGAGGAAATAAAAACACACGGTAACGAAACCGTCAAATTCAAGTATTGTAAGTTGAAATGAGTATATATTTAAATTGTATATAATTATTATGTATTAAAATTGTTGACTATTCTAATGAAAGCTATTCAATTGGAATATTTTTACAGTGTATGTTTATCGAATGCAACTAGACATATACATATGCTGGGGGACCCAAAATTTTAAAATTGGTAGAACCTTACAAATCCGAGCTGAGAAGTTGTAGTCTATTAGATTATTCGTAGAGGGAATTATACGAATATTCCATGACACGTTGGCATCTACGTAAATTAAGTTCAGGACACTGCTGCGAGATTGCCATAAAATAACCTTTTGTTTCTTGTATGTTAACAACAAATAAATGTTTCTGGGTGGAAAAGACTAGAAAAGAGTACGAAGAAAAGCAGTCGTTAAAGCTTGCTCAGTTAACACAAAATTTGATTTTATATGTATATGCGAACTTCCAACATCTTTAAACGTATTTAAAGGGAAGATATACCTACATATCTTGGACAATTTCGTGGAAGTCCTGAATCCTTCAAATTCAAGAAGGAAGTTACACGTTAAAAGACAACACTCTTAATAACAAAGCGTATTTATTTCGTTTAATAATTTTTAATTGCAAAAGGATAAAATACATTTATGTATAGCCTAATATATTAAAGGCGATCGATTAATGATTAAAAAGTGTATATTAGCTCTATATTCAATTGCTCAATAAATAAACATTTATGTGTATACCACGCAAAAAAAACAAAATAATAATTTAGTGTAAATACCTATATGTATTTCTAGAAATTGAAATGTACGAAATTAGCTAAGGATGGGTTGTGTAAATATTCAAATGCGATAGTGCGTGAAACAATTTATGAAAATGTATAAACAAATTCGAGATTAAATGCTTAACATGTACGAAACTCTAGGTGAAAGTTTGTCACATTTCACTTCTTCTTAGCACTAGGGCTTGTCGATTGGAATACGGACGAAGCAGACATAAGATTTTCAATATATTGACCAAGAACTTGGTTTTCAGATCGAAGTTTTAAGTTTTCTTCTTTAACAGAATCCACACGTTGCGAGAGATCATCCAATGTATTCTGTAGTTCTAAAACTTGAGTAATGAGACGTGCCTTTTCTTCCTTTTCATCTGGGCTTACGTCTGGCTCAAGGGAATTATTAGATGAATCTGGTGTGGAGCTACGGTTTGTGTAAGAGGAACGAAGTGAATCCATTGAACGCCCATTGGGAATATGGGGCACATCATCGTCGTTAATAATTACTGTGAAATGAATAATTAAATTTTAATAGATTTTAATTTTTAATTTTTTTTTCAATACCTTGTGGGTCATCATCAGCCAAGGGAATGTTATCATCGGGTTCTTGTAGTTTATTGATTAAGGACATCTTTAGTGGTGTCGAAACTAGGAAAACCAAAAATAAATTAATGTTGGTTACATGAATTGATAATCACTTTAAATTAGTATTTAATTACTTTAAATTTATTCAATTAGAAAGAAACAAATCGAATTTGTTGGTTGATTGAAATCTTTCTGTGAGCTGTCAATTTTCAATAAAAACTTTCGCCTTTTGCTGAATAACAGTGCTGACAGCATTTCACCTTAAAAATGAAATTTACTGATTGGCTTATGGCATGCTTGCATTGGACTATACTTACGTATTTTACAAAATGGCTTAATTTCTATCAGTAAAATTAGTAATTTATATCAAATGGCTTAATCTTCACTTGTAAATTGGAACGTTGCTGGCTGTAAAAAAATATTCACAGGAAACCGAAAAACGCTCAGTTTTAATTTTTAGATTTCGTTATCAGACTTGGTTCATTTTTTGAAGGGTTCAGAGTCGCCAATTTAAGGTCAGTGGCAACAGCTTACATATGTATGCATGTCAAAATGGACATTGATTTTTACTTCAACAAAATGAGACCGTTTCGTTTAAATTGCATAGAGCTGGTAGTTGTACTTTCTGCTTCAATCGTATTCCTTGTACACACTAATCTCTGTTCTTTTGTAGATCCTTTTCGTCTGCAATTCTGAATGTTTAAAAAAGTTGAAACTAGAAGAGATGTTCAATTGAGCTAGAAACAGTATCTTAGATGTAGCTTCCGTTTAGTCCTTGGTACAATGTTTGGTTTCTGTTATTACGTTTCTACAAAGAAGCTCTAGCTCACTGTACAATTTTTATCAGTAATACCACCATTCAAAATCTTAAATCTCTACATTTGTCAAACTCAAATAAAGAGCATAAAAAATATCGCAGCCTAGTTTTCTTTTCAAGTGTTTTCTCGTCTGTTGCAATTAATTTTGATAATTTTAACTTCCTGTGGAAAAACTATTCATAAACTCTGTGAAAATGTTCAAAATACATGCAAATCTTCCGTTTTAACGTGTAGGAGCAATAAAAATGAAAAAAAAAATGTTCTGAAAACATCGTGAAAAATATACTAAAGTCCGATTATAAAACCTTTCGTATGTGTGAAGGATAAAGAAAAACAAAAAGGAGAACAAATAAAGAAAGTAAAATAAAAGAAAAAAAAAGACGGAGGAAAAAATGTTCATTTTGACGTTTTCTCATTTTCCACTTCTGAGATAATATTCGGAAAATATCTAACTTTTTGTTGTTCTCACATTTTTCTTGGGACATTTGTTTTCGTTTTACTTTTCTCATGCATTCGTTGTTGGCGCCGTTGGTGCACTTTGCCTCCCTATTTTCGCTGTGACAAACAAATAAATAGGAAAAGAAAAACAAGAAAATTTAAACAAACAAAATAAAGAAATAATGAATTATAAATGAATTGTAATGAATTTTGTAATTTTTTCTATATTCACCTATTTACTTCCTTCTCGTGATTTATCAGAGTTTCTCTTTTACCACTGACTGACCCATCGCTGCCGTCAGAGTCAGAGTCAGTGTTTGGTTGTGTGTGGTTTGGTGTCAAAATGCAAACGTGAAAGCTATTTGTGTGGTGTAACAAAATGGAAAATTGAGTTTATTGAATTTTTATTGTTTTAAATAATTTTTCTAATAATAAAATCAAATTGTGGTGAGATATTCCTGCCATCAGCTCGACGACGCAGGGAACAGTTGGATAAGTGTTAATTTCCGGCATACGGTTCTCGCAACACCTTGGAATAGCAGGACATTTTTTTCTCAACACTAGTTGGATGCGATGGCAGATTTTGATGCTATATACGAGGACGAACAGCTGGAGGAACATTATGAGGATCAGACAGTGGCACCAGTGCCGGATCCAATCGTTATCCGTGGTGCGGGAAATATGACAGTGTAAGTACAAGTGTCCTCAAGCAAATTTGAGAATACGTCCATGGCCGTAGGGTTCCACCCCTTCATTATAGTTTCAAGGCTAAACATATTGCGATTTGGTTGGAAGAAAACCTTGAGTTACATTTTCATTTGTAGCGCTCGATTTTTGATGATTAAACAAAAGGGGGAATTTCCATGGGATAGCATTTTTTTTTTTTAAACGGTAATTTATTTGAGATTCTTAGGAAATGTGTTCAGCTTGAATGATAACAAAGACCACGAGTCGAATTGAGTGGGACAAGCAAGTATGTATCCACTTAAATTGAAGCATTGTAAATGAGATATATGGGAGGATATTTTTGAGACTTGACAACTAGGTTCCTACTGCTAGTCAAGTCAATCGTGAACGTGGCCTGCCAGGCGATTGATGGCAGGCGTTCTATTCTAGTTTTATCAAAATTAAATGAGAAGGCAACATACAAAATTAAAGTACATATCGCTCATTAGAAAGAACACCATCATAACTCAAAAAATGCGATTTGGCAGAAAACGCGTTTAAAGTTTTCAATTGCCTATCACCTAGCAAAAAAAAGAACGGCATATTCTCTTCTAACGCGGAGAGCATACAAGATATTAATATGAAACTTTTACACAATATGAAGCACGATAAAACAAATAATTCTGCATCATTAACTAAAAAATCGCGTTTTTTGAGCTATGACGGTGTTCTTTCTAATGAGCGATGTGTACATATGTATGTACATGAACTTGTAAATTATAATATTTTCATAAATGTGTGTTATTGCGGAACTATGTTATGTATGTACATTAAAGTTTTATATTTATGGCGAATCGAAGACCAATCTTACAGAATGCAGGTAGATCCCACTGACTTACGAGGGTCTAAGCTAATTTTTTAGAAAAATATATGGAACTTAAAAAATAAAAAATAAAAAATAGAGCGAGTGCAATAGCAACATGAGCAAGACATCTTAGGCGAAAATATGTACATAGCCTTTCGTTTTATCTTTTCCATTAGGAGAATAAAGACCATTGATATCATTGGTATAGGTACCTACTACGTATGGACTGTTAGTAACTAAATTTACGTCGGTCAATAGTAATAAAGGGTTTCCAATAGGCATTTCCAAACTTTACCAGTTGATAGCGGCCATATTTTTGAAGCTACATCTGTCAAAATTGGCTTTCATATTCAGTCTGTTTTGCCAAATCACCATTGACGGATATAGCGTTCAACCAGCGCCTCCTATAAAAGGCGCCTTTTATAGGAGGCGCTGGTTCAACAATACGTGCAAATAATAAAATTGTTTTATCAAAATGGGTGCTCTGTTCGGGCAACGTTCCGCGCGTTTTTATCGAAAAATCATCTTCAGCGATGAGGCTCATTTCTGGATAAATGGGTACATCAACAAACAAAATTGTCGAATTTGGGACGATACCAATCCACATGAGATCCAAGAGCGTCCAATGCATTCCGAAAAAGTCACTGTTTGGTGTGGATTTTGGGCTGGCGGCGTCATCGGTCCATATTTCTTTGAGAACGGCGTTGGGCAGACCATCACCGTCAACGGCGAGCGTCACAGGTCGATGATTTCCAACTTCTTTTGGCCAGAATTGGATGATATGGACACCAATGACATGAGGTTTCAACAGGACGGCGCTACGTGCCACACAGCTCACGCCACATTGGACATTTTGCACGAGCGATTCGAGGGCATGGTCATCTCACGTGGAGGTGATGTGAACTAGCCACCGATATCGTGCAATTTGACCCCGTTAGACTTTTTCTTGTGGGGTTTTCTGAAGTCGCAGGTCTATGCGAATAAGCCACAAACCACGGCGGTCCTCAAAGCCAACATAACCCATGCCATCGGTCAAATTCAGCCTGATTTTTGGATATTTCGGATGCGTGCCACCTAGAGAAGCCGCGGCGGACATTTGAACGATGTTATATTCCCTACATAATGGCATCGATAGGCCTTTCAAACGAATAAAAAATGTCGATGATATCTCACACACACTTTGTTTTATTTAAATTTAAAGATAGGGGCGCTTAATGAAAGACCCTTTAGAAGTGTTAGTTAAATTAATCACAAAATAAAAGTGCATATTTGGTACACTTATAGATTGTAAAGCAAAGGAATTGAAGCCATAGGCTCCTTGAATGATCAATACATTGATTCAAAATGCACTGATTTGCTCCAAACATTTTGAAAAGAGTTGTTTGAGAAATATGTGTTGTCCTGATGTCGTGGCAACAATGTTTCCAAAACCTAACCATTTTGTATAATTTATGGAACAATGAAACGAACAAAATATTTTCTTATTTTTTAAATTTAAATTTCGGTTTTGGCATCTGTTGTGAATAAATGGAATCAACTTAAGCATCTATGTACGTACATATGTAGCTATGTATGTATGCATTGCGAAAAGCATAGTATTGTTTGTTGTTTGTACACATTTTAGTTCAAAAATTGTATCAAAGTGACAATTTACTCTTCGCTGGCATGATAAACCTGCAAGCTGCCATGAAAAAGCTTTTCAATCCCGCCGTTTGGTGCCGACTGTAGGTCCCTTTCATTCGTGTGAAAACTAAATCACGCACAATATAAATGGTTGCGAGAAGCTAGGCACTGGCTCTTTATGAGCTGTCCCGCCAAATATTTGTACATATGTAGGTATTTGTATCTATACGAATAAGTGGCAAACAAGGTTTTAAATTTATACAAGCGGGTCGATTGATATTTACCGCAACGGCACCAGCCCCTAGTCTGGAGTGTATTTTTTTTATTTATTTATTTTTTAAATGGATGGGCTTAATAGAGTTATGTCTAGTTTCAAAATCGATATCGAACTCCTTTAGAGCAAACAATAAATTGAGAGTAAAGAGATCCTTCTGTAAAATGATGGTGAAATGATCTCGTTTCGATACATATGTACATACGTTTTATTATTGAATCCCAAGTCATTTTATATATGATAACATAACATAACATATGTACATACATATTTAATATACAAATTTGAAAACTTCCTCAAGCATGAAAGTGTAATTACCTTGAAAATACTTAACTCATTTTGAATTTATTACGTAAAGAGGAAAATTCCACATATGTATGTATGAGTATATCAGAAGTTCAATAATTTACCTTAAGTGATCATTTAATGAATAAAAACAACACTCAAGGCCATAGCCCAAACATGTTCAAAAAACAACTGATATGATAAAGTGGTACATTATTTACCTACAAACTACGACAGTCAAATGGGTGACTTATAAACTTAAACTTTTATTGGAATACTTTGCCACGAATATTACATGTAATGTACATACATGTGCACATATTTTAAAAGATAAAACACAGGGTCAGGATCAGATTTGAAAGCTAATTTTAATTGAAGTGTCCTGGTTCTAGTTTGTCTTTGCGTTTTGTTGCATTAGCACAGTATTTAGTTGATGGTGAGTTCTGGAATCCGGATATGTTTCAATTAACTAGTTTGGTACATTTCTTTATCTATTCCTACTTAACAGATGGGTATGTTTACATTTTGTCGAATGCAAGGCATATGCTTGAGTTATTTCTATAATTCTTTAGACGGTTCTTCAGCCATGAACAAGATCAAATAAAATTGATTCACTTCTAGATATTCTACATAAAACACATGTACACACATGTAAAGATCCATATGTATACAAACATACCTATACATGCATATTTAAATAAATATTCGAATCGGAAACCATATTTCAATGGCGAAGTACATACAATAAATACTTAAATGTTAATTAATTTTACCTCACTTGAAGTCGATATTTCTATTGAAAACAAAGCAGATACATGCAAGATGATGCGTAGGAGGCAATAATATAAATTAATGCCATTCAATTTAATTATAATAGCCTGATAAAGAAGTGCAAATTTCTTTTTTTCTTTTATGTTTCGTAGTGAGATGGGACTGTGAGTTAATGAAAATCAATTGCTATGGCGATAATCAAGAGAAGAATATGTTCCTATTGTGGCCCATTCCATAAAAGAAATTTTGCAAATCAACGTACGAAAAACGTTATTCATTTTGGTTTCTAATAAACTCTGTGCAGCTAATAGAAGAAATACACCAAGAATGTATTTGTTGGGTTACTTAAACGCAATATTCAGGCTTGTGGTTAGATTTGATGTAAACTGCGTGCGTTGGAATTACTCTTATCGATTTCGTAAAGCCATTGCTTGACGACTTTTTTTTTTTTTTTTTTCGAAAATCACTATTGAAGAATAAATAATTTCTTCTTAATACAGATTTGGTCTCAGTAATCGTTTTAACTCGGAATTTCCCTCGGGGCTGGTTTCTCGTGTGGCGCCCGAAGAATTTAAAGCGACTATAAGCCGCATTAATGGTATTCTCAAGAAAACCCTTCCTGTCAATGTTAAATGGCTATTCTGTGGATGCGTATGCTGTTGTTGCACCCTAGGTTGCTCTCTTTGGCCCGTTATATGCCTGAGTAAAAGGGTAAGTTTTCATAAAAATATATTTAATTTTGAAATTTAAATTTTTTTTCCTCTTACAGACGCAAATTACGCTGGACAAACTTCTTGAATGGGAAAATAGTCATTTATATCATAAACTTGGTCTACACTGGCGACTGAATAAGCAACAATGTGATTCAAGTTCGATGATGGAATATGTTATTCAAATCGAATTTATACCGAAAACACCTATATATCGTCCCGATTAAGCCTGGCCTTTTGACACACTCAACAAAACAAAACACCAGAGCTTAGAGGCTATGTAAACGGAGTTCTTAATGGAAAAGAAAATGTTTATTTCTCAGTTTAGACATTTTTGTTGTTTGTAGCAAAGCCGAAATAAGGGGGAAGATACCAGGTTAAGATAAGAATAAGAGAACATACTTATAGGGAAAACAAACTAACAATGAGATAAAATAATTTTTTTTTAACGAGTTAAGGTCAATATACGGGCTGATGAATGCTACCTGTTAACAAAGTATAACTTAATTATTTTAGCATTTGTTATGTTCCGATTTTTACTCTCAGTCAATCGCGGAATCCTATCATTGTTACCTACTCCTACATTAAGCACATTTTTTACTATTTAAAAAAAAAACTATGTATATGTTTAAACTAAGAAAATGTTGCGTTTTTAGCAATCTCGTATTTGATTTTGTTTTGCCATTAGTTGTTCAGTTCAAATTATTAAAAAAAGAGAAAAATGAAAGAAATATACTAATTTTATTGTAAATAAGGATTTAAAGAAAAATAATTGTAAATACATACGTTTAAAAATAGGTTTAATAAGAGTTGATTGAAAGTATATTAATTTACATTGCTTATGGTGCCCATACTGTTTGAGCATTTGTTTTTTCATGAATGATTTCTTCCAAATATGAGGGCAGTGAAAGTATATGTGCAACTTTCAAAGAACACATGGTTAAAGGTTATGTTATAATGTATTAGTGGTCTCAGAAAAAAAGAATGCACATTTTTAAATGTCTGGGGATTTTTGAATATATGTATTTGGTACTGTCACTGTCCTCTGCTGTAAGAGAGGAAAAAGGAAATAAAACAATATTAAAAGCAAACAAAATTGAGACTGGATTGTTAGTAAAAAAAACTTTTTCGCTATAAGACGCTTGTTGGCTAAATGAAAACAGGTATACATTTTTCAAAAATTTTTTTTATATTTTGTTTTTAGAATACCAAGAAGGATAAACGAAAGTAAGAATTAGCAGTATTAAAAAAATATTAACAACATCTTAATAAAAAGCTTACTATTCTATTAAAAAAACAAAAACATGATACTGATCATAGCTTTACAAATTTACTAAAAAGAAAAATGGTAAAAAATCTAAATTTTCAACACATTTGGCATATCGTACATTTTTTCTTGAATTAATTTTTTAGCCCTATTTGATTTCATTTGTTTTCATTGCTTGAATTTATTAAATTAAATATTATTTTATGTTTTGATTTTTATATATAATATGATGAGGAGAATATTAATAAAATGTAGAATATGAACAGAATAGATTGTAAATAGAATTTGAATACAAAAAAAAACAAATTTAAACATAAAGTTGATAATAGGATAGACGATTTATATTATTTTTAAGCAGGAAATGATTTTATTTTGATCACGATATAACGATGAATTAGCAAATTAACGAAACAATAATAATAAAATAAAAAAAAATACAGACTTATTTTGCTTTTATTTATTGATCTTTGATTTCTGATTTTTTTTTTGCAACATTTTTATATTAAACGTCATGCGGCTTAATGCAGCTAATTTTGAGTTTGTGTTATTTCTTGAGTTCAAACATACGATTGATTGGAAACTAAAGTCAGCAATTTTCTTTAATTTCACCAAATCACAAGAACTTATATTCTATAAAGGATGTTTCAATGGCATGAAAAGTTTTAATTTTGTTGTTGTTGGTTCACATTAACTATTATGTGAATAATTAATAGTTCATCTTTTAAATCATCCGAACTCTAAACGGCTCCACTTCGATACATACAATATTTTCAAATCCAATTTAAAACTTTTTAACCCTTCGCTACTTTAACAATTTGTAGGCATACATAATGTATATGAAACTTCAGGTAAAAGGTAATTATCAAAATTGTTTGATGTATGACAACATTTGATTAAAATTTGCGTACCGAACATTTTTACAAAAGCTTAGAAATATTAACACTGTATATGAAGGTTTTTTAAGTTTCTACACCATCTGTACTTTCATTACTGTTACTTTCTTTTCTACTACTTCTTTTTCATGATACGACCTTTACTATGTATTTTGAAAACCCATGCCAGATGAACTATATACGCACCAATGCGCTTTGCTATTTGCGAGATGAGTAACTAATCGAAACAAATCTCACGTTTCAGCATAGCTACGATGTATACCCAAAGTGCAAATTGTTTGGCATATTTTCGCAAGAGATAAAGTTCATATCAAATTAATGGAATCAGTCATCATTTATGTGTGTATATTTATTTTCTCGTTTAATACTTAATTAGTGGCAGTTCAAGAAAACCTTTTTGTTTCTGTTGGATATTTTAACTAAGAATCTCCTGCAAGTAAAAAAAAAAATATAAAAAGACACACTTAATTTAGGATTTTTAACCAAGTGTGTACATAGAAAGGTATACTATATAGGATTTTTCATATTCATATGTTTTCTTATCCACAAATTGAGGTCTACTGAAGCAATACAATAAAAATTTAAAAACATTAACAAATATATTATATTACTTATGTTGTTTAAAGGATTCTCTCTTATTTATTTTCATAAGTAATGTACTTTTATTTTTTTATTCAAGTTTTACGTACAAATATTAAATCAGGAACGCTTATAACGAAATAAAAAGCATTCTTTACTAAACAAAATTGTACATAGAAATGATTAAAATAAATAAAAAAAAAAAATAAATGAAAACTAAAATTCATATTCTAAAACATAAAGTAAAACGTTACTTACTGTTTCCTTTGTTAATAACACTTACACGCCGATTTGTTACGACTTTAGTAAAAATAAAAATAAAAAATGTAAACACAAATAAATGAATAATAGTATTTAGCACTTGTTACAGATTCAATGCAAGAGAACGAACACCACAAATAATTTAATAATAAATGAATTAACAAAAGAAATAAATAACTAAATTTACTTTCACTCAGTTAGTTAGTTCAGTTATTTTAAAGTTTTAATTATTCGAAGTTAAACTAATTAAGAACTCCTATTGTTTCGTAAATTATGTAACTGAAAGTAAAAATATAAACCAACACTAAGAAAACAAAAATAATGTAATATTTTGCTAAAAAATAAATTATAAAATATTTTTTTAGTACATATATACATATATTTAATCAAAAAATAAATGAGAAATAAATCGAAATGTAAAACAAAAAAATAAAAACAAATAAATGCTAAACAATTAAATAAATGAGACTTAATAAGAATATAGAGTAAGTGAGGTCGTTGTTTGAACTGTTAACCGATCTTTAACCGATCGAACGGTTTAAAATGACCACCACCGAAGGTTTAAAAATGAAATGGTCTGTGTGGAAATCTTTTCAAAAGCACCGAACATCCTATCGACCTCCAGATTCATTTGGCGGCTTTCAGTCGTCGTCGCTAGCAATTCGAGAGGAGTGTTTGCATATGGTAACTATGCCATACCCAGGAAGATGTGACCCTCCTACAATCGTGTTGAAACACTCAAATAGGACGCTTAGCTGTAGTTGTATATACTAGCCCTTGGTAAATAGCAAACCATGTGGCCAATCCCGGTTTATCCTTCAGTACATATTACCAAAGTTCTAATGATGGAAATTAGCAGGCAATCATATTTCAGTGCATATGCGGATGTCTATTAGCCATAGTTAGAATTTTCATATTGGACAAGCTATTCTTCAACGATCTTACTTAAAAAAATACCTCTACTTACCTACTTTCCTAATGTGGAACCCTCCCAGATCGAAAGCAATATATGGCTTAAATGCCTCTCTAGATTTGAAATCATTTGGTTGTCGCAAATCGCTTTTATAAACCAAAAAATCCTTCAATTCTTAAGAAAAATATAATTCATTATTTTATTTATTCATAAATAAACTTCAAGTTTTTAACGGTATTCTTAACTCATAATACAATAAATACTTTTGTGGAATGGAAAAATATGTAAGTTAATCTAAGTTTAATAAGTCTTTTATGGTAGTGGAATGATCAGTTCACTTGTGGACCTAGTCCACGATATCTTCTATTCTTATTCATCGTTTATACATACAACATCTGGTGCCGCTGTAAATAATCTCTTCGCACCCTCTAGCAACATTTTAGTTTGATCTTCGAAACAGCGCAATAGAATTGCATCTTGTTGTTTCTGGAATTCATGTTCCGATTTAGCCAAATCCATTTGTTGTTTGAAAAATTCATCGATCATCTCACGTTGGATTTCACGGAGTGAAATGCTCATCTCGCGCATAGCTTTGCCGTAGGTTAAAAACGGAACACGGGACGTCTCGAATGTAGATTCTTTTGTGTCATCCTCTTCGGAGGTCTTTGAATGTTTCGAGCTTGGTGCCGGAGAGTTGGTTCCTTCGGACAGTTGCGGAATGTTAAGGCGTTTCTTGCGTTTGCGAAGCGTTAACACAGGAATTTTCTTTGCATTCACTGTAGTCGGTATGGGTGGTAATGAATGCTTTGGTTGTGGAACTGGCACCGCCTGCGGCTTTGCCGGCAAAGTAATTTTCACAAGGGGAATCTGTTTGAGTGGTGGTGGATTTATCGGTAATTCGGGTTGCCGACTTAACTGGAAGAGTGGTGGGGTATATCTATGCAGAGGTGGCATAGGTGTATCAGCGACCGGAGTAACATTGATGATTGGAGGCAGGGCTTTTGGAAAAGCAGACATGTCTTGTAGTGGAGGTAATTGCAAAACAGGCTCTGATGGAAGTTCCTCTTCATCTGGTGATGGCGTTGAGTGCGGTGGAGATAACATTTCCGCTTTAATCTCTGGGTATTGATGTGAATTTGAGGGCTCATCCAGATGTATATCTGAGTATGACTCTTCCGCGTTGTTATTGTTTTCATATTCTGTAAGAAAAAAGTGTAGAGATTAATATAAAAATTTGTAATCCTACGTGCATGTTTTGTATAGTGATGAAACGATAATTTTAAATTTTCCTGCACAAATTTGCGAAAACTGTCAGAACAGATTAGAATAGAGTAGTACATGTTTGTGTTCAATGTGCCTGAACACGCTTCAAAGCATTCATCTTCGCCGCTGTCAATAGTCATTAGTTAAGTTGTCAAATATTTTTTGGTGTGTAAGCGAATTCGAATAAATAGAAATAAATAAATGGACACAGGATTTGATATTGCTGAAATATCATTGCTCGAAATGATGGAAGACTGTGAGTCTGAGAGTATATCAAGTTCATCGAGTGATTCGTCTATAGAGTCCAGCGACGATGACATGGAGGATGCGCTAATTTTCGCTGCAGGAATTGATGAGGAGAATTGCATCGTTCAATATTTGGAGGAAGTAGTTCCTTTTTATACAGAAAATGAGTTTGTGAAACATTTCCGAATTCCTCGTGAACTGTACAAACAGCTAGTTCAGAAGTATGCTTCATCGGATGAGTACAACAAACTTGAGTCACCAAAGACATATTCTGCTGAATTGCACATAGCCCTCTTCTTATGGTTTGCTGGTCACGAAGCTTGTTCCTACAGAGATCTTGCGGATAGATTTAATCTTGCTTTGGGTACTGTATGTAATTTAATAAATAGAACATTACAGTTCATCAGTAGCCTTTCGGATTCGAATATCCGATGGCCCACCGAAGAAGAAAAAGTGGTCACTGCTTCTTGGATGAACGCAAAAACAGGTCTTAAAGGAGTAATAGGTAACAAATATGTGCATGTTATATTAGCGTAGGATTGTGTTAATACTTTTCTAAATAACAGGAGCAATAGGCAGTACCCATATAAGGATTGACCCCCCCAAGGTAGCTAAAGATGACTACATTGACCGCAAGAATGTGATGAGCATATGTCTACAGGCAATATGTAATGAAAACAGAAAATTTGTGAACATTTTTGTTGGATATCCAGGGTCGGTACACGACAACAAAGTTCTAGAGAACTCTGATATATATCCTCAACTCTCCAGCTTGTGCGGAAACTTTTATATATTAGGAGATTCGGCTTATACTTGCTCTCAACATTTAATAACACCCTACCGTGATAATGGGCATTTGACTACAAAACAAGAATTTTTTAACAGAAAAATTAGTTCTGGTAGAGGTGTTGTTAAGCATGCATTTAAAACTCTAAAACAGCGGTTTAGGCAACTTCATTATTGCAAGTTGAGAGGAATAGAGAAGCTATGCCATTTCGTACGAGCGTGTATAATATTGCATAATCTCTGCGATGACGACGATATGGAATTTGAACCCGATGTGACTACTACCGCAGAAATTTATCCTCATAATGATGCAACTGATCTGGAGCAAGGGCCCAGTTTTCGAAATAGATTATGTGAAGAAGTTTTTACTAAATACAATAGGTTTTAGTTCTATAATTACACATCTTTATTGATTTAAGTAAAATAACAATATGAAAATGGAAAAGAACACAAGGGAAGCGATTGGACCAACCATCAGCAATAACAAATCCTTAACAAAGTGGCTGGTTCTTATTTAAAATGTATTGCTCCAGCAGGTCGTTTCGCCTCTTGATTTCACCGTTTCTCTCTCTATATGCCTGAAGTTTATCTTCTCGGTATCTCCTTTTCTCTTCATAATGCTCCTGTCTTTCAATTTTCTTCGTTTTCAGTTCTGCGAACTTTTGTTCTCTCCACATACCCAATTCTTTTGCCACAGTATTCATTTTTGTATGCTGTTTTGGGCCGTCGGGCGATTCTTTTGAAGTTGATGCCGCGCATTCAGCTTCTCCTGTCACCGATGGTAATGACTCTTAAATTTTTAAGATAAGTGTATCAGTAATTCGATAATACGTAAGTTTTGCATAACAATTACCTGTTTCGGTAAAAATGCCCGCTTTCAAAAGCACTTTTGCTTTTTTTTTACCACTACAAGCACTATCCAAGCGGTATGAGGAAGTTATGGCATCCCGTTCCAGCATAACGTGTGAGAGATCTCTATAAATTTTTGAACACATATATGTACATAGTAGCTATGCGTAAAATAAACTAATAAACAATTTACTCTTCAAATGCACATGTTGCTCTATCCCTCCATGTTTTCTTATTACGGAAGGTTTTGCTTTTAAATCTTCTTTTAAAGGTTTTCCATTTTCCCTCAACTTGGAAGGATGTAAAAGTACAGCCATGTTCTCTCATTCTATCAGCAATGTGTTCCCAAAGTTTCTTTTTGGTTTTGACTTGAAATTCTTTTCCGAGACGTGGGCTCAGCTCCTTATAAAGTGTTATCAACAGCTTGCAGTCCTTTTCCAGCCAAACTGCCTTTGGTTTGTCGTCGACATTACTGGGTGTCGGAATGGGGACAGAATCTTCGTCATCTAACAGCTGTACATTTTTTACATCGTCGAGAAAAGGCTCGTTTAGAACGCGTTGACACTGCACTTCATCTGGAAAAACTAAAAATTACATTAGAACAGTAACATATCCATATGAACATCATGCTGAACTTACTTGATTCTTCCGTGGACGGCTCAATTTTAATATCCATTTTTTTTAAGAACACAAAAAAAAATAGTTAAATTAATAAATAATAGGTACCTAGTTCTTATTCGAACGAATGCAAGCAAAATAAATTCAATTTGTCGGATGAGACAAAACAGATGATTTTGACATTTCTCCTTACATACGTATGTGTAGAGCATTGTGTGCTGAACTGTGCGGAAGTGTCATTGAACACAAAGAAGAACACTTTTCAATGAGATTTTTGTTTTATTCCATTGAATGCGAAAACCTGTAGTTTCTATGCCGAACGGAGGCATTTAGAAAATCTATTAGCTTTGACTTAGTTTAATGTCTGAAAAAGAAGAACAAAACACCACAAGTTGGTAAAAATCCTCATAATAGACTAGAACAAAGTGTTAAATGCGCCTGAACATGTCCCGAAGCATTCTACTTCGCAGCTGTCAAAAGTCATTAGTATTTTTCGAAAACAGATGATTTTGACACTTCTCACGTATACATGTGTATAAAATTGTGTGCTCAACTATGCAAAGTACGGATTTTTTCCATTGAAGACGAAAAGTTGTGTGTAATTTTCTTTGCTGGACTGTCCAGAACAGAGTTATTGAACAAGTTATGTTACGCAGGCATAGGTATACATGTACATATATACATACATATAAGTATAAGAAGACATGCATATTATGTACTACGTACATTCTGCGCACAAATTCATTAAAAAAATTTATAAATACTAGTTCATTAATTTTGAGAAAGAGTTGAATTAGTAACATAAATAGTTTGAGAATGTATTCGCAAATCGACTTAAAATTGTAAAGCCTTACCATCATCCGCAGCTTTTCCACTAATGTTTTTGAATGAGTGAATCGCATGGCGTTTACGAAACTTATCAAGCCAACCTGATGACGCTTTAAAATTGTCAACCCCCAACTGCTCTGCGACTGATTTAGCTTTGTTTCTAATAAGTGTCCCAGAAATTGGCAAATTTGTATTTCGTGTTGAAGTAAACCAGTTAAAAGTTATTTCGTCAATACGACTCCTCGTTGAGCCAACAAAATGTCTTTTAACGTGAGGTCCGATGAAATTTGATTGCCATTCTTTTAATAATTCATCTTTATGCTTTAAAATCTCGGCGACCTGAGTTTTGCCCACATTAAAATCCTTTCCAATATCGCGGGTGCTTTTCTTAAATTTATTAGAAACATTTATCACATCTATTTTTTCTTGTAACGTTAATGTGTTTCGTTTTAGGGACATTCTATAAGAAAATAAGCAGAACTTAAAAATACAAGAAAAACTGAACAAATAAAGGAGTTTGTAGAATATAAGGCGACACCATACTTGAACAACCGATAACTAGCACAACTTGCAGCACACTGTTGTGTTGCTTTGTTGTCCAGCCGCACACTTGTACTGACATCTCGAAACCCCATGAAACACGAACACAACATCACAAACACAGCCAAAGTAGTGCAAATACCAATTACATGTTTAAGCTCTTTTGTATCCGTTGAACAGGGACAGTTCGGTCACTGTATGTGTGTATGCAAATATAGGTGGCTCCGTCCGTTCAAGGGAGTGTCCGGCTAGTGGAAATCAAAATACATTTGTTGTATGCATTTTAATGAAAATTTACTGTTACCATAGTGTTGTCCGTATAAGGGAGGTTTTCGTATTGGAAAATTTCACTGAAGCTGTATTTTATTTTATGCCAACGGTACAGAATGTTGCGAAATTGAAATTCTTTTTACTTTCTACGGGAAAGCCCTATTTGCAGGTAGGGGGAAATGTTCCTATTTATCCATCTTCTGTTCTCAGTGGCCGCGTTTGTTTAAGGGAGGTGTCCGTTCAAGGGAATAAAGATTCCATATAAATATAAATTAGTACTAAACTCGTCTGACATGAAATTGATGTCCGCACAAGACACGCGTCCTTTCATTGGAGATGTCCGTTAGGGGAGTTTCCACTGTAAATTCAACATGTAGGTACCTAATTTAAGCCAAAATATACTGTTCCCACAATATTGTCCTAGTACAAATGCATATACATACATATACAATATATGAAGGTATAATAAAAAGAAAATATACAGTTATGTACTATCAAAACTGAGCCTCACTAATGGGTAAATCCCAAATTTTAATTGAAGATTCGATTCAATTTTGTATGAAAATGACAGAAAAAATAAAAACAAACAGATGTTTCTCAAACGTACATTTGCAAAGGAAAGTCCTTATGTAAATAAAACAACGCGGAGTTTTATATGTTAAGAAAGTTAAGTTTTTCACTTTAAACTAAAGTTATTGGTTAATAATATCGAATGATAACTTTTGCGCCACTTTTTACCTACATATGTACATAGACTGCTATATTACTATTGTCACTTTCGTACGATCTTTTTAAAAAAAAGTGTTAAGTGTATAGAGGCAAAAATATAAAAAAGTAAATGTCCACCATAATTAAAATGTCCAGGTTTAACTTCTTATGCCATGAAAGTCGATCAACTGCGAAAAAAGCTGATGTAAACTCTACTGCACAGGTATAACACAGGTTATACATATACATATAACAGGTTGATCGCATTGTCACATCACAAAATTCTCCCAAGCTATCCGAATTTCACGACAATCTCGGAGACAAGTCTGAAACCTAATACCTCTGTATGTTAGTTTCAAAACCACTACACCAACACTTAGTCACACAGGACTAAAATCATAAGGGTATTATTCATCGCCCCTTGAGCGCGAGTGAATCATAAAAAAAGGTCAGAAAAAAACTCAATTAATTATTTAAGCGAGTAGTGCAGCTCGCTTCAGAGTTAAGTTAATTTTCATTAAATTATTGCATTATCAAAAAAAAATAAAAAATACAGAGGACAAAATTGCCATCGACTCCTAAAAAGCTATTGTTCACCTCACACCTAAAACCTCAAATTTCGATTCACTTACTAAATCGACCTCCAAATAAGACAATGTTACACAAAACACAAAAGAGTAATCAAAGAGAATCTACACAATTTAATTAATACAATTCCGACAAAACACAGCTATTCTATAGAAAAACATAAACTGAAAATTAAACACACACCGACTATTCGTACTATGACTAGTCACTTTCCGTGAACAATTTGCCATAATTCAATTCAAAATATTTACCGAAATGCCAAAATGATTAGTAAGTTTCTCTTAAAGCCGGTGATTGAAATTTAAATAATAAGATGTCAAACGGAAATACATTACTTTATCTCTTGTTTGAGTGTTAAGAAAAGCACTCATTTACATACCTATACCCTCATTAAACTTAGATTATTGAAACTTAAATAAAAGCTCCACGAGCTAAGATAAAATATACACACACACACATAAAAAAAAACACTTTTTGGCACACACCACCCACAACAAAACTCACCATCATCAATCGGCTCATCTTTCACTACCCCCAATCGATATCCAAAAATAGGGTGTTGCATCCCATACCCATTCGTATCCTCCTCATTCTTAAACGAACGAATGCCATTTTTGAATTTTCTCCGCGCTCCTCCAAATCCATTCAAATCTGAACAATTTCTCCCACCATTGTAAGCCACTCCACCCTGCACATTTGATATCACCAGCAAGCCATCGTTACTTCCCGTTGATGGAGACGGATTCATCATATTTTCATAAGTGCTCATAGCACCATCATCGTAATCACCCCCATCGTACGATGACACCGAACCATCATTTCGAAATTCCGCGCTCAAAAGCTCATCCAGTGATTCGTAAACGTCCAGTGGTATAATTTTCGGTATCTGACGCATTCGTCGTGACGTCATGTAAGTCGATTTCAAAAATTTCCATTTTGTCCAAATCTGCTGAAAGTTCTTCTTGCGCAGTCCCCGATCGTTCATTTCCTTTTCGATATTGCGGAAAACCGTTTCGCTGCGTACGGTCTTATCATTCAATAGCGGGAGGTATTTATTATCTCGTATAATTTGCAGAACGGTTAACATTTCCTGTTCACGCCAAAGATTACGTTCCGGCTTTTCAGAGCGAACTGTTGGTGGCGTTGTTGTCGTCAACAATTCTGGTTCTGTATGTGTAGGTGCCTCGGCATTCATTATATTGTTTTCGAACGCGAGCGAAAAATTGGAGAACTCAAACACACCGAAGCGAAGACCAAGCCCAACGAATAAAAAAAGAAACAACAAAAACTACTCGAACCAACGGCGACGAACCTACACCGTCAACGTTTATTTCAATACTGTCGGTTTCAACACACAGCCAACTTTACTTTTCCAGTCTTCTCGAAATCGTCGTCGAATTGAAATGAATGGCTGGCTGGTGATTGTGAGCGAGCTTGTACGAACGAAAGAAGAGGAAAACGGCACAGGCAACAGTATACAGCGTATACGAGTATTCACATTTATGCCGTAATGTCAAAAACCCTCATCGACGTCGACATCGTTGTTGTCGTGGTCGTCGTCATCACAAACTTTGCCGCTATCATAAGTTCGTTACTTGTGTGCGGTGTGCTGGTTTTTCATTTGCACGAAAACGTGTCTTGGACTCTGAAAAACCAGCAGTCGCAGCAGCAGCAACAAGCGGCAGTTACAGCCAAGGAACAACCAGCAGAAACAGAAAACCCTCAACAACGCACAGCCAGAGCAGTTGGTTTTGTATCAAATTGTTTCCATCACAAGTTCGTTTTGAACGTTTTACACTTTTTTTTTTGCCCGTAGTTACTCGTTTTCCTAGCACAAATCTTTTCCACACTGGCCACAGTATCGCGATTACCGCTTCTTCTTCTTTCGGCTCCTCCGTGTGTTGAAGTTTCTTCGTCGTTTTTCTTTCAACAAAAAAAGTAGAAGACTTTTTTTTTTATTGTTTAGAAGTGAAGGTAAAGGTACACGCTACAACAGTTTACCGATGTATACCTCTGCGAAGAGAACACATAAAAACCCGAATCTTAGAATCTCGCTCGAGTGCAAGAAAAATACCATAATACCAGTAATCCCAAGAATGAGGCAACGCACAGTATAATGGAGCAGAAGAATACTCGTACAACGACGCCGACGATGATGACGACAACGAAGAAGATAAATCTATGCTGGTACGATGGAACGGGCAACGGTGCGCGCGGGGTATCCGAGGGTAAAACGAGAATCAAGCGACGACGGACAAGAGAGAAGCAGCAACTCATCACAACCTATTTTTTGAACTCTCTTTCAATACTGCGACGAATACTTGGGGACACGACGACGATGAGATGAAATTCCAATATATGTATTTCGGACTTGTTTGCCCGTTTTAACCGTTTTAGTTCATCTTAGGTCATTGCGACTGTGAAAAGCCTTGGAGACCATTTTCGAAACCAAACGAATGTGCTCTGCTCCGCTCCAGTTTCCAAGACTTCTCCATAACCATTTCAAGCAATTGATAAAAATTTATTTTAATATCATTATCTAAGCTTTCGTTTTGTGCGTTTTTTCTCTTCGTACATTCTCAGGTATGACGAAAACAGGTCACCACTTAAAAAAATATTTTTTTTTAATGTATAAATGGCGATGTGGCTATGTGTGGCACTTGTTGGTGGCGTGTGTGAGTTTCGACGCAAAGCTTGAAAGTTGGAGAGTATTAAAATATATGTACTATGTTCCCTGACTGAAGAAATTATCGTTTCGGTTTGGGAATTTTTGTTTTTGTTTCGCGTGTTTTTGAATTGAACTCTTAACGAGGCGTGTCGTTTATTTGAGGGAGCTTGGTAGGGTTGCCATATTAATTGTAAGTTTATATGAGCGGAAGTTTTGGAATTGAAGCTTGTTATAGACTATAGAGTATGAGCAGGTAAGTGATGCAAAATACAAAAACTGAGACGTCATATTTGGATATGTAAGACTAGACTTTCCAATCCACTCATTCTATGAACATATTAAAACCCTTTCTCAGCTACGTGTATAAATCGACAGAATGATAGTTTGAAAAGCAAGCGCAAATTGACAGCTGACATTGAAGCAATAGCAAAAAAATTGTGACACTTTTAAAATCCTTTTGCCAACCTGTAGGTCTGTCCAAATCCTTTTTGTACATATAAAACATTATAAGCGTTCAACGAGACCTATTAAGCTGACGGAAAGGTTAAAAAGTTGATATTGACAGAAGAGTTGGAAAAAGGATCATTTAAGTATGTACGTGGCGAGTTTGTCTTAAAGATGAAACCACTTACAACATATAAGTCATCGGCAAGCGCCTCTGTCACTTCTTGCACAGTCTGGATAGTTAGTTTCTGACGATGTTTGCCTCCAAAAAGTTGTCTTAGTTACAAACACACTGTGAAATAATTAACTTTTGAAGTTTAACCAACGCTATTCTTTCGTTACTCTTTATCTTCCTTCTGAGTTCCGCCTTTCGTCGCATAAAAACCCACTGTTTTGGATTCAGGCTTCTATGTTATTTAAACCTTGGCAACTCTGGATTTAATTCGAATCTCAAACTTAATTTTCAACTTTATTTTTTTATATCTATTTGTTGCTGCGGCATGATTTTCCCATTTATGGAATTGAATCAGTTTTCATTGTCTCTCAGTGTGGTGAAGAGAAGTAGAAAAAAGAATCTGACAATGTTTTTTTTTTGTCTTTCAGCTCTCTGTTCAATTTTGCAATCTTGGAGTACCTATATAAAAGCATGAGATTCATAGATCTTCCAGAATCCCTTGGATAGAACTTTTGTTTCTTCTTCTTCATTTTATCTTTAGGTGCAACAACATCTTAGTCAATTTGATAAGTAGCAGGAGTTTTATATTCCCACATATGCTGCTACTACCACATAAAAACTCAAGACCGGTTCTCCTGATGCAAAGTTGGTTTTGCTGTTTTGACTTCTTTTCATGTTCCATTCTAAAATGAATACTTGAATACACAAATTGCCACATAAAGGAATCTTTGTTTGAGGTTGGAAGATTTTATGATTTCCTTTTTTTTTAAGTTGAGGCATTGTGGGAAATTAAACGTACGAGTATTTTGTATTTAAATTCGAAAGAGAACACTGAAAGCATTGTATAGACATTTGAATCTTTGTGTTTATTCCATGATTTAAATTAACTTATGGTGAATCTTTATTTAACTTGAATGTTTTTAAAGCAGACCCATCTACGAGGTCTTTTTTGTGTTCTGTATGAGAAGATTCAAAAACGAATTCACAAATCCGTGGTTAACACCTTTGCCTGTATTCGATTATTTGCGTCACCAAAATAAATTTAATCAATTGTTAATCTTAGATTGGATTTACTTCAGGTTTACATGCTTAGATGTCTACACACATGGTATTTTATTTACATATGTCTGGTACATCATGATCATGCCACACGAGGTTGCTCAATTCGTTGTGATTTAAGTCAAATGCCTTCTTTGTCTCTCCGATTTGGGTACCAATCTTGTCGAGAAGTTTGTAATTCCATTCATCAAGAAATATAAATGATGTACTTATCTGAGTGCAGTATCTGAACCGTTATTTGTGCAGTTTGTGATTACTACTCGTATGTACAGAGTACCCAAATACATTTTTTGTGTTTCATTTTATCTTTTTTCCAATATTCAGTTCTTTTATTTGCTTTTCAATGGTTGAAATAGTTTCTTTAATATACAGTTTATCGATTTACAGATCATTGATCCTTAAGCCCTTAAAACAGTGTTGTACATTTTCTAGGAAAAGTATGGTAAACTTCTTAAGGAGGAGTTTGACCGAGTAGCGGTTAAGTGTGAAAGTCTGTTGAGTATGAGAATGGTTTGACTACTTTTTAGCATGTCAGTAAAATGCTTTTGATTAGAGTAAATTTTAAAATACTTCAGTGGTTTCTGTTAAATTCTAGCGTTAAGATTGTTTTCGTCGAATATCTTCTAGGGTGTCATTCAGGAAGTTGATGTTGACTCAGAGGTAGATGAATTTCTTAACTACCTTAAAGACCTATCAACAGTGATATTTTGTCCTAGGCAGTGGACCGATCGTGCTTTGTTTGTTGATAGAGAACGAGTTTAATGATATTATTCACACAGCCCGAACGTTGGTGTGGTCATTTTTGAAATTCAGATGGTATTAGGTCTTGCCTTCGAGGGTGTTATCCGAAATAACTGAGAAGGATTGTTGGTATTGTTGTCATTGCTATATAATTCCTAGTGTTTCTTTGCAACTTACCGATGTCAGCAAGACCAACTCTCAACTGCCATGCCTATGCAGTCGAATTTACTTTTTTCGCAGTTGATCGACTTTCTTGGCATCAGGAGTTGTACAAACCTGGAACCTTCAGCGTGACAAGTGATGGTGGCGTGGTGCTCATCACTACTCTACGGTCATCCTCTTGTTCTACATATTTCGGTATTTCAATCAGCACTGTATGCTTCAAAACACTCTTAAAAAACTCTGTTTCGATAGTTCTTTACAGAAACTTTTTCCGAGATAGTTCTTCAAAAAACATAGAAAAACTTTCAAAATGTAGGCTAATGTGATTAGAATAACTTTATTTCATTTCCATTTTTACTCTTATAAAATGAAAATTGTGTAACTATTACCACAAATATGAAGGCTAAAAAAAAATTAAAACAAAATCACACAGCTGTAAACCCTGTTTGAGTACTTAAAAAACAGCCATTAAAGATAACAAGCTTAAAAAAGATGTATATGTTCATTATATAAGTAAACATTATATTCCGTGGCAACAAAAATATTTCAACACACAAATAGCTGGTGGCAATCAATTTCAATGGTAGTAGACGCGTCGATTACCAGTTTCCAGAGACTGCGCTGAAAAACGTTAAAAATACCCAACGGTGTGCTTGGTTTTTTCGAATACCTACGATAATGAAACTACGAAAAAAACACAAAACAAAAAAAAAAGAAAGAAGAAAAAACCTTCAAAACGATTATTTTCGCCTCTCACTTCTTCTACTCTGTTTGGCATTTGCAATGGTGTGAGTAGGTTTATGGCTCTTGCGAGATAAACTGTTTTCGAATGACGAACAAACTGGATTCAACGATTTAGGTTGAAACGACGATGACTATAATCGGAAACTGTTTGAGAATTGAATTTCTTTGCGGTTTACGTAAATGTCTATCCATGCCTACATGTATCTTTATCAGAGCGTCTATGCATGACAAAAATTTGTTTGCATTGTTATGAAGCTTTTTCTAATTGAAATGAAAGCTAAAATAAGTAAAAAAAAGAAAACTAGTGTAGCACAAGGAACACGTCTTGAGAAATGACTTTGGAATGTAGGTTAGGTTGTACGTAGTAGGTATGTTTTTTATGCGCATATAAAAATGTACGAGAAACACGACCTGCTTGACAGGGTATAGTGTTCCATTACGACTAACAAAGTAACAATATCGCATTGACTGCGGTGTTGGTATAAAAGTCGTGAGCTATTTCGAATGATACACTTCGACAGAGGTCAAGTCATGTGCTTTACAATAGTACTTAGAGCGAAATTGTATTTGTTGTAAAAAATTAAACGAACTTTTAGAAAATTACTGTGCTAATCGCAGATTTTCTAGTTAGCTTAAATAAAATGGGATAAGTTCAAGTTCTACCTACGGTTTGGTTTAAAAACGTAGTTTTCTAAAATCAGCAATAATAGTTAGTCTGCAAGGTTCAGTAACGAGATGAAAGCGGCAAAGATAGGTTTGATGGTCAACGAAGGCAAAACAAAGTAAATGCTCGCATCAAAAAAGGAAATCCAACACCAACATTCCGGACAGAACGTGACCCTACCAGATATGCATATGTACATACATATTCATACATGCATAAAAATGCAGTCAACGACACCAGCGCTAAGATCAAACCTAGAAAAATCCTTGCCAATCGCCGTTTCTTTGGGCTAAGAAGTCCCTCTTGCGAACAACCAAAATGACTCTACTTGTACTCAAGCCTCTGATAACTGGTTAAAACAGTTTTTTCTGTTTCACTACTTAAGCCAGACCCCCGTAAAGTACAAATAACATTGTTGCTACCGTTTATGTTGTGCATGTTATATTTTCGCACGAATAGAGCTTTTTCAAGACAATTTATATTCTTGAAGGTTCATTGACTTCCAGGAGGGGTGCCACCAAAAATTTAAATTTTCACAGTCAATTCTCTCTAGCTCGAATTTCCTCGGGACAACAACAAAAAGTTGAGTTAAAGAGATTTTGATTCAGAAGATATTTTCTGTAAAAGAAATCCAAGTGTCAGCAAAATTTAAATTAGAGGAAAATTTAACTTCGAAGAAGTTCAAGGTAAAAGGATTCGACTGTAGTAGTTTTACTTCGATTTGAACTTGTGTCAGCCCGACGTACTAACCACTGATCCACTGCATATTTTTACATATATTCACGCTAGGAAACCTGATAAATGTCTCATAAAAGGACAAACTTTTAAATGTTAATTTAATCTTAACATACACACGCAGAAACATAAGCTTTTGAGGTAAATGAACTTGGCCAGATCATCTAGTGTTTAATGAGCTAGCAGCTAGCTCGAAGGCCGCTTAACTGCTGTCAGTCTTCGTATTACATACGTATTACGAGGTGAGCCAGAGATTTGGGTGAGCGCTTTGATTTTCATAAATAAAACTTAGGTACTCCGATTCGCACATGTATCATTACATAAGTACATACATACATACATCTATCTACTGTTTAATATAATTTTTTTCTTATCATTGAACTTGGAAGCTAGAGCAACGAACGACTAGTTTGTAAGTCCAAGTTACCACCTGAATAGCCTTATTAGTGTGTGTATATTTATTTTAGATAGATTGTCGACCAATGAGCTAAAAGTATCATACTTCAAATCTTATGGGTTCTTCGATCTCAGGTGAGTCAACGAGAAGGTCAACATCATTCTGTCTTTTCTTCAACTCTTCGATATTTTAAAGAGAAACACCATTGCCTTCAGAGAAATAAACATAAAGGGTTTTACAAATGACATTATGTTTCATGTTTAAGTTGCACTGTCATAAAGTTGCATATTCAATAAAATGTCATGGCTACAATAACTGTTATAATAAAAAAAAGTCGTTTAATAAGTTTTAACTGTAAAAACATTTGGTACAGCTGTATTTAAATATGAATAAATTTGCAGTCCTCTCGTAAAGTCACTCAACTTAGACCATCTTCATGTCATATATCATATTTCCCCATTTAAGCAATCAACTTAACATTAAATCATGTACTTATGTTTGCGTGAGTGTTAAGTTCCAAATTTAAATTATTCAACAAAAGAGATGGTTTTCATTTTTTTTTTACATTAAAAACACGGAAAGCTTTTAAGATAGGTAAATGCCTGTGTTGAAATAAAAATTTAAACTTTTTTATGAGCTTCGAAATTAATCAAGTTTACATATGAGCGTATGCACAAACCTTATTCGAACGGTTAAGCTTTGAGAAATTTTTCTTATGAGTTGCAATTGCTTAAGGGTGGTAAGCTTTATTCCTTTAAGTGAACAATGGCAACCGGAAGTTGGAGGCATACAAATGTTTTTTTTTTTTTATTTGTAAAAGGGGTGGCAGTGTGGTGAATGTATAGAGCCGTCTTATTCGGATTTTATTGGATCTATTGCGGGATTTCTACGATTACCTGTGTGAAATTAGACAAAAATACTTCGAATTCAATATGAATTTATGGACGCATTTGGTGGCATGGTTGACAGTTTGCCCAGGTTGCTGAAGAAGATGCGCCGAGAGCTGTTTTCCTGGTTCTGCTGAGGTTTGGACAATCGCGGAGGAAGTGTTAGTATATAGCACCTACTTAGTCGAACTCTTTTTAGATGGACCGCCAAAAGGTTGTGCTTAAACTGCGTGGTTTTCTTGAACATATTCTTCTATTTAGTTATAGAGCTGGCGGATATATTTCTTGCTACACACTCATAATGGTGCGACGAGTCGGGTTTCATCATATGGCAATGTTGATGTAGATCTACAGAACTTGTTCCACGTGGTACAAATCGACAAGGATTGATCGGATTTTCTTGCGGTTGTAGTGATATGATATTCAACACTTTCTCACAACACATAGTCCATCTATATGTGCTTAATGCCGTCAACGGTGTTGATAGCATCAGTAACGATTTAGTCATGGAAACCTACGTATTTCTGAGGATTACGTTTTAGTAAACGTGCTTATAAAGTGTGCACTGTAAGGTTTTAGTCTAATAACCCTGTCAGCTTGGTAATAGATTCCGCATTTCAATAATTATCAAATGTAAATTTTTTTGTTTGGTAATATGAATATCAACCATGTGACTCCAAGATATAAATTTAAATGTCTCAATACGCCACATCGAACACAAAGAGTTTTCCAAATCTTTCAGAGGCAGTTGCAGATTACCTCAAGTTATCATAATGTGTCAGAATCATCAACGTCCATCATATGCTTTAGTACACGTCAACCTTCAAAACCCTAATCGTTGACTATGATCATAAACTATAAATATTTTGGAAGTAAGACCGACCGATTAACTTGAACTGCGAACACCCGCGCCTTATCAGATATCACTCGCCAAAGAATTCAATTTGCAACTGATAAGTGCGGAAATTCTCAAAAAGAAATCACGTACTAGAAATCACTGCAAATAATTATAAATAACTTACTGTAATCCATCTATGAAAGCAACCTAATGTCGGGCGATATCTTTATTGGTCAATAAAAAAGTTATCGATAAGACTATAGCCCGTGATAGAAAGAGGGTGCGGGGACGAGGTATTGGGTTTTGTTTGATATTCGCGTTTTATTTAAACTTTGTCCCAGGTGGGTTTTTGCATTCAGTGTGATAATTCACTTGCGAGTAAGATAGGAAACAATGACAAATAAACTAAGTACATGGCGCATGACTGCAATTCTTCTTTTTTTTTTTTAAACTGGTAAGCTTGTAGAAATGTCAATGAACTGTCAAGTAAGATAGTTAGTCTGACAGCAACTGATTTACGATAAAATTATAATTTATTGTTAATAATTAACTCATTGTCTGACAGAACGATGATTGTTTGAATAGTGGTAGTGGGCTTACTTTGATTGTGTAATAGGGATTCCGCCTTATGACATTGTTAAGTTCATTTATTTCAAACGGAAATAGTGGTTAAGATAAGAGAATAATCAACGATTGGAATTGCTGCCTTTAGATTTTCGACCATTTCGATGGGCAAAGTAATGACGAATTTAGAACTGATTTGTCATTTGGAGTTTAGGAGACTTGTTTGTCTCTTGGAGGTTTGCCGCGATGTGGTGCTTCGACAAAACAATTGATGTTTTTGTTAAGATTACAATCTGTGTTAGTAGTCTAACTACTGAGCTCCGGCGAATATGCATTTGGTGTGTTCCCGTCTTATGGCATACCTCGACGAAAGGCAATAATCGGACAGGATATCTATTGCTATTCCTAGCTGCGATCTGCCAAGATTACAAATTTTCCTGGTTTTTCTGTTATCTACATATGTAGTGCTGAAGTGCTCTACCATTTATGTTAGAACATCCATGGTCTGGCTTCTTGGTGGATCTACGAATTTTAATATGCTTTACATGTAGACAATAAGTCAGCACCTCTTTTATGATAAGTGAGCAAGACTATCAAGAACTGTCAAGTTGTGCAATAAAATCGAGTGCAATCAATAAATAAAGTTCATTTTAAGAAAACCTTATATAAAATGAATCATTTGAACACAATTGAAACACAGTTGAATTCCCCAACACGGTCAGCCCGACTGACTACCGTCCTCGTGATAAGATTGCGCTTTTTTAAAAGAAATACTGCACTTAGGTAAGAAAATGGCGTGTGCTATAAATTTATCACTAATCTCAATCAAGTACCTTCAACTTTTAATGATTTCAAATAAATTGAATTTAAAGTTTGCATTTTTTTTTTGAACAATTAAATTGCATTTCAAAATTTATACTTCTTATCATTTAATTAAAAGAAAGGAATGATAAAAAAATGTCGGTACTTTCCGACATCATAAAAATCGCCATTGATATCATAAAATATCGGTCTTGTGACCGTTTGGGATTGCAATAAATTTTAGTAGAATCTACAAAAAATCATTAGTAAGGTACGTACATATGTATTTAAAAATATATTCTTTGGAATTATCATGTGACTTTTTATTTAGGAATGAACTTTGAATAGGACGTGGGTGAAAAGGAAGTACGTAAACAAAGAAATATATTTACGACAAGTTGGCTATCGCTACGACGTATCCTTCACTTGTTTTTCACGATGTAGTTCGCAGCAATAAGCACCTACGCATTGCAAAAATGTTCGCTTAGAATAAGACATATATGTTTAACTAGAGGAATCCTAAGTCTAATGTTGTCGCTTTCCACCAAAACTTTATGGTCTTATGATTATCTTTTAGAGCCACTAGACTTTTTTCGATGAGAAGCCTAATAGTATTCTTACATTGTCAGAAAGCCTTCAATGTGAACGATATCTTTAAACAAAAGCAGAGAAAAACATATCACTCTCTGTTTGAGATAGAGCTGTCTACTTCTCCTTCATCTACAAAAAAGGGCGGTCCTATGTCTTGCAAGAATTATGTGACATCTTCAATGCAGTATGGCAGGCATTAACTTGGAAATTTCAAAGTGCTTTATCTGAAGAACTAAAAACAGAGTGCCCAGGGATCGAAAAGTATGGAATGTTGCTTTGTCTTAGGCAGAGACCCTCCTCGGGTCGGGAGCCCTTAAAGAAAGTAAGTAAGCTGTAATGTCTGCATAAGCCAATCGACTTTTTATGGCACCTTAAATGTGAATTATTTACCTATACATAGGTATATTATGCGACCAATGCGCTCAGTTTGTTACAACAAGGCAGACAACTTAGGACAACTTTTAAGAGCTTAATTCAACCGCTTGTAGAATCTTTCAGTTCCTTTCTTATGGCTATGTGAATACATAATTTAAGGACGAAATTTAATTGTTATTTTCAAGTTTTCTTTCAAGTTGTTACAAAGTTATGACAAAAGCTGGATTTTGAGCCATTGAAATACGGACGTACATACATACATAAGAAACGTGAATTCTCTAACTTACATCTGAAACTATTGCATATGGCTGAATGGCCATGATTTCGTGACAATCAATAAAAAAGAATTGTTCACATTATAACTTTCGCTTTCGCTTCGATTGTTGACGAAATGCATGTCGTTGATAAGTTTGTGCTAAAATCCAACTTAAGAGGAAGCTCTCAAGAAAACTCTCATTTTGATTCTCAAAATAGATTGAAAGTCTAATTTTAGTTAAATATAAAGTTATGGCACGCTCTTTTTTTTTAGCGAATCTAATTGGCACTTTGAATTTAAATTCTGGTACAACTATGTAATTTGGTTAGCCCTCCGAGGGCATTTCTATTTTTAGTTTTTTCTAGTCACCGTTTTTGGTATTTCAATGACTGACTACTCTCTGACTTAAACTTGTCTACAATGATATAGTGGAGTTGAATGTGAAAAAATAAATCCATTCGGTTTGAAAGACAGAGAATAATGAATCAGAGCTTTAGATCAATGAGATCAATCAGATTGTATAAAATAATAAAACAAGGCAACAAATTTGGATGGGAATGCAAATGGTTGGTCTTAAAAAACCGTCATTTTCAACATATGCTAAAACTTCAAAGAAGTTCAATTGAACTTTGGTACACAATAACAACTTTATTGTGGAAAAAATAACCGTAACGACGAACTTGATGTTTTGTTGCTGAATAAAAACGAATGTTTCAAGAAAGTACAATTTTTGTCAATAATTTCAATGTATCTAATCATTATAGTTTAAAATATATTCAATGCCATTAAATATGGAAAGATTCAAATATCCCCCCAGGCTAAGTTTGATGTTTTACACTTGAACTAAATATTGCCTTGGAGATTATAAATCATTCTTGATTTATCAAAATAAAATATAAATTTAACGTATTCTAGTAAATAATGCCACAAAATCGCCCTGTTGTGAAGGCCAATTGTTGTCACTGTCTCGCGAAATTATGAAACCTTCAATCATGAATAATAAAACGTGAATCTGCGTCTTAAAAAAAAATCATTTGGCTTTGTTAGCTAGGTTTTATATGGATAGTGACCTAAGTCTTTACGCATAATTCGCCAAGTTAAAGCTTAGTTCTTCTTAACGACGAGAAATTATACGGTTTGAATTCTCGTTCACACTTTCCCTAATGGCAGCAACATTCTCGCTTGATTGAGCGTTTGACATACAGGTATTTGCTGATCGAACCACAACTGAACCGGTTGTTTGACGATCTATAGCTTCAGTAGGCCGATTATGTCGACCGAAAATTTCACGTAATGCGCGAAACAGTTCACGAATAAAAAGAAAAAGAAAAAAAAAGAAACTTTGATGTTAAATTCGTATCATTTCATTGCGTTGATTGATTGCATAGTATTTTATGATAAAATGACAAACTTAGTGAATACAAATGCCTTAATCCGAAATCCGTTTTTGAATCTGAGAACATGTTCGAATGACATCAAAAACTTATAAGCCGAGCTTTACCAACTATCCTTAAGCGATAAAGAATTTTAAAGCGGAAATACATACGTGCATATGCACATTCAATTCTTGCACATGTACAATATTATTAAAGAGGGTCAATGGAGATGTCCAAGAAGAATATCAATAGTCTTCTTGTTCTGGTAAAGTAACTGCTTTGCTATATTACACATCTATCAACCCTCATAAAATTATATTTTTCATAAATGCATATGCAAATATTTACAGTTGTGTTCAAAATAAGAATAGTGCTCCTTAAAGAAAATATAAATTAATGTATTTTCACAATATGAATTCAACTTGAACCATTTTAGAGGGAATATAGGTAAATTTGTTAAAAAGAAGAATCTACATACTACTGAGAAAAAGTAGGTCAAAGGGTTTGTGTTTTAGCTATGGCCTACGCAGTCTTCTGATCGCCATGCCGTAGAAAATCTTCCTCCATATAATGCTTTCTAGCAATTGCGATAACAGGGGGTTGTATTTTTTTTGTGACATTCGTCCGAAGAAAGACGTTGATCTATGTTAAAATTTATTGCCATATTGAGTTTCGAATATGTAAACTGTTCCTTACTATACATCCATACATATATACTCATATCTACACAAGTTGTGTTAAAAAACAATTTTACAAAAAATGCCAAAAGTTCATTATTATCATTTTAAATACAGCTGTATGTACGTTATGTATTTAAAGCAAATTCGAATTAGTTTTTAAGATACTTTTTTGCAAGTTTCATATTTTCTGATAAGCACCCCCATTACCTTAATCAACATACACATATCCATTAGTGTAAATAATTCTCCAATAAGACTGTCACGTGTGTCTCTTATATCAGCTCCCCCCACCAGTTACGTGAGAGAAAAATCTTCAAATTTCTCTACGGCAACACACCTCAATCACATGTGCCACCACATTGAAAGTATCCGCATCGTGTCGTCATCGCATTTACTACAAATTCCACTTTAATAACAACTCCATTATATCCTGTTGCATACCGGCTTAATATACACTCAGCCAAACACATGTCAGAGATGAGAAAAAGGCAAACCTGTCAAATTCAAATTGTTCTGTTCTCCAACAACACTTGTTGTATCTTACAATTACAACAAATTCCACACACATAGTGTATCTCAAACGTAAACACAACAAGTTGCGTACGATAAAATCCACAAGTTTTCCCGGCTGATATCGGCGGTCGACCAGTGACCCAAAATGCCGCCATGCCATACACATCCACCCTGAACACAGACTCTACAGTGGCCTTCCGTTCGTTGGATTATAGATACAGTATCGCATTGGCGTACTGTGCTTGTGTGTGCCAAGAACAGCTCACATGGAAGAAAAGTGAAAAAATAACAAAAAAATTATTTTTTGTTTTATAAATAAAATCAAAACATTTGACTCTAGTGAGATTTAATTATGTGACAACCGTCGCTCGAATCGCATGTAATCCGTTTTGTTGCTTAGGAGTTTGTCCGTTGAATTTTGTATTTTTTGTTTTTTATTTTGTTTACGGTTTTGTTCGCGATAGCGAGTGTTAATGTGTGAAAGAAAAATGTGAAATATTGCCAAACAAGGTGTTTTTAATTCACAAGAAATCAACAAATTTTAAATCTTCTGTTCCGAATGTGGGTGATTGAGAAAAAAAAATGTGCAAAATTTTGTTTATTCCTCCATGTGCTGCCTGAAAATTGCTTATACTAGAGCATCCTACAATCTACCTTCTCAATTTGGAATATCAATTTGTGTCATTGTGAAAAGTAAATCAAATTCAGGAGCATAAGTTGAAAATTGAATCCAATAGATTCAAGTCGTGCGATATCTTATTATTTCTGGAAATTTGTTCAGTGTGTTAGAGAGTGCATTTTGTGCAATATCAATTGCAGTGTGTCATAAGTATTTATTTTGGAGGACGTCCAGTAATAAGTGATTGTGTGTGCGATTAAAGTATCTAGTTCGAGGAGAGAGAGAGAGAGAAAGAGAGCAAGTGTTGTTGTGAATTTTTAATTATTCATCGGTTGAATGAGTTTTTAAGGAATAAATTGCTGCAAAATTGGATTTGTTTTAATGCGTTACGGTTATTTGATTTTCAAATAATCCACCTGAACAACAGTGGAACGAATTAATTCGTAAAGGTAGTGTGATTGTTTCTACATAAATGTTTGCATACACCTATAATTGTCTCCATGTGTTCTATTTTATTTATATAATCTGTATTTCTATTCTTTTATTATGCCACTGGGTTTTGTTTCAACAGGTGCCGTGGAAATGTACCTACCACCTACCTTTTGTTTATGTTTCTTGCCGTGGAACGAACAAATCTAGCTTGTTTTATACAAATACGATAATTTGTTATAATTTATTTAATTATTATATAAGTTGAAACTTTATGTCTCTATTGCGGTTTCCGGTTAAAACTGTTTTCTTTTTCGGGTTAGAGCAGTTACTGACTGCTTTCAGTGATGATAACAGTTTCTCCCGTGCACGAACATGTGAACATTAAATTCAATTCGCAACTACACATGCATAGTGGCTTACAATGTATTAACAGTGGGTTAATAATTATTCCTAATCTTAGAAACAAGTTAAGGCTTATTTTTGTTTTATTGAACGTCTTAAATATAGAAAAATTATGCTTTCATTCTGGTTAAAAGTACCTACAGAATATAAACAAAACGTATCACATACTAGATAGTACATACTAGATACATATAACTTTTCAGGTAATTTGAAGTCGGTTTACAACTAATTGCAGACGTTATCTTGAAATGATGCATATAAGCCGTGAGTACATACACAGAGGTTTGTAGTAAACAATAACAAAGGTCTGGATTTATAAAAAGAAAGCTTGTATTTTCCCTTTTGTCTGATAGTATTCCAATATTTTTAAAACGCATTGGAAATGATTTTAAGACTTTTTGCGGATGCAATAATTAAAGCTTTTATTTACAGGGTGAGCTAAATGAAGGTTAACAGCTATAGGATGCGGCCATTTTGTTTAAGTTTGTTTGACATTTTTAGAGTGCAGGCATTCGAAGTTTATAGTGGAACGATTTAGTAATAAATATTTTCCTGTACCTTGCTTTTGCTGTGTCAATTGTTTCAATATTTATTTCGGATAAGCTATACTTTACCAACGGCAGCAAGTTATTTGGTGTTATTTGTATATAAATTATGTATTTTTATTACTTATTTAATACTTTTTATTCCAATACATTGTTGCTAGTAGAGCAAGCAAGCTGGACAAGCGATATCTAATGAAAGATCAAACAATCGAATCTACACAAAAGTCATTTATTTCGATGTCATCGTCTTTTAGAGTTATGGCTGCTATCCATCTTCGATGTTAATGGTTGCCATTAACGTGAAACGAAATGATTGATTATTTAGAATCACAAAGCACTTACATTGTATAAAACTGTTTAAAGAGTCAGAGCCCAAAGAGTGACCAAATCTTTACTAATATAATCTTAAGGTCAACTTTCTTAAGAACCAACTATTAAAGCTTTTGGACATCATTTTGCATGATCTGCTTCAAGATTCACGGCTGCTACATATATCCACCCCAATGTAGTTAAAGTACAATCTCCTGCTGATTGTTTTTTCAGAATCAGCTACGCCAACTTTTTGCACTGCTTTTCATTCCTTCCTATTTATCGTTCAAGCAGTGTATCCATAAGTATCTACTTGTTATTATTGTTATTTCTATTACTTCATGAATATAACATATAAAACAAGTGCCTTTCATAATTTGCAATAATTGTTCCAACCACAAGCCGCAAGGGAACGATTACAAACTTTTCAACTCAACCAAGAATTCAAAAAACCTTGTACACTCAATTAAGTTAATGATTTGTTCAGTACTTAACGTACCTTAATGTTAATGATCATATCTAAATAAACTTGTTTAAAAACTTGCCATGTATTTAAATCAGAAACTAAAATTTATATTTAACAGTGAAACATATCTCATTGGCTTCTAGATCGGATCCAACTGCAATTGATTTGCAAAAATAGTATACATATAAGTAACGTCCCACAGGTCACAACCACAATGGATCCGTAGAGATCCGAGTGAATGCTGCTTCAACCTAACTTCGCTACACAGCACTTTTTTTTCTCGTCATTTTACCAATTTCAAGACCACAGGCTGTGGACAAATTCAAATGAAAAATCTATTTAAAAAGTGTTCTACAGCTGACAAATCAGTTTATTAGAATGCCACGCTTTCTTGGTAAATATAGCTGTCTGTAGTATTTTATTTAACAATACTTTGCTCTGTAAGTCTATAAATAATTCCATCTTAATCACGCTACAGTTGCGATTTTTATACATCTGTTTGCATTTCATTTCATTTCATTTATAACACATTTCAAGCAGCAGACCACTTCAGATTTTCAAGCACACTGTGATCATAATTTCAATCGATTACAATACTTACACACATACAAATGTACATACATATATACATATGGACATGCCGATTGATATCGCTTGCTATACAATGTCATTGCAAATATAATTTCTACAATTCCTCAAATTCTCAATCACAAAATTTCTATAAAATACAATAATTTATTTAAGTCCTTGTCACCTTATCTTAACAAGACAACATAACCCCTACCCTACCCCATTGTCGTCGGTCGTCAGTTGTCATTGATAAATTATATTTTTTCAAAAACAATTTCATTTCAAAGATCACGTCCAGTCGTACCCGCAAATTGATTAGTGCGCCTTGTTAGTGGCGCTTGCCGGTAGTACTCTGCAGAGCGATCGATGAAATAACGATAATTGGCAGAAAATTGTTTTCCACTTTGATTTTAACAATCGAAACCCGAAAAGCAATAAGATCGAAACAGTAAAAATGGTTAATTTAATTATCGTTAAGGAAATAAACTTTGTTGCGGTACTTGAAAACATTAAATGCACAGATACTGTGTTCGGTGGGTGGTTTGGGTGAGAAAAAACCGGATTTGGTTTCGTTAAATTTTATTTTAGATTTATGATAAGGATCTAGGGGCTATTTTCGTAGCGTAGCTTGGAATTGTGGATACCTCACAGCGAAAGTAGGTTATAGCAATGCGGAAACGATAAGAAAAAAGGCGCTAAACGTAATGTGTTCTCAAAAATGGACTTTGAAAGCTTAATAATTATTAGAAATATGTAGGTAGGTAGTTAATTAGAGAATCATGATTACCTGTTTTGATTCCACATCTCACGTGACCTGTTATTTATATGTGTGCAAGTTAGAGAAAGTGTGATCAGATCTATCCGGTAGAATAAAGGAAAAACATCAGTTTCCCCATACCAGAGATCTCCTTAAGGTTATCGAGGAATGGTTTGTTTATAGTGTGTTAACTCTATAAAGCTTGAGCGAGGCGTCTGCAGGGGAAGTAAACGAAAGTTTCTTTCTCATTCGGATGTCGCAGCTGCGACAGGGCATATTGTGGGGGATACCAAGCTTCCCCGCATGGCTTTCAATTGGCCACTGACATGTAGTGATTGTAATTCTTAAACGGTACCTAATGGAGTATAGACTTATTCCACATTTGTTTCCAGTTATATGCCTATGCTCTATCTCATGTCGCATAGGGAAGCGTCATCTTCACAGTAGGGGGGACTTCTCAAAAGAAATGTCAAATGCTTGTGACATTAGCCACTGCTTAAGTAGACCAACGATTGAATCCGTTGTGGTTATTTTAAAGATTTTACCCCGGGAACCTTTAAATACAAAATTGTTGATTGATAACCACCCAAAAGGGATATGAATCTTAGGAGATCTTTCAACTCAATATTAATAAGTACTGCATCTCCGCCAAGAGTCCTCATTCTTTGATTGCACGACAGGTGACGGACAGATTTAATGAGGGTATTCATAACCCCTTTGACAGCGCTATTAAATTATAAAAAAATAAATATAAATGTCACTTTACGAATATAAAAAAACTTCTAAATTGCATCACTGTCATTAAAGTGCGACTATCTCAACTTAAGTTCCAATGACTCACTAGCATACAAATTTGTTTTTTTGTTTTTTTTTGAGACAGCCTTGGTATCGATGGCCAACAACATCAAACCAGTGAGATGGTGTTGTCCTCGATACGGTGCAATTTTATGTACTTTATATGGATGCCAATCTACCGTAAGGATGACGGGCATTGACTTGATTTTCCGAGCATCGACTTTTCACTTTAATTTTTCTTTTGCATTCCGTGTCAGGGGCGATCAGGTTTTGGTCAGTCTGTCTAGCGTTGTGAAATTTGTCCGAAAATGTTATTTGAAATTGGGGCACCCAAGTTGCAATTACTCATGGACGATTAATTTCATGTCATATGAAGTCGATCAAGTATCCAAGTTTATCTGTCATTCATTGCGACCAAGTGATGGGAATTACCTCGGTGCGGTTGTTGTTGTTGGTGATTTATTAAGTTGATTGTGTAATTAGATTATTAAACGTCTCGTTGTGCATTAAGCAGTTGATTTTGTCAACTAAAGACTCTACACATTAGTTGCACAGCAAGGTAATCCATAACACATGACCTTCCTTTGAATGATGACCAGATAATTTTCCTATTTTTAGTGTTTGTGCTCTATGTGTGTAGTCAAATGCTGTGTAATACTAGTTATCAGTGCGTTTTCACAAGCGAAATAGCTAATAACTTACAGATGCGCAACAAGTGATTGTGTATCCTGGTTGTGGAGCACAGTGTTGTTAATGTTTCCAGATGATTTACTTTGAACCAGTCAGAACAGATATGTTTCTTGTCGAATGGATAGCATTCACTTAAGATGGGTCTTCCTCTCCACTTTACAGATAAAATCTGGTACTTTACATCTATTTCTCCTTGTCGTTGTGGGATGTAGGTACAGGGTTGGTAATTTGTTAAATGTAATGGTGTTAATTAGTTTTTGTGATTTTGCTTGGGATTCTGGAAGACGAGTGTACGAGTGAAATGCAAATGCATGACTTTGCTGTGGGAACGTGGAGGTTGCCTGTCAGCGTTGGTAGATGAATGATTTCTGCTGTGATGTAGGACGGGGTTTGGCTGCATTGTTTTAAAAAATGTGTTCTTGGATCATATTAACATAAGTACATATGTGAATATACTGTCACGCACACACACAGACTACAAAGAAATAGGATCCATTAAGTTTCATCCTAGGACGATCCTGGGCAGTCATCAAAAATCAGTCGCCGACAACGGATCGTTTCCTTCCTTACTCTGTATATCATTGTTGTTTTGAATTCCTTTAAATAAACGCGTGGTAGTTAATAATAAAGACTTGTGTTTGTGTACGTTAGTATCGGCCTCTAACAATACTAAAGTGTAAGATACTTAAAAAAAAATATAGCTGTGAATTCAAACTATGAAAACTTACTACAGCAATTAAAACAAGAGATAATTGCAACACAACTTGAAATGATAAAGCAAAGCGATAGTCATTAAGTGACTATATAACTAATATTATTAGTTAATGATGTAATACAATATGTAACTAGATTGATGATACAGCAAAGGCAAGGCATAACGATGTATTGCTAAACGTGATTAATTAGAAAAAAAGTACATGTTCCTGTAAACGAAGCAGATTTGATCACATAACTCGTTAAAATTAAAAGGAAAGCCCAAACTTCAAGCTGGCAGTTCATCAGACAAGTCAATCAAAGTTTGTATGTCTACTTTCCTTCTGTAACTTATCTTAACTCATGGAAGCATCAAGAAGAGCCCTCAAACTAAAACTCAACTACTGAAGTCAAGAAATTCTCACACTAAGCAAGCGTAATGCTTAATTCCTAAATGACTTTCCCATTGGACATTGCTTACGTAACGGATATGTGCCGACTCTGTTTGGATGATCAAAACACAGTGAAGCACATCTTATGCAAATAAGTCGCCACAGTTCGAAGTTGGCAAAAACACTTCGGTAGTGGATTCATCTGTTAAGATGATGTTCCTGATGTTCCTCCATCACTTCGATCGTACTTATTATTATCACAACATTTTTCCAATTGTAGGAAAATCTTGATCAGCACTAAAGATCATTTAGGTCGCAGTGGTGTCTCCCAGCATAGGTAGGTGCCTTCCGGTTCACTCTGAGATAATAGCAATGCTTTTTTAAAACCATGCAACCCTTTGATGAATGCTTTGATGTTTTATTGCATAGCGCCATTATTCCACTTATGTATGTATTTTATTAAAGTTAAACCGTATTTCTTCTGCCCCTGAACTCGTAAAGTTTGTAAAAGTAAAACAGTTACTATATTAACAAATCTCATGTACGCGTAAAAAAATTTTAAAGACAATGCACTCTTCTCACTGATATTACAAGAACAATCAATCAAATCTGACACCTCGCTGAACACTGTCCCAAACTTATAGTATGAACACATCCACTCTAAGCTGAAAGTCAAAAGTCAACCCCTGTTGATCTTTCTCGTTACCTACTCTACTTAATTTTGCTATTTTCATGCATTCAGGGGTTGCAAACAAGCACTCAACAAAGAGCTAATAGCAATTTCTTTAGAATTGCATCCCCCAACCAATTAAACAATTAATTAGAAACAATATCATACGCTGAACGTCAACCGACGTCATCCTCTTTTTGAACTAAATATAGCACCCTCGGGCTATGAGCATACTCGGTATCCCCTGGTGGGTCATCTGGTATCTGCCGAGGTGTGGGATAGTTGTTGCACATTTCCATGTTTGATGAACGATAAACATTTAAATTTAATGGCACTTCCGACGGAATTTGAAATTATGCCACCAAGCGAGGCGGTTGATAATGACGGTGGTATTTTGCATGCGGGACTGCATCTACATATGTACCTATCACATGACAATCACGAAACTGCTGTAATTCCAATCATGTATTTCCCCCTTAATCCAGGGTGGTTGGAATCGTGATATTTTTTATGCGACGAGGTCAACGAGCTTTATCGACATCGTTAGCATAATTTTGCATTTAAGTCATTTCTATTGCGCAGACGTCAACAGTTAACGAAGTGAAAAACAACCTTGAATGGGGGATTTTTCAACTGATACCTTCTAATATGAGGTAGGTATACATACATACATACGGGTTAATTAATTAAAATATATAAAATCGAAAGTATGTCGGTTATAATTTTTGTTTATCTCTTCTTAAGCTGGCGGTTGTTAGCAGATTGTTTTTATTTAATTACGAATTACTGGCTTTGCACCAGCATTTTTACTCATAAACAATAATGTATGACATTTGCTGTTTGATTTGTCAAAAATGTTTGTTTTCACTTAGTCCCATTAGAATTGAAAGCTGAGCAAGAAAAACAAAAAATAGGCGAGGTTCACTTCACACACCTAAAGACGTGACACACACTTCATTTGGTAATTCTTTTGTGTTTCCTGTTGCGTGCACTCAAATACTGAATAAATATTGATGATAGATAACTTTGATGCTAAAATGAGAGTGAAATTATTTAGTCGACAGTGTTGTTTGCAAAATTGTGTGTGGGCATATCTGTGTTCATATTTAGATGTGTGCCTTATCTTTTCAGTGTAGTTTTATAGACTATTTTTTTTTTTTTAATTTTAGCATGTGGTGATGTATGACTATAATATTACACTTACTTGAAACCCCTTATCCTTCCAGGGAAATAGGTGAGAATGGACAGATAATTAATTGCTGTCGCCTTTGCATTGAATGAAGAATGTCTATTCCCAACGAGTAACAGCTATGAAACATATTTGCTTATTCGGGAACGTTCGACTGTAATTACAATGCACCTACTTAAATGGGTTGTCCTACAAAAAATGTATACTTCCAGTAGCATTCAGTTTCTTCAAGAACTTTTCCAAGACATCCACCACCTAAGCAACACCCATCAGCTTACCCTTAAGCCTATCTTCTGCTGTTTTGTAAAATACACTGATTCTTTTTTTGAGACGCACAACACGAAAATAGAATGCATAGCTACATTCCGGCTTTCATTATAATTTACAAGCATTTAAAACCAATGTGCATCGGAATATTCTTTTGTTTCTTTCCCAAAATTTCAATATGTCACACTGTGATTCGTCATTAGAAAGGTAGCGCATGTCCATTATATACATACATAAAAAAAAACAAGAGTACAAGTTGATATTTAGAGATTTCAGTGCTTACTCACAAACATTATGTAATATCATCATATCAATGCGTATAGCACATGCAGTAAATATGGCCTATCTTTAAAGTAAGTATAAGTAGGCATCTCTTTAATATGAAGCTGGGAGGATGCTAAAATTGATCCATCATAATAAAAAAATACCTCGTCGCAAAAACTGATTCAGAATGAATCTAAATATGACTTGGAATTGGTACCTTTTCTGGTCGTTCTATAAATGGTATCCCATACCAACGGCGATGCCACGTTTCTTATATGCTCCACACACGTCCCACAACGATTGAACTAGGTTAAGTGTCAGCCTGATAATAACATTTACCTACCAATTATTTATTTCTTAAAAAAAAAAACAAATTCGTCGTTAACTCTAGTTAAAAAAAAATATAATTCTTTGACCAGTGCCCACTGTCTACAAAACACCTACACTCAGCCCTACGTCTTAAAACGTGAATTCAGAGTATGCAGCATTCCCTCATTTGTACTTAATTTACCCGTATCATAATTTTTCACTGAATTGCACAGTACAACACTGTGATATTTTTCACTTCAAGTTCTAGACAGCTTAATTCTTGAAAAAAAAAAAAAAAGGTAAACTTTAACTCGATACTCACAACGGTCAACAAAAAAGAAAAATTTCAAAAAATTGTAAAAGAAAACTTTTTTTTACGAAATAATCCTACGACGCACGTCTTAACGCAAACCCCAAGACAGTTTCTTATTACATTGTAAAGCTCCATAATCCCTTTATCAAAAAACACGCTCCTAAAACAAAGCACAACAAAAATCCTTTTATGTTCAAGAACTTACACACTTGTTGCGATATCTACGCATAAATCAATTTCATTGACTCAACCACCATGGGCGGCATTTGTTTTGCGCCGCAAAAATCGCCTTATACAGAGTAAAAGTTTTTCCTCGCTTTATCATCTTGTTCCCTGTGGCGGTGGCTCTTATTTCCGTTTGAAAATAAATTTTTGGCACAAGTTACAGAAAAGATGAAACCAATACCGACCCACCCAAAAAAAAAAAAAAAAAAACAAAACAAAACAAAAGCAAACAATTACAATATTACGAAATTGTCTTCCTCTGCGCAGAAAACAATTATTCCGCTCCGCATTTCCAATGACATTTCTACATACACACACTCGTATGTAACTGTATTCGACGCGCCGGCCGGCACCAGCACATCATTTCACATTTCACTCACTTCCAAGGAATAATAAACAACATCAAGGATACGACACGCGGCGGCGACAAGTGGTGGTGACTTGTGGGTGCACCCAACCCATTCGTCATCTGTCCTTAATTTTTACCGACAAAGCCTCAAAAATATGTGTGTGTCTCCATCTTCGGACATCTGAAAGTTTGACAGGATATGCCTTTGAGTGTATATGAGGCAATATTTGTTACAAAAAAGCTTCATAATGTCTATGGAACTGGAGAAGTGTTCCCGCACCCACAATACATTTCCCTTCCATTTCCGTTTTTTTCTTAAACTTTTGCTGCCTTGTTTCAATCCCCACCGTCTACCTTTTTCGTCTTTGTAATGAGGAGACACCACTTCCACCTCATCAACAGCTTTACAGTCTCCTTTTGTAAATATTTTCATTTTTTTGTTTTCGTCTGTTGAATACTTGTTGTCAGCCTGACGATATTAAGTGCGTTGTTTCGATGATGTTCGGACATTTTTCAGATATTTTCAGCTGCTGTCACAGTGTGGTAACACGTGATTTGTTGAAAAAATAAAGGAAAATCTCAATGAAAATTTTGTTTTAAAATCGTAAAAAAAGAATTTGTTTAATAGCGAAACTAATTGGAAATATAACGAACGTACATATGGGCCAGACAGCTTAGACGACAAAGCACACTCACTTGATGTTCGAGTAGAATCTGTTTTTAATTAAAATGTTAACGAGCTTGTTCTGGCCTTTTGTACACAAACAATGTATCTATCAAGATTTTTATTATTTTTGTAAGCTTATTTCTCGGGTTGTACTTGACTGGAACATAAAAGTTGTCAAGGTGGAGGTAACTGTTGCATTTTTCTAAATGGAGTTTGAAGTGAATAAATATGTTTCGTAAATATTTATATATAATATGCAAGTACAATTTAAAAAGTTTGTTTACAACAGAAAGCTTTTACAATTTTTTATTAATTTGACGTTTAGAAAGTTTATTTTCAATCTTACAGTACAGTAATGATTTTTGTTTAGATTGTCTGAATACCAGACGAAACAATAATGTTTTACAAATGAATATTTCTTAGCGAAAAACTTAGTTCGACATCCATATGAAGAAATAATTTTTTAAAAATCCATTACCAAGGGGGTATCTCGAGCTTAGGTCATCAAAAATTATCCCACAAAAGCCCCAATGTTTGGAAGATATGCAAATCAACTTAAGACTAGAAATCAAATTTAAAATTATAAACATTGTCGGGTTGGCAAATAAAGGACACGGTGATTGAAGTCTTGTCATGAGGAGTTATCTATTTCGTTACTATTATCGTGTATATTGAAATAAGCTCACGTGTTCTCCTTATCACAATTTGTAATTCACCTTCCATTAATTTTTCCGCTTAATACCACTTCACATAATGTTGGTTTAAAATACAACCTGATATGAATGTGGTAAAACTTAAATCTATCAACAAGTAGTCTCCCGATAACGCCGTCTCATATATCAATTAACAATCAATTAACGATATTAATTTTCCATAAAGCTCAAATGATTATTCAAGAAGACACGCACCCGCACTCTGATAGAATTCCTTAGTGTGCCAACATTTTTAATTAATTTTAATGTATATGGATTTTTATGGAGGAAGGGCTACTAACTAACCTGTTCTTTACAATTTTATAATAAGGTAAACGTTTTATTCATTCTTTATTTAGCATAACGACAACTTTGATTAGAACAATAGTCACATGGCTATCATTCAGTTTAATAGCTAACCAAGGGCTATCTGATTTTGAATGTTTTCATTTTCTTGGAAAATTACTTGAATTTTTCGGCAAATAATAGACGACGGCATAAGTGTGTCACACAGTTCCTGTCTATTGACTCATCAGCGCTTACCTTCATTCAATGAAGTCATTGGGAACGGTATTCCTGAATTATGTATATTTGAAAACTTTTTTAGACACGTCTCTAGTACCGATATGCGAACACAAAGTGAAGCTAGATGTCATACCCACAAAACTTAAAGAGGTTAAATTTGTTTTTATTCTTCTCAACCTACATATTTGTGTAAAAAATGCGTACAATGCCGTAACAGTTAAGTGAATCAGAAGCTTATACTTGTATTCCTGGAAATATTTGTTTGCACCGGATTTTTAGCACCCTCAGTCATAACACAATTCGTAGACTTAACAAGAATCAGTTCATGAAGTGTCAGTCTGAAGTTAAAGACTTTTATCGGTGCAAACAGAGGGGACTTTTAAATTTTCACTTAAATTAATAAATTCAAGATAAGATTATGATATACGCATATGACTCGACATATTGACATATTATTGAAATGTATACCATTGATTGACTTTGACAACTTCAATCTGACAGTTTTTAATCGTAAATACAAGTTTTAAGTGTTTAGCTCGTGTGATCATTAGAAATGACAAATAAAGCGTAACAGAGTTTGAGAAGTCACAAGAAAAAAATGTCAGAAAGCCTTAAATGATGAATATATTATGCAGGCTTAGTCAAAATTTAGTCCGGTAACATTTTGATATTGCTTTTGACGCCTTTTTGACATTTTCTGACTTAGCAAGTCAAGAGTGTCAGTCCCATGACTTCTGAAGTCATACATTTCAAAACTCTGTGCCTTCATGCGTTGTTCGACTACTCATCGTGAATCACTTGACGTCTTATCTGTGTATAGTAACAATAAATGTCACGTCGCGTCGTAGCAAAAGTTTCTACATAAAACAAAGCATTCGGCATTAGAAGGAATTCATTAAACTCAACTCTTGTGTTATAACAAGGAGCCCTGAACGCAGGATTTTCCGACAAGGAAGTAGTTCTCCATCCATTAATATAAGAAGTTTATGTTAAAAATTTCTAAGAAAAAAAAAAATAAAAAAATTAGTTTTGTGGCTTGATCTCCTTTGACGAATTTAATTTCAATTTATTTGTAAAGTCTTAATTCAATATAAACCGTCACAGCTTCCGTTTTCATAAGTCAACTTATTTAACTTATCACGCAGTGATACTGTGGACATCTACATTTCGAAATTGTTCATGTAATCAGTACTTGCTCGTAAATTAATAAGACATTTGACTTAATCAACCCATTGACCCTGAACCTTTCTCAGTCACCCAACTGTGAAGGATTGTTTTTTTTTTTTGCATCAATTTGCTTCCCTCCACCGAATTGTACCACAACAATTGGGCTCTGTGTGTAGTTATAAAAAAAAACGTCTTCATTTTCACACACCCACAGTTTCGAGATGGAATTTCCTACCATGCAATGAAAATGTAAGGACATAGACCTAGTTGTTAAGTCAACATGATGTTTCAATCTTCTTGTTGGTTGATGAGACTGTTGGAGGCTGAAGGATGGGAAATGATTGAGGTCACCAGTAAAAGTTTTCGTTCTTTAAGGATATTTTACGTTTTAGAATATTTAATGCGATTATGACGGGAGCACCATGAGTATGTAATGGTTTTTCAATGACATTTTATTATTTTAAGAGTTTAAGGAATTGTTGAATCGGCTTATGGAAAAGTTTTTCATTTTAATTGAAAAGTTTAAAATGATCTATCATAGGGGCTAAAGCTTAAATCTTTTATTAATTCAATTCGAGCACAATGTTTAATACACTTCGTAAGTTTTGAAAATATTTATTGGATTATAATTTCTGTAGTTCCATTTAAAGAAAAGAATCTTTTTCGCGAAATGGCTACTTCATAGTAGGAGTGTTTGTGAAAGAACCATAGAACCACTTTTATGTTATATACCTGCATAAGCAGATGGACAATTTAAGACGAAAGCTGCGGCCAGCTGGAAGTGCGTGAGCTTTTGACTGTAAAAGGAGCGTTTACAGCGTTGGAAAACATAACTTGTAGGTACAGCATCAACTCCGAAAATGGATTGGTATTACAGTTTTTGAAATATGTATGTATACGTATGACTAACTCTGTCACAGCGTTTAGCGGTTTTTGCGATTTAAATTTAAACCCAATTTTGTTAACATACTATGCAAGTGAACGCACTGATTTTCTGGGCCATCCACAAATATTTTCGAGCGTAAAAAGTTAATACTAATACCCACACAAATGTTGTTGAATTGCGTTGTTCAAGCGCATTTGTAGATGTAAAACTTGTGATTGTTGTGACATACATTTTTTGGTGCCAAAAGCATGCGTCTAAATACGGGCCTTGTTAAATGTTTAGAAATTGAATTTAAATATCTTTTTTGTGAAAATTCAAATGTTTTCCTCTTCACATCAAAGTCTTAATCCAATTCCAAAAGCAATAACCATATTCAAAACGCTTGCTTTGACAAAAAACTTTCATTGTCAAAGCTTCTAATTGTTTTTTTTACGTCGTCGTATGTTTTCATTTTAATTTCTGCTTCTCTATCCTCCTCTTATCTATCAACCTTTGCTTGAATTTTGTTTTGCTCTGTTTTTATTTTGATCTTGACGCATATCCCAGTTCATAGTGCTTTATTTCACCCAACCAGGGTGATAAATCTATTTGTTTATAGCAGTGAATTCCATGTGATGATAATGCAAATCAGCACGAATTTTCCGACAGATTTTTTGTTGTTGTTGTTTTTTTTAAACAAAAAAACACTAATCTGACAACTGTTGCTATAAAAACAAAATATTGCCAACAGGTTCATTGATAAGTTAAAGAAAGACACTTAGTCTAGCCATAAGAAAAGTGAAAATCTTGGATTCTGTCCAACTAACTTTGAAAGATTAACATCAATTTTCTGTCAAGTCAAATCCTTGAAATTGTCTTCAAGAACATCTTCATAGATGAAAACTTTAGGATAAAGAAATACCTAAAATCATTAATAAAACTATTACTTATACCGTCGTTTGTGTGTCAAAATTTAATTTGTCGACATAAATCTTTTAAGTTTTGGTAAAACGCCCACATGATTAAGTTTTCCCTAAATTTGTATGACAGTTTGACAATCTAATTGGTTTTAAGTGGTTGCTCTTCAACAGATTTACCCTCTTTAAATATGATTGATGGATGATTTGGATAATCAGCTGTTCTATTTTGGAACAGCCATGAACGGGTATTAACGGGACGAGGAAATAATAAAAAAATATTAATAGCTGGCGCAATAGCTCATGGAAAACAACACAAATTTAGGCTATGCATGGAAATCCAACCCTTAACCAAGATGTGGGCAAATTCAACGCAAGTTTTGAGTCGCAGAAGTTCTGCTCTGAGCCTTGCCTGGCAAATTCATCATGGATCTCATTTCCGGTAACCCCACTGTGTCCAGGAAGCCGAACAAGTCTTACCAAATTCAGTCTTCCAACTGAATTTAAAATAGTCCTGCATTCTCGAACTATTTTGGATCTAGAAAAGGATAGAGCAAGGCTACAGATGCATACATTTCATCCCTTCCACTGATTTTTGCAATTTAGTTAGCGGTCATTAAGTTTATTATTGCATAAAGCTCCTTTTGGAAGACATACATAACATAACAGAACAATACCAAAAGATAGATCTCATCCATTTTTCTAATTGTTCACCTCAAGTGTCAGGAAAATTCTTCAAAACCAACTAACAATTAAAATATCATGTGACCGACCACTCGCTACTTTCGTGCGCAAACCTATAATCCTAGTGATAAAAAGTTATTGCTTCCTTATCGCCGAAGACTGTCATTTATCCGTGCGCAAAGAAAAGACAAACAAAAAGAGTTTGCCCGGACCCGCTTGTATTTGATGTAGAAGAACAGTAGAAAAAATGTGCAATTAGTCATGATTTATGCAAGAGGAGAGCAATTATAAAGAAGAAGACTTGGCCATACAAGTTCCACGAGCACAACAGGAACGTCGTTTAGTATCCCCCTGTGAAACTCATCTAACACTGTTAGGTTAGCACTGTTCTCCCCTTTCTAGGAAACAGAAAAGATTTGCACGAGAATTGTTTATTCCCCACACTCTAAGTTGGATTTTCCCTGAAAAACATGGAACCCCATCAAACAACGTGTACCCAAGTAGCAGACAACTGTTTGTTGGGGGAATCCGTCTTCTTTGCATATCGTGTGGATGGCTTAGAACTGCTGCTCCTTAAGGGTTTCTATTTAATATTTATATTCGAATAAGTGAAGTTCATTTTGGAATCCTACTTACGTATCATGAGCACACGTTGTGGCGTAAAGGGATTCCTTTGGCGAATTTTTACTCGTGAATATTAACGAACTCGTGCATATGTGTGCACTTCTTGTTATTATTCGACTTGAAATGGAAAATTTAATTTCCAAAATTGTTAATCAGAACACGTACTATGTTTTATAATGGCCGGACTGAGATTTTCTTTTTTATTGATGGGGCTAGCAGCAGTCGTTCATTTTGAAAATCAATAGTTACGTCATTTGCTGCAGACAGAAATCAGAGGGGATGTGCACTTTTGAGAAAGAGAGCGTCATCATTTAAAAAGAAATATTGTAGTTTTTTCTTGTAGGTATCTATTTTGTGGTTCTACATCATTGGGAGAAGATTTGAAATGACAAGGAGGAATCTGTGGTAGCATAGATATTCATCAACTTATATCACCTACATTATTCGTACTGCTAAAAGAAACTATGGACAATGCTTCTTCGTTGAATACGTCACTGTTATCTAACTTTGGTGCAATCTGCGTCGTATTGACGTCGCAGGTGGTAAAAGCAGTGCTAAGTGTGATTTAGATCCTAATGTACTTAAAAATTTTTTCCTGGGGAGTTGTAAAATGGTGACGGAAAGTGTCATTTTACTGTGTCTGTCCAAGGCCTTTGAGAAACTAATGGCTTAATCCTTTTTAGTCGTGATTAACATCTTAGATAATATTAGGCATGACTTTGATGTGGGCCATGTAAGCGAACGGACTGTTCGACTTCCAATAAGTTATCTTTTCCACGTCGTAGATTATTAAGCAAGGTTTACCTAAGGGGAACATTTTTAGGACAAATTTTCTTCTGCTAGTTTAATAAAGACTCTATCAACATAATTTTGCAAAACGGAAAAGTTAGTTTTCTTACTTTTGAAATTTGGACATTACAATTGCCACTGAGAAAGATGGAAAATAAGATCAAGTAGCTTCCAGGTAGTTTCTAAAAACTTTAGAATCTTTCTTGACTGTATGATTTATTTTAACGTTAATAACCTTATCATCTTGAAAAACCATTGCTCCCGTAAACCACTTCAATCAGATGATCATCTTCTAAACCTCATAGAAGATTGATGAACCATTCAGCCTGCTTGACTATAAAAGATCTTCGATAATCTTTTTGTTTATCTATTATTCCTCTAATGGATAATTGCTCGTATTTTCTACAAATCTAGTCTAAATTCACTTTGAAGTGAGACGCACGTTTTGCACTGTCTATATGTCTGCTTGATTGTTGACTATTTTAAAGTCAAAACACTTTTTTGACGTCAACCCACGCAAATGAAATCTGAAAATTTCACAGACACCCACCCACTGTCAAGGACATTCCAATGTGCATACCATAATTTATGAAATAATTTATTTAATCAGTTTTAGTGTCCAAACTTTGAGGCGTTTAAATTAAGTTATTAGCGAAAATATTTAACTTAATAGATAAGTTCGTGTGATTTACGAGATGAATAGATTTTAGTTTAGATTATATGAAATGAATGCATACATGGTTGAGTGTCTGCACAATTTTGAAGACACGACTCACAGATTACTAAACATAAATTTGTGTAGTCAATAACGCTTGAAGAATAGGTTTTTGCAATTCAAATTATTCTGAAAAGATAATTTGGTGGTGATCACGTTTTTGCCTCCTAACAAGAGGAATTTCTACGTTTTCTATCACACTTTTCAAACTGTGTAGCTGTTTATACTGCTTAGACTCTGTGCTCAAAAGACACTGACATTTTTGATTTTTTTTTTACCCACAGTTCCTTGTTATATGCACAAGGACTTACTCATGAATATGCCCTTCTTTTGTTTATCAGAGTCCAAACATGTGAGATGCTAAATGTATTTCAGCTAAATATCAAAACACGGTATTACTCTTAGTCTTAATCATTTAAAATGGGCTTAGGTTAAAATACAGAACAGGTTATGATCAACTTTTATAATAGATTCCTAGATCTCAAATATATCGTTTACAAAACCGGACACGTTCATTCATAAAAAAATGAAAAAAAAAAATATTCTTGAATTTTTGAAGAATTGTGCAAAAAATTATGTGTCTCTTGTGCTCAATAACGTGCAGAGTGGAACAAGGAGACATGATCTCAATAAAAGTTCTGGGCGTCGAAAAATGTATGTCTGACGCAAAGGAAATGCCAAGCATTGACGTATCCTACAATAACCTTATTTTAATCTGAGTGACTGGAAGATTAAAATTGTTTTGCACTTCGAACTAAGAAACCCCCTATTTTTATTGATTCACCCTTGTACGTGCGTTCGGTTCTTATTGCGTGCTTAAATTGCTTCTTCTTCTTTTTTCTATATTTTGCCCAATGAATAATGCATCCAATTCTAATATTTCATGGAACATCTTCATACATGTTCCATACAAATCTTTTAAAAACAAGAATCACGCAGAAATAATTCCCCAAACGCCTCTCACAAGTTTGCCGGAAGAACACAACCGGCAATTATTGAAAATATTTGTTTTACTTGGTTAAGTACTTCCTTGTTGTTTATTAATCTACCAAAACAAGACATCTCAAGCCAGGTGGATCTCATTCGAATATCATAAATTGAAAATTCGTCTGAAGTCATAAAAACTCATTGGCTAACGTCAGAATATAAAATTTGCTTGCCAATTCAATTATCTTTCACCCACAGACGAGTGATTCACAAAACTCGTTCGCATTTGTGGAATTTACAATCTAATTACCATTTTCAGAGATCTACGAAATGTTATCCGAAATGAGTAATTTCTGAGGTGGTTATCTGACTAGAGAAAAAAGAATTAAATTTCGGAAGGTGCGCGTATGTCTGTGCGTTCGAATTTCCATTTTACAAATTTCCTGTTTACGAGTGAAAATTAGATTTACATTTTTATTTCAAGTTTTCAGCGTTATGTATCCAATGTATGTGTATCTGAAATATAAATAAAATGTGTTGTATCCTTTTTTGTTTCTCACATTTTGTCTAGCTTTTGTATGAACAAGCGATGTATTTTGCTAGATCCTACCCCAATGGCAAGTGAATTGGCGTAGGTTGCCTCCAACGAGTTTCACTCGTGTTTTTAGGAAAAATCAAAGTTAATAGAGCATGAACAGTTGGGATTCATTGCAGGCAATTATAGTGCACGCAGAAAATTGTGGAAGTTTTGAAATAATAACCGCTTCATCAAGGATTTGAATTGGTTCTGTTGGAATGATTTTGAAGGTATCACAATGGGAAGTTTGCTTACAGTGGTGGCTTAAATAAAGGTAATAGACGATAGTAAAAAACATTTTACATTTGTTGGGCAAGTTCAGCTAGTAATTATTCTAGACTCTGATTGAAGGACGATCTTAGTCTGGTTGCAAAACTTAAACAGATTAGTTCTTGTGAGGAACATTAACTTTATCTTATTTTCATTACGCCGCGTTTCATGACAAGTTCAACGACAAAGTTCAACCAGATTTACTTAAAAGATACTCCTTTTGTTTTTTACACTTACACATATGATAGAGTGTTACTATGCGTCTAATGTGTTAAACGTTCGACCAATCCTGCCGGTTTCGACCTCGATGGTTGTTGCATGTTCAAATGATGTTGTAAAATGTGATTTCAAACTAAATCAGAACCAAATGATCAGTGAGAGGTTTATACTTAGTCGAATTCATAAAATGAGCACAAGGTGTACCTGTCACCTCAAATAATATCTCGACTTGCTGGTTTTTAGTAGTCTGATTGCTCTAAGATAACTAGAAAAACTTATTAGTTGTCCACTGGACCTTTTTGGATGTAAAACTGCTTTTGCAACACTAAATTACACTGACACGCTTGTAAACAACTTTTAAATCCCACTTTAACGATAATTCAATGAAATAAATCTTCTAAAGAACTACGTTTATACCCAATTACTTTGAGAAACAAACCAAAGCTCTTGGCATATGATATTTATTTTTTAAATATATATATGTATGTACATATACCCAATACTTTGGTCCTAAAGTAGGGCAACAGAGCTGTAAATACGTATGTAATTAAAAATCAGATCATTCTTAATGTAGGGAAGCAACCAAGAGGAGCTCCTACTCATGTTCCACAAAGGCAAATGTGTATCGTACTAGGTATATCGGATTTTTTATTTTTATTTTTGTTTCTCACGGAAGGTGATTAAGCGGATTTTTATTTTTGTTTACAATAATTTCTACAATTTCCACTTCCTAATGGGCGTGTTGAGTGTTTTCGGTACACAGTGCTGGTAAAGAAAATATACAAAATGCTACAGAATTGGGTGGCTATGATTTTAATAGATTGTCAACCTTGAACTAACACGACCGAAAGATTATTCGATATGGCAAAAGCTATGTAGGTTCGTAAAGTGTTATCACGAGCCGTGGCTAATTAGAATATGACAGTGACAGGAGATAGTGCAGTTTGTCAAGCGAATGACTTTAATTGACTGGGCGCGGTGTCAGGTGGAAGGCATTAAGCGATTAGTGTCTATCAATGGCTATTATGAAGCGACCTATCTTCCATCAACACTGGTAACTATCTGCCACATGACAGTTGTTTGATGAAGCGCAATCAAAATGTGATAGTGCGAGTATTATCTTTCCACTTCCAGAAGTCAAGAGTGGGGAAGTTGTTAATTCTTTAAGTGTGGGACCGGGCCTCTGTGTCGCTAATTACGCATTTTCTGTAAGATTTATGATGAAATAAAGTTTAGTAGGCGATATGGTTGAAGAGATTCGCCAACGCCACTAGTGTTACACTATTAAGTATGTATTCTACATCACAGTGGCTGATAAGAACTTTTTATTTATTTACATTATTCTAATTGTAAACGAACGTGTTCTGCATACGTTTGCTTAGAGAAGTCTGAAGCCTGTCGGAAAACTTTATTTATGTTAAAGAATGTGATATAAACGCAAGTGCGTTGTAACAAGCTTTGAGTAGATTAGAGGAAGCTTTAACTGGTCTTTGGTGGTTTTCACTGGTTTTATTTTGCACATTTGAATTTGCCAAAAACAACTTCACATTTTTATGTATATTTAAAGACATTTTAATTACTTGCTTCCGACTGATATTGCATGTAAGAGTCTGGATCAAGTTCGATTAAATAGCCTCACTTGTTTATTTATTCCCATCGATTTATGTGCGTTTATTTAAATTTCAATGTTTGTAAGAAGTCCTGCATCCTGATTGACATAAACATGTACACAGTGATTCTTTGTATAAGGAGAAACTGGTGGTTTTAAAATGGCCAAGGAGTCAACTGGCCTTCAAAGTTTCTTGACGGCCAATCATGCTTAATTAAAGAATATAAAATATTGCTTATGTTGGAAGACTTATGTCTTTGTCTTGGCTTTGGAAAATATTTGTGATCCTTCGAACCGGATTAACAATCTGATTGCTTAGAAAAACGTTTTTTGTTCTTTTACTGGAGTTTCAATACCCCCAACCGTTTAATTGATTGGCAGCGTATGGTAGCATTTATACAGACGAGTTATACCATCCTTGAAAATCCTGAGCTTAAGGTTTTCGATTTTGCGAAATGACATCCTCGTCATTGAAAACCGTTTCCATGTCAATTAAATTCATTTTCTTGTAACGAACTTAAAGGTAATTCAAGTTAGTTATCCCATGTCAATCAAATTAATTTCATTCGACTGAACACTTTCGTTAGACTGATTTAGACACGTGCAATCTTTCGATAACCATTTCACACCAAGTGCTATAAATCTCTCCATCCTGAGTTGGAAAATGTCATAGCAACCAAGTCAATTTTCCATCAAATCAGTTCAAGAAAATAATTCTAGGAATCAGAAATCCGACAACTGCAGTAATACAATTCACTCACGCTTTTCCTCAGGGTACATTGTACGCGAACTACCGGGTCTCGAATATTCTTGCAAGACTGCATGTGAGTGATATTAACACTTCCCAGCCAATTTGTATCCAATCCACGTGAACTCGTTTTCATCATTTTGTTTGTTGTTGCTTTCATTGTTATGAAAACAAAAGAAGCGGATCAGGATGATGACGTTGTTTTTGGCCCACGCCACCTAAAATTATGAAAAAGCCTTTTTGTATCTAAAAATAGCGTAAACGATGTAATTATTCACAAAATCGTACGAATTTTGAATATCAAGAGAATTGGGTCAGCAGGTCTGCATTAATTTCATTTTCCACTGGGACGAGGGACCGTCCTCCCAAAGAAAGAGAATTGGATTATTGTTTGAAAGGAAAATAGACACATGGACATGATAAGGGAACGGAGGTTGATAAGTGAACATCATTGTTGGTTAAAAACTTAGAATTCAATTGTTGGTATGAGTTGGGTGGAGAAATACACAGAGAAGCATATCCTTAAGGGATTGTACTGCGTGCTTTTGGGAGAAAATAGACAATGACCATGAATATGATACAGCTTGAAGCGTGCGTAATTGATAACTCTTTGTGCGTAGGTAGTGGTTGTTTAGTGCGTGAGTTGTGACGAGGATATAAAAGTTATAAAATGTACGTATGTATGTACTTATGTGGTAAAGATGGTACAGATTTTTGACGGACAAACTTCCGTGAAAACATGGGAAATTTTAAAAATTGCTTTAGAGTCATCTGTCTTGGACGGTTGAGAGAGACAACTTTAATGGTTAAGTGATCTAAGACACAGGTCAAAATGTGAACTATGTTTCTTAAAAGGAATTTTGAAATGTGGCGTAGGTAATGTTTATGTCAGCACTAAATGATTATAAGTAAAAGTATTGCACACTACTAAAAAAAATTGACAGTAAAAGTATAAAGAAGTTTCTTGCTGGTTTTCTTTTTTAGATATGTGCGGCTAGTTGCCATTACCATCATCATCATCATCATCACCATGTAGCATTACAGCTTTCTTCTTTGCTTCTCCAGACTTCTTGGTTGTCAACCATGGTTTTCTATCTTAACGGTGTCTTCATAGATGCATTCGATCCAGCGTGTTCTCGGTCGCCCACGACCGTTGTTTTGCAGAGACGTGTACTACTCTTTGTGGGTGGTCTGTTGTTGAATCTTTGTATTAAATGTTCGCGTTCATTCCGCTTTGAGCCAAGATTTTTTCGCAAAATGTTTCTTTCGAAAGTTTTAGATTTAACTCGTCAGTGGTTGTCATCGGATAATTCCTTCGCAATAAATTTTCGTTAGAGGATTCCGGAGAAAAAATGCAGTGCATTGCAAAAATGTAATACTTTCGTCGGAAAAAAATCGGAAATTTATATGAAAATTCCATTCCAATCGGATTGCTCGGTAGGGGTCTTTAATATTAAGGTGTGATTTTTTCTCTGTAAGCCATCATTATGTTCATGAATCAACAATTTCATTGTGCACTGTTAATTCGTCTTATAGTTTCCCTTTCTACAATTATTTCACATCAATTCAGACAAAAGGCTGTCTGCCCAAAAAGTTTCGTTAAGCTTTAATTGTCACAGCCTTGCTTTATAAAGTCAATACACGTGGTTGTATTAAGTTTTTAAAGTATAAAAAAAAACTTCGCAATTTACCTTTTGTTAATCTGCACATCACTCATACGTTACGATAGAAACCAACAATTTAAATTTTTTTTGTTTGTTTGTTGGTTTTTGATATACAAACTCTGAGTGTGACAAGTGGATGTCAGAAAAGTAGACAGTCAGAAAATATGTATACACACGCTGGGGAGACCACACGTTTATGACAATCGGAATAAGTGTTCATGTACATACTTAAATAAGAAGCAGAGGACAACGAGGAAGGCGTTTTGCATAAATCAATCTGGATGGATTAATTTTATTTTTATTTTTTTGACAATTTACTGGATGATGGGATGCGTCAAGAGTTGGTAGGGTTTTGTTTTAACCGAGGGCTTTATCTCCATTTAATGTACTTTGTAATGGGAAATGCAATTATTTTTATTGAAATTTTGACATTTTATTTTATTATACTTGTTATAACTTACGTAGATGTGATAACAGGGATTATATTTGATAATATTTGCGGTGGTATCGTACCTTGGTTTTTCATTCAGTGGGATCCCATCCATGGTGATCAGTTACTTAAGCTCAGTTTCCAGTGAGATGTTTAAGGTGAAACACCGTGGTTGGGTTTAGCACAATTGTGGTTCTTTCCGTGAGTTCATCGTGTTAATAATAAAGGACTATTGTACAGTCCTTGATCGGTCTTAAAAAAATCATTGAATATCGTGCAATAGAAATTTTAATGAATTTCTACTGGTTTTTTAAAATCTAAAGTCAGTTTATTAGTGGTGCGATTGAGTTCTTTTCCTAATTTTGTGGATTTTTTTTGCATCAAAGTTGAGTTGTGGACTCCAAATACCTTTGAAAAACTGCGTACATACGTTGAAAATCTTGTGTTAGAGGTTAGTACTTCACAAAAATTAGTGGTAGTTTGTAAGAACACCTGCTTTTATAAAAATTTTGTTAGAAAGTTCGCATGATGACTTTTATTTTTGAGTTTGTAATATCAGACTAAAATTTACTCCATAATTTAATGTTTGTAGTCTGAGAGGAGAAGAGAGACGCCTTCCTTGTATATTTTGTTTGAATTGGTCGTATGCCTACACGTGTTTGCTTGAAACGAGAATTTAATTAAATTTCGGATTTATTGCATACTTCCATTCATTATCTGACCCAAGCTTTACGGCACATCTCTGAGTTTTTCACATAGTGCCACATACATACATATCTAGGACTAGTTCTAGACAGAATACGTTTGTGGAGATAAAATTTTGCCGGCCGGGCTAGGAAATCCTTCTACTCATGCAAAAAGACTGCAGTCGCGAAGCTGATCTTCATATGGTTTGGTCTCCGATTTTTGAAATACAAACCACCTCTAAAGATCTCGAGAAAGGCTTGTTTCGACATAACGCGGCCCTAAGCCCGTGAGACATGGATATGATTTTGGCATGTCAAGATTAACTAACTTCATATTGCATACATTCTGAAAGTATCTTACTTCTGCTTCCTTTATTCCTCCTACGGAGGGCGGTCTGTGACGCTTATTATTGATACGCCATGTTGGTTCAGAAAAATAAACCGAGCATATAATTTGTTAGTGCAAAACTCTTCTAGGACATCCCCAACAGTTTGCATAATGATGGCATGATGGCTTCGATCTAGTAAAATATAAACTACAGGCTATTCTACAGTTAAAGTATATCTGTAACAATGGTGTGGTGTTGTCCAGAACTCCACCACTATTTCCAACGTAAACTTTACTCTAGGGAGGATATTTTAAAAAAAATCTTGGAATATTTGTCAAGTTACAGCAGGTACAATTGAGCCATATTTCCAGTCATTTGAGCATGTTGCCCATCTTGCGGTTCTAATCGCTAAATACATACCTTCCTAGAGGGTGCGGGTGATAAAAGCGGAGTACCACAACAAATTTTTGGGTGGATTTTTACATTTTAAATTAGAAACTTAAATCTCATACAATTTTCATTTAGCATGAAATTTATAAAAACTTTTTGCATTCTGTTGAATAGGCTTATGATGATCACCTTTTGCCTGTAAATAAAATCGTAAAATTAATAAACGACATTGATAGTGGCTTTGAAACCAGTTTCATCCAAAGATTCGCAAACATGTGTAAAATTATACAAGATCATTCAACTTGATGGCAACAAAATGATCACCTGATATGACCTCAATCACCATCGCCCGATGAGATTTTAAGCCACTTTGACCATTAAAATGTTAAGCATTGCTCCTTCAATCAATTTAACTGTGTTCAATATTCCTCTTGCTAAGAAATGCAATCAAGCAATGATTTGTATAACTTAAGCCCTTCAATTTCGCGCCTCATTAACATTTATTGTCAACTTTCAACCCTCATAAGAAAGACATTTCAGAATTGACCACATCCTAGTTCATGGCAAGTTAACAAACGACTTCTTTGTTTTCCTCGTCGCAATCTCTGCACGGATGCACTCTAGGGATTAAATTGCGTTTTAAAACTCAGTTTCTGTGTCTTAATATAATTTTCACATCCAGAATATTCATATTCACATGATATATACATATTCATTAGTCACCAAATCCAGACATCAAGCAGACAAATTCAACCTCTTTACATCGATTTTATGAGACAAATTTTCTATGCAATGATTTGGTATTTCCAGACAACGTAACCCCTCTTTTATATCCGAGTCGAGTCATCTAAAGCGATATAAAATGCTTTCTGGAAGAAAGGGATGCGTGACTATATCCAGTTCAGAAGAGGAAAATACCACAATTTCTCCTGGAAAATTGTTTGCAATAGTGAATTTAATAAAATGGCGTCAAATTGGCTTAAAAACAAACAGGAATAGTTAAATTAATCTAGAACGGATTGTTCTATACCCTATTCTTGTTGTTTAATAAAAGGCACAATGGATTTTTGGTTTTGGTTACTTATTAAGTTGGTGGTATCGTTTCACCAACCCATGTTCGATTTCCTACCAGTCGTCTTTGGCAACTACTTTTTCATCGTAAGCCTTGAGTAGGAATATTATGCTAGTATATGTAGGCAGTACCTTATAAGGATAACATTCTAAGTCTTCGAAGTCAGCACCGTCAAGTCTCTGGACAAGGCTGGTCTAAACTGGGTCGAAAACGCTCTAATTGGTTTTTGACCGAAGATCAGCATCAGTGTCTTCGCGGGACACATCTCCTGTAGGTCTACATAGTAAAAGCAAGGGGCCTTCTTAAACGAGTTTTGCTAGAGTTGCCGAGACGAGAAAGTAAAAGAATCAATTCGGTCTGAAAGAAGTTTGCTTAATCGTTCTCGTTCGATTATTTAGAAGCCGGCAGTGGTAGTATAATACGGCCGAAATATGTCTGCACCCCATCCTCACCTAACTTAATAATGTCGTCAACGAAACAAGGACTTTCAGGAAACCTACAAATGGAAAGGAATATCATCAAACTAAACCTATATATTTTATGAGTTCTATTAAAATTAATTCTTTCTGTTACAAAAAAATTTACCAACAAAACATACCCTATGAGTGAGGTTATAAAAGTGCAGACATTTACTATGGCTCCGATGGGGGACTTGAACCGGAAATGAGTGTTTCTTTATGCGCACTGGATAAGCTATCCAGAAGGGGAAATTAGTCATTTTTGCAAAAAGGAACATTTTAAATTCTTAACTGTAACCTTTAAATGAAAATTATTTCTGTAACAAGGAAACTTTTTCATTCAAAGAAAACTTATTCTCAAACACTGTAGGTATGGCAAAAAACTTGTTTAACCTGATTGGAAATGGATGTCATTGTAACCGGCTAAAAGCAGTTTTATCTAGTTTTTATCTTATGTCTTTAAAAATCCCCCGTTGGCCGAAACGCTGTCATTTCAAATTCTATGGTGCTATTTTTTTGTGATATTAATTTTGTTTACATTTATTCAAAAAATAATTGCTTTCGTCAGAATGAATTTTAAGTGAATTCCGCAAAAAAGGAGAAATATTCAAAATTTGCCTCTTCGATGAACTGCTTAAGACATTAATGATGGGTTCTTTAAATAATGATTTGAAAACACACTTAAGATTTACGTAAATCCAACAATCTGGCCTTCCTTGCCAGCCAGGTTTTGTTTTTCTATCTACGCTATACAGGCATGTGATTTAAAAAGAATCAAACTGATGTCACAACATTTTTGCACTCTAGCAAACTGTTTTAGGTCACTTCTTCCATTGCTGCATTTTTAAAACTTCAACCTTCCTTGTAGATCACCACCTTTCCATCTGCATTTCGTTTGGAATAAGTCAAAGACTGTTTCTTTTTCCACACATTCTGCAATTGATGCCTTTCAGTTGTTAACAAATGCCCACAGGCAAATATTTCTTCACATTGTTTACATTGCGCCTACACTGCGTGAATATTTCAAGTCCTAAATGCAGTTCTTTCTTTATAAATCCCAAGATAAACACCCTTCAAAGCGCTCCCATTCGAAAATATAAACAAACATTCTTTTGAAGTACTGCCTGCATAACTTCTTTAGCATTTTTTACTCTGAATGCAGAAACCAAAGTTTCGCCTTCTAACAGAAGCCATAAATAAACTTCTATCCTATTTTTAGCTCCTTCGACAGGAGAATAGAAGCGCCATTGCGCTGTGCTCGTTTTGCCAAACTAGGCTGCCGAGTCATTGACCCGAAACACGAATGGCATAGCAATTCCCCAATGCAAATGGCTCCCCCACATGACTGAATGATTCACTCGTTTAACCCAACACTGCAGCTCCCTTGGAGACAATGACTGATGGTTTCACACACAAAGTACACCATGTTCCAGATAGAACATCTACTCGTTCATTGCGAGTACTTCGCGCACAATTGCACTAGTTGCATGCGTGATGAAACTCCAGAGCACTTGGATAATTAATGACAACCTATAGGTGAGTTGCCGTATGCACACGATTCCTTTGCTTTCATGCCTCTCCTCGTGTGTAATTTTCTTCGCCATTTTTACAACCAAAAGGAACTAAAACACGCAAAGGACTCTAAACGATAAAATGGTTAAAAATAGATTTCGTGCAGTTGCGAATGAAAAATTGCAAAATGCATTTAACACAGGTATCCATAGGTGGGTAGGTTCAACGTCATTCCAATTCTTGAAATCAGGTTAAAGCCATAACCAACGTGCCACACCACGAGGTCATTCACTTTTTATCCAAGCGATTACCCTCGGCGCTCCGAAACACTAGCCGTTCCAAATCTAAAAATAGCTCAGGCGACCACTTCAAGTGTTGTGGCCAGGTTAAGTGACCAACTTCCACTCAGCAAATGCGATGCTTGTTGGTATTTAGTTTGCAACTTGTTTCTTTTTGCGTAAATCATCATTGACGTGGAGCGTCCGCGTCGGTCATTGTTGAAACATATGCCTTGTGTAGATTCCAGAGCTCTTTAAACTATTTTTAGAAGTCTGAGGGGGTGAATCTAAATCGGAATTAGCCAGCTTTGGCGTTCTGAAGTAAATCATTGATTGGGCATAAATCGGTCTTTAACCTCAAAGTGGAACAAAAATATAAGATTTGTTTACCGACTTGTAAATATGATGCCTGATTAAATTTCAAAATCATAATCCAGTTCAATGGATTGTTGAGAAGGGTCATTGGCAGAATCTTAACAGGAAAAACTTTCGACAAACTTGTTTCCTCTTAGGAGGTCATTAGACTTTACGTAGGACTGGTTACGAAGTTGTTTGGCAATTGCACGAAAAAGGATTCAACGCGTGTGGAAAGTTCGAATTGAGTTCAATGGGTGTTGTTATTGATATCGTATGCGTTGCTTATAATATGTATTTTGAAAATAAAACACATTCACAGTGAAGATCTACTCGTATTTCTGAAGAAAGGTCATTGAAATGTGTGAACAAAGGCGGAATGTTCTTTTTAAGTTTTTGTCGTCTGCATTCATATTTATTTTCAAATTGAGAGGCGAAGACAAATAAAATAAAAAATACAATAGGTAGAGGTGTTTTTTTTTAAGGTTTCAACAGATTCACAAAGCCATGTCCAATTATTTTTTTAGTACGAAAAAGCAAATCCATTTATTTCTATTAACAGCCTCGCTGTCCTTTATATAGTGCAGTTCATTTGTATATTGTCAAAATGACTGAACAAAATATGTACTTAAACAGTGAATGTGATGGTTATAAGATGTCCCACTTTCTAATCGAAACTAATTTGGACTTTCTTCATAAAACTTCATCTATCTATGTTGCCATTAACAAAATTTAGGATGGTAACCCTGTCATCGAAATGCTAGTTGCAATTGAAATTCTTTTTTTGATTCTTGGAACTTCAAATTAAGGAAAGATCTTACTAATGCAAGGTTTCCATTGCAAATAGAAAGCAAATTGCTTTATGGGAAGAACTAGTCTAGTCCGCCATCTGTGCTTGGAGACGAAAAGCCCAGAATAATATTATGGCAAAACGCTTTGTTATCTTCTGTTACTTAGATTTAACTGAGGAGAGCTTATAGACTTCTGAGAAAACCACAAGACAAAGCACCTGACGTCGAGTGACATCATAAACATGTCTAATGTACTTCTACTTTTATTTGACTCCATAAAAGAAGTGATTCCTTCACAGTAGTTTCTTCTGTTTACATTGCTTTTCGGCGCCTGGTAGGGAAAATCCCCTAGCTAATCATTTTAGTCATTTTGCAACTGTTTTAACTTTACAACGTCTAGGCAGATAGATACACAGAAGTTTTTATTGATTTTAATAGCAATTTCATGTTTCTATAACAGCATGAACGCATTCCTTTTCACAAGGGAATAGGTATGCAAATAATGCTTATACGAGTATTTACGATAGAACTTTCAATTACCATATATTCAGTATTTTCGCAGTTAACTGGCATGCCTTGTAATTGTTCTCTGACTGGCTCATGGTCATTTCAGAAATAAGCACGAATGTTGTAAAACATGCAAGGTTTTGCATGTCTTTCCTATGTCCCGTCTTACAATTCAACGAGGTCCTTTCTTACGTCAAATCTATTAAATTTATACATTTTGTAATTGTTAGAGGACAGCTCAAATCTTTTTGTATTCCTTAAAGGGGTGTGTGACTCTGGTAGATACCATCGCTTTTCAAAGACGGTCATGTGCATTTCATCAGCGTTTTACCCAAGAAATTCCAATTACGTATTTCAAAAATAAACGCCTCCCAGGTCACTCCTCTTATGGTTTTTCGATAGGTATCAAATGATTGTCATATTGGTCCCCACCTTTCCAACTCACAGAATTTAATTAGTCAAGCCATAACCACCAGCGTCGACATCAATCAGAAAAAAAAGCCCAAAACTCACATGATACACCTACACTGGGCGGATGTGATAAGATACCCCGCCCCTGTGGCAAAACGAAAGTAATAAATACAACTAAATTGCTTCAAAAATATCTTAATTATCAATCAAAAGTTAGTGCGAACATTATTAAAAAATAAAATAAAAAATTGAAGTCCATCATGCGGTTGTGGAATCGCCATGCGACTGCGAAGTGATGGACTCGCGTTCGTTATCTTAGATTTCGATGGTATCTAACCGCTCTCACCACCCCCAAAACTGGGAAAAAAAAACATGAGCTTCTATAAATAAGTTATGAGGTTGGCGACGCTACTGCTCGACGCGTTTCAGGTTATCTTCTGTAGACTGTGTTTTTATAGATAAATTTTCAGGCGTTGATACAAAATGATTCACAAATCATAAACAAATCACACAAATGAGTCGCGGCAATTCCATGACGTACATATGTACGAAGCTTTAAACTTGTATCTTATCGTATTGTATCGTGGAAGTCCTAATAAAACCATTGACAGCTTTTGCTAGGTTTTAAGTTAATTTTTAACCGCCTTAGCGCTCGGTAGGTTTTCTAATTTCTCCCGTTTCAAGTCTTGCCATCAAATAACGTGTTTTCTTTCTCATTTTACACTTACAGAATCACCAAGGATACTCATGTCAAAGCTTTTGGACGAAAATCTCATATCAACGAATATAAGCAAAACAATAAAAAAAATTTTTTTTAAATATTTATTATAAGACCAACACAGATATAAAATGATTGTGGACAAAACGGAAAATGTCAGCGAGCAGGCTTGGACAAAGCTGTTAGACGAAAAGGATACAAATGGTGCTGTGATTGTTAAACTAACAAACGATACTGATAGTAGTCCCAAAGAGAGTCCATTGTCGATGGACCCACCACAGACAAATCGCAAAGAGTCAATATTAGGAACATTCCATAGGCATTTAAGGATGTCACTGAAGGCAGTTAGTGAATCTCCAGGACCGATTACAAGGTGAGTTGTGTTGAAAGGAATATGTTTTGAGTGTAGCAGTGAAGTGGGCATCCTTGGAAGGTGTTACTTACTTACTTTCGATGGCATTACACTCCGGGGTGGAATTGGTTTTCAACTAAAATGCCGATAAAAAGGTGGCGGCTATCGATTTGAAACTCCTGGGTTTTTTCCAAAATCTGCTGGACTCGGTGGTGAACGTTTTTGGTCTAAGTCACACTGGAGTGGACCAAGCAGGTTCTTGACAAAAGGGTTTAGGCGTTCACACAATATAGAAAATGGGATCTTGTAATCGATGCTGAGGTTCTTAAGTTAAGTTCGAAACTTAAGTTTAGATATAGCTATCTCTAATTCATCAAGGTCGGTTTGACAGAATCGTCACTCTGCCTGACAACGAAATTTGGATCATCGTCGCTGTTATATAGTCTGCAGAAATGGTCTTTTCACATCTTCAGTGCCGACTGTGATTCTACTACTACTACAGGCTTCGGTTAGGGTTTTATAATATTGACAAGTTATTTTTCCTTCTTGAGCCGATATTCGTCGCTTCTTTCTCTCTTTACTCGTAGAGCTCCCGAGCAACTCTGGTCCTTCTAAGCAGCTTGGCACAAACCTTTTTATATTAATTACTGTTCTATTCGAGGCATGTTATCAATTGAAGTAGTTTGTGAACCATTTTGTCATTTTCGATTACTTTTCCCATTAGAAAGTCCCAAATTCAGTGCTTGACATCCCTTTTGTAGTCTTATACAGTCGGGAAATCCACCAAAACGTGGTGAGATGCTGAAATAGATTTCACTACCTTAAGCTTATGAAGTAAGTCAGAAAATCAGTCGTGCTAGGAGTTTTCTTCAGGAGATTATTGATGAGATGAGATGATGAGATGTTTTGACCTCTTAGTCCTTAAAAGGGTCAACGGCTTCGTCGCTTCCCTTATTAATTTTTTCTATTTCCATGATTAACATAGAAAAACGCCTCAATCCCTCTTACATCTAAACTTTTTTAATTTTCTAATAATTTGCACACGCCTTGTGAATTTGTTTAAAAGTTTTTACAGAATCCAATTATGCTATGTAAATCTTTTTTTATTTGCTCTAATTACTCATCACCAACGTTACAAATTATAATTCTCAAAGATTCCCCATTTTTCTTCCCACAAATACAAACTTGTTGAAATAATATTTCCGCATGTAATATCGACGCCCGCACAGAATTTTATTTGCCTTCATGGACAAATGAAGGAAGTGGCCACACGCCACACGCAACTATACGAGTAGATACATGATATCTTCGAAATAATTATCCATTAAGTATTGGAGAGAAGGATTATAATAAAATGTTTTTTCTCGATTGAAATATAAATAGAGTATCCTGCCGAAAGTTGAAATGTTTTTAGAACACTGAGCTGCTAGGATAAATACGTTGGCAGATGCATATGGTTTTGCATGCTCTCGTACTTGTTGAATTTCTTCGAAAATTAAAAGAGTAATCCAAATGAATTCGCTCTTGTAAGGATCTTAATTAATTTGAGTTCTTGGGAAATTTAATTTGTTGAAATTATGCAACATCGAAAGTTTCAGATTAAGCATTTTTCTAAATATTATACAACATATTCTCTTCTTTCCTACACCTTCAACTCTTATAAGTACATGATTATCTACAGGAATTCCCTTTATAAATTGTATCTTCTCACACACGACCAATAAAAGTTAATTAGCAGCATTAATAAGTCTCCTGAAGTTAATTATCACAGGCACCAATAAATTGCTGATTACTGTCGTTTAATAAGACCCATAAAGCTCACCCTTAAATAAATTGTCAAGTAGATGTAAATAAGTTAAAAAAGAACACCCTGCTTATGAACATTTTTATATTTAGAAACAATTATACGGTTTAAAAGTAGCGACAGGTTTTTACAAGTTCCTAAGCTTATGCGATGGTCTCAGATAGTGTTAATCTATCGGTTAAAGCACCTGTAAAAATCTCAGCATGAACATTAACATTTATGAATGAAATTTGATTGCCGTTGCCATTAGATGTGAGAGATAAAAAAATGCTTAACGCTTCAACGGAATCCGTAAATAATGGATGATGTTTTGCTTTGTTTAATAGATACTCGTATGACCTTCAATCTGAAGAAAACTTCTAATCAAGATGAATTATAAAATTCAAATTAGCGGACAATTAAAAAAAAAAATTTGTTCGAACTTTTACCGAGTATTTTCATGTGGGACGACTGCACTTTGAGCACATGCCATTATGGCGACGAATTTCTTAAATATTCACGTAATAATATTTCATGCAGAACATATGTAAACAAACTAGAAATAGGAAGCTTGTAAAGCTGCCAAATTTATTTGCTGAAAAATAAAACGTCAGCGACTTGAATCTATCAGAATGATCAATCGAAATAAGGATTTTATTATGACGGCAAATGTGTGAGAATAGTTGCCAGAAGAAACTCGGTGTATAAATATTGATGTGGACTTGTCAAACTTTTTTATAACATTGTACAGTTTTACATTTCATTTTAACAGAGATTTTCTCCAACTTTATTCACCAACTTATCTTCCTTCAGAGTGGATATTTAAAGATTTAGAGCACTGAAGTTTTGGGCGATCAATTCAAACGAATTCGGACTTAGACCATACGATTTAGTTGCATATAAAACTCTTTTGTTTATAATCTTTACGACACTGTCCTTTTTACTCTTTGCATACGTCAAACCATTGGTAGGTTATACTTTGGCTTTTCTCAAATCCATGGCTTAAAATTCTAGCTGAAATCGAAATCGTTTAAATAACGCGCAAACAATGCTTTTCCGATGCCATCTTTATGTTGCTTTTAGAAAGCGATTCATGTTCTGTTGTTTTATATGACGTTTCGAAACTACTTCTGTTTACTTAAAAAATTTAAGAAAAACTAGTTTGAAGCGCTTAAAATGGCGTTATCACCGGAAGAACTTGTCGCCAAAGTTGTATTGGACTCCTGTATCAAATGTAGCCTCACATAAATCAGGACTTTGATTTCTTGGCTTTTCTATCTGTTCTTACTGAAAATGAAATATCTATTGACTAATTTGTAAAATATTTGAATAGATATGTAACTCATCCTCTGTCCGGGATTCTCAGACATTTTGGTTTTCTTTTGCATCTGTCGAGTAGAAGTTTGGTTTCTTCTCATGAAGCTGGAATAATTGAGCTACTACAGACCATTATTATACATATTGAGTTCATAGTCCGGTTTTAGGTTGAGGTTTTGTAAAATAACGTATATTCCACTATAGAAGCACTCCTTGGGGAAATATCATCATGAAAAGTTGTTTTGATTTCTGATAAGGTACTTGAGTTCCTCATAATCCGCAACACATAACAATGCATTTTAATTTCAAAACTCAAATGAAATTGGGACCTTTATGTGGTTTCTACACTAGTATAACAAACACACAAATAAAAGTAAAATTGTGAAATCGTTAATAGGTTTCTAGTTGCAAACGGCTTGCATATTGAAATGCAATTAAAAGAAATGACCGCTGGCAAACAGCCAGTGGGATTTTCTTTCTACATTTGCCAAGTTTTTCTCTTTTTCCATCACAACACACATGTGAGTTTGCAAAAAAAAAAATTTAGAACGATTTTCACACACCTCTTAGAAAAACGGTGGGCGGCTGATTGTGGGGCTCGTCAGTATTCCATATTTTATGACGGTTTAATCATGCAACAAGCTGTCAAATCAAGAGCAGGCACTCTCAACTTCGAAACAAAGTCATCGAGAGACTTAATTTGCTTTTAAAATATCTTTTAACGCCACTAACAAATAAATGTTTTGACACGCGAAGTACGTCGTAAGGTCAATGATTACGTCAAAATTATCGATTTTGCCAAATGATTCATTATAATTTGAATAAATTTAAATTTTTTCTATAATTTTTTTCGGATGTTCTATGATTAATGGGATTTAATTACCAAAACGTATCCGATCGTGTGATTCGATCTTGACTCGAGCAAGCCAAAACAATATAAGAATATAATTTTAGCGCGTTTTATGATCTGTAGGCGAGATGAGGAGATAAAATCCAATTAAGTTCTTGTTTAACGCTTGAGTTAATATGATTAGTTATTCTGTTTATTTGGTCCGAGGAGTATTTAAACGTTTTGATGGTTAATAATATTTTGGTAAAATGAATTAAGAAATTGTGGCAACATTATGGGAATTGTTCCAAAACTCTTTTGGACAAATGACTCGGATGACTAGAATACTAATTTTTCTCAGACCACGAACGCACGATAAATATTTCTCATTCGTTGCAAATTATACTTTTGTGTTGAATTTTGTTTTGTTATGTTGTTTTCATGAAAAAGGTTATCCACCTACTTGGCTATATTGTTAACGCAGGCTTCAATTGCTTAGGTGCATAGATCTGTTTGTAATCTTTTGCCAAAACGGTGCTCTTGAGAACTATAACTACGGCCCTTGCAGTTTGAACTTGGAGAGAAAGACTTTTGTTTAGTGCCTAGTTTAGCTAATTGATGTTAAATAAACAACATTTAAGTCCAAAATGTTGTGTGGTGCACCATATCACAAAGTCAAAGTTAATTCCATGAAGCAACTACTAGAAATTGTTTGCGCTTGAATCCATTGTTACTTTGCTGTAGTTAGGATGATTTAAGAGCTTTTTAAATCTATGATTCAGAATAAAAAAAAAGACCGGTCTTTTGGCCCACTGGCATAAGAATCTTGATACGAAAAAGGTAGATGATGACTTACTCACCTAAGTCCTTTTGTAAGGCATAATGTATTTCGGCTTCTTCCAAATCATCCCCAATGATTTAGATTCATTCTCAGCTGTTATGCATCCCATTTGTGGATTATATTGCATGGCAAATTTCGGAATGGACCTGTTTCTGGCGCCGTGAGGTGTGACAGATCCACTTCAACTACCTTAGTCGGGGTGGTGCCTATTGGTTCTTGACCCATTCTCGCATGGAAAATCCTCTTTTTAACACGGGTACATATGTATGTTTGGTTTTATTTTGCTCATTTCTGACTTTATTTCGTTGTAAAGGAGTACTCATTAAATTAAATTATTTAGGCAAAATGACAGATGTAATTTCACACCTCATTTGCCGAATTTTGACCATATGAACTTTTTTGGGACTGGTAAAATCATTGTTTAAGCTTAGCTAATGGAGTGCTTATGTCATAAATGAACGTTCTGTCAAAACGTCAAAAATAAACTATTAAATACGCATGCCTATATTAAATATTACTTGTCATTAGTGTCGAATATAATGAGAAAAAAAGGTTTAAGAACTTCATCATGTCGACTTCGAAACATGAATCATAATTCTCTTCAATTTTGGAACCGCTTCCTGCTTAAGTCAGCATATGTACGTTATCGAAACCTATCGAAGCATAAGGCATACTATTTCTGCGTAGTCAAATACATATTTAGTTTTAAGCCAACAGATTAACAACATTGCATGAACAAATCATTATAAAATAAACTTAGAACCGACAAAGCGTGTGGTTCGAGCCTACAACCCGTGAATGGACAACCGGTTTCGCTTCTTTTTAGTTTCAAACAAATTTCGCGAGTCACGCATACATAGCTGTTTTGTAGTAATTAGACATATTTTAATGGATTTGTACCCTTTTTTTGTCTGTTGTACCGCTTTGACAAGTTACGCATGGATACATTTCATTCTACTTTTTGATGACGTTTCGTAGATGAGCATTTTTTTTTTTTTCAAAGTTCAGTCTAATAATCACAACAAACCGAAAAGAATCTCCTCTCAATAACTGTCTCGTGCCTAAAATGCTAATTTTCTACCCACTTGCAATCGCTTTAAATCATGTGCTATCCGTTGCCTAATAATATAACTTTACGTGTATCTATTATCAAAATAAAATACTTTACCGCCTACATAAATAAAACGATTGTCATACAACGACCTCTAATCAGGTCATCAGCAATAGTTGCCATTATTTCATTATCAAATTAAATCCCTTCAGTCGCCTCCCACTCTCACTCCCACCCCCAAATTGCGAAAATCACAACTACATTGTCGACTTCCCATTCAACACAATCGTGGCCGATGTCCACGCGTTGCCGAGATACACCCGCCATATCAGACTTAGCTTTATATAAACTTGCTAAAAACTTAAATTCCAGACAATAATTTAGAGCTCGCGTGCTTGTGCTTGTGCTGAACGCTTTTATGAGCGGCGATCACTGGGGTAATTATAAACAATTTTCGCGAGAGTGTGACATTAGTGTGTTCCACATGTAGATACAATATCTTTTTTTTTTCTTTGCTTAAGTACTGTTTGCTCTGGTAAATTGGCAATCATACGCCTGCGTTATGATCTTGAATTAAGAAATTATACTGAACGTGTGTTGTGATGGCATCCTTTAGAGATGTCAGCGCACACAGAAGCTTCATACGTATGACGATAATGCATCGATCTTAATTCCATTAGGACGGTATAATGGCGTGTAGTACCGTCTCTCTGTGGGGGATGACAATTAGAACTGATTTTCTTTAATCACATTAAGTGTATTCAATGGGGCACTACAAGTTTGTTTGTCGTGTAGCAACTTGAGGAGAAATTCCATTCAAAGATGTCATTGTTGACAGTTGTGTTGTTGTTGTTATGAATTCCAGTCATTTTGCTGGTGGCAAAGATACATCAACCAGTTCGATATCGTTCATATCAACATAAACACACATCTGCCGTGATTTTGATTAATGAATCGTGAACAAAAACGTTTATTTGTGTAGTTTTTGAAGTAAACTTTCCAATGGTCGGGTGGAAAAGGGGTGAAGATGCTGTATGCAAATTTTTTTTTCGTATTTCGCTGTAAACAAAATCATAATTTTTATTTTCCTTTTGTAACACGTTTCGTAAAAAAAAAGGGGGAAACCCAAACCGATGCATAACATGTGGCTAACGAGGTTGTTTGACAAGTTTGTGCGAATAAAAAAGGGTTCTTTTTCGTTAATGATATTTGTTGCGTTATTTGAAGGATATTTGCATAAGAAGTTTTTTTTTTTTGCGAATTTAATGAATAGGGATAAAAATAAAAACCAATGGAAAATTTACAACGCAGAAGATAACCATAAACATTGAACAGCGTAGTAAGTTTTTTGACTGAGTGTTATTTCTGCAGGTACTGTTAAAGTTTTGGACATAATGGAGAGAAGAAGTCGTTGACCTAGTACACTGTATGAATCATCTAAAAAATCAAATAGCAGGAAGGAGTTGACGGTTTAAGCAACAACCAGGAGCAAAGCTTCTACTATTGTCATCTGATTTTTGCAGAAATAAAAACATGGTCGTGCTTTAACATGACAAAGTATTTCTCTTGCGATTCTTTGGCGCGACAGCTCCTAGAGAACCAGGGCCTAGCTTCTCGTAACCATGTATTTATTATGTAACAGTTTTATTGCCGACTCCGAACGGCGGATTAAGAAGGTTTTTCACGACAGATGATACTCTCGCAGGTTTGCCATGCCTGCGAAGAGGTGGTGCTGCGTTTAATTCTTTTACTGAGGCTCGAACCTCTCAGCCACCACACCCCGGCGATGCGGTCTTGTTTATTTTTCAATGAATTGAAGATTATAAAGATTGTTTCTATACCACCTCCATGCTATTCCAGTTTACCCAGAATTTTCATTCATAATATAAATAATTTCATCTTCAATAAATTTGACTGAAAAACGAGCAAACACTTATCGGGCGGCAAAAAGTAATTTACATTCTAATAACAAATTATTAAACCTTGGTTTAGAGTAATAACCTAATTTGTGTGAACAAATACAATGCGCAATTTGTGTGAGTTGAAAAAAAAAGTTAATTGTTGTCTAAAGTGTTTGGTTTTTTGTATTGAACTAACTAGTTATGTGACGTATGAGAATATTCCTTTGTGTCCAGTAATATATAATTACGACTTGTTTTGAGAGTTACTGCATGTATGTGTATGTGATGGTTGTCGTTCTTTAGCACGCTTAAGGTGCTTTTTTGAATATTAAAGTTGATAGATTATTTCCCGGAATAAGACCTTTAAAGATTGCCAACAAGCTATTGCCAATGACATTGGGAGCAACTGATTAAATAATGAAGTTATCAATATCATGCGAATAGCATGACTAGTGCACACTTTGTGATATGAGGTGAGGGTGGCAGTTATCATCTTGATACTCACACTGTTTTCGACGCCAATAGCCAATGGCCATTAGCCAACAATGAACATTATGCGGTGGTGGTGGTATTCTAAAATATCCCCGGACAGAGGGCGATGTCAACGACATATTAGGAGTATTCACGTCACGTTTTAGTTCAAACGTAGTTATTGTAATTAATGTTCATATGTGTGTGGACATTTGCGAACTACAAAGCTTGTCAATTTCGAGGCTCGTAAATTCTCACTTAGATTATAACACGCAGCAGACTTAAATAAATAGCAGACTAATATGGTTAGTTTGAAGTGTCCCTTTATAAGGAATATTTAGACTAGACTTAAACCAGATTGGAAAGAGCCTCTGCGGACACACGACTTATTTGAACATTGATTCCCAAATCGAGGTAGGTTACCTTACACAACGAACCAACTTTTTTTCCTTGTTCATTGTTGGGTGGGTTGGGTACGAAAACTCCAAAATTAAAAACCCCAAACTAAAATCCCCAAACCAAAATCTCCAAAACCAAAATCCCCATATTGGGAATCTGTATTGCACCGCTTCGCTACTCTGGTCCGTTTATGTCCAAAATCGTTTAGAAGCACAGGTTTTTGTTATATTCCGAGTTATGGCCTTATATCACCTTCGCCAAGCAAGTAATAGAGCAGAAAAGCGGAGCGGTAATCGCAGGACAGTTTGGAGATTTTTTTGGGGATTTTTCAAAAGATGGGGATTTTGCACTTGTGTATTATGTAGGTATCCCTTGTTGGGTATTTTAATAGTTGATACCCTTAACCGTTTTTTCCAAATGATTCATTTTCTATAAAAAAAAAACAATCTGCTGATTACGGAAATTTCTCTCGAGATATGAGGGTTAATGACTGAATCTCAGTAATTTCATGACTTAAGTTTCTGACTTTTTGATTAGCATTTGTTTTATATCTAAATCCTATAGTTAGTCACGACAAAATAAAATAAAATAAGATAAAACCCCTCAGTTTACAGAAACAATTGAATGACACATATAATAACAAACATTTAGCAACATGTTAATGTCTTCTATTTATAACACTTTTACTAATTCAATGTTTTATTCAAAATGTTTGCACAATCGCTGAATGTATCGTTAATCAATCACGAGCTTCAGATATGAATTTTCGTGATAATCGATGCCAACAGTACATATTTTATTTCTTCCAAAAAATCAAAACCCTTCAGTCGTAAATTTCAAGCGGCTTGGACACCTTTCTACGCAGTCACCAAGGTGAACCATTCAGTTTGACAATATTATTTCGTAAAAGCTAATTTTTTAATTAAAGTTTTCGTATAAAAATAGTGCTGGCAACGAGTAGAACTTTCGTACTTTACATGTCATTTGTCTTTATGCCTTGTGCTATTGTCAAATATTTAAAAATAAAACAATTCTTGGTAAACTGTTACAAAATCTAGCAAACAATCGTGTGAACTAGTCAAACTTAATTAAAAGTCGCAATCGTCTTGTCGGGCGGATTTCTCTATTATCGAGGAGCAAAAATCTTTAGACATTTAGTTGAGTGATTGTAAGACCAACGTGCTATTGAGTGTATTAATTCGGTGTCCTCTGCGATAAGATAATATTTTTGCTTTAGTTTCAAAAGAAAGATAAATTTTTTGGAATAAAATCATGAATCAATTAAAAAATCGACGAAGTTGTCATTCGATTCTGGAACTGTTGCACAAGACGATTGTTTTTCTAAGAATGCTCTCATGTTAACCAAAGAGACAGTGTGTTGTGTCTTTTGTGATTGTTTTGGTTTTTTTTTTTTATAATATTTATAAAAGATTGTGATATTTGGTGTTAACTTTTTTTTTTTTACTGTAAAAATGCCGGAAATAAAACGTTGCCTAAGTCAGCTGTCGATGATTGTGTTCCGGGCGACGCATTCAAATGAGCAAACTTGGCGTGAGGAGTGCTTAAAGTAAGTTAAAAAAAGAGAAATTCTTTAAAAAAAACCTTCACCTGTCATCAATGCAAACCTTAACTATCAAACAGTCGATAGGAACTAGCAAAAAGTTATTGAGATAATCTTATAAATTTCCTCATGTTGCGGTTATATGATGAAGCGCGTTCGGAAACTCAAGGCCTGTAATGTGATGACGGAACGTTTTTCTCAATTTATTTCTCGATAAAGTGCGGCCGTGATGTTGCAAACTTTTATTTTTTTTTATGTTTGGATTGAGAAACGTTCTCACCGCCAACAGACATGCATGCAAAAAGATTTTACAAAAATGAATTACCTCCATACATATGTATGTATGAATGTGTTATAAATACTTGCGGTCAAAATGTTGTGATTAATTTTTGGAAAATTGATTTGAAGAAGAATAAATTGTGTGTTTACTGTGCTGGGATTTTGTATAGAATTTTTTAAGTGGCAAATCAATCACAAGAATTTTGTATCAATCAGATAAGTCGCGAAGTTCAAGATGTTGACAATGACCTTTTCTCACATCAAAGGAATTTAAGTCATTGTTTCATGCCATTGCGACAACGCGACTGAAATAGCTGAATGAAAGAATTCAGGTATTAGATGAAGTGTGACAAGGTAACGCCGGATAGGTTAAAGGGGTTAAGTTTATGCCTCTTGAGCTATGAAAAATGTTGAAGTTGATTCCAAGAAATAGGCTCTTAAAACAATTTTTGTTTTAACGTGGAAATAGTAGACATTTTCGAAAATGAAGGATACATCGTACTTGTACTTGGAACGTATTTTGAAAAACGATAAAACTTTTGAGCGTGCAATTGTGTTGGAAGTAGACATCATTTTGTTAGATGAATCCCGATTTTGTTAACAAATTAGCCACTTAGGTGGCTTATTTACTTATTTTAGAAATTCATGTTGAAATGTATGTTGCCAGTTGCTATTCCCTTCCAAATTCATTGGAAGATTAAGTCTGTTGTGACCTGGAAGAAGAACACGAAAAAGTTGCGAGTTCAAAAACTTAGTTTGCTTCTATCATTTCAGCTGATGTGATTTCAATGTGACTTACCGCTTTTTTCGCTTTCACATTGTATGTGTCCTAAACTTTGTTCAGATTACACAGATTTAGCAATATACAGAAATTGTCTCTCCAAAGCAATAATAACTGTAGGTGACTTTTATTCGTGCAAAAAATATTAAACGCACAACATGAATTGTTGCCACAAGTTTGACCTTGGCCCTCAAGGGGCTGTCGCCCCAAGTTTTTATTAATTAATTAATTTATTTGTTTAGAATTCATAAACAGTTTAAAAAATATATAACTAATAATAGCGCTGAATAATAATTTGTAAAATTTTCTATTTATTACTTCTATCGATATTAACCGTGAGAAAAAATTAATTTAATCTAATGCTGAAAGATAAATAGCTGTCTGCCTCGTCTATATTTTGCCAGATGGATGAGAAAGTTAATGTATTCCCCGCTAAAAAAGAATAAAAGTTTATTTAAAAGTTAATTATAATCTTTTTAAAAATAACATACTTATCCTTTAGGCTTTTTGATAAAAATTCCATGCTGGCCAGGGAATCAATTTCAAAAATGATTAAAAGTTTAATGCAGAGGTGGGAAGAAGAGAATGATTTCGATTTTGGTGTTAATAATTACAGCGAAGTAATTTAATTGCTTAAAAAAATTAACTTGGGTTACTGTATAAAGTGAATGTATCTATCCATTGTATATGGTTAGAAACAGGTACCAACTCTGTCAAAAATACCTCGTGTCATTTATTAGCGGTCCAAAGTGATTTGCACTTCATAAACAGGTTAACAAAATTAGATTTTTGATTTATTTGTTTTTAGCTTTTAGGAGTCAGAAGTCAGAAAAGGAATAAATAAGCGATAAATCAATGTATGTACATATGTACACATATTATTGAGACACTTATTGATACTTGTTTTCAAAGAATAAACATCACGTGAAAGAGGTGGTCAATGGAACCATGTTGTGAAGTAAAACTGAATTTTATGAAGTAATTTGTTGTGGTTTGCATTTATTTTCCATGAACGACCTTACAGTTTTATAAGGCGCTAGTAAGAATCACTGTCGTAATTAAATATTGCAATTTATGCATTTTTAATTTTTCACGGGGCTATGTAGGCACGAAAAATCAATCGAGGAGTTTGTTAATACAAATTTGTTTGTTTTGATTTTCTTTTTTAAGTGGAACATCCCAACAAAATAAAATGTGCGGAGAGGAACCAGTCAGTAGAGACAGAAAGAAAAGCTATCAGGGAGTTAGAACTATTTAAACTTGATGACGAAAGTAACCATGCAAAATGATAGAATATTCCAGAAAATATTATTATTATTATTATTTTCTTTTTTTATAATTCACTAGAGCTCAAGGGGTTATGAATACTGTTATGATTTTATTCACACAGCGCCAGTGTTGGTGATTTTGAAACTCAGGTAGTATTAGGTTTCAGTCTTTGCTTCGAGGTTATCTGCTGAAATGATGAGAACTGTGCCAACAAGTGATCTAAACCATCTTTAAGGGCTATAGCTATACGCATGAAAACTAAGTTCATATACATATACAGTTGGACCTACTTTAACTCGAATTTCTCCACCCTATTTTTTTTGCATTGCTTTAAAATTCACCCTCTAAGTCGAATTTTTCCAAAAATTCCTCGAAATTATTTTGAAATGAAATCGTGAAAATTCGACTCATATTCTTCTACTAAAGATTGCTGTATTCTTTCAAATCCAGCTTCAGCTTGGAAACATCTAGAAGAGTTTGGAAGGCGAACTGACTCGAATACTATCATTTCCGCTGAGAAAACACCTAGTCCAACGACGCATTTCATCTTGCAGCCGCCGGTAAAGATCGATATGTATTTGGTACTTTATATTAGTGAGTTATAACTGCATTCCGGTATGCTCGGAAGTGGACTTGTATATGTTTATTGAATTAAAGCTAAGGTACTGTATAGTCAGTTATGGCCAAAGCCACAGTCCTGGGCAGCAAATCTAAGATTCTCTGACTCTCTTTGCACTATATAAAATTACGCATTTGATATGCAGGTCATGGAGCAGAATGTTTATGATCACTTTAAGTGCTTCGGTCGGGCTCGAACGCATAACAAAGGTTTTTCTGATCTCAGCTCTTCTTTGAACTCTACTTAGTTTTGTGATGTTGTAGGCATTATAGGTGAGAATACGATGGACTATAGCAGTGTTCATCCAAATAACCATCTTAGGTTTCATTTATTGCGTCATAAGAAAACTGGCAAAGATCGTGGGAAATAGTTCATAACGTTATTGCAGAGTCATTGAAAAGTAAGTGTTCCACTTCCTGTAAATAACGACAAACAATTCATATTCGCGTCTATTTTTCATTTATTCATTTTCAATTTCGAAAAACGAAATCCATTTTTAAAACCGATTTCAAATGAATTTCTGATTTCGTCAGTCACTTTTTTTTTTTATTTAAACTGAAAACCAATGCCAAGGCTACTACTACTCGACAACTGTCGATGTGCAAAAACTCTGTGCTATACGTTGGTATAAAAATAGAATCCTGCCCACTAGTAAGCACTATCTGACGCATGACACTTCTCACTCAAGTTTCGTTGATTTGGGCGGGCAATGGACTATTGTCAATTTTATCTTCAATATATGTTTATGACAAAAATTAAATGTTTGATTTTTTGCAGCATGGCAGTATGAATATACAGAAGATACCCAATTGTGTTATCTTGTAGTTTCAGTTAACTAAACAACACCTTTAGGTGTGGTTAGATTGTGCTAGATTAGAGACATCTGCCAAAATAAACCGCAGTATTGCAAACAGAGACCATTTATAAAGTTCTTGTCGGCAGAAAGTGAAGTTTATATTAAAATATTTTCGGGTGATACTTGTGAACAAAGTACATAAGGATATGGCCCGTGTGGCGTCTAGTGAAAGGGAACATCCTTTGTATGTGAGCTATTTGTTTCAAAACATGTTTATTTGAAGTATGAACCTTTAAATGTCATTTTCAAGCTCCATAGTGAACTATGGAAACAATATTTTTCGTGTTATACAGGGACTCCCTGGTCGCCAATGCTAACATACGACTGTGGAGCCATCTAGCTTTGGTTCGACTCACAAAAAATATCTCTCTAGACATAAATGACACAAGATAGGCTCACTGGCAGCCCTTTAATAATGCTATACATTATCCTGCCAAGTATCTGTAGTTTCTTTGTAGTACCTCAATCAGTCAGCCCCAATGCGAACGTAGATTTGAGAAAGAGAGCAGTTTGTTTGGGAAAACAACGGAAGGCCTTCGCCACCTACATACCTACATATGTATATAAGTCGACGCTTATCAATGTCGCCCCATTTTTTTCGACGCTTAGCATTACAATTGTTTTCAGTTTAAATGGCGCTTGACGTATGTTTTCCTACCCTAATTTTGGTTGCTTATTGAAATCTAGTATTTTGGAGCTAGACAGCGAAAAGGTATTTTTTATCAAATTTTTAGCGTTTTTCGCAAATTTGATCACCAATTGGAGCAAATGAAATCTCCCTTATGCGTGTCAGATAAATGTCGAACTTCCTTGTCATAAAATGTATTTATCTAACATTCAACCTTGAGGTTTACAATTGTGAACTGTTTACACTGACTGTGGCCCTGACCAAGTTACAAGAAAAAGCAGACTGTATCAAAAAACAAAAAAACAAGAAAAGCAACTATAGTCTGTTTACGGGATTGTAAACGCATCAATCATTCGTAAGTCTTATCAAAACGAGACGCACGGGCGCCAGTAGCACGTAAATATAAACAAAAAAAAAGAAAAAAAAAGAAACAAAGTCTATGTAGTTCAATGTTTATGGAAAATGTCTTGAGAAATTTAACAGTTCTGTTCTCCTTATCGTTAGCTCTCAATTATGCAATTTTTGTAACTTGCTATTTCCTATCACGTGTTAACCTAGAGTTTATAAACTCAATGCAAATATGCATATGTCATCACCACCATTAGTAGCTCATCATCCGAATGGCTCCAGTTATCACGAATTAATTTTCAATTCTATTAGATGATCTTGCTCGACCGTACACTCACATCTGTCTTATTTTTGCTATACGCCTTATCAAGCACTGAACATGTGTAGTCCAAGTCAAAACATTGATAAGAATTTTTCAGATTTTTCCCGATCAAAGCCGATGGCCACCTACTAAAGTCCGGCTACGATCAGTTTTCATCTGCGATCGGGCAAGCAGAAAACACTTTAAAACCTCGGATGCTGGATCCTGGCTTGGGAAAGGAATTTTTGAATCTTGTTCTACCTTCATGGAGCAGCAATCTTGTGCAATACGCGATCAAAAATAAATTGTAGTTTCCACTTGAAAAAACAATCCACAAGTGATCCTTTTGCCTTTTTTTGTTTTTCAATTTGCCAAAATGGAAATTCTTATAATATCAGTGTTGTTGTTAGTTAGCTTTTGTATTTTGCAGACACTTTTATGGTAAATAAATTACAAAAATATATAACTAGATCGTTTAATTGTCATCTTTTTTTTTAAATATCACCAATTTAAAAAAAAAGATGTCATTTGCGTCATTTTATTTTTCCATGTACTTGTTTGGTTGGTCTGACATTAAACCTGGTGTCCTTCCAAGATCTTGTCATTTGTTTATTTGACTTTTATTATTTTTATTAAACTTAACGGTACATTTAGAAAACAAAACAATGTATTAATTTTTAATACTCTATGCATTTTTGCCATTAAACCTGGTGTCCTTCCAAGATCTTGTGTATGTCATTTGATGATTTGATTTTTATTATTTCTATCAAACTTAACGGTACATTTAGAAAAAACAATCTATTAATTTTTAATACTTTATGCATTTTTGAGTTAACCTTTAGATAAGAGATGATTATTGTGCACGCTTTTCGGTTCAATTGACAAAAACAATTTTATTTCTTAAAAAATATTATAACCAGTTGTTAAACGATTTGCAAATTAATTGGTAAAACGATTTTGTTTTAATGTCTTTGGATATTTTTTACGTTATTTGTATCGATTTGGATATAAATGATCTTTTTAATATAAGAATGTTGATATTTTCAAGCTCTTAAATGAAATTTTATTGTTTTGGGATTTCTTTTATTTGTGCTCTGGATTATTTTAATTTTATTTTATTATCAATTCTTGGTGCTGGGCCTTTGAATTTTAAATCGAATAAAAGTCGTTAAGATAACCTCAAATATTGTAATTCTGTAAAAGTGGACAAGAAGTCAGAATGAAAGAATATTAATTGTCTGGATTATCTTTTAAGCCTTGCGAAAGTTGTGCAAGGCCAATACATGCTTACATCATTTATTTATTTCTTTTCATTTAAATCGGAATGGAGCTTAACCGTCCTTGAAAATTGAGCCAGACTTCTTCTGTATGTCATGGTTTATTGCAATTTTACTTAAGCCTTTGAAATATGGTTTCGCCATATGACAATAAGCGCATTTTAAGTATAGAAAGTAATGACTATGAGATCTTTTGAAAAATTCTCTTTCACTGTCATCAGAGTTTGCGGTGTCAACGCTTTTATCTTAGACTTGACGATTATTTTTAAATCATTTAGCTTGGTTTTTTTTCGTTGACCTTTGCTTTCAAATAACCCCATAAAAAAACTAAGGAGCTGTTAAATTCGAAGAACGAGCTGGGAAAATAATGTTTCCTTTCCGAGAGATCAATCGGCATGGGAAAAGTCGTCGCAGATTTGACATAGTATCGGCTGTGTAAGGAGCAGCGCGGCCGTATTACTGAAACCTAATACAAGAACAGGATAGATGATTTAGCTGTGGATCATAGCTCTGTACGATTTCCGACTGAGGTTGAAAATACCTCAAAGAATGACCTTTTTGGCCACAATACCACACCGTACTGTCACTCTTAGTAATTGCATTTGTCGTCCCTGAATTATTTGAAAATTGTCTGTTTATTTGTAATGCGCTTCGTCTGACATTATTAATTTTTTCGGGCATTGAAAGTGATCTTTGGGAAGTAGTAGCTGACTACATTTAATCTTCAAAGGAAAACAACCCAAATCCTTGTTCAAAATTGGTTGTGAGGTCGTCCGTTGAATGTTAAGTTTGGTTGAATGCCTGGTTAAAGTGGAGGGTCGTCTTCAACAGATGCGTTTAAGCATTCTCTTCTGAATGCCTGTAACTACTTCTCCCAGTTGGCTTATGATTGATCACAGTTCTTTCTTCTTAAAAGCGAGCACACTATCGCTAAATTGCGTCCGCAATTAATGCTACAGTTGAACTCAATCGCATGCTGTGAGGGAGTGTTCCGCCTAGTCTCTGTTGTTCAATGTTGAATCAGGATAAGACAGTGGGTATTATATATGTATGTGACGTTCTGAAACATATTAACTTTTCTATTGGTAGATGTTTCACGACTTGATGTGCATTTAAGAACATCTTTACAACTGATAATTCGGAAAACACTCTAGAGTTCGCAGTTATCCCTCTATTTTCCCCTCCAAAATTTGTTCTATTTGCGTCAAGTTTATTAAATTACAAGTTCAATCGAGGGGTCAATTGAAATATTTCAATAATCTAATGTGAAAGGTTCTGCCACCTTATTATCGGGGATCGGCTCTTTTAAAGTTGAATGATACGTCGATTAGCTTGCTAATGATGCAATTTTATTGAAAAGCAACATCGCAATATGTTTGGCTGACGGTTTAAAAAGTCACTTGATAATATTTCTAAAAATGTTATAAGCTAACAAAGCTGTTATAAACGTAGAAGTGTCTATCCAATTGATTTTCAATGAGGACATGCTTGATTAATTTTGAAATGAAAACTGATTAATTAGCTATAAAGTTAACCTTCTAATTGTTCTACGTTTGAAATTCAGAGCTTAGGCCGATGTGGCTAAATATCCTTTAAATATAAAACTTATGTCACACTTTTTGACATTCGACTTCGAGACCTTCGTTCTGTAATTAAAATCCCCAACCCACATCCCACAGGAGCAAAGTTCAAACCATCCGCCTTCTAATCTGCTGTTAGATACGTTACACTTCAATGTATTCGAATAAGTAATTAAGTTAACACCTTCTTTATAATTATAAAGCAAGTAAAAACGATATCCTTTTCTATGTAATTATCCTCGTGTGAATCTAATTTAAGTTCTGTTTTCTCCAATTGCAGGTACCGTCAGACACGTTTCTCTTCCCGACGTGTTCGGAAACGTGTAATTTTCAAGCATGGAGACTGTAATGTTGTTCAAGGAAATGTCGCGAAACGAAGACGAAGGTATCTACAGGTGAGTTTCAGGACTATTGTTATTTTTTTTTGCTCCCAGCATGTTCTTCCCCACGCCCAGTCCACGCAACTCCAATCGATTAACCTTGTATTTTTGCTTTTCGTTTCTCTGGAAACGAATGGCACGTCTACTTCCTTCGAGGAATAGACGTGCAATTGGTATCCGTTTTACATAAGCAATATATTTTTGGAATAATTATGTAAACAGGATGCCTCCTGTAGTTGCGTAAAAATAAGCTTTTACTATGGAGATGTGGGTGGCTGCAAGAGAATTCTAAGGTTTCATTCAGAATCTCTTTTTCCTTTTCCAGGATATATTCACGACGTTAGTGGACGCACAATGGCGTTGGACTCTGCTGGTCTTTGCGCTTAGTTTTCTATTGTCATGGACAGCGTTCGGTTTTGTATGGTGGACGATAGCATACGCACACGGTGATCTCGATTTTATACGATTACGGGAGACAAACGCTGAAGCCGTCCAGAATATGAGTTTTACAATGTGTGTGACCGAGATTAGAAGTCTTACATCAGCATTCCTTTATTCAATCGAAACGCAACATACCATCGGTTATGGTAATCGATTCGTGACGGAGGAGTGCCCCGAGGCAATATTCACAATGTGCTTCCAGTGTATCATGGGGGTCTTCATTCAAGCATTTATGGTCGGTATAGTTTTTGCGAAACTTTCAAGGCCAAAGAAACGTGCACAGACGTTGTTGTTCTCACGAAATGCGGTCATCTGTCACAGGGATGGAGTGCCGTGTCTTATGTTCCGAGTGGGCGATATGAGAAAGAGCCATATCATTGAAGCTCATGTGAGAGCTCAGATCATTCGAAAGAAGGTAAAATACAATATTATAACTTTGAAGACGCATAAATATTCACAAGTCGTGATGTTTTAGGTGACGAAAGAGGGCGAGATAATGCCGTTCTATCAGCAGGAGCTGACAGTTGGTGCTGATGGTGGCGAAGACAGACTTATGTTTATTTGGCCCACGACAATTGTGCATAAGATCGATCGGAAGAGTCCACTGTATACATTGTCCGCAGCGGATATGCTGAAAGAGCGGTTCGAGGTAGTCGTTATGTTGGGTAAGAAATACAATTTTTAATTTGGTTTTGAAAAGAAATTAAAGATTATTTTTGTTTATTTTAGAGGGTGTTATTGAGTCAACGGGTATGACAACGCAGGCACGTTCGAGTTACCTTCCATCGGAAATTTTGTGGGGACATCGATTTGTGAATGTTGTGTCATTCCGCAAAGAGACTGCGGAATATGAAGTAGATTATACTCTTTTCAACAATACATATGATGTTGATACGCCGCTATGCAGTGCTAGGCAATTGGATGAAGTCAAGGCGGAGTTTAGTAAAAACAGTAAAACTGGATTGGGTAAGTTTAAGTCAAACTGTAAACTTGGTTGGGGTAGAGCTAGCTCTAATTTTATGGACAAAACAGAAATAGTTTAGCTTTTCGCAACCATTACTCTTTTTTATTGCCTTCTCCAAATGGCGGATTGGTCTGTCTGTCGTTACCTGCTGCGAAGTTGGGGTTTTTGGGCGTGTTTAGCTGAGGCTCAAACCTGTACCAGCTCGCTTAACAACCCAACGCACTAACCGCTAAGTCATGTCGACAATTTCATGGACAGCATAGTAAAATTTCTAAGTAGATATGTCCACTAGATACGTGGATACGTTCCATTTCCCTTCTGTGGTTTATTCACCAGCCCAGTTGGTACTTAACTCATGGGAGCACTCGAAGTTGAATTCAACTACTGGATTTCGACAATTTGAAAAGTTCATTAACTACAGAAATATCGAACAAGTGAAGAAATTCTCGAACTCAGCAAGGTCTCTACGGACTTCTTCACCTTAAAATGCTTATTCAGGGCACAAGTAATTCAGATATGTGTCGTCTCTACTTGGAAGATCAAGAAACTGCCGAGTACATTTTCTAAGAATGTCCCGCCATAACGACAAGGTAGCAAAAACCCTTTGGAAGGGGATTTATCTCCACAGGAATAGCTAACCACAAGCACGATCCTAAGGATCATCAACCTTCGATCTTGTTTAGGATAACAAAATTTTTCTAGTTGTTGAAAACCTTGCTCGTCACAAAACATCTTGTAGGTCGCAATACTTTTCAATGCTAGTGCTTAGTTACTGCTCGGATGAGATGTTAAAACCTACCAAACACTGAGCTCGTTACTGTCTACTGTCCTTGCTTTGGGCATGCTTGTCTGTTTGCATCGATTTTAGTGGATTCATTGCTTGTTACTGCCAATGCTGCAAGAAAAAAAAATGTCAACTTGAAAATCTCTGTATTCATTTGAAAAATTCTTCGGCTCTGCTTCCCAGAACCATCAGCATAGAATTGAATGTCCTATTTTAACAAAATACAAAACTCCAATTTACTTTAATTTACTAATAAACTGTTTTCTTCTATCTTTGCAGAACGGGCTCTGTCTGCCGGTCTTCTCCCCCGGATCTCATCGGCTGCTTCTCTGGATCCTGCCAGTGATGAGTCGTTAGACTCTGGTCGATTGCACATGCGTTCAAACTCAATACCAAATGGCATCTTGCCCATCGAAGACGCCGATGGTAATTCCAATAATAACAACAACAACACCTCCAGCAATTCAGCACTATTGCCACCAACCGGATCAACGATAAATAGTATTAATGAAAAATCAAAATCCAAATCGACGTCACGTAGATTGTCAATTAAACAAAATCAATTACCAGTCGACTCAATTTGCTGATATTTGTTTTCCAATTATTAGGCAATTCGAAACAAAAACCCTAGGCAAACTTTATTTAAACCAAGTGTCAGCTAAAGATCTAAAACAAAAAAAAAAAAATTCGCCATATTTTATGTATTTTAATTGATTTTTCTTCTAAAACAAAGTTAACAATCTATATTATTTAATATTTAAAGTGTAAAGTTATGCAAACAAAATTGTTATTTTAATTTTATTTCAAACAAACTCTTTCTCTTCCATTTGACTGTTTTTTATTGGAATAAATCAAATTTATTTTTAAAAACAAGAGCCGCTAAAAAAAATTATGAATTTATAAAAAAAAAATTAAATTATATCAAACAAAATTAATTTATTTAGAAATACAAAATCTAAGTGGGGTGAACCTAAAAAATGCAAATCTGATAAATAAAAATGCTTTGTGCAATTTTTTGCATTGTATCAAGTGTTTTGTTAACGAATTTATTAATTTTTTTAAATTGCATTGCGGGGGTTAAAATAAAGAACGATAAATTGTTTTATAAATAAAAATTGAGAAGATAGCCTAAATTAGGAAAAATAATTTATCTCAATGTTATTATATATTAAAAACAAAATCCAAGTGAATTTGTAATTAAAGTCTTGAATTTCAGCCGAAACTGTGAAAATGTATGTGACAGGGGGAGAAAAATTGTAATTATGTATAGAAAAAGGGTCCGAGAGAGTATTGTCCTAGCTTTTTGTTAAGACAATTAGAGAGAATGATGTTGATGTAAAAATGTAAAATGATATTCGATAATGACAGATAATGTGGACAATAAAAATGAAAAAAATCATTTATATTTTTAATTTATTTTTTTGTTTTGTTTTTAAAGTTTTTTTTTTTATCGAACTTCAAACAATTAGAAGGTGATACCATGTACTATGTTTGGGATGAATTCAAAAACCATTTAAGTTTTTAATAAGCGATAGACGGCGATAGACGGATTTGGCTTTGAAACCTTCTTCTGCTGTGATATAGCGCTGCACAATGGCAGACGAGTTGAGTTGTTGTTTTTTCCTCTTTATCTGTCCGGCTTATGCAGAAATGGCCAAAGAGAGCCCCTAGTCTCCCAGCATGTTGTACTATGAGGCAGTGACCTTCGATGACACCCGGTGATGATGCGAATTTGTGTTTTGTTGAGGGTAATAATCTTTTTTGACTTATGGTCATCTATTTCAGGCTAGATGGAATGACACGCGTGACCATTTTTCCACCTGAAGCTTATTTTTCTAGTAATGACTTAGATGAGTTTCACTGCACTGTTAGGTATACCCATGAGACCCTCGTATGAGAGGGGATTTCTAGTGCGGTTCCAGATTTGGCAAGCTCGTCGGTGATCGACGCTAAGAGGGTGGTATACCCCCGAAAAAGGAAAATCCGTTTGAAATAAAAAAAATCAAAGTATGTACATGTTTGTGTTCAATAAAAACCATAAGTAGTTATAAGTCAAGGAATATGTAAAATTATTTTGTTAAGTAACAATGCACAGTTATTGTCTTTGTTTGACGTAGCATACTTATTCATTATATTTATTAAAAATGGGGGTTAATTATTTCCAATTAAGAATTTTTTGTGCAATGGCAACCCTGGAAAGTCGGGTAAACCAAGGAAGAAGAAAATTCAATATTTTATGTAAAAATCATTTCATACATTGGGTCACATAGACCGAATTTGAGACAAATATGATTGCATACTATTAGGATGATCAGAATTAATAAGAGCGAGGAAAAAGCATTTTTATTTGTGTTTTAAACTAGCTTTTACCGGCTTCACCCACCTATAATTTGCGAAGTTACACTTTAATAACCAAAAGTAGCATATACTGTGACCCAAGACTACAGCCACTCTGTGTGTAAAATTTGAAGTTGATTGGTTCCGTAGTTTTCGTGTTACAGAAGAACAAGCAAACGGACAACGTTTCACTTTTATAATATTAGTAGGATGGTAGAATATTTATTAATGCAACATTGGTGTTAAGGTCAAAGGTGCCATCGATTCACAGGACATTACGTGGAGGCATGCATGCAGGACTACTTTTTTTTTAGTGTTTTTTATAAGTTTGTATCTACATACGGAAGTAAATTAAACACTATCCTTGATTGTAATATCAGTCACATTTTAATGACACTTAATGCCTGTCGCAGACGCAACACTTGTTCACACCAACAAGTTCATACTCTGCCAGGCGGTCATAATAATTGAAAATTTGCAATTTGTACAAGTACGAGTATTTCACCCCTCAATGTGGCCATTATATCTTCCTCAAGTATCTTCCGTCAGATGAGATTATGTATCCAAAGCTGTAGCATCAAATGACCCCTCGTTTGGTGTGAACTTTGGTATTGTTTCTGTTTGACAAGATCGACTTTTTCAAGTTATCCAATGTCGCGTTGTGCCAACACTCACGCCGCATGGTGACGGGTGACATTCATAATCGTTGGCTAATTAAATAACGAGTCGGAGGCGAAGCAATGCCATCGTGCAGTGGCAACTGATTATGATTGAAGATGAGTTAATTTGCGACGTATTGGATACGAATTTGGTGTAATGATGGATTGAAAATTTAACAGTATAGCCTTATTGATGGAGGTTGCCTTCATTTCGATGAAAGATTGAAAATTAAGATTAGCGGGAAGTGTCAAAATTAAAAATTATTTTTCGTCAGGATTAAGTTGTCTGTCAGCTTTTTTTTTTCATTTGTCGCTGGACGAAGAAATTGTTAAGGAAATTATTTACGAATAAGGAGGAGTGCACACCAAAGACAAGTTCTTGTTAGTGGTTTAATGGAACCAAGTTCAATCTTCAATCTTCCCCTAAGGGAAGCAAAACAGTGATGAAACATCATTAAATGCCATCTCTGCTGGCCTTGTCCAAGAGTATAATTTGTCATGATGAAACATTTTAATCCGACTTTTAGAACCGGCAAAAAAAAAATTCGTGTGAAAAATATAACACGCGTGAGAAAGGCCCAGAAACTTTCTAAAAATTGAACAACTTAAGTTAAGAAGCTTGCAAAAGCAAAAACAAGGTTTTTATTTAGTCAAGGAAGGTAGATGGGGACCTCAACTAACTTGAAGGGCGCAACTGGAGACATCTGACTCTCTGTACTCGTGCAATGTTCTCTAAAGTCTTAGAAAAGAGAAAGCTCTTTAATTCAATTTTCAACTTTTGCCTTTTCAGGTAGAATCCCTTTGTGAAGAATTGGCCGTCATCTTTACATAAGCCTGCTTGTCTAATCCAACATCCATTTATCTGTCATTCAAACATCTCCGTCATAGAAAATTGCACAGAAATAAATTTTCTATTTTCCCATCTGACTGTCATCGACATTTTCATCTTTCAACCGGCATCCGCTTGGATGTTGTGTCAGAGCTCTTTCTGTAAGCTACATCCAACATGTGTTTGTCGTACAAAAAAAAAAAAAAACGATTCAAAAAATTATGACCCTAATTAAGGCACCGACAACGTCTCTGTTGTTGTTGTCTAGCTATTACACCCACACTCGCGGTTCGAGCTGACAATCTAAACATCATTTCATGATCCATCCTAAAGTTTATTTTTTGAACTTGACTTTGATCTTTCGAGCTGTAACGGATTGCGGCTTTCCGCCATTCATCTAACTGTGACCTCTATGTATGTTTGTTTTGGGGGTAATAATAATAATTCACAGTTCAGGCACAATTGGCATAGAAGTTGACACTTTCGGCGCGAGAAATCACACTAGGTATACCTACACAAACAGTGGGAGCATGCAAAATGGATTTGTATCGGCAGAAAGCGGAAAGTTATGATCGACAATAATTATCGCACCTGTTTCAAGCGAATGCCTGGTGCGAGTGGCACCTAATTACGAAAGCAGTTGTTCCGTGCAAAATTTATGATCTCCGAAGACAGCCCAAATTGTATCCGTGACATAAGCAATTGTAATTGCACCTACACTCATTGACACACCGCCCACACGGGTCGCTGGCAGTACTGCACTCTATACATTCCACTCAAGCTAAGGCACTAAGCTTTCCACACAAGCAATGAGTGTTAAAGCTCTATCCAACCGATCTACTCTGCCACCCTACAATCTGCACCACCGCAGACCACCAGAACGGATCTACTTACTCGTTACGCGACGGTTTAGTACAGCAATATCACTTGTAGTATCTCAGATGTCGCCAAATCTTTTGTTCGTCGATTAGTCGGTGTTTGACTTGGCCCCCGTTCAGAAGACGCTCAGTGCGCCCCCACACAATTGTCTTGCGGGTGAAAATTAACTTGCGGAAAGTGTGAAAAGCGTTTTCCTCTATTCGCGACCACTCGACACACAATCGAATGCTCTGACTGGCCCAACTAGTGTATGAAGGGTGCTTGCTTGTGAGAGAGGTGCTAACGCGTCCAACAAATATTGTTATGCATTCCGGAATTTGTGATTCTATTTAGCGCTGTTAAGTGATCGTGAAAAGATCTCCTTAAGAGTCGATTAATTCATGTTAACTGTGATATTTAAAGAGAAGTTAATCGGTCTATTTCGGAGGGCAACGATGTGCTAATAAGGGCTGTAAATAATTATTGTGCTTCTTATTGAATAAGTGTCTAGTGATTTTTAAAAAGTTACCTAAATCTAAGTGCCTTCTTGGGGTTCAGAGGTAAGTCTTAATTATGACTGTGGGTGGGCTGCTTTACGGTGGAAAGGTCATTCGTTATTGTAGCCTCTATGATTGTTTCTTTTTAGAGATCATTCGAAGGTTTAGGGAAAGTTGTTGCAATTTCTTTATGTTTCGTTTCTTCAGAAGTTGTTGGTTCCAGTTGACTTTCTAAAGGAGGAAAGTTGAAAAATCGAAAACGAACTTTGATGTTGATATTTCATCACTTGCTTCACATCCAAATCTATGAAGATCTGCTTCATGGAGATCGATGTTGTAGAACTGGCGTTATCACGGATCGGATTTAGTTTCAATTCTTACTTTTGACTCTACTGTACCAAGGAACTGAGCAGATACAATTCTTTTGATTTATTATCAGTCAGCTGATCTACTAGCATAATCCGAGTAAAATGGCATTAGGACGTGAACAGGAAGGGTTTGCTCTACCTGCAGAATGGAAAGAAGTGTATCTACCATCTTTGGATTTCAATCCTTGGACGGCGAATTAATTTCCTTCCTCTGAGTCGACAGATGCACTTTTTGACGTAGAACTAAATTCACCTTTTCCTGATTGGGTATGGGGGCATATTTAAAAAAATGAATGTCAAAAAAAACAACCCTTGAAAAAAAAAAAATCCCAACTGGTTTCAAAGGAAAACGGATAGTGAGATGGTTTATGTATCGTCAGACAGAGGATGAAACTCTGTAACTATAGATGTATGCAAACATGTACGCACATCGCTTTAAGTGTTATGGCGTTTAAACTGATTGCTATTGCATTTAATTCATCGCCTCAGTTTAAAAGTCGATGTAAGGAACGTTGAGTAGAAGGCTTATTTCGCGCATACTGACTACGCATACTATGGTTCTATTCGTCAAACATCCTTTTTGACACCGTGGCTTTTTGGAAACACAAAGTGGCATAACTGATCTACTAACAAGTAGATATTTGACCAGGGGTGATGATCTAAGAAACATGAGTAAAATTTTTCAGAAGTCGTATCACGAAGTGGAATTTTTTCAAAAACCCATCTCAATGGATCAATAAAAGAATTGTTGACAAAGTTTTACATAAAAAATACGCAAAATAATCGAATTATCAGTGTTGCCATATTCAGGAACAACGCAATTAAAATATCTTGTAGTCAGCACTCACTTTTGGATATCAAAACTTGACGTGTAGTGGTTTGTATTATCCAATTCACTTGAAAAGAACTCTATAAACATTGTTATCAACTTCATTTGCAAAAAAAAAAAAAAACAGAACCCATCAAAATATTTTTATTTGTCCGCATCATCGTGCACCTGATGCAGCGAATATTTATTCGCAAGTTATGCAATTATTCTTTTTTTTTAATTACACTTTATATTTGCTTTAGGGTGCCAGTAATACTGGCTTCTATTTTTCAATTATACTATCTCTGAGAGAAGACACTTTGAGTGATAAGCAATCATCTTGAGTTTTATCGTTGCATAGTCGCCTCGTCGCCAAGTAATATATTGATGTCAACGTTAAAACATTACAACCATCTGATCACCTTCACTTTTGCAAAAAAAAACTCTTATTTAGTTTTTTTTTTTCATATTTAAACCCCTCTTCATGAAGATGAAAGAAATCAATTTGTCTCTGACAGTGACGATGACCGACGTAACATGACACTTAAGATTATTAACCACGAAATTGTATCGAATGTGATTTGCTTGCGGCGAAAGGTAAACATTATCGAAATGCAATCAATTACGGATGTCAGTCATATTTTTTTGAGTTATTACAGTAATACATTACAAATAACCTGTGCAACAGCGTAAATATTCAAATTGCGTTATCAGTTGACAATTACCTGTGCAACTCCATTAAAAAAATATATATATTGATTGAATGGAGGACTTATGAGGAAATGAGATTTTTTTATTTTCATTTATTTTGCTAAAATCCACTTACAAGTTTAATGCAAAGTAAATAGAAAAAAAGTGGCAAGTGGAAGTTAATTATAAAATTTACAACCTGTATTGTAAACGGTAGGCTATTTGCTACTCGTGCTTATTTATGAAATTTTAAATTTATTCCAAATTGTTAATAAAATTTTGAAATATGTATGAGAGAATAAATTTGCAAATATTTATGCATTATTTATTTATAATCTGCTAGGGTTTATACTATAAAAGCAGCCACAGTTTATGTGGCATGACGTCGAACTTATATCTAATGGACCATAAATGTGAACTGGTCATTAGGGCATTGTTAGTCTGATAGCGGGTCTAGCGAACGTGCTTACGGACTTACATGGCAAATTTAGTAATATTTTACATAATTATGCTTTGACTTTTACCTTCTAGATTATTAAGTTTTCGATTATATAGTCTAACTTACCGGTTATTTAATCTCTTCTATGTCCTTAAGGTTCTTTTCTCACTTTAAGGGCGAATCCATGTTCAGAGATCATTTTCAAATTCTGTTACATACAAGTTCTGAAAGAGTATCAATCCATTGAAAGCCTCAAAGATTCTGCTGGACTAAGAACAAATTCTCTTATCGTTCATCAAACGTGGGGACAGGGCATTGACTGATTCGACTGACGAATCACTGGAACTCCTATTCCCACTTTTTGGATTGGAATGAGATTATCAGAGAGGAAAAGATCCCAATATTATCGACAGTTTCTGTCGTTACAAGTCACTATTTCTTGATTAACGGTGATTTATCGAGTTTCTGCTACGACTCAATTGTGTTATAGCTAAAGCGAAATAAAAAATCAAATCAAAAAAAAAAAATTACTTAGCCTTGCAAAGAGTTCGAGTGGAATTTACCTCAAAGTTCGGTAAGTGAGGTCATGAATCCGCCAATGATGTCAGATCCATATATTAGTTTAACATCCTTTGTGCTTAAAACTCTGAAATGTGTTGTGGACATCCGTATCACTCGCAGGAATGATGCGCAGGAAAGTCCACGAACACAGCGAATTATGATTGGACAGGCAGGTTCGAATTCGTCATTAAATCTCTGTTCATTAGGCTTCTTCCTCAAACATCAGTACGCGTTCAGAAAAGTACAAGTTGTATGAATGTATACCTAAGATCATTTTAACAACATACAATGTTTAAACCTAATTATTAAATGTTTCATTTCAGTTCCCCGCATCAAAATGAAGTTCAATATGTTTGCAAAGCCCACCACAAAAGATGGCGAAACAAAGGACGAAAAAATCAAAGATTATTCAAAAAAGCCTCTGCGCCGACAAATTACAATCGAAGAGGAACCCGATTCTCTGGACAGTATGATAAGTAATCCAGATTCATATCCTATAACCATTGTACCCAGTCGACCAGCTAGCTTATACAGATGCTCACAGTATGGCAATGGAAAAGTGTACAATCGTCAAAGTAGTTGCAGGTGAGTCTCAAAAGCTTTATCCACGTGATATTTATGTCTGATTTAACAAATTTGTGTTAAATTAATAAATTGCCATTTAGTGTCGATAATTTGTAGGCAAACATGTACAAATCTAATCGATAACATGTTTTTCTGCGCTACTTTTGATATGTTTATTCTGTTAACCATAAGATATTTTATTTAATTAGCGTCTTGTGTGATTTTATCTAAATCGTTTGGAATGGATAAGAGGGCGATTTGCGGATTAATAAAGATATTAGATCAGTTTCGATCGGGCCTTGTTCGGTTTTGCTCATAAATCGGGCTCGCATTTTTTTTTAAATATCCAGTGTTATAGTTAAAAGGATCGAATTTGAAGTGTAAACGAAAATGCAAGCTTTAACGGACGTGCACGTGAATAAGGAACACGAAAAGGAAGATACTGCTATCCTAACGTCGCAATGGAGAAGGCAGTATATGAGGGGTATATCGGCGACTCCATCACAAGCCGGTGATGTCTATTACGAGCCGCTTAAGGGATCTAATATGTCTCTGGCTAAAAGGTTGATATACACATTTGATTTAAATTTAAATAAAGTGGCAAATCATTATTGATATCACTTGCTTCACGCCCACAGCTTTTTGTAGGTTTTATCCAGTTTCCCCAGAATTCGTTTTCGTTGTTTTGAAGGATGATTTTGCCTTCTCTTTTCTTCGATAAGTGGACTTGTAGTTGTGTTCTATTCAGTTTAACTATGAGTGAACAATACGGCTTACTCTCTCATAAATCGGTTTATGGGTCATATTGGCTCAGCTAGAATAGTCGAGAAAATCGATTAACAAAGCCGCCAATACCGGCTTTATAGTTAAGTACAAAAATAATAAAAACTGGGGTGAGCACGAGTAAAAAGCACTAAAAATTCCCCGCTGATCCAATTCTAAGCTAAAATTTCCTAGAAGACATTGACTGAGGCCCCTCTCAGTTACATCGGCTATAAACTTTAGCCTAATTTTTATGATCTGCCTAATAGAAAAAGTGGCACGATGACGTAGAACGTTGTCTGGATTTGTTGAAAAATGGTTTCGCGGATACTTTGTTAGTAGTCCTAGGAATGGGAGTACAGTGATTTTATTTCTAAGAGCAAGACATTTTAAAAGTCTTTGTCTTGAGGGGTACGATTATTTTAACGTTGAAGAACTAGGAATGCAAATGGAATGCAATTCAGGTTCGAATCCCAGCGGCAATTGAAATTTTGTCCATGTCACATGGTCTCTGAACAGTCAACGAAGGTATAATTAAAAAACGACGCCAGGGGTGCAAGCTTTTTGATTGGTTCGCATCTAATGTCTCCTTCTTATCTAAATGAGGCTACAGATCGGGGTCAATCAGGGCTTCAACCAATAAGCCTGTCCATTCAGCATGACTGTTAGGCAAGTGTCTTTTGTCCCGAACGATGAGTTAGTTGAGGTCAGCCTACAGCCTGCTCACTAAATTGAAGAAAAGTTCGTCCTTCGTTAGTCTTCCTTGGATCTGTGCTCTGATTTGTTTGGTGGAATAAATAGCAAAGTTAATGTAGACGAACTCTTTTAGTACCTCAAAGTTATAGTTGTCCATCGTAACGGTCTGAACGTCGGTGTTGTGTTTCGGTCTTCTTAAAACCAAACCCATTTATAGCAGCTTTAAGTTCGATGTTTGCGAAGGTGCTAGTGACTGTTGCTTCGTTCTGACGATGATGCCAATAACGTATGTCTTGTAGTAACTTGGGAAAGATTTTTCCAACCTTTTTTGATACCAATTCATTTTATTTTGAAATTATAACTCATGACGTGCAATTACTATCACAAACAAGGTGTTACATGAGGTATTAGCTTCTCGTTAAAACTCCGATTGCTTTTAAAACCTTCACAACAAAAACACTCAGTAAATTACAGTCCACGCATGTTATATAAAAACAAATTCATATCACAGAGGGTAAGCCGATTACAGATTCTCTTGATTCTGAACTCCCAGCGGGTCATCTTGAAAACTTAATTGAGATACACACAGAAAGCTAGGCGCCGCTTAACAAGCACCTCCCTCTGACAAACCATAACACGCGCTTAAATATCTCCACACTCAAGACCTCCATCTAAATTTAATTAGATTCACCACCTAAAGACGGCTCCCATTCGGTGAAGAAAATTAAATTACACATATGCCACATGTGGTGCATAATGTTGCACTTGAATTTTGTTGAAGGAAATTAAATAATTTTCCACTATCAAGCCGCTGATCACCCACATGAGACTTTAGACCCGAGCTTTGAATATGTAACATGCAAATGCGATGTTGTTGAACTAAAATCACGACCATAAACTGTTCATTGGCATTGTCATTTGAATTGGTTTGGGCAGTGCAACCGACTGTCTAAGAATTTGTAAGTAGGCGTTAGGGAACTTAGCAATTACACCAAGAAGATTTGTATTTTATTGTTCCGTCTTATGTAGCTCATTCTACCGGTTGTTGATTACTTAATCAATGAATATTTATACCACAAGTGCAATTGAAATTATTTGCATCTAACGTGGGCAAAGTATAAATGCGATTGTCCACTTAGAAGTATTGGACTGAAGGTTGGTAGTAAGCAAAGCGTGAGCGGGTTTGTTTATAAAATTTTATTACGGGTCTTACCTTTGTAAAAAATAGAGGAACTTTAAAGCAATTATTTTTCTAGTGTTTGTTACATAAGTAAGAATATCTGGAACTTATTTGAAATAGATTGAGTGGCTGTACTTTTCTGTAGGTGGTTGGGGTAGGAGGCGGTTGAAGAAACCTTACTTTATGGAAGAAATGTGGCAAATGAAGCTTTGCATAAAGCTAAAAGCCGACAAAATGTCAAAGGAGTGGTTTCACTGATCGTGGCCTTCTGTTAACTTAATATTTCTCAAGGAGACATACCTGGCTTAAAAGCATTTGTTACTCTCAACAGACTTATAATAGAATTTCTTGGACTAAGCCGGTGGGCAGTTGCATCCGGGCTTGAAATGCCTTCAGATGTCTGCTAAAAACTCAAAGTTTTGGGAATGATCTTTTGTGACAATTCGGTCTTCTAAATCGAATTTTCAAAGAGGAACGTTCGCGTGGTTGCTAAGATAAAAAGGTGATGACTGATGCTCATATGTCCCTTAAGACTGCTATCAGGTTTCTAATTGACAATAATTGTATTCTTTCTGTAAAGGGGTTTTGGAAGGTCATCACTGATACATTCGGTTCCATCACCTGTGAACGTAAACGTCCAAACCAATTCTAGCCTCAATCTATAAGAATAGAAAATCACGTGTTTAGACTTATAGGTCACAGGGACATTGCGAAGTCCATAGACTCGCTTCAATACTGAAAAAATATCTCCTGCCTAAAGTAAAGAAAGTTTCAGCTATATGCCGTAGCCACTAAGATCCACATAATGTACCTACATATATGCTCAACGAGAGCTTAATGACACGCTATATCAACATCAAGACGCATTTCCTACCTTTTCGTCAGTCGTTTCTTGGCCTTGCATGCCTTCGTGGCATGGGACTCAGTAGAGTATGCTAAGTAAACTTTAACAATAGTCTTCCCAGTCTAGACACCATGTTTATCATTCCAACGAAACTGGATAACACAGAATTAGCATTTGCATTTATAAGCTCTTTTTAAGATCACAAGATCTTCCACGTAAATTAAAACTGATTTACATACAGCTTATCCGAACCACCCAAAACTGACACAAAGTTCAATCAAAATAGCCTCCAAATTCAACAACCCAACCAAATTATCTGAACTTTTTCTTTATCACTGAATCATAAATTATTCACCATAACCGTCTTATACGAGCAAATAAGATCCAGCTTGAGTTAATCAAATTAAATGCGCCACATGTGACATACGAGATCACGCGCGACTAAGACAATATGAATCGGGAATACATTTATAATTTGCGAGCAAATATTAGCATTTTCACCCTCGCACTCAGGAGATTATTTATTTGACCTTTTGCATTGGAGAAGTTCAAGATTGTGTGGTGTTTTCCAGACCCCCACAGAAAAAAAAAAAATCAGTTTAATCCGTGTGCGATCACTCCAATTGGGCTTGGGGCGCCTAAAGGTAGGCATCAACAGATCAATTTGATGTCATGTGAAAGTTATTGCATACTTTTAGGAAGACGGATGCAATATTTTTACGATCAAAACTTACGATATAGGTTGTATCTGTGGATAACTCAATTACCACAATTTTCTTTGTTTTTTTTTCAGAAGTCGCAACTTCCGTCCGGGAAGTATGCGAAAGATCCGTCGACGAGCTGTGCTCAAGAATGGTGAATGCAATGTTTTACAGAAGAATCTGGCTAAGCGCAGACTCCGTTTCCTGCAGGATATATTTACGACTCTCGTCGACAGTCAGTGGCGATGGACACTGCTCGCCTTTGCACTGAGTTTCATTTTGTCGTGGCTGTTGTTTGCTGTCATTTGGTGGCTCATCATGTTCACTCACGGTGACTTGGAGGAACTTCATCTACCCGACAATCAAGGTAAGCAAAAACTGATCTCAGACAGTAATGCGAATTCTAATACACTTCCCTTTCAGAGGACAGTGGTTGGCAACCATGCGTCTCAGCAATTCATTCATTCACTTCGTGTTTCCTTTTCTCGATTGAAACTCAACATACAATTGGATATGGTGTCCGAACTACATCCGAGGAATGCCCTGAGGCGATATTCATGATGTGCTTCCAATCCATTTACGGTGTCATGAGCCAAGCCTTCATGGCTGGCATTGTATTCGCCAAAATGACCAGGTCCAAGCAGCGTACTCAAACACTGCTCTTCTCAAAGAATGCAGTGATTTGTCAGAGAGACGGAACACTCTCTCTAATGTTCCGAGTGGGAGACATGCGCAAGAGTCACATCATTGGGGCCAATGTTCGGGCTCAGTTAATCCGAACGAGGACTTCGAAGGAAGGTGAAGTGATGACGCAACATTTCACTGAGCTCGAAATCGGAACAGATGAATGTGGGTCGGATCTATTCTTCATTTGGCCAATGGTGATTACGCACAAAATCAACGAGGACTCGCCGCTGTATAATATGTCCGCCACTGATCTCATTCAGGACAAATTCGAGATTGTTGTCATTCTTGAGGGCACGGTAGAATCAACCGGGCAGACCACTCAAGCTCGCTCAAGCTATGTGAACGCCGAGATCCTCTGGGGACATCGTTTCGATCCAGTCGTCGTATACAACAAAGATCGTCAGGCTTACGAAATCGACTACCAACGGTTCAATGAAACGACACAGGTTGACACACCTCTGTGCAGTTCGCGGGAGCTAAGTGAATACTACAAGATTCAGGATGATTATAGGACTCCTGGTAAAGATCAACTAGGCTTTGTTTCTTGTTAATGTCCTGTCCTTCTGTATTTGTTTTTTTTTTACCAGAAGAAACAACCTTCACAATGCGTCAGCTATCATTGAATCCATCTGAACATGCTGCATCAGCTTGAAATAATGTTTAACGCTTAACCCAGTTGTCTAGTTTATGTTTTTGTTTTTGAGTTTTTTTTTAAAGTAAAATATTGTTTTGTCCTGGTTCCTGTCCAGTGAATGTTGTGTTATGTAAGTTCGATTGAAATGCCAGATCAACAGAAACTAACCACAAAGGACTTTTTTTTTCATTTTCAGAAAGTTGGAAAGAATTCATGAGTAAATATCCACTGCTGTCACCTAACAGACCCCACTCAGCCGATGATGCACTCAATAGAACGTCATTCAGTTGGCGTACGAATATTTCGAATAAGCATCAGAAGGATATGTATTTGAGTGGCTTTCGACCAAAATTGTAAAACTTATTTTAAGTAAATAGAACGAGATCTTATGTGAATGTATTAGATTATTTAGTTTAAGGTTTTTAACAGGATTTATCAATAAATGTTGAAGCCTGCTTTAAAGTGGTGTATGTGAAGGAAGACAGAAGAAGATACATTTGAAAGTAGAAAGTGAAAATATCCCATTAACAAGTTTTGTACCTTTTTTATTGGTGCGATACAAGTGGTTCGTCCATCGAGATAACCTACATACCTACAGATAAATGAGTTTTGCAAATCGAAATGATTATCTTGGAAAACGCAATCTTCGGGACTATAAGGAGCAAGCCTCACAGCAACTAAACATTCCGAGGAGATTTTTTGCGGTGGCAACTTCAACGCAACACAGAGCTGATATCAGATGGTTTGACAAAGTGTCAGATATTTAAGCTTTTTGACGTATTGCTTATCAAATGTTTGACTTTTAGGTATTTTTCTGTTTGACGCAACACAAGCATACGAAATGGACCAGGATGAGAATAACAAAAGCAGGTAAAAAGAAAAATGAAGTGAATGAAGATAGGATTTAGCTCACAGGTTTCCTTTGAATGCCGTCGATTCATCAACAAAATAGGAAGGGGGACAAGCTGCAGACATGGAAAAATATCGTAGAGCTTATGCTGCGATGAAAAACATTTTGGTTATTTCTGAGATTCCAATCTAAATCAGCTCGTTTAGCGATCCAACGCTTTTACCACTGGGGGTGATCATAGTGTAGTGGTTGCATCATCGCTTGTCATGCTGAAGGTTCCAGATTCAACTTCTGGTGTCAAACTACTAAAAACTGATATCAACTCTACTGCATAGGCATAAAACTGGCAGAAGGGTGGATTATGACATCAGGAAGTTCGAAAAATAAGCAATGGCAATGTTATTCTCGGAGGAAAGACTGAAAACTTATAATAAACTAGCAATTCACCCACGGCTTCGCACGCGTTAAATACATACTAAGGTTTATACTAAGTTGCTAGTAATAAATGAGTTTCAAAATCACTCCACCAACACTAGCGCTGTGTGAAAAGCAGCACAACCACTTGAGCACTAGTGAATTATAAAAAAAAAAAACTGAGCCACGGGGATCAAGTACCTTAATCCCCAGTAATTTCCTTTAAGAAAGTCAGAGCTTCCTTAATCCCTTTTTTGAGCTATTTTAAGTCTTATGACTGCGGTCCCTTTATAACATAGCTGTTCCCCTCCTGAGGGTTCATTCACACATTGAAAAACCCAACACAACGCAACGAAATGAACTAATTAAAGCAATCATTCCTGTGTGCCCTACTCCGATTGTGATATTTATCAAATTAATTTAAATGTCAGCCGTACCTGTGATAAGAGTGTTTTTGGGTTGTGCAACGATTTAAGCTGTCCATTAATTATTTTAATCGTCCAATTAGAGGTAACATACTCATTCGGATGTTGACAGGTATCGCAATGCGTCAAATTTGTCGCATTCTATTTCTTCAGTGACACATACTCGTAATCAAATTCGACTTTATCTTAAAATTTGATTCTCTCTCTTTGCCACTCTTTAAATTGAGTTATCAAAATCTTCGATGACTTTAAGTATCCGTGAAGTTTCACCCGCCCATCAAAATTATAGCGCGAGACGAATGGAATGCAAGGTTTTACGGATAGTGGAGAGAAAAAAAAAGACTGTTTACCACTTGATTTGAGGAAGAAAAGACCGAAACTCGAAAATGATTAATTGAAGCTTCTTCATCTTCCTTTCAGAATGAATTATGGTTCTGTCATGTTCTTGATTTTAACCGGATGAGACTTTAATATGCGACGACATGCATTCCCCAAAGGGGCTTCCAATTTGTTCATTTTCATTCAAAAACCGATCATTGGCCTAAAAATAAAAATAAAATTTCAGATCGACCCAACAAAAATTACCATCGTTTAAAGTATAAAATTATATACTGTCGAAGCCGGCACTTAAGCTCATCATAATAATCGGTAACGTTGCAAGGTAAATATCTTTTTAATGGGGTTGAATGGGAAAATGATTTCATTTGGGGTTATCTTTTGGGGGAAGACGTGTTGAAAGTGTGTATCTTAGGCGAACTGGGTGCTCTTAATCAACAGCGGTGCTATTTTGCTTTAAGCTTTTCGGTTCTTGTAATTGGGAGGACAGTTTAGATAATTTTCGTTGTTTACTAAAGCAAATAAGCTTTAATAGCTTTTCGCAGCATCGTTTCAAGCTCTAGGGCGCGCATGAAATTAGGTTTTTTTTGATTGTTACTTCCGTCATTTATGAGGGATGGTTCACGAGAATTGGACTTGGGCTATTTGATGAGCAAGGTAAAAGCGACACGATAGGTGTTGTTTTGCTTTTGGTTACTTCCACGGGGAGAGATAGCTTTGCTTGAAATCTTGTAGTATCTTCTCTGCTTTTCTGATTATTGTTTAGAAATTGGCACCATACAAAGGGACTGGCGTGGTCATTGCTTTCTAAAGCGTCACTTTCTACTAAGGAGCTTTCTACTAAGCACTTCTTTCGCTAAATCGGAGTAGTAGTGATTTCCAGGGTTTGCAGAGAGATGAATGTTACTAGAAAAGTAACCTTAAGACGTTCACACAGTACTGAGTATTCAGAAAGAGGTGGCAGCTGGAAAATTCTCTAGTTCGAATAAGTGTTATCGTCGCCCACCTTAGAGCTATGTAAGTCCACATAGTCGAAGTTGAGATCTATCTCTTCATACGAACCTTGCAACTGCGTCAGAGTTTTCTAAACGAGAAGTTGTGATAAGACTGTTCGAGTGTATTTTTCAATAGAATTCGCAAAATTTAAAGCACCTACTCCAAGAACGGAACAATGACGCCTGGCTTTATAGAGGCGATTGTGTTATATCTCGTAGCCTATGATCACAATTAAATGACAAAAGAACGCAAAGTTTATTGGAAATGGGGAAAATGGGAATACGCATCTTAATAGGTGTACCGACAGAAAATGATAGACCATCCAATTTGATTTCAAGATGTGAAAGTGGAAATTAGGAAGCAGACTGTTTGCGGAACTGAAAGAACATGAGAAAGTTTCATTGGTGGACTTGATACGGTTATAAAGGGCGCAGGATTGTCCCAACTGACTAGAAACAGCACGGAGTAACACACAATGGAGCAACAGACCCCCGTGTAAACACTCTCAAGCTGCAAATTTCGTTTAACCTAACCAAACATAGTTCACATCCATATCCGTACTGGGACACCACCGACCATGATGTGTGGCAATTCCCATTAAGTCAAGGGCACTTAAATTTATCTCAATGCGCATATGTATACACCCCATTATAATTCCTGCGATAAACTTTGCATACACTTTGGACACTTATTCGCCCACCAAATATGGATGATTAGAAACGAACCACATTAACGGATTTGACCATTACCAGGCAAAGTACACATTGCAGCTACCACCCATTCGTCTGATAAGCACTCTCTGATTGTTTCATGCACGACTAGAACGATATGTGCGAAAAAAAAAACTTTATCTTCCACTCGACAAATGACGAAAATGTCCATTCGACCAAAACGGGAACTAAAACCATTTGTTGCCGTCCGTCCGGATAGTTACACATGCACCTCCGGCAGTTAGATTACCGCCTACTAATCGAGTTATTCACCTCAATCGACATTAGACCATATTTTATGGCAATGAAAACCATAACTTTTGGAATAAGAATAAATTTTGGAAAACTCTACCGACAATTTGTGAAATGGTTACAGCTCTCCTCCCATGGTGTTGTTTCCCAACGCGTGTGCTAAAAATATGCATGTCCACGTCTTATCACTTCATAAAATCAAAACTATTCTAGCAGCTAATTAATATGAGTAAAAATGGTTGTTGTTGGTGTAAATGTCGGACTCAAAACTGTGGGACGAACATTAAGAGGAAAAAAAAAAGAAATCTTAAAGCGGGCAAATCGTGCAAACTAAAGGCGGAGTACCGAATCAGCCCCATAAAATGGTCCACAGTCAGATGGAGCATGTAATGAGTGTCTCCTGTTGTAGCCAGCAAGTGGATAGAAGCACCATAACTACCAGCACCGCCTAAGTATGATTTCAACATTTTGACAACCGAATTCGAGCATGCTCGAGTAAGCCCCGCAGGTGTTTATTAAATTTAATTGAAAAATGGGTGGCAGCACTGAGGATAAATTTGAAGCTATTCATTGGTTTTGTGCCGGTCGATGTAGGGTCTACCTTTTGGTGGGAAATCGGGCCAACCGTTAACGAATGAATTTTTCTCTATGGGGGTGCTGGGATACAGTGTTTGCTTTGTAATCTATTTTGAATGGGCATGGGTGAGTGCCCATGGGCATCGATGAACAGCATGGTTGTTGGCTGACATTTGAAATGCCAACTTCGGTTGGTTGTAATTGAACTGTTCCCTTTGGAGTGAGTTGCGAATTGTTGTGGACCAAGTTGGTGCAAACTTAGTTGGAAATTTGTGAACTTATCGTTTGGATGAAACCACGAAAGGGTGGCTTGCTTTCAGACAAAACTGAAAAGTAAGTGCTAAAATTATGAACGTTCATGTCTAAGTTACAAGAAAAAGACTGTCTATTGGAATGACAATATGAATTTGAACGTTCTCTTGAGGTGCAAAAGTTACCAATGGCCTGATCAAGTAGAAGGAAAGAAGGCCTCACCATTGGTAGTTTTGGACAATTCCTCAACCAGGAGGGTCGATGCGTTGCTACGAATGTATCAGCCATGGCATAGGCGGGTGAAACTATGCATTTAAAACATTTAAATGGCAAATCAAAACCACACTAGGTGGCGTCAAGTTTAGCGTCACAGCAGAGGAGTTCTCTCCCAATAGCTGTGGTTCATAGTAGTGATTGAACTGTTGACAATACTCAGTGATGATGAGCTACGAACGAGCTATAATTTTTAAGGACACTATAACAGGCCCACAGGTGGTCGCAGCTAGATCCTATTTCAATACTTACTCTACAGGGTGTGGAGGCTATTTAAGGACATGTATTTGGTCGCGTTGAGAGTAGATTGTTGATTGATTGTTGAAGTGGGAATTGGCCGCCTTACCACTGCAGTCGCCCGAGCGTTCGTTCACAAAGCTCGTGTTGTATTGGAGATTTCTGGCAGCGATGTTCCGCTTATTTCAAAAGGTAAAACGAGCATTCAACACGTTTGAACAAAAGTAAACCCCAGAACTTGTTAACAGAGTGCAATACCGTATTCGTCAGGACCTTGGAACGTCGATGAGGTTAATTGCAAAGGACTTTCAAGTATCAGAGCCACATCCATCTTTCTATCTAGGTATGCGTTCGTGAGTGCTAACGATGGGTCTACCGATATATGTAGCCTACAAGGTTGCGAAGATTCTCTACCTCTGTCTAACCTGAGGCAAATGGGAGAAAATATTGTTCAGTGTGCTAAAAAATTATTGCAAATATTTTGCTGAACTGAAAGGCCTTCACCTACGTCTTACATTCAGAGTCTCGTCCTCCTTATTCAGAACTTAATCTCCGTTGGTTCATCGACAAAAAAATGCATCTCTTCAGTACATTGTTAGTGATAATATAATTAATCAATAAATTATTGCAATCAATCATCGATGCAATAAATCGCATTCTCACCATGCGGCCACTTGGTGGTCGGCATATACACGTACATAGTACCTGCCATCCTTAAATGAGTCAAAAAAATGAGTTTCTCTTGCCATCTGAGTGGCGTAACGCAGCACTCTGTCCTGCCATTTAGCGGCAACATTTTACCTCTTCTTTGTCTTGTTCTTCTTCCGAATTTACAGTTTACCGTGCGCTTTGGTAATTTTTCATCTGCGATAAGAACTTGCCGCACTAAAGTGAGATATAAAAGGTTATTTTGTTCTTGACCATGTTGTTGGTTTCGTACCGAAAAAAAAGACTTAAAACCCAACTTATCCCAAGGCGATTTGTTGCACGCTTTTGCAGTACATTTTCCATTATTTATGGGCTGTGAAATCTGCCAGTGTTAACTGATGGCAGTTATGCTTCGTATATGTATGAAGTGTATAATGGAAATGGGTGTTACTGCTGAGCCCTTTTTTTTCCGAAGCTTAAGTGATGGTATCAATTCACTTGGACAAGTACGTGGATTATGATATCGTAAATATTTTTGGCGGATTCTTCTCAGCGCAACAATAGGTAGGACAATCAGTAGGATTTGAATAACAAAACTAGGAGTCCGTTTCAGTGTATGTAACAATCTTTACAGGTTGCCAAAATGCCTCCTATTTGTGATCTCAAGGAGCGAAGACTTGTGTGATTAATCTGCGAGGGACCAAAACGTCCCAGAAGTCTAGAAGTTTGTTTTCGTTTTCTGTTGTATTTTTTACGTTTTCCATCTATCCCCGCTCGATTTTACTCCTTTTTCCTGGATTTCCTTTCAGTGATACTTCGCAAGTTGGCATTTTGAGAGTGCATGTCCTTCCATTCAAAGATTTGTCATTAATAAACGAAATAACTTTGCCTAGCCCATCTCCATAAACGGGAACAAGCAGTGTAGTGGTTAGCATTATTACTTGTCGCCCTTAAGGTTCCAGGTTCAACTCCTGATGTCAATAAAGTCGATCCACTTTGAAAAGCTGATGTAGGCACTACTGAATAAGAATAATATTGGCAATTAATCGAACTGAGTAATGATGATGACATCAGGAAGTTGGAAAGAAATACTGTGCGATTTGGGCAATAACAGCAACTCTCGGAGCAAAGACTGAAACCTTATGCCACCAGAGTTTCAAAAACTACTACCCATTAACCGATTTTAGCCTTACGAACCGAGTTATAGCCTCTTCTTTTGCCAGACTGTCTGCTTATTCATGCTATGTTTAGTTTTTTTGGGTCATGCCAATGGAAGGCTAGGCTATGGCTCTAGCCTTCATTTCAATTCTTAGAAGGGTTGCCAGTATAAAGTAAGATATTTCACCTCCTGTTGTCTAGTATGGCTGCAGTCCCTTTCTTAAAACGGTTGCAGCAATGTATTATACACCATTAATCAGTAGTCACCGATGGAGAAAATATTAATCCATTCGAACTTTGGGCCACCAAAGTTGATATTATTCATCCGACCCGTGCTAATTGCATCGCCACAGTTAAAGTAATTTAACCTGTAACCGATTGCCAATTAAACTCACCATTAAAATACGTTTATTGTTTCGCATGTGCACCAGCACATTACTCGTCCTTTGGCGAGACCGGTCCATCCATTTGCAACATAAATTCATAAACCATCACTTAACCGAGAGAGAGAGAGATTGAAAAATATGATTTCCCCCATCCTAAATCATTTAAATTATAATGATTAGAGGAGGCAAACAAATTACAGCCTAATCCGAACCGAACGCACATCAATACTAATAAAGAATCGACTTCGAACCGAACCGAACCGCATCCAATTCGCAGAGCGGAGTGCCGCAACAGGGAAACAACACCAAAGCGACATCTTTAATTCTAGTATACAATTACAAGCGTTATAGTCGGCTCCATCATTCCGCCATGATGCGATGGGAACGGTACGGCGCGCGCAGACTGCCATTAGACCCAATGCATCAGTGTGTGATGTCCTCCTAGAGTGAAAATTGCTGCGGGTAATTGATTTAAATGCGTTGTCGCATGTGCCGCCACTGGTGGTGGGGCTCCCCATCCCCAACTCTGTCCTCATCATCATCACCATCAGCATGGTTTGGCGTGTAGGCATCGGCATCGGTATCTCTCTGTTTGTGGTCTAAACTAGTTTCGAACTGCCGCTTTCGGTCGATCGATCGGGTCGGTTGGTCGTCGGCAACTATGTTGAGCAACTATAAGGTACAAATTACAAATATCTGATGCCGCTGCTGCACCATATGATTGCGTACGAATCCGGAAAGCAGCGAGGATTGATGGCATAAATGCTAACTCATGTGTACTCGATTTAATTATTATATTTATAAGCCTAATTCCAGGGAATAGACACGGTGGCATCACGCTGTGAACGGTATTTATAACTATCGGATGAATTATAAGTTTTAATTTTATTTTATTGTTTTTTTTTTTTTGTTCAAAGATTTAATTAAGATTGTAGAGCCAAAGTTGTAGGCATCAAATGGGAGCAGTTTATGGGTTGGCAGCTTATTCGGAAGTGAGGCGCCTTTTTATGACGCACTTTGGCAGATCTTTTTTGGATGTCAGGGGACAAGGCTTGATTTTGGATGGAGACATAAGAAATTTTACGACTTGTCTCCGTCTCCTTCCGGTGTGGAGTTTATTTATGGAAATCAATTAAAAACTATTTGCCAAAGGGTGTCAAGTTGTTTCAAACAAGAGAAGAAAGAGAGAACCGAATACATCCATACCTGTTTGTTGATGAAATGAAGGAGAACATGGTGAACGAAATCTTCCATTATGATGGACCGCATTTCATCACTCAACACAATATCCTATCACCACACCTAGAAGCGAGGAGAAGGGCAGAATACTCCGCGGCAAAACTGAAGGCACTGAAATACTTGAACACACAAGTCTAGCATTTGTTTGAAAGATATTTTCTGGCATTGGCAACCGAAAATATCGTTTTTCTGCTAGCAATTGCCGGATACTCACAAACGTTTCCACGTCCTCTAGATAAAGTCTTCCTATTCTCTTCAGATGGTATACGCTAATCTTGGTGAGATTCCCCACCGCTGTTTCACACACATTTTTACACTGACACAAAACCCTTTTTGCTTTTCGGATCTTTTCTTCAATATCATAAATCCAATTTAGTTTGGTTTAAGAAATTAAGACTAAGGCCCAATGCACACGGAGCAACTGAAAAAAAAACTGATCAGCGATGCGAATTGGCAACTAGTTTGCTTTGAGTCAAACCCTGTGTTACCAAATGGGACGCCGCACACGACGCTACTGGTTTAAAACTCGTTTGCGATTCACAAAAACCGGTTTGTAACCAGTCGTCTGTTGATTTGCATGTCGGGTTGCCTATTGATTTCAGTTTCTAGTTTATCGAAGATGAGCGAACAACAGACCAACCAGTTGCTGGTGGGGGACATTTCCGAAGACATTTATCCATGACGACACTGAACGAACTAGTGATTTTGATTGGTGATGGGTTTCCTCGTGTGTGGAGTCAAGTCACCGCTGAGTTCGTAACTGGTCTGTAGCCCGAGTTGCCAACCAGTTTAGTTTTTCTCCAGTTGCTCCGTGGGCATCGGGCCTAACTGTACCGATCAACCCTTCATTTAGGAATGTAGGTCAAAAGAGTCATCTAGAGTTGGCATTGGTCACTGCTTAAACATTAGAAAATAAACCGACTTGTTCGATTCAGGTAGGTAGGTAGGTTAAAGAGGTGGATGCATCGCCTGGTGCAGCCTTCACTCGGATCTCTAATGGATCCATCGTGTTCCTGTGTCGTGGAGTTACCATTCTGAAATTATAAGGAAGAAAGGAAGGGTCTAGATGAGTGCAGCTAAGAACGTTCGGCCTCCCTGAACCATCCCGAATTCGTTGTGAATTTTGAAATGGCTTTTGGTGGCTTGTTGGACAGCTCGCCCAGGTCGTTGAAATTATATTCACCGAGGGCCGTCTTCCTTGTTCTATATAGGCTCGGACATTCGCATAGGAAGTGGGTTGTATTCTCTCCCGTGTCTGTATTACCGCAGCCTCTGCATAGTTCGTCTGTACTAAGCCGCATTCTTCTGCGGTAGGCCGCCAGTAGGTTGTGGCCTGTGATGATTCCTATGAAGATGGCTAAGTTTGATCTGTTTAGCGCGAGAATGTGCCCCGTTTTTATCTTGTCGATATTTGTCCAGAGTTTCCTGGAGGTGCGGCATGATGAGAGTGCGCTCCATCTCACATCAGCTTGTCTGTGAAAATCTAGTGCAATGCTCGATTTAACGAGATCAAGGGGGGGCAGAACTAAGTGGTCGACCAGTGATAGGTCCTGTTCCGAGCCCCTCCTGGCTAGTTCATCCGCCATTTCGTTCCCGTGGATACCTTGTTCGATTCAAGTTTTCATTGAGACTTTTGAAATCTTCTCGTTTGATTGCCAAGAGTATGCTCTCAGTCCAAAGAAGTTATGTTTAAAGGTGTTGCTTCTTACGTTTAAACTGTATTTCATCACCAAGTTACGCAATAACTCTTTTCGAATCCCTGGTCAAACCTGCTCTGAATAGCGAGAAATTATATCGACTTGTAAGACTATGTCCTTCCAACCAACCTTGTTCTGCGCAGAAGATTTTAAATTACCTAATAACAGTCCACACATTTATAATATTATTATTTAAAATTAATTGAATATCGCGCACTCTGACTTGCATGACTCAGGCGATATTTCTGTGTACAACTGATTCATTAATTTCGGTCCGACAAAGATCTTCAATAGGCCGACCGATCGTATCCTTACCAATGCAAATGTATCGTTAAATTTTGAATAAAAATCAAAAGTAATCTCCCGTATTCGTACGTTTTATTGCCCCAAATTACAGTGCACAGGTGTAATTCTTATTTCGTCTGCCACAGGTTTGGGGTATTTCCTTTGTATGTTTGGTGTCTGGTCGGACTTAAAATTACTGGAACCGCATCATAAAAGTGGGTCATCATTGTTATTGACGTGCCTAAAAAGAAGTAAACCAAAAAGAAAACGAAACGAATGAGGTGTACCACCGATGATGCTTCGGGTATGTTTTGTCATTTCGTGAAAAGCCTGCGGGAAGACGCGACGTTGGAAAACAATTAAAATCGATTTCGCTTTTCATTGCAAATTATTTTGATACATCAAAGAACAGCATACCTTCGGAAGGGAACGAATCAAAATTTATGAAGTTGTAAATAAATTGCGTTGATAAATTTGCAAATACCCCTCCTCTTGGTACGTTGACCAAAATTTGCACTTTTTTCTTGCTTTTTTGTGAAACGCATGGCAAGCCGAACGGATTGCTCAGAAAGACGCACGAACGTATTAATTCTGTTACGATATGAAAAAGAGTTGCATGTGGCAGGCAACAGGCAACAGGCAACAAGTTAAAGTAACGCAGCAAATCCTCTTGTTAATTTGGAAAAGGCGTGGTGCAACACTTTGCACGCGTTATTCTGTTCACGGACAGGAAAATATCGGAAAAAAAATTGCATTTAATGTGTTTGAATGTGATTATTTAATTGGATGGATTGCGGCACAAATTTCATGTTGCACGAAATCTTGGTTCGTTTTAATTATTTCGAATATTTGAGTGAATTTTTCTGATATATTTGCCTTTTGGTGAGCTATCCATCCAGTTTGTGGTTCAATTTTTTTGTTACATTTGGTTGGACTTGTTTGAAAGTCACAGATGACTGGGAATGTTATTTTTCTATTTTAATTAATTTATGATTTATTTTACGTTTAAGTAAATTCATTGTTCTTTTAGATCCACTTGAAGACTTATACGAAATAATACTCTATTAAATACCCATGTGAAATAATTTATAGTTGGCGTTTGGAAAAGACTGCTGGCATTCGTTTCATAATATGATTGAAATTGATAAAGACGTCTAATTGAAGACATACCACTCTAAATGGAGACCAAAGAGGGGGTGTTTGCATAATTTTATTTAAGGTAGACACATGACTTTCTGAAAAAACTGCTTCTTTGGTTTTCCAACCTCAATAGCAGCTCATTGAGTAGTAGTAGTTTCAAGTAGGAGTAAGCTGTGTAGCAACCCATGTGACAATTTTAGAAGAAGCAGGGATCTGTTGGCTTTGATTTTAAATTTGACCACCAAATGTTTTCAAAAATATAGCTTTGCAATCTTAGAAATGAAACCTTTTGTATCTTTCTAGGATCTCTGTATCAATAAAGTCTGCAGAGGCTCCAGGAGCGATTTAAAGTTTCCACGTTTTCAACTGAGGTTGGTTAGCGAGTATAAGGTCGACATAATTTCACATTTTTTCTAGCTTTTACAAAAAGTTTTGCAGTTCGTTTGTGCTTATTAGAAGGATTGGAAATTTTGAGGCCTTTAATCTCCTAAGAATTCTTTCTTTGTTTAAACCAATCAGATTCCCTAGAAGGTATATTTTTTTAGATGGTACCTCAAGTTTCCGTACGCTGTGTACCACACTACTATTTTAAAAATTCATCACGTCATGCTAAGAACTTCTCTCTTAGTGCAGCTAGCAGACATTTTAATTGCCGTTTTGACCATTTTGTCACTCTTTTTCACCTTCTCAGATCTTCACTCGTGTTCCACTTATCAATCATGTGTTTCACCATTCCTCTCAGTAAGCGAAAAGTTCAGGCCCCAAAATCTCATAGGCCGACATCTGCTCCGACAGGTTATGCGCCTTTTCGTTTCCCTCGACATCTTTCCTTCGAATTTTGCTTTTAGATCACCAAAGCTATTTGACTAAGAAACTAGCTTTCCTGTATATAAGGAGAAGAAAACCGTATAAAATTTGGTATTACATACATACTCGTCCATATGAATCGTTCAATTCAAATGTGGAACAAGTCCATAAAACAAGGACTGGAGACGAGTTAGCATGTTGCTTTGCTCTTACACTAAATTACAAACTAATCGAACGTGACTAGCGCGTTTTATTGTCGATCGACTGAATCAGTACGCTTTTGAATTTTTAAAATATTCAACGTTATTTCAGGAAAAAATTAACTTGATCCACTTCAGTCTTGAGTCCGATCGCTGTCGCCAGAATTTGAAACTCTCTCCTCTGTTTCCTTTTAAGATTTTTTATAAAAACATTCTTTCGGAGTAAATTGGAATAATCTCTAGAGCTAGAAGAACACAATTTAGCTTCAGCCGATAATCTTTTAGAAAACCTAACTAATCTTTGCAAAGGATGTCGTTCAACTTGCAACAACAGGCAACAATTCCACCATGAATGTATGAAAATATGATGCAATTTGTAAGCCTGTTTAAGGTATTTGCCAGTCAACTATGCAAAAGTAAATCGATTAAATTGGTAACGTATCTGCACAAATCATTAGACCACACATCAAGTGCAATGTAAAGCCGATTTATCTACTCATAATCTTAATAGAAAATAAAAAGAAACAACTTATAGCCCAATAAATAAACAATTTTGCAAAATTAAATCTCAACACACAGAAAAATATCACGACTGATCTCTTTCCTTCATCGAAACTTCTTATCACAACCACCGATGACATTTGTAATCTATGTAACATTTTTGGCCCACAATCGTTTATCATAAATCCGATTCGAGCATAATGTCAGCCAATAATGATTTACCGCGATGGCCAACCGATCAAGGGACCAAAAAAGTAAACACAACCCAACCGAGCGCGACCATATTGGAGCACCACCACCATCGCCACCATCTAATCCACCGGCTGACAGACAGTCCAGACATGAGGTCTCAGCCTGTTTGGTGGGGGAAGGACGGACACAAGGGAGCAGCAGCAGTTATAGCTATCCACCACAATGTAAGGCACAGACACCCATTAAATTCATTTCAAATCCGCGATCTGATTATTTATCCATTTATCCATCGCGGTGACGTTTCACACAAATAGCGTACACGGCTCAAACCTGTCGAATTCCAAAGTGTTGCGGGAAAAAACTGTGACAGTTCGAGACCGGAGAGAGGGAGACGAAAAATTGTATTCACCTTGTCATTTGGTGCTCATTTGGTTAGATGTCGTCGTCCGCTCATATGGGAGCCTTATTGCTGACATCGATTTCCCTTTTATGATGATGGTTCCAGTGTGTGGCGGTGGTGTCGCAAATGCCCTGACGATGACAGTCCGTAGCCGAAAGCATGCAACATGAATCGCCATTAATAACAAATTGTGACGAAATGTGCTCACATGTGGACGGATGATATCGTTTTATGATTTATTGAATTTTATTACCTTACGGGTCGTGCGCCGTATGACAGAGTTGGCTAGGACAACAGCAGTGATCGCCATATGGAGGAGTTTGTAGATTCGGTGCAATTATGTACATATGGATAGCGGCAAACATGAGATAGTTTATGGAAATCAGCGCAAGGTCTTCTCGATGAGGTATAGTCATAGATCCTTTGGTATTGGCTGGAGCATGCTCGTGTGACATTTTGGGTAAAGCAGACGATTCGGTTCGTGAATCGTTGCAAGATTAGTTGCTACAACTGAGAATAAATTTCAATCGTTTTCACAAGATAAAGCGGTCAATCATAGCTATGATGCTGCAATATGGCTGTCTGACTATCTGATGAAAAACAAAAAACCTCGATAAGAGATTCATTGACAGCTTGATTAAATAGTCGCTTCTTATCATTGAATTTAATGTCGAGGATCCCTCATTTGAATAGTTTGTTTCGCAAAGGTTCCAACATGACAGGCAACTCAAGGGGTGGCATGTACTGCAAAACCTTACCGATATGACTTGTAGTTCTCCAAGAACCCTTTGTTACAATCGTCCAAGCAGAATCGGAGTTGCTACACCACACCTAAGGTAGAAAACAGAAGAAATCAGTTCGGATAGTCAAGCAGCACTTAAAGTCATCACAAATCCAACGTCCAGGTCACGTCTTCTCAGAGAACTTAAAAAACAAACTAATTGTGCTTGCTGGTCACAATGACGTCAACCTTATCTGTGAATCGAGACACGAGGGTGCCATAGGAAACGAGAAAACCTACGAAGAGCAAACAACTATTGTATTCAACTGGAGTTGCAAGATCATTGAGCAAACCCTTGAACGTTCAATGTGGAAAGATCTCGTGGAGCAACCAAACAACCTCCTTACAAAACAGGTTTTTGTCAAAAGTAGGTATCAATAATTGAGGCTAATGGTGTAATAGTTATAAGACATATTAACCCCAACAAACATATGCATACGTTAGAGCTCACTAACACAGTGATTTGTAAGAACTACAAAGAAGAAGAGGACATCAAACACTTCTTATACGACTGCCCAGCCTTAGAAATAATGTGGTGTTTGTCGAAACCGAACCTTAAGCACTTCATCCGTATACAAAGATTCTCCCGATTACGGACACCAGGCCTAACTCCATAATTGCACATACTTCCAAACGCACATTCATACAGTTCTGGAAAAAGAAGGGGAACACAACGAGCTCGACTGATACCTTCATGCAGAGCATTCTACTCACCCTTTCACAACATAATATATCAAGCAGTGCCAATTGTCAAAGCTACTTATTTTGTCAGATTTCCTATAGCTAAAGGCAACTTTCCTGCGAGTTTCACAAAAAAATAAGTTAAATCCATATCGAACTACTTACACTCTCATTGCTTAAAAGTTCCATCAATATTTGTTTACCTTCCCGTTTTCTCTTTTTGGGCCACAAAATCCTCAATTACCTGCCTACCTTCAAAATCGTTTAGGTACATCCTTATGAATTCAACAACGAGTTATCTACTTTCTACTTTTAATGAATAGCGCTCATCATAATTAAGACCACAGCACAGACAAGAGCTATACGGTGGCATTTCATGACCACCTTAAAAGATCACTTTATCACCAGAGCAGGATGCCTATTTACTCTTGGAAACATTTTATCATTTGTCCAAAATAAGCCTTAGAGTCTGTGAAAACCTGTGGGCATGCTAAATGAACTTATGATCTCCAATTGCTTTTCGAAAAAGTAATCATGGAAAAACACTATCCTGAGGCACACCAGCACAAATAACCATTGAGCTTTTCATTGTGAAAGGTGTGACATTCTTTTGGTACTCATTCGGGAATAAAATTTTGATGGACTGCTAAATGCCTCATAACAAAGGAAAGTTCTTCTTCTTCAAGATATGCTCTAACTTGCGCATACATTTTCCGGAAACATGAACATTTATTGTTCCTTCAGGTATCGAATACTCATACTTTTGTGCAATAAAATTCAAAACAATTCTCTAAGGGTATTTTTAAGGCATTCATTCTAACAGGCTGTTCAGTGTGCGAGGACCAGTGGAATAAAATGGGTGCATGGAGTGCCTCAGGGAGGGACATGTTGTCCGATTTAATGCGTTTTCAGTTTAATATTCTCCCGAAAACATACATCAATACACATCATCATAATCACAGTCATCTTCATGGCCATCTTCATCGTAACTGTGAGAATATTAGCGCTTTCGGAGTCCACAAGCTTGAAGTTGCAATGTCGCCACTGGGCTGGTCATATGGAAATAAAGAAATTAAAATCATAATGGCGTATAATTTCGTCCGCAGGAATAGTGTTTGGTTATGCACGTTGAATTGCCTACAGGCTACTGTAATTGTACAGTGCACTCCACACTCCTTGCGACACACAAAGACTGAAACTCTGTATGTATCGGAGATTCGTGCTCACGACCTCTTTTATTTTTAGGAATACACACTTTGACTAATTAGTAATTTGCTTAGAATTCATTTGCGTTTTATTGTTGTTTCTTGTATGAACTTGGCACCACTAAGCGCACTAATGACGAATACTGTTAACCCTCTTCCCAGATGTGACTACGTGAGTCGTTAATTTTGGTTGTAACTTTAGTCCGTTCATAGATTCCTTGTATGACATGATTACGCTACATGATCGACCTTAGGGAGGTTTTGACATTATTATTGCAGGTTTCAGTTGAGGTCATATCTGCTGCTTGATGGTTGGGATTATAGATCGTTTGTGGCTATGTTCTTTTAAGAGATTCTAGACCGTCTATTAGACTTTTAATTTCGATGTACCGGGTCTCCAAATTGAAGTTGTCAAACGTGCTTACTTCGTGTTGAAAATAAAAGTCATCCCGATCCTTTCTACCAATCGATTTACACCAAGGTGTAGGTGAAGAAAAGTCGTCGTCGGTGCCAACAAAGAGGGACAACACAGTAAAGGAATACCTTACATTCGAAGATGCGGACAAGTGGCGAGGAACCTCAACTTAGTTTATATAACTGGAGGCAGCTAGATAAGGCTCCAGCTGTTTGAAGAAACTCGTTGATTGAGGCTCAGGACTGAAGCGTCATGGAAAGTAAAAGTAAGCTTAGGTGCAGAAAAATTAGGTTTTTAATGTTAATCAAAGGCTTTTCAAAGGCAGTTGATACCGTGCAATACTTTAACTTATGTGAGAAGCTTCTCTAGGTTTCTGACTTTTCGTCTGGGGCCACCAAAATGGTTGTTTAATTTTTAACAAATACATTGTAAGTAGCCGAATTTAATGGCAAACTTCTAGATTTCCTCCCGATTGGCATGCTGTGTCCCATTCCAGTTTAGACCCTCTACCTTTTATCCGCCACTAAAAACTGTAAAAGAAGATCTTCAGAAAACAGTCCACTGTTTTGTTAATGTCTTATCGGACCTGAAATGACAAATGTCGTCTTTAGAAAATTTTGAAGGTAGACCCTTTTTATTCTTCTGATAATCCGAACAGGTATGCCATAATTTCAAGTATTTCCATCCGGTATTCTGAGTCCTTCAACGATTACAGCATGCAACATCATCCTTCACGTAACTCCTTCCACAATTTCATGCTCAGAACACAGAAGTCACGAGTGATTAAAGTTTCAATCAATCGCGCATTACAATGTACCCAAGACCAAGAAAAAAAAATTTCGTTAATCCGGCCGGATTTTCAAGTTCCTCTTTGTGGATTCAACTTGAAATTAAAGTAAGCCTTTTGGCCGAAGCATTATTTCAACTGTGGAGTAATTATGTGCGTGCATGAGGAGTACAATGATTGCCATAAGAAGCAGCATCATTCATATGCAAACGATTGTGTAGGTTGTACAAGTCATTGGGTCTCTGTTTTGCAACTACAGCCAACTCTCCCTAGCTAGGAGGGCAAGAGGTCAGAATGAAAAAGATTATTACAGTCCGGGCAGAATTGCAAATGTGCGTTGGAAGTTCCACCATCCTCTGTATTGTCGGTTGTAGAGGTTCGTTAAATGATCCAAATTTTTCGTTGTAACCGAAAAACTCCAACCATGTGCATCGGATCGCCCTAAATGGCAGCGACCTTTTAGGACCATTAAATCTTTTTTTGTTTTGCTTTTCCTCTTTTCTCCTGTATATTCCCGACTAAGTGCACCGATCCACCTCTCGATCGTCTCTGCAACTTGCACAAAGATCTGCATTCCTCGTCGGCCTGACCTTCTTCGCTTTGGTTTTGGCTTGCCTTTGGTTTCGGTTGGTTTTTTGCTGATTCCATTTGGTTCTGGTAAGAATGCGTCTTTCCATGCGAGGTGTGTGCCCAGTTGGTATAAACAGAAGCTGACCCGCAGCGACTTTGTTGGAAGACTTCACATACATCACAGCAGCGAGACCGAAATGATGAGGTTTCGAGGGGCACAAGCGCCGAATTATTTATGAGACCGAGGATAGTTCACTTCGCGTTAATGGGGCGGCCTTTGCGAGTCCCAAATAAGTTAATGACTCTCGCAGAGGGGAAATCATTGCAGTTCCCACTCCTGGCGCGGTTCGCACTTGTAATTACTTTGCGCGTGTAACTTAATTTTTTTGTTTGCGGGACAAAGACGATGGCATATGGGTTCAGCGTCAGAAAGATGCCACTGCGGAACATTGCACCAGAACAAAGCCACTTTGGACTCAGAGGTTCTGTTGTTACCACCTAATTGGATCATTTAACTGAAATTTATTAGCTGATTCATGAACAGCGATATTGCCAGTTTTATGGGCAATTTGTGGCAGAGTTCTTGATGTATGTTTGGGCATTCGACATTAGAGGTTGACTTGTTCGGTTGTTGCACTGTTCGCTGTTGTTGTCCCCTCGAATATTTATGAGTTTTACAATTTGACGGGACAATGCTGGTAAATTGATGTGTTGCAATTGTGAAATAGTTTTGTGTTGCACATTTTATACTTTGATGTTGGTAAAGATTGTGGGAAGAATGAGCAATTGGTTGCTTCGTGAAATGATTTCATCATATCCAAAGCATTAGGATACCATTTGAATATGAAGTTTTATTTGTTCAATAAGTAATTCATGTCTTGAATTATCGGTTTCGTTACCGACAAGTTTGGTGTTTTGCCAAATTGTCATACACGACGAGTACTTCTTGAATTTTACAAGTTTCTTTAACATTTTTGAAAAGTGGGTCATAGAAATGGCCGCGTCAACAATCGGTCTACTTTCCGGAACAAGACTTTTAATGAAGATAGATGGTCTCAAGAAAATGACAAGATGCACGGTCTTTTAAAAAAAAAAAACACGGATAGTCTGACGAGCAGTGTCTAAAAGAACACGAAAAAGCTGTCAGAATGATAAATGGTTTCTAGTCGAACAAACGGATTGTGTGAAGGCGGTAATATACTTCCACCGGACAGGTCGGAAGTCTGGAGAGCTTTATAGTTTTCGCAATTTTGTCAGTTGTCTCAGTTTGTTTTCTTTGCGTTTTGAATCTTCATCTCCTCCATTGGACACACATGGGATAATAACTTCAACAATTTTAGCTCTTTGTACGATTTGGTACGACTCGTGTCGTACTTTTGAATCCTAAATTTGCCTGGAGAACACTTTTTTTAAGTCGTCTTTTCTTTTCGAATTTATGTAAGTAAAATACAAATTGTACATCAAAATGAGGGTGTTCTGGGTCAAGTTTTACGCAATAGAAACCTGCGCCTATATTAACTTGAAATCAGACATTAAACGTGTGTCCGTGATGTGACGGTTAGCAACGTTGCTTGTCACGCGGAAGACTTTTGACGTCAAGAAAGTCGATCAACTGCGAAAGAGTATCATAATCTTTTAATTTAGTAGTCATTACCAACTTGGATATCATATAAACAAGATAAACGTAACTCAAGAAACTAAATGCCGAATCTTCCTAGAGAAGGACGAAATGGAATAAGTTTGTGGCTCTGTGTCAAACTAGCTGTATCCATAGGGGTTATTTTCAGTTTTATTAGGAAGTTTTAACAGCTCCTTGCTTATAATTTGGGAACCACATTTGAAAAGATAAGGTTCTCAGGAGTTTTTTTCTGAAGTGAGCGATGTGAAAATGTCTCAGTTCATAGACGACACCATAGCGTAATACCCCTGATCATGGTTTCTGCATCAGCATCCTTATAAAGGGCAGGATACAAACAATATCTAGTTCATCATCAGCATAAAGTTTATTTTTTAACTATATAGGTTCATTTCTCGCTTTACTACAAGGGCATTTCAAAAGAATCTTTGTAGGCCAACTCTTAAATCAAACGTTTTTACTTTCAAAACCAATAACGCTCACTACCTCCTTCTCCCACTACTAGCGCTAACTTTTACTGGCCAACTTATTCATTTAAGAAACTCAACCATAAATCCGCACGTGCCTCAAGCTGTACAAACTTGAATTCGGTTGTCTTTACTCGGCGTTGCATCCTTTCCATTTTTACTTATACCGGTTACCCCCCGATCGACATCCATGAAATATTTCAAAATCACACTTAAGTTTTTTAAAAACATAAATGCATAGACAGTTTCCATAATAACTCCATCCTCAGTCTCTATAACGAGCTTAAAAAGAGAGCCGTCGTAAATAACTTAATCTTAATGCTATAACTAATTCAGTAGCTATGGCAGGAGAATACCGTAATCAAAACAACTATTACCGCAAACTAATTGACCATAATTTATAAATTTATTTCTCTAGCTGTCATCGCAATGTTTTACGTTGACAATTTGCTAAAATAACGCAAAAAAAAGACTTCTCATCCGATGACACAATATCCCTGCGGCGAAATTCAATCAGAAAAATCAGCTCTAAACGTTCAAATCGATTTTCACTTACGTCAGTACAAGCAGAAAACCGATACACACTGGTCTAGTTGTCATTAAAAATCGATTACAACATCCATAGCTTGGAAGACGGTGCTCGAATTATGCCGCAGAGGTGAAAAAGATGTACGCACCGCTCACCATGCGTTAACCGATCGCAAATTAAAACAACTCCTGCGTCGAGCAGAAAATTTAATGCAAATTTATAATCTAAGGCTTCAGTGTTTAGACCTCACATGTCTATCCGGCCAGTAGCCGATTAAGGCATCTAAGCCTGTTTAATTTCTTTGCCTCTTCTGCTGTTGTACGGTCCAAATTAGATTGGAAGAAGTTTAAAGTTTCAATTAAAGTAAAACTCATTTTCGCGATCAATTACCGTGATCGGTCTTTGGCCAGGCCGGGCAATTCATCTAATAGCGGGTTTGTGATTAGAAAAATAAGTTGAATGTGCACTTTTGTAGGTCAAACGCTTAGGAAATTAAGTCCAGAGGCCAGAATACAAAAACGAGGAGATCGAACATCTTTCAGGGCTGGGCACTGCCAGCAATCGATCGATATTCGGTTTCTGCACATAAATGTGATGGTTGGTGGCCACTCCCAAAGCGAAATCCATCGAAGCTAACCTCGAGGAGTATGATGGTTATAATGTGTTGGACAAGTCAGAATACAGTTCATATGTAAATGGAAGAGCTTCTACAAGATCTAAAGACTTCATGCTTGAGTTACAGATTGAACTCATCTCTAAGTAAAAGAAGTTAGACGACCCCATCAAAACCATTTCTAAGACATACTGTACATAACACTCCATAGACAGGATGGACACAGCAGTGGCACTTGTGCACGGCAATGACCATTGATCATCAAACCATGGGGCAATGGGTGCGCGCGCGTGCGCATTACTCTGCTCTGCATTGCAATCGATCGATCGACCCCACTTCACATTTTGCTGCAATCAATTAATCTTCCTCTCTTCTTGTTGTGATCTGCTTTGCGGGCACAAGAGCAGCTACATTCCAAAAAACATAAAAACAAAAACGAAGAAGTAGCAGCCCTGGCTGGCCAATCGTAAATGAGTCAAAAGCACAGGTTCACGAAGTTCATTATCAATTGGAAATTGAAGAAACCCAAGTGAATCCAAATCGAATTGGTAATAGACCAAGATCAGCCAGCAAGCCAGCGTTGAATAGCGCAACCTGCCACGGTACGTGGCTTTGGTTTGTGTATCAAGGGCACGAGATGAGTCCACTTGCTGCAATGAAAACCATGACGATGGTCATTAAAATAAAAGAAAGAAAGAAATGAAGAAACAGTTTAATACAATTGGTTAATTAAAGCGCTTTAATTAATTTGATTTAATCGTGGCGAATGGGGTGCGGTGCTCTTGCGGTTACATCTGGAGTCTGCAGTCTGGCTGCAAGAGACTGCAAGTCCGATTCCAGTAATTGCAAACGAAAATTGAATTGCACGAATTGGAATAGATTTGGTCTTGTACTAGAAGCGAGTACCTACACAGGTACCGTTTATTTCTTCTTCTGGTTTGGATTTATTGATAAAAGATGACATTGTTGTGGGTGTGTCTTAACGCAGTTTGAGGTTATAATAAACCAGATAATGGCAAGTCAGGAAATGTAACATGAAGCAGGTCTATTCGAATGTAGGACGTTGATGGTGTTCCTTGCTTTGATTGTTAAACGTAGATAGGTGCGGTCTTATGATGATTGTCGTGAAATCATTAAATGGTCAGTCACTGGCACGTGCAGCGATAGTTTTGGTTGCTATGTTTATTTTAATTAGAGAAATCAGGTAAGAACTGTGAAAAAATTGAATAAAGGGTCCTGCAAATAGAAGACGACTTGTGAAAAACTAAATGGAAAATTTCTTTTACGGAGAAGCAGTAAGATCGCTATAGGAACTTTAACTGACGCTATGTGCATAAGAGCTTTTTGGTCTCTGAATTGGTTGGTTGAATCGTAGCCCTCATATTTAAATTTAAGGGAACCAGGTTTTTTCTGACTAGTTCCAGCTTTAATATACTGCTTCAGGGTTTCAATTCACATACTACCACATTTAAAACCAACGTGCATCAGTATCTTCTTCGTCTCTCCTCTTTCTTTAATGCCCGTGTTGTAGTTTATGGGGAGTTACAAACCCTTAAGCGCACTGTCTAAAGAGCTTCATGTGAAAGTCAGAAAGTATTGAAAGAAAAATTCTGTTGCTTGCTCACCACACTACAAATAGCTATTCATTTCCAGGTCCTCGACATTATGTCATACCTTACAAATTCGGCTCAGTTACAGTATTTCCCCTGATCTTCCAGTTTTACCTGCAATCCGAAAGTGTTTAACAAAATTGTTATTGCTGTCCAACATATATTATGGTCATTATGCGCTTGTTTATTGTATTGTCCACCTGTTGGTCTGCCCATTTATGCTTCAATTATCTCATTCTTCATGGCACACCATCAACAACAAAACCATAACATAAATTGTTCGACATTTATTGGTCCTTATGCCTACATGTTCCCGCCACTGAGTAGAAAAAATAATAATTTTCAAAAGAAATTCTGTCCATAAGCACGGACACCTCTTTTGCGTCTCGACGAATACTACCACCGAAAAAATTTCAATCATCTGGCAGCTAATGAACTCGTGAGTTCAACACGTTTCGGAACCGTTGACCAATGTAATAAAAACCCGAAACAAAACCGCTCGAAAAAAAAGTTCAAAAAATCAGCAAAAAAAAAATCGAAAAAAGTGAATCCGATAAAGACTCGGTCAGAATGTGACAAAAAAGCGTCGAATCCAGCCCCCTCTTCCGCTCCAGTAGAGAGGATCTTCAACGACATCGAACTCAGGGCCGACACAAAGTCCCAACGGCCAACACCAATTTATAAAATTTCACTTAAAACCGAAATTATCTGACCGAAGGAATCAGAAAATTCTTTGTCGAAACTAGGTCAACATGGTATTCGGTTGTTGTTTCGGTGGTGTCATGTTAACGTGAGGAATGAAATCCGACACGTATGCGGGCTCTTTTTCTGTTCTTTTCACTTTTTTTTTTATTATTCATGCTGTTGTTTCGAATATTCCAGGACTATGCTTCTGGCACTGGCCTTGCTGCATGATTGGGTCGTACCACTTGAATGGCACAATTCGGTTGCAAAAAAAGTGTGCTTGAGTTTATTTATCTTTCGGCCGAAAACCAAAAACCACAAAAGTATCTTTAGGAGGACAATGGCAGAGGATAGGGTGTAAAAAACAACAATATTTGTTGGGCACTTAATGTGGAACGAAGGACCGAAGGAAAAAGGAAAGGAAAAGGGCATTCCGAGAGAGGAGGATCGATTTTTAATGATCCCATTGACTGAGGTTAAAGTTTGGTGAACTTCATGGCATTCAATGATGTGTTTTGGATAGAGGTCTGTTATATAACAAGAAATTGAAGGAATTTATTGACGAAAAATATTTGAGTTTTATTTTGAATCCTTTCTAGAAGTACGTAAAGGTTTGTTGTGGGAAAATGTATTTATCCCTTGTCGAAAGGAAATCATAGATGGCAACATTTTTACTATTGCAACAATGCCAGGCTTATTTAACCTTTCCTCGATTTGAAGAGATGGGAAGTATTAATTCTCCAAAGTAACTAACATTATAACAGGACACTGCATCGGTCATGGGAATGAAACCTACTTTAGGCGAATTCTTTTCAGCCTGTGCGGACAAACTAAACTGTTATGAACATTGGAAAACCTAATGTGATTTCAGGAGCAGACTGGGGTTCCCAAATCTAGCACTCACAGTGGTGTCATAATTGCCTTACTTTTTTTTTGTATCATTCACTCGAGATCAAGGAGTTATGAATACGCGTATGATGCTATTCACACAGCGCTAGTGTTGGTGTTGTTGTTTGAAAAATTAAAATAAAAAATTCGGGTAGTATTGGGTTTCAATATGTGCTTCGAAGGATGGTGTCCAGAATAACTAAGGAGAATTTTTTGATGTTGTTGTCATTGCTTTATAGTTCACAGTATTTGTTTCTCACTTCCTGATGTCAATTCCATCAACTCTTGAGGTCATATAACCACTTTATCGCCAGTATTATGATGGCTAATGTCATCTTTTTTCACTTGGAGTTGAACCTGGAATCTTGAGTGTGACAAACTTAAGGCTTTGTCAAACAGACAGTATTTTTAACTCTCCTGTTACGCTTTTTTTACGTAGCGTTAAACGCCGTCAAGCAGAGAGCGTTCAGCACAAAAAACAACAAAAAACAAAAAAACACAATGTCAAGCATAATTCTCGAAAACGAAAAGAGACAAGCAATCAACACCATCAATCCTTTAATTATTTTTGTCACTTTATCCTTTTTTTTTGTTTTTCGAAATTTCAACACCTTGATCCGTGTAAAAAGCATGTAAAGTGCATTAAATTAAACCTATCCTGACCTTTATTCTAGAAGGTCAACAACATTATCCAAATTTTTCGGGGTGTCAACTCGCACAAGAGCGGAATCAATGTCAGTACAATTCAAACTCACCGATGCGTATGAAATATTCCACAAAAAAACGAAAAAAAAAAACGAGAATGCTACATAAAAAGGGAAAACCAGTTGAAAGTCAAACGAATAAGTTGAGAAAAAAAAAAGAAAATATCGGCCTGAGGTGAGGCGTGGGTATTTGCCGACACTGTTGCTGCCGTTGCTGTACTCCTTAATGACTCGCATCACTGCGTCCAAAATTACGAGATCGTTGAGTTTTAATACTGCAATCTTTTCTTTTCAGTTTTTTTCCCCCTTGTCGGGTAACGTTCGTTTTTTGACTTTTTGGCAGATGAGACGAGATGCCTGGTCGACACGAATTGCATCTCAAAAGGAGTAACTTTTCAGATAAAAAAAAAAACAACAAAAAAAAATTGAAAATAAATATAAAATTTTATGGCATAATTTACTTGCTATCATGTGAGATTTATCACGGTTTCTCTGGTGGTGGTGCTGCTGGCTTGGTGGGTTACTTCAATATGACCAACCATCAACGGACCAAGTGGTGTGAATGAAGTATGTGCTGGGAGGATCTCCGAATGGGTATTTTCGGATTTGGCGGGGTAATTATATCTTCTTTTATTATATCAGAGATATGGCAGGAATCTGTTCAATGTTTACATTGGCTATATGATGCCCTTCCTCGTTTTTTTTTGTAAACCTGCTCATTTAAGTCAGAGGTTAGATGGGGATGATATGGTGTTTGTATCTTAAGTCACTTACATTTTACTTTTGAACGTGAACCCATTGAAAACCTGCAATTTTCTCTCATTGCGAAGTGATCGATTTATTCACAGTTTTTCTAATTGACAAGTCCAGCAAAACAATCAAATTACATTACGCTGAAGGTTCCAGGGTTAACCTAGTGATGTAAAGAAATTCGATCAAGTATGAAAAGATTGAGGTCAACTCGAATGGATAGACATCTGACATCACTAACTTGGAAGAAAATACTTTGAATTATAAAGCAATGACAACAACACCAAGAATTCTCCATAGTTATTCTGGACAACACCGTTTGAGTGAAGACTGAAACCCAAGACCACCTAAGTTTCAAAAAACTTCTACACCAATACTCGTGCTGTGTAAGTAACATTATAAGCTCTTTAGGGCACGTGAATTATAAAAAAAACGGGGTACCCCAAGGGTCAATGCTTGCCTTTATCCTTTCCAACTTATACTCGTACATTGGTGACTTCCCATACTCGTACATGGAGCGACCATAAGGGCTCGCCACACTTCGCGAGCATTGAACGACATATCTACATAAATCCTTTGACACCATGAAGCAATCAAAAACATCAGACATGAACCACCTACAATGTCTGAAGAACACAAAGAGTGGCGCCGTTAGCCGAGGGCAGTTTCTTCCAACTTGGAGAAGTTCGAAGAAATATTGAAGTACTATTCGATGATGTCTATCTAATACATAACTTCAGCTCGAAATAGCTGGGTATAAGCTTAAATAGAACCCTAGGTAGGCTACACCTTATCAAAGTACATGTCACAAAGAGTAAGAGCTAGAAACAAGGTGATCCCAAAACGCGCAAGCACTTACTGAGGTGCCTCCCCAAACCGCCTACACATCGCCACTATTTTGCTTGTATCAGTTTTGGTCACCACACTTATCAAATTGACTCTCATTTGGACACCACCATCAGGCTTAAATTCGCACCATTGAGTGTCTCCCTATGCACTGCAAGATAGCTTGTACAGACCCGAAAAGAAAACGCCTCATAAGAAAATGCCAGAAAATTCGAGAATCCCGCTAAACTTTGCTCAAAGTACGCAACAAATCTGAGGGCTGGTAACTTCTCGCTAAAAGAATCATAGATGAAAAAAGCCGATAAGATGAGTTCTAACCTTAACCGAATTTCCATTTTTAACATAGGTAATCCAAGCCAAGTTGGGTTAGCAAAAAAAGTCTAATACTTAACTTCGTTGGCAGTGAGTACAAGATCTTGAAAGGAACAAATTTCCCTCAAATGTCCTCACACTTTTCAAAAAAACCCATAAAAGTTGTAAACATTAATAAAATTAGCTCCACAATTTACAATTCAAATGAAAACTTTCATATTTCACTTCCTAAAGATGAATAGGTCAGTTGTTGGTCGTGGCCACCTTCCACTCGGCCTATAATAAACCATGTTCACTAGGTATCCATAATTTATTCACAAAAAAAAAAAAACTAGGCTAGCTAGTAGTTATAGGAAAACAAACCTAACAAAACTGCGGTCATAAATAATGCAAAAGGACACTTTATGTCACATTAGCTTGCACCACACTATACGAGCACAAGCAAGCAGAAAAAAAAAACAACAAAAAAGTCCCGTCCCGAGGAACAACAACTCTTGCAACACCAGCAGCCAACATCGTTGCAACCTGCGATCGTTTGGGACTTGCATTTCATATTCTCCAGCGCGTCCCCCTAAAATGGTGACCACCGAATGAGAAATGGTGGCAACACAAAACACCCAGTTGTCGTTAGGGATTGTAATTTATGACAATTTCATTAATGGGAATATCATCAGTCTGAACGGGCATACTAACACTTTCACGTGGGTTGGGTATTGAGGACGGATCTTTATTTTTGGTTCTGAATACTTCTGAAGCTAGAACTTGATAGAATGAGTAGAAGAAGTCTCTCCTAAGGAGCAGAAGAAGCGCCTTTTGCCATACAAGTGTCATGTGACAATGTGGTGAAAATTTTAATATGACGTATCGACAATGCTCGGAATATTATCAGGTGGTTGTAAGGAGTGCACGTTTTCCCGGAAGATTTATGGAATAGCCACAGGGTGTGGTGTTGTGTCAGCGAGGATTACAAAGACGATGGTAAGTGTTCTTCTTTGGAGTGTGTTTACTTTTCCGATTGTTTTGGCAGTTGGTATAGAGATTTGGACAGTTCATGTATGTTTAGCAAAAAGTTGCTTACAATGAAGTAAACTAGAAATATCCTTGTATCAGTGGGTATGCCAATTGAGTAGAAGACATTTCTTACGAGTTTTGATATTTTTAAGAATTGATTTCAAGGCTGAGGACTATTAACTATTACTATCCCGCGGTGTAGTGACCCCGATACCCGATACCTTCCCCAGATATGTTCAAGTTCAATTTCAAAATTATGTCATGATATTGTACAAATGTTATGTCATATTTTGAGCTTCCTCGACCTTCTATCTACAGAAGGTTTTGATCGTGGAAGGTTGTTCTGTCTAATTTATTGCCTTCATTTCTGTAGACATTTTGCAACACACTAATCGGTGTGATTATCCACGCCGGCAGATTGACCATTAGGCAAATCTTGAAAAAGATCAACGAATTTCAAGTCCAAACTTATCACCTATTTATCGACTTTAAAAGATAAAGACCATTCTTTGGTATACAGTCACTTTTGTTGTTCGAGAGAGGACTTTGCTACTCCATTGCCTTCTTAGTCGGAAGGAACACCCATTAGTGAGAGTTTAGATTGAAAAAGTCCCTAACTACCTCAAAGTTGTATAAGTCTAGGGTTACGTTTGGTCTGATAAATCGATACATATTGGGTGTCGTTTTTTGTTGAACTTTGTTTTGGTCTCTTTGCACGTTAAACTCATTGTAGATGTTTCCATCGTATGTCAGTAGCTTGTTTCTTCCTTTTATGTCGGTTTATGCTAGTTATTGCATAAGATTTTGAAAGATTCTGCCCCTCGTGTTGGCATTTGAGTTTTGCACAAATCCTTCAATAACTGTGTTTGCATGACAACGTTTCTCGTAGCCTTAGTCCTTTTTACCATTAAAGATCTCGGTGGGATCCTGCACAATCGGACAAGTTTGTCAATAATGCCACAGCTAGACACTATTTTATTTCTATCGAGTAAAGACTTGAGACAAGCAAGCCATAATCAAATTGCGGCATTCGAAGTTATTGAGATGAAATGAAATGACGGTATTTGGACCCAGATTTTGCGAGTGCAAGTTAGTTTCTGAATATTCAGGTTATTTGAATATTCGACGGATATTCTTTCGATACCCGTTCCCAAAATGTAAAACGTGGTGTTCATGACTTCCACATAAATTGGCATGTAAATACAAGCTGTTCAATGGCCATTGACACACGATGAGTTCCTTATTTTGTACTCACTGTGTGTCGGCTTCAAAAAATTGATGTACTGCGTTTCCGCTTAGAGACGCGTGATTCGCGTAGAGTTTAAGAGTAAGAAAATGATGCGTTTCCACCAATATTCATATGGAGTTTGTGCTAGAAGATGAAGCGAATTATATCTGCGAATAAAAGTAAATAAACATATGTACACATTTGTCTTGCGCAATCAATCAAATATTATTCTGAGTGAATTGCCATTGAATTTCACTCAAAACTGCTTGTATTGGTTTAGGGTTGATTGCTCGCTGGACCCACCTCAATGTTAAAGGAAGTATTGCATTATGGATTTCAATTCAACACGAATCGAATCGAGGATCTTCTGGAAAAAAGGTGCACACCACTATGGTCATGGTTGTGTTTGTTTGTACTATACTGGGTTCTGTTTGTTTATTTAATCGCTTACATAAGTTCGGAAAGAGGGTGCTTATCCAAACTGTTTAACACAGCGAAAGCTGTTAAATAATCTTATCTTCACTAGAAATCAGCTGTTGTATCATCTACGTTGACTCTTTTTCTATGTATCAGGCATTTCTGGAGGTGGACCAACTTTTTACACTGAAGCGAATCAAGGAAAAACCCAAAGAATTTCAAGTTTTAACTCATCACCTTTTCATCAACTTTAATGCTGCATATGATGGCATTCATCATCTTGAGCTCTATGCGAAAAGAGCTGAGGAAAACACGGGATGCTTCATATAACTCGAGAACTGCCCATCTGAACTTTTCCAAACATCCACCAGATCTGAGTAGGGAGATACTGTCATGTAATTTTTTCAATCACGATATTGATATCTTCGGATGCTCTCATAGAGGCTTTTACGATTATTAGACATGAAGCGAATTGAGTCGAAGTTAATGAGAATGAAAGCAGCATAGTAGGGCAGAAAGTCACTATTGACAACTGCAACTTCGAATAAGTGAAACAAGATAAACCCTCATGACAATCTGACGAAGAATAACCATAGAAAACTACTGCTGCTTTGGTATGTCGAAATAACTAAGTTCAAATTTTTGACACGACAGACGGACCAACCTGAGAGGATCGCCATTCCTATTATATCTCGCCAAATGTCAGTCTTTATTTAGTGTCAGTGTTGAGTCTTTTACGGGAAAAATGCTTCGTTCGATATTGGATAGGTAAGACATGTCGACTACTTTGACTCGAAAACATTAAAAGAATACACAGCCATCTTCCAGCTAAAAGGGCATTTGAGTCCCAGCCCTAGGTCCAGGACGAAAAGATAGCTTGTACCACGTTACAAAAACGGAGTGACTGTCGAAGCTAGAAGGGATCGAATAGGATAGATGGCTGCAGAGGACTCTTCTTGGGTTTGGAGCCCGATAAATATTTATGAGTCGTAACATTTCATCGATGGATTTCCATGATTCATTTTGCACACTGAAAACTATATTGAATGCGAAATTACTTTTTGCGTTGGAAAAACTATTTGAAAAGTAAGTTCAAAAACTACTTATCGTTGAATTGCATCTGCAGCTTATTCTTCCTTCAACTGACTCTTTCAACAAATTCCTGTAAAAAAATAAAGTTTGTGGAACACTTTATCAAGAACTCACACAAATGAGGTAATTACTTCGAACCCAAAAAGCCAAATCTCAATCAGATCTCTAATTCCGAGCACTTTTGACTCTGTTGCCTTTTTTCCCCTGACGTTCGTTAATTTTTGAGACAAGAATCCTTGATATTTTGACATCACCAATCAACAACCGCTCTTATCTTGTCCATGCAATTTCGTCTCCGGTTGATTTATTTCCAAGCGAGACCCTGAATGAGCATTTATCGTCAAGAAAGACACGAAAAAAAACAAAAACTCGTTCATTACCTTAACAACAAATCTGTGCCCTTTGAATTATGTTTTTAATTTCCCCCCTCCCCTCACCCTTTCCCTTTCCTTTCCTTCGTCGTAGTGGATTATATGTTATGGCTTAAACAGATAAAATTTTATAAATTGAATTAATTTAAGTCAACCTGTACGGCTTAAGTTGGGTAATTCGTCTCGCTGGCATCGAGACTGCCCCTTACCGGGACTTCCTTCAGGCAATACTATTCGTACCAAAATTTATGAGCCCGATAAGGTAAAATGTAACGAAATGATTATTTTCGATGATATGGTGGTTTTGTACCGAAAATTTAGCTCCAAAAAATAAAGTTTAAGTTAAAAAATAAAAATAAAAATAATTAATCGGATTTAATTTTGTAAGTGCATACAACGCTATCTAAGTGCGTCTGAGGGGCTGAAGAAAAATGTCCTTTAGCAATCCATTGAAGCGAATTAAATTCAAAGGAAAACCTCTTTTTGGTTAACTACGCGCGCAGTTTTTGGTATCAGTGCGTACGGGACAGAAGACATTAATAATTTTAAATGTAAGCTGCTGCGATCAAAGGATGTTGTCTCTGTTGTTAATGTGCCTTTGGTTCTCGGTTAAAGGTAAGATAATTGAAAACTTTGATAACTGCACATGGGATGATTAATTATTTCTTTATGTTTAATGTGGATTAAGTTTTGTGTTTTTATGTCCCAGGTGAAGTGGAGTAGAAATAAAAAGAAAAGCATGTGTTCCGGGTCTAAAGCCAGTTGCCAGCCAGATGTAGAAATTGTAGAGATTTCGGATGTTGTTGCATCGAAAGATCGAATAAGAAATCGTTTTCGTATAGTGGTAGAGTTTCCTTCTTTTCTGTTCTTCTGGTTCGATACTCTAGTCTCGGTGCAATCACAAGCGTACGAAGGGTTTTTTCCGGTAGCGATAGATACCACAAATTAGTTTCGAGCACTTCCACCAAATTATGAACATTAAAAAAAGGGTCGCGGGGAAAAGATCCTCAAGTAATGCTCCGTCATATCATCATGAGTCCATCGCAGGAAGTTGCTTACTAATAGCATGGCATTCATGGTACATGGTCCTACGTGACCAAACCATCGGAATATGCATCGTTCTTTTCGAAGAAGTAGCGGCTCAGTATTGAGTTTTTCGCATATTTTAGTATTTCTCACTCGATTTCAGCAACACCGCGATCTTCTTTCTTTGCTCACTTTTCAGATTACACAACCATAGGTAAGAGTTAGAACAAAGAACCAGTTAATGAACGATAACTTAGCTTTGCTACTGAGTTGTGAATTGAGGTACTTCTCCACCTTTTTGCAATGGAACTCCACATGCAGTGTGCACTAAACAGGCATTTTAGTCTCTATGGTCTATGTTTTCGTTCAGAGTCCTTCGAACTGAAATCCATCATAATGATCATCTTTCTCAACCTAGTTAACCGTGAAACCGGCGAAGAAAGAAAAAAAAAAACTCGTACACAAAACGTGTTCTCCTTCGCAACACTTCAGGGTAAATAATACCTTCAGACAGTTCCGAACACCGTACAGGCATCAAGAAGTGTCAAAGTGACACTTTGATTGTGCGTATTTTAAACTCATTTCGAATTAAGGCGAACGAGGAGGAAATGAGTTCACTTTTTTGCACGCATGTCAAACTTTTGATGGTGAATCTTCGGCTAATGTAAGACAACCCGCCAGGGGAATTCGTTTAAGAAATATTTTTTTGGGAATCAGCTTATGTTTGTCTGACAGCCTACCACTAGAACCTATTCAGTTTCACATGGAAAAGAAGTCGAATTTTAATTACCATTCAACATCCGATGGAAAAGGAAAACCTTAATTAAAGGCCAACACCACCGACAATCCAACAAAGGTGTATGTAAACGAGATACAATATTTTGGGAGTGCTCGTCTCTCTGTTCAAAGTGGAACGCTTGTCATGGAAACTTTTGCCCTTGAAGTAGTCAAGGCATTTCCATTAAACACCGTTTTGTGGAAAATTCAATACAAAGGGCATGAAAAAAAAAAAAAACATCGACAACAAATAGAAGTACCTAAGACTTTGTAAGTTTCATTTTTACCGCGTAAAACTGTTTGAAAATGAATTTTTCAAGCAATAAAACACTAGACAGACTTCTTGTCTGGTATCTATATCAGCAAGTTGAAAGCCTGTTGCGCATTTCTTTTGTTTATTGCATTTAACCGAACTTGTTCCCCTATACCGTCATGACAGGGGCGGAGAATACATCAACCTGATTGGCAGGTAGGGTACTCGTACATCAACATGTATTAAAACTCAATCTTGGGACGCATGTAGCTGTTACATAAATTACAATACAGCCAATTAAACAGGACGCTGACACAATAAAAATTAATTTTTTGTTTTCGGTTTTTGTTTTTCGTCTTGCTTAGGTCCAAAATTCATCCGAGAGATTGGTGCTTACTTTCGTTGACAACGAGTAAAATGTTGAGAGCTCCAATTACCCATCCCATTGCGAGAGCTTAACAACTTGTATGACATGCGGTTGATATTTTTCGTTGGTCAAAGTCGATATCCGATAACCAACCAAAGGCGCTTCCTGAACAAATTCGGTTTATATGCCAGAGACGAGAACTCTGTCAATAATCGTTAATTGTACGTATCTGATGGTGGTACTTTCGTGAGATCACTATTAAAATAAAACATTTTACCAAAGTCGATCTAGTTCAATCATAAAGAGGTTAAGTTATTGGTTTTTGATGGACTGCTTTGGCTACTGTGCTTGATTTAGCCTTTATGGACACTTTATCTGCATTTCTTGTTTGCAAATGGTTTAAGTATCTTTTTATTTGCATTTTTATGAGATGAGTTATTTATTTATTTTTTTAATGGAAACCTTTGGGCATGTGCATAAACAATGATTTATGGAACAGTCTCACCTTCCACCACCGCTGGTGGCATACCTTTTTTCCGGGTTGAGTAATCGGATTCTATGTCGAAGCATAGTTTGCAAAAAAATATTGTCCTTGTGCCGGAGGTTATGACAAAGCTTTTGTGATTTTTATTGCATTCTGGTGATTTATGGGTTATGAGAACCTTTAAACCAGAGCCCAGACAAACCAAGGAGATACCAATGCACATCCATTGTTTTTAGATGCTCGTGGGTTAACTCAGCTATGTAAATTATTCCAAATTCATGTTGTACGTATGTGCGTTTGCCCAAAAGTAGGCATGACGCGTATAGAGGATGAAGTGCTTTGCTTCACCGTTTGTGATGTCTTCACAATGATTATATTTTTTTAGGACTGCAACTAGCGAGTAATTATGTCAATGAACATGTCTGTAGAAGTTTGTACCAACAACGCTTACTCTCAAGGTTGCTGACTATGGTCCAATAAATCTTAAATCATCAAACAAAAAGACAAAAAAAAAACTAGATATAGAACGCAAATCTTGACATTACACTCATTGATGTTCACACTTCTTTCCGCAACTAGTTTTCTCGAGTAATTAGCTTTAAATTACACTTGTTTAATTTATCTTCCACAAAAATGAACACCACCATGACGCCTTCGACGAGCAAGAGACATGTTTCTTTGTACCGACAACATTCGATGCTCAAGGACTCATTCTCCAATCTGATGCGAAAAACTTATCAACAATTATCTGCCTGTGGTTTTCTGTTTTCTCAACAATTATCTGATTGAACTCGTAATTTATTAAATATCCGGCGTACATGTCGCCTGTGTTTGATAATTTCGATTTCGTATTTCGTTCGTTGAATGAAAAGTTGTTCATCCTCCTCATTTTGTGTGTGTGTGTTTACGCGCAATGACCAACGATCTAGCAACTATTCGAAAGTGATTGATCGTCTGTTGCTAATTTTTTCATTTATTCATGAAAAATGATGAGTCCGCGCAGCGCAATTGATTGATAATAGTTTAAAAATTCAGTCCGCCCAAATAGAGGTAAGACACCTAGAAACATCCATCAAACAAGTTAGTTTCACCCCAAAACAGCACACTTGTGTGCACTGGTGGTGTACCCAGCCGTGCAAAAATCAAAATTCACGCCACCACTGTTCACATATTTTCACACAAAAAAAGAAGAAAAAAAACCACAAAGCACAGCAGCAGCTCTGGCACACTGGCACCACATTAATTATCCACCTGATCATTTGCTTGCCCCTACTTTGTTTTGCTTTACTACGGCTGCTGCGGCTACCACCAGGGAATACGTGGATGGATGCAGCAGCAGTAACGCAAGCCAACGCACAACCAACTGTGTTAGGGGAATAGCACAACAGAAACGAAAGAGAATCAGAAAAAAAAAAAAAACAAAAACAATGGAAACAGAGTGGAGCTAAATGGTTGTTGGAAGTGTGTTTTTACCCCATAATAACGGGTTTCGTAGTAAAAGCAATAAAATAAAACAAAACACTCGTACGAGATGTTTTTAATTTCCTATTTTGCTCAGATAGGGGCTGGTTGCATTAATCGTGTTGTGGACTGAAGAGTGATGAAAGAGATCGATGTAGAAGAGAAAGATCACACTTGTGGTGTGAGTGTGTTAAGAAAGAGTTGTGAAGAGAATTTAAATTATAAGAGAAGTTGATTTTATAGCAAAAAAACAAAAGAGTTGGTGTGCGAACTTGCCATAAGTGTTTGGAATTGTGGTGCGCTTTTAAATTTTTAAAACAAATCCTTGTTATTACGCTTGAAAACATTACTTCATTCTTGATCCTTTGTACGGCGGCTCGACTTTTGTGTCTTACTTTTCAGCCAAAAGTATATGAAAGTACAAATAGTGTGCAAAAGTTTTGCATTTGATCGACTCTTGATCCATAAGACGAGGTGGTATAGCTTAACCACCGGGTATTGTGTGAAAGTGAGGACTAGACGTGTATATCCTGTCTTGAAAGCGATGATACAGTGGAGCACTTTATTTGTCAGTGTCCTGCCTTCACGAGATTAAGACTGTACATCCAGGGTACCAAAGCCCCTGGAATGGACTCCATCCAATATCTTGTTGAAATTGAGTTTTTCATCAAGAAAAAAAATAAATTCCACTACACGTATTTTACGGGGTACACGTTCAATGGATTTTTCTCACACGGTCCCACACCACCTCAACTCAACTCAACTCAAATGTCTCAAATCAAAACTTATTAGTTTGAGGACTAAGTTAGACTTCTAATCTTTGCTTTGCTTCATATTTGTCGAAATTTTGTTCTAGTTGCAACCACCTTGAAGGACTTCTACAGCATTTCAGACGAAAAATTGTCTCCCAGCTGAGATATCGAAATAAGAACAGGGTACGTTTGTATATGTAGTTCAAGCACGTTTAATCTGCGTTAGGTTAGAGGACATGTGCACTCGGAGCCTGTTGGTCCATTGTAATTTCCTTATGAGTTGTGGACGGACCCACCAACCAACCTGCACTCTTAATAGCACTCTTTCAGCGGAACAAACCCAAGTTCTTTCAGTTCTCCAACCAATTTGCTTTCTAAATGGCGAAGGCGTTGAATTTGGATGTTTGGGCGTACGTTTGATCTAAAATCGACGGATTATTCGGTGATGATCTGTAGGGCTGTGAGGTGTTCGCGAATGTTCTTTCATCCTCGCTAGCATGTGAAGGGGAAAGATCCAACTTTTTTTCATGGGTGTGTTGTATTTTCGGATTAAGAAGCTTCTAACGAAAAATTGTGCCTTTGCCTGTTGGTGTCATACAAAATTTCTTGGTTAATGCTGTGATTCGACCCTAAGTTAGTTTACGCAGATATCTTTAGAGACACGTCTTCTCTTATGCTCAACCTCATGATAAAACTAAACATTACCCTATTTGCTTATGAATCTTTTTCATCCATTTGACCAGCTATTAGTCCTGTGAGCTCTTGTGAGAACTTTAGACTTGAGGAAATTCAATTTCGATTTCAACGTCAAAAGACTTGCGGTACGAACTGTCTTAACAAAATCACATTCTCTTTTCAAACTCTCTCAGTGAGTACATTGATTATAAAATGTTATCGACTGAATCAAGGGTTGACCACACTTTGCTTGTTCAAGAGAAAAACGGTTCTATTTGTAAAAAATTCAAATCATTCTCTTACGATTAACTCTTACAAACTTTCCAGCACTAACACTTATCTTACACCATCCTTCCAGCGGCAGCTTTCCTGTTGGCGGCCACAACTGTCGGTTGTGTCTTTTTATTGGTTGAATGATAAAGCCACTGCCTGTTTGATGGTTTTTCTCATTGGAAGAGAACCGCAAAGTCCAATACAGGCGAACCAAAGAAAACTACGATAACTACAAGCGAAAAAAGTAGACGATGATGAAGAAGAAGAAGAAGAAGAAGAAGAAGCAACAAAACTCCAAGAGTACAGCAACCTTTCAAGAGGCAAATTTACCCCGTACTCTGCAGAGTGTTGTGCAGCAGTACTCCACAATCACGATTTGCTCCTCCGCGATGTGTTGTTGTGGTTTTGATCTCGTAGCGCAGCACAAACGTTCATAACTACGATGATGATGATGATGATGATGATTACGATGCCAAGAGCTAAGCAGCTAACCAGCGCAACAACACCAGCACCAGCACCATCAACCAACAGCTCACAACCAGTACTGTATTACTCGGTCAGTCGGTCTTCTAGAGGTTGGTGCCTTAGCATAAGCTCACCTGGCATATCCTCTCGCAGTCTATGTACGTCTTTCTTACCGGATTGATTGTGCGCTGTGGGTTTTTTCTTCATTTTTTTTTCTTTTTTCTCTGAGCCGTCTTTTCTCGTTCGTATTGAGGTTTTGCTCATTTCTTTTGTGGTGCGGTTTTTTGACACCCTCTCGAGGTGTGCTCTGTGTTTTTTGGTTTTTTTGTTTTTGTTGATTGATGCTGTAGTTTTGATACGGTTTTCGGGGTTTCGGACGATCGACATCAGCAAAAGTGAAAGAAAAGTGTTAAGCCAGCAATTATTTGTTTACTCTTTGTGTGCTTTGTTTGTGAAGTACATTTCCCGGAAGAAATCGTTTTTGAACGCGCAGTAATTACTGCAAAATTATACCGTAGCTACCTGAAACATTTTTTACTTGTAAAACTAAATATGAAAATCAGTTTCTAACTGTAACATGGACAAGTTGTCTTGTCGCTTAATAATTTGTATAATTCTCCGGCTTGCAATTCAATGTTAATTTATTCAAACGACCTTAATTTCAATATAATTAGAGTAAACATATATAGTGCAATAGAATCCGTGTTTAGCATCTTGTACGTGTGTGTTTTCAAAAAACCAGTGTTTTCGAGTGTTCTCCCAACAAATATTGGTATCGATTAGTGCTCAGTGTTAAATAAAAAAAAAATAACAAAAAATTTCAACACGAAAAAATAAAAAAATAAAAAAGTTGTGAGTTGTGCATGTGCTCAGTGATGCAGTCGCAAAGAAAAATCCTGTTTCTTGCCTTCGAGTTCTGATTTAGTTTGTGATTTGTTTTATTTTTAGTAGTAACTGCTTAATTTGCATTTTAATGGATTAAAAACATCAGCGTGACTATTAATCACACACGCAGTTTTCTCTGAAGAAGCAAATAAACACACCACCAAACATATACAGATGGAATAAGAAAACGAAAAAGAAAAGAGGAATGTTTGCAAATACACTATACGATCATTATTAATCGATCGATTTTATTTTATTGCATTTTTTTTTTATTTTTTTTAATCAAATCGGAGAGTGGTGGATTAAGAATTAAAAGAGAAGCAGCAAAATATAAATCAAGAAATAAATTAAATTTTGCGAGTTTGGTGTTTGTGGCTTTGGCTGTGCCTCAGTGTGTGAGTGTTATTTGTTATTTGTTTTTTTTTTTTTTGTTTAGAACGTGGAATGTTGCTGCAAGTGGTCTCCTTGCTGTGATTGGGGTGAGTAGTAGTAGTAGTAGTATTATAGTCAAATTTAAGTGGTACGTGAGATTAATGTCGAGTTTAATGAATGTTGACAACGCAATCCATAAAGAAGTTGTTCGCAAATTGCCGTAGTAGTTTGGCAAATAGATGCGAGAATCATAAATTATTATGAATGGCGATCGTTTAGCGGGCATCATTTCAGATTTATTAGGCAGTTACCTACTATCTAATGGTAATGGCGCGCGAACATCGAAACCATTTTTCTTCTTGGTGAGGATTTTATGATGACAGTTGGCTTGTTTTCTAATTGTTAACAGCATTTTAGTTGAATTATTTTGTTATCATTCAACTTTTCCTTGAAAAGTTAACAGTGAGTTGTCCTTTCGTTTGACATTTTGCGAAGTGCTTGCGAACTTTGCAGAACTTTGTCACTTATAAACCTTTTTAACAACACACTGAGTATTTCAAATGTGAAGTGCATATCTTTTTCCGTACATTTCAACGATCTGTTAGAAGTTTGGCACAAACAGATAGTGGCTGTTGTTCTGTAAAAGCCATATTTCTAACCAAGAATCTTTTCAACTAAAAACGCGAGGGAAAACTCATTACAAGTTTTCAAAAATCTTGACTAAAAGACGAATAAATAGAGATGGTACATTTTGAATGAGAGTACTTAGAGTCGATCGCAACATGGTTTCACGTCGGTACTCTAACAAACCTTGTCGAAACGCATTTATGAAGTTTTTTGACAAAAGATAAAACTCGCTGTTTGTAAAACAAATTGCTGCTTCCAGAGTTAAGGCGTCCTCCTATATTATTGGTTACAATCTTTAAGTTTTAATGTTTTGTGCTACAAACAAATTGATTGAAATTAAAGTCTGCTTTCAGTAAGAGTTTAAAAGGCTCAGAGACCTCGGAACGCGTAATTTGGTAGAGTTTACAACTTTACAATGTTGAAGATAACAAAGTTTCAAAATGATGGCTCATGTATACCAAAGCCAAGGCTGAACAAAACTAAAGACAGTTAATGTTGACCATTGGCGGTGTCCTTTCTAAGAGATTTTGTTGTGAATTTCCTGACAGAGATTTAAGAAATAATTTTAAATTATATGCAGTCGCCGTGGCTTAGAAGTTAGTGCGTTGAACTGCTAAGTGAGCAGGCAAAGGTTTCGAACCTCAACACAAAAACAAAACATTTATCGCGGCACTACCTCTCGGTAGGATTTACAAGGATTTATATGCCGACGGAGAATTGTATACAGCTGTTAATGTATACACTGTGCTTTAACTATTAATCGCATTGTTAGCTTGATAGCCCTTAATAATTGAGATCTCAACTGTTCTCTTTTTGAAGCTTGTTATGAAGTCTGAATCTCAAGATCTTGCATCAATGAGATTTAAACCTGGGTCGGCCACGGTAAATCACGGCTATCACAGTCACTCATTCAATAATGTTAAAGCTGTTCGTCAGAGATGTATTCTTTCCCCAGTTTTCCCCTATTTTAGCTTTCGAATAAATTAGGATTACAGAAGTATCGATGCTAGACTTGGAAATGTTCACCAAAAATCGAATTGGAAAAACAAATCTTTATCGCGAAATATCTTCTCAGAAAACTGAGGGTTATGTGGCCGAATCGAGTATCTAAAGACAGCTATGAAGACGCAATGGCCAACCGAAAGCGATGGTTAGGAAGACAAACTCTGAATTAAGTTTAGATGGATCGTTGATGGTCTATGGGTATATTTTTGACCAATTTCAAAGAAACTAGTTATTCAGCCCCAGGGTTCTCTTATCATAAATTAAGCAAAGTTCCTTACCCCGATTTTTTATGAAAATGAAATAACTTCACTGTTCTGGCTTTGAGCTCAATAAGGAAGCATATGAACTTATGTATTTCAAAATGAGTTGAAGCATTGCATCATCCACTTACATCAGTTCCATGTTGGGTTTTGCAATTTTAGTGCAAAATAAATTTGTGAACATGCAAGACAACAGCCAAAACCCTAGTCAATGCAAGTGTCCTCCACCTGGATGTACTGTCAATGAAGCGAAACATTTTGAACAATGGCAATAAAAAAATCGTGTTAAATAATGCCATGCCTTTATGTTTTTTTATAAGGGACATTGTAATAAGAAGTTTTTTTTATAGGACTACCGACTGCAGCTTAATTGAAAATGATTATGAATTATTAGGATAAAAGTTGACGAACAGGCTTAGAATATTTGCAGTTTTCTGGTATATCCACGTCAAATCAAAATGTTCTTCAATATGTATCTACACCCTCAAGCCATTCACATATGAACAAACACATCTACATGAAATCTTTCTCTATTTGCAGTCATTAATTACTTATAAACTTACACCTGTCTACGCTGCGTTTAGTGATTTTACAGCTCTTAGGGAATAATTAATTTATGACAGTTATATAAAGTACGCGTGTTAGTTTTTATGTACATAAATTAATTTTTAATTTTGAGTACATTGAGACAAGCCAAACCAGATAACGAACTATTTCGTTTTGCATAATAACTTGGCGGGCGAATAGCTTAGGCATACATATCTTGACTAGATACATTCAGTTGTTGACCTCATCAATCATATTTAAATATTAAAGTATTTAACAATTAAAATTGCCATATGATCACATGATTGATCCGTATAATGTAACCCTGGGGGCTAACTATTTTTTTTGTTTTTTCCTCAGTTTTTAGCATCGAAGACTTAGAGAATTAAAATAACAAATCGCTGTTGGTTTCTATGCTAAATCATTGTTTCTTATATTTAATTATCGTAATTACAATGATTTTACAACCTCATGAACTCTTCTGAATATTAATTCAACTAAAAATAGAAGTTAAGCAAAATTTTAATTTCTCCCAGACGATCACAGTCCCATTTTGACACAATCTCTGCGAGCCGAGCCATAAACTGTCCCAAAATAGCATCAAGCAGTGAATTAATTTTATTTTTATTAACTGTTTATATATGTTTTGCTGGAATTTTGTTTAAATAAGAATGAAAACCTTATGTGTCAATATTTCATGGATTTACGGCTTAATTTTCAATAGGCTAATAGGCTCTACTACTTAATAGCCAATCTAGGCGACACACACAATAGTTTCAGGAAAGCGATAAATCTCACATTTGAATTATGCTGACAATAGGATACCGATATGTGTTTCTTTGGCGAGATATGCGAAAACAGATAAGATTTCTTTTAAATTTAGAAGATGAAAAAACAAAAGAGTTGAACAGCGAACTTGTTTTTAATTTCTTTTATATTTTGTTTTAAGATATAACAATTGGCACGTGCTTTTAAATTTGTTAATGAAATGATTTTTTTTGGTCTATTTAGTCTAAACTGTCAGAAAGAGTTATGATATTTTCTCTTTTTCCCTACTATTATCCACTTGGTCCCGCTTCCCTTCCATTCTTGGTTTCAATTAATGGCTAATTGTGTGAGCTTGTCAGTTGACTCGCCTTAAAGTGCAAGCAAATTGCCAAGAATTTATATTCGATTATGTGGAATTTTAATGCTACCGTTAGCCTTTCAGATGGAATTCTGTGAAATGTCATGTGCACCGCGGCATGTGTGTGAACGCGGCGAATAGTCCAGAACAGAAGAGTGATTCATTTTCTAATGAATGTACATTTATTAGTTTGTTAAAATTACCAGCGCAATCACGTGGGCTTAGGATGAGAATTTACTTGGATAATCGGTTTTTCATAAATGTTAACTCAAAATAGAGGCGGATTTGGGCTTTTCGCACCTTTACACCATCATTTAGGATTTAAATTATACACATTCCCATGCTGAATTCCTCATTTCAATCATCGTTAAATTAATTTGCAGAATTATGGTATACAAAAATGTTTGAAAATGCCATTCTTTTATGGCCCGTTGAATTTTAAGTAATCGGTCGGAATAGCTCTGACTTATAGTATAAAATAGTAGGTTATGGATATTAAACAAACTTAATTGAATTTTGATACTAAACTGGATTCATACGTCATTCAGTGTTTACGAATACATTTTCAGGTTTTATGCCGTTGTTGATTTTTATGTTAGACATGCCATGATGTTTGTTTAAAAAAAAAAACAAAAATACAAGACCAAGACCAAATCTTTGGTAGGAGATGAATGAGTGAATGCGGATTTTAAAACAGGCCGAGACTGTAGGAGTCAAAAATTTGCTGTTAACTCTTTCTCGGAATAAATGTGCTTATTTGCAACAAAATTTAACTAGTCACTGGGATTAATCAACTTCTGCTCAGCGTTTTTTATCCACAGGTTGTCAGGTAGTCGTAATAGCGAGGTTTTTTTTTTACAGTGATAACTTTCTTGCTACGCATTTGTTTTTTAATGCAATTAAAAGAAGGTTACTAGGCGTCGCTTGAAGAAAGCTCGTACTGTGTAGATGTTTTTACAGAGCGTAGTGGCAGCTAACAAGTATGGTTTCTCACACGATGTTTAACAAACTTATGGCCTGTGACTTGAATCTTGCATGGCACAGTATTTTTGTATTTTCTGAGTATATACCATTTGCACAGGGTAAATCTGATCGAAGACTTAAAACAAAGTCCAACAAAAAGAAATTAAGGAATGAAAAACTCATTTAAGCTTAGATCCAGACGATCGCAATTATTGGACAATACCTTCTAGTGATACGAGACCTGGTAAAAGTAGCTCTAGCTAGTATTATTCACAGGGAAGCACAATAAAGCACATGTCAATCTGCCGAAATTTAATGGTATCCTGCTTATCTACTTTGTCCGCACTAGGTACATCATTCTGATGCTAAAGAGGAAGTTAGATCAGAAAATAAATTCCTGTAATGCATCAGAAAAGCCGTCACCGTACTGTTTTCTTGTAAAAAAGCCTTGGGCCACAGATAAGAAATTCGTTCTCAGATAATGCAGTGGCTAGGCTATACACATCGATGGCACGACCATTACTTATACATCGCATCACAGTTTAGTGAACGTCACTAGTTAAAGTTGCCTACGTAAACGTTCTTAATAAAATCCCAAGAGCAGCTGGCATTTGCATAAACGGACCATGTCTTGGGAAAACATGCTAAACATTTCCCCTTTCTATATTTATGTTAGGGACATGGCAATGAAATCGACGCTGAGACTAAGTGAGTCATCATAGTTGTGACGCAGGGGATGCCAAATATAAGTTACGGACTACCTGAACCTGTTCCTAGACTTCAACATTAAATAAATGACACATATTCCCAGCCAACAAGATTGTCTGGGAAATACCACTGTTAACGATAATATCGTACTAGAAATATACATTGATGGATCGAAGAGAGGCAATAGCGTGGGAGCCGGTATCTTTTCGATCTTTTAGTCTAGCAGATCACAGCAGTATTTTGAGGCTGGGGATGTCAACTGCAAAAAGGTGAATCCCATATTTCAATAGAAACGACAAGATACAAAATATCTTCACGAGCACTGCCACAGTCTAATGAGAGATGGCTTAACCTTGACTCGTGCACTAGTGCGAGACAGTCTTGGCCTGAGACTGAGTTGGCGTACAACAAATAGTTAACTTAAAATCAACAGAGCACATATCGGCACTCTAATCGGTTTATGAAGGGGTGGACATTGGTTGATACGTTGCCAGGTTAGGAATTCTGCCAGGATTAGTAAATTCGTAAATTTGGGGTGGCCACGGTGTAGTGGTTGCATCATTGCTTGTCACGCTGAAGGTTCCAGGTTTGAATCCCGATGTCAAAGAAAAAAAAGTCGATCAATTGCAAAAAAAGCTGACGTCAATTCAACTGCATAGGTATAACACTGGCAGTAGGGTGGTCATATGGCTTGAAAGTGTTAATCGTACATCGGACATCGGGATGTTCGAAAGAAATACTGTGAATTATAAGTAATGGCAACAGTGCCAATAATTGTCCACAGTCATTCTGGACACCACCCTCGGAGCAAAAAGACTGAAACCTAATACCGTCTGAGTTACAAAATCACTACACCAACACAGACGTTGTGTGAATAGCATCATAAGGGTATTGATAACCCCTTTAGCGCTAGTGAATTATAAAAAAAAATTCGCCGACTTGTCTGGATAAATGCATTATCGAAGATACCTAACATAACCTAGTGCTAGTTCACCAAAAAACTTTTCGAATGTTTATTTGTTTGGATTTTCTGTGCTACTGCTTGGAAGAGAGCAGACTTCTTTTGGAGAGTTTAACCACGTATATCCCTCCAGCTGGAATTTTTCAAAAATCTCGCGAAAATACGCCTCGACTATATTCACTTTTATAATGACTTGTACTGCTATAACATAAAATTGTTTCAACTAAAATATAATGAAAGGGGACAGGTTTGTTTTCTAGAAATTTAGGTAGCAACTGAGCAAAGGCATATGATCAAACTTCGTTCTGCAATACTCGAGTGTCCATATTTCAAACTCATCTTTTGACTTCGCAACAAACGGCCTATAGCTGGACACACCTTTTATATCTTTTAGGTGGATTTCGAAGAAATACTACCTATTGCAGAGGTCCTCATGACGCAACTTTCAAAAAATTTGAATGCAACTTTTCAAGACCTCTATAGTAAACACCAAAACCATGGTCCGTTCAAATGTTTATATATATGCAATATATATGCAATATAACGAAATCTTGTCACCACGATAGGGGCCGCAGTTCTTAACCGAATTGAACGAAACTTGGTGCACATGTTGATATGGTGAATAGCACGGACGAGTTCGTAGATGGGCGAGATGGGTTGAGAGGGGGGCGTGTCACGCCCATTTAGGCAATACAACGAAATCTTGTCCGCACGATAGGGGCCGCAGTTCTCAAACGAATTAATTGAAACTTTGTGCACATGTTTATATGGTAAATAGCTCAGCTGAGTTCGTAGATGGGCGTAATCGGTTGGGAGGGGGGCGTGTCACACCCCATTAAATTTTTCAAATTCCGCATTAATAATTTTTGTATTTTCATTTTTAATAGTATAGAAATGGTAATAGTATAAGCATATTTTTGCAAAAAAATTCCCGCCATTTTGAATCCGCCATCTTGAAATTCTTTAAAATTGCTCCGATTTCGTTGAAATTGAAAATGTATACTCGTTTATGGATACTTGTTATAATTTCGCCATTTTGGATTACTTTAATATTACTTAAAAGTTGCATACAAAGGAAATCCACCTATCTCTTGCGGCTGGTGCCGGAAGGTCTTTTTTTTTACTATCTTTACGCTTGTCAAATGCTTCCAAACTTAAAAGTGCCATCAGTACCATATAAAAACCTTCACGACCTTCCTCACATTCTGAGACCGAAAACACATCGTAAAACTCTCTTAATTCACGTACTAAATTGACCCATCAAAGGTAGTGGAATGGTTGAAAATAAAAGCCTCCACATACTTGGGCAGAAAGAAAAAACAAAAACAGCCTCAGTCTGATGAACGAACAGACTGTCAAAAGAAAGTGACAGCGGTCATTTCTGCTTCCAGAATTATCATATCAAGATCAAAACCCGTGGTAAACGCGCGAGAGAATATTTAAAAATATTTTTGTAAAATAAAAAAAGAAACTTCTATCTTGTGGCCTATAGTTTACGGTTCCTATATGCTCGTGTTCGTCTTTTTTATTTTGTTGATTTTTTAATCTATGAATATGAAAATATAACGTAACGTTAATTTATGACAATTTTCTGTTATATGTCTTTCGAAAATGAAGACCTACAAAATTGTTTATTTGATATAAGTCAATGAATGGTATTCTGTTTTTTCTTTTAATTCATGTGACAAAGAATTAATGTCGATTTTAGAGTACAGGTTTCACCGTTTGGCTTATTAGCATTTTTTTTTTTTTGTAAAATTTAATGCAGAAGCGTGTAAATGCAGTTTTTTTTTTCTGGGTTCGGAAAATGTTCATTGAGATTGAGATCACCTTGGCATTGGACAGAAGTCTTTACACGGAAGCAGGTGTTGAAAAAAATGACACGTGCAGATGGGGAAAAACATTCAGTGTATCTCAAAAGAATGGTTTCATTGATTAAAAAAAGAACATCTGTAAGACAAAGAGATACAAATCACGAGGCTACAAATTATAATTTCTATGGGATTAACCATTGGACCATTGGGTGGTTGGACGATTTTTAGCGTGTTCTCAAATTATACATTTCGTTTCAGTGAATAGAGATTCAATACTTGAAAGAGCGCGTGTACTAGATATTGGTGGATAAACAAACACATGGCGGATTAGAAATAATAAAACAAAGGACAAGTGGATAGCAAGCGCGCATTTTTACCCAACTTAACCTCTTGAACTCGGCTTGATTAACATTTTCTTTAGATGAACTGTTAAACGACGACGAATGTGTATGGAGAAAAAGTGAAATCAACTAAAATACGACGTGCATTTTGAAACTTTTCTAACTTCGATTACAGTCCTAGGTGGACCACCACCTTAACCAGAAAGATTCTTCAGTTGCATATAGGAAGTTGGGTGTGTTATCTTTCTAGTTGTTGTCGGTGTTGCTCCGGCGTGGATTTGAAAAATTTTCCTTTCGATATATGTAATCTAGAGTATTTTCATCCGTTCTTGACTTTACCGCCTTCTTAGTCCAGAGGTCAGTAAGAGTAATTCTTTGCCTGATTTCGGCAATAGAAGTGAAGTCCTTTTCAACCTGATTGTTGGCTCATTTTTAATGCTCAATCGATGGTTCATGTGAGGAAGTCGTCGAAAGTTTCGCACAGCTGCTCAGCAAGTCGATAGATTTTTGCCTTCCGGACTGCATCCACATCTTTATACAGCTTGAAGAGTTCGCGATTATATCTTCACTTTCCAAGTGATGCATCCATATAATAGCACGGTGCATAACATTCATAGCCATATCTTGGACAACATTCCAAAAGTGAATGTGGCACCACCGATTCGGCAGGTTCCATCATCAGTCGATACTGGATATTGGAAGCTTTCTACGGTCAAGGCTTGAGGTGTTTATTTTAAGCCCCACGACATCAGACAGGACTCTCCATGATTGTTGCCATTTGGTGGAGATTCGTGATTCTATAAAAAAGTAAGAGTACGTCATGAGCGTGTTTTAGGTTGGATGTGCCCATCCATCGAATTTCTTCGTTTCTCGTTGTCAAACCGAAGCAAAGCACGTCACCAATCACCAACGAAATAATATTAGCGAGAGGATGCAACCTTCTCTGACTTCACTTTGAATCTCGAACTCTTCTGGCAACTTTACTCTTCGCAGGACATGAAACTTAAACTCAGCGTACGTTGCCTTGTTAATAGCCAAATAAACTCTCTACTGACTCTATGAAAAGCTCTTTCAAAATCGATCTAGTGGATCTAGGCCCAGGTCTATTAGATCGATATTCAATGTTTTGTTCCATTCAATTGCTCACTGCAGGAGGAACCAGAGCGAAAATCTCCTTTTTCAACATCAAGTGCGGCTTCAAGGTGTTTTTCAAATCGCTTTTCTGCAGAAAACATGCAAAAACTTCTCGTACCTAGCTTCTAGCCTAATTCGGGTGACTGTATATCGAAACGACTTATGATACATTTCTTGCATTTTCTTGTGAAGTATTTTGTCATAAAACTCCTTGTCAACCATAGGATACAGATACAAACGGTAAATGATGTTAAACACTTCATAGATAGCAGTTAAGGTGGAATGCGCATATCACGCAGGCAGATGCCTGATTAGGCAGCGACATGTTACACGCATATAAGCAGTGATTTTCAAATAGAAACCATGCTTCACATGTTTCGTGATGTAGTTGGAAGTTGTTGCGTGTACGTGTTGAAATTGTCATCGCGCTTTAATGGAGCTCTAAAGGGAGAAGAATTAAACTGTGGTTCCTCGTGAGAATTGTTTAAACGATCTTGAGACTGTTGGTTGTGATTGTCGTGTGTGATTTTGTAGACCCAACTATTTCAGCCAGTCAATTAAGTTTACACCATGATAATTTAATTAAATCAGCAACCTTGGTAGAGAAATAAATATGTTTACCACTCCATCGGCCACTTATTTCACAAGAGCGCAGAACAATGCTAAGTCAGTACTCCACAGTCATCGAAGAGTTAAATACCAAGTTGCTTAACAACAATTCCTTAAGACATTATTCCCCATCTCTGTCTTTATCTTCTCTTTGAACAATAGCTCTCAGATGACAAACATGCGAAGGTACCTCAAAGGTGTCAATAATTTCGTAAAACCTAATTTTTTCAATTATATTTGCGCACACACACGTAATTCCAAGTGAATCCAACAAGCTCATCGACTAAGCCGCTCCAATAAGTGCTGCTGCTAGCTAGATCAAAGCACTAAAAGCCGACACCGACATCGCCATCATCGTCGTCGTCGTTGTCGTTGTCGTTGTCGTTGTCTAATTATACACCAATTACACAATTTGATTTCTTTCATGCACCCCACTTCAACCTGATTCCGATATTGAATGGATTCTCCTCTCGTAACACAATTCCTTCAATCAATTTCGCAATTAACAGACAAAAAAAAAGTAAAACCAATCGACACAACAACCGCCTTATCGCAGTCATTGAACCAAAACATAGAAGTGCCCAAGCATCTTCGGTGTAAATATTTGTCGAGCATTGACCAAGAAACCGTTGTGAAGCACATACACACAGATCATGCACAAGCAGGCCACTTCAGACCATAAAATCATGCTTATAACCAAATTTCAAATGTCACTTGGTGAATTCTCGATCACATCTGAAGCATGTCATTTGTGTCAATCTATTCGCATGGTGGTGTGCACTCGACATAGCTATCATCTTTGCAATTAAACAACGAGAAGTCCATCCGGCTGAGGAGTTGGTTGGAGAGCAGATCCCCTCCGGTGGTAGCAAGTAAAAGTTTGCCCGAAGAAAGAACCATTCTTGTGTGCTCCCCTTGTGTGTGCGCCACAACTTTACCAATTAATTTGATTGTATCACCACCTCCCGACTGAAGTGCTACAATTATTAATTCCACCGATAGAGAATGATAATAAATTTAATTCCAGCGCATGCTGTTCAAAATCAGAAATGGAAGACGGCCAAGGAACGACCGTCGTCGCCGTAAAGAGGTGTAAAAAAAATATGTACAACCATGTAGACCGTTTCGAAATGATCGGACTTAGTAATGTCAGATCGTCTCTGTCTGGCTTGTCGCTTAAGTCGGCAAGTGTTTCATCTTTTTCTGTCCGCATTGTGTTTTGATCTGTGTTTTGGGAGAAAAAGTGCTCTCAAATGGAGATCCCCGCTTTGCTCTTTGTTCAGCCGTTGTTATTATTTTCCTTTTGATTGGTTGCTTTTGTTGTTTTTTTTTGTTTACGAATTTATTGCATAAAGTGGAAATAAACACGGTAGTTGGGGCTTAATGCAACACCTTGCTCGGTGATTCGCAAAGTTATTTGACTTTGTTTCGGTTTGGCTTTGCTTTGTTCAAGTATTTAGATATGAGAAATACCAGCAAGTTACCTTGTGCGGTTTTCGCTTTATTTGCCAATGTTTGCTTGGACAATTGCAATGTTAAGTTGTTTTAAACAAACAATTGGTTATGAAGGAAGTTTGAAGTTTGACACATTTGGAAGGAGGTGATTCTATGCTAGATCACAAAATTTACACTATTTCATGCGTACACATAAAATGTGCACCAAAGCTGATTATTGATGAAAGTGAAGAAGTAAAGTTCTTAAGGACGGTTTACATAATCTTCTCGAAATGAAATACATTAATTCCACTCAGATTGCGTTCTTTTCGACCGAGTTTTAGAGAGATAAATTGTCTTTTTGGACGTAGTTCCTTTGAGGTAAAAAGTACATACCTCCATTGTTCGGTGTGTTCTTTACAAATATGCGTTTCATGCGCATGAGTTTGTCAACATTGTTTAAGGTCCTGGCAAATTATGGTAATTTCTGTTGCTCTTCTTGACCGTTGATTCCGTCTTAATACTCGCGAACGAAAGTACATGCTGCCAATATCAATGTCTGGGATAGAATAAAGAGAACAGACATCAATAACTTTGGGAAAAGGGATCTAGTCTATTCGAGCTCCACTATTAAATCGGACAATCACACCAGTGCGCGTTGAGATCAAATGCAAAATAACTCTTGTCAATCGCTGTTTCTCTGAGAAAAGTTAGGTTAGGTAAGTTAGGCCCATTGTGATACCGATGGTGTGTTTCCTATATCAATTACTTTCTGCTAAAAAGGCCATTGAACAGCAAGACTCTGAACATCCCAATCCCGCTCTATGGCGCGAAGTTATGCACTTTGGCAACATTTGGTTGTTTTAAGCTTAAAAACGTTCGGGTGATCTATGATTCCTTCTGCATATACGGTGAGTGAAGGAAGAGACAACGAACTGTATAGGCTCTTCGGTGACATTAACCTAGACAGGCTGGTAAATTATTTTTTTTTTTTTATAATTCACTAGCGCTAAAGGGGTTATGAATACCCTTATGATGCTATTCACACGGCGCTAGTGTTGGTGTAGTGATTTGGAAACTCAGGTGGTATTAGGTTTCAGTCTTTTTGCTCCGAAGGTGGTGTCCAGAATGACTGGGGACAATTATTGGTTCTGGTGCCATTGCTTATAATTCACAGTATATCTTTCGAACATCCCGATGGTATTAGTACGATCAACCCTTTTTAAGCCATTGCCTACCCTACTGCCAGTGTTATGCCTATACAGTAGAGTTGACGTTAGCTTTCTTCGCAATTGACAGACTTTTTTTCTGTGATATCGGGATTCGAACGTAGAACCTTCAGCATGACAAGCGATGATGCAACCACTACACCATGACCACAAGTAGAGCGGATGCAGTGTTTCCACCCCAGAGGGACGAAGCAGTAGAGGAAGACCGTGACTGAAATGGAAAGTGACCCCAACCAACTTGGCGTGTGAAACTGAAGGCATCTAGTTAAAGATCGAGCTAGCTTGAGGCGTTTGTTAATTGAGATCCGATAAAAAATCGCGATGTCAATCTCAAAGACGTCTTCTTCAGCTATCACACACTCCTTCAAATTCGATAATGTCGGGATATATTGGGGTTTGGGATCTCAACGGTTTTAACACTGATCAAGTCAATATCTTTACAAGTTCCTCTGAAAGTTCGGAATTGTGTTTTAAGATCAATGCAAACCTGATCTGGTTAAAAAGTACTTAATTTCACTTTCCAACTCTTTTGCTTTTAATGCGCCTAATTATTTAATTTTTTTTAAACTTTTCTTTCATGTACTCGCCTAATTTCGATACATGAGAACAAAACTAATTAAAAAAACTCATGTTCAAAATTGAATGTCACTTGTTAACAAATTCAACATACCTCCTTATTAGTACGAACCTTCCCAATACACTGCATGAACATGTCCACCAATGATGTTAACGCAATTTCCCTCCAAAAATTTAATAAATTACCAATTATCCACTTAACTCAGAGAAACAAAAATCTCCTCCTTTCGCCAATCCTTGTCACATGATCTTCCCCCTCTCTCTCTCTCTCTCTGAGGGTGTGTGTGTGTCACTTTCAGGTGCGCGCCTCTCTGTAAGCATTTTGATAAATTGCCAACAATAATAATTACACATTTCGCCCCGTTCGAACGTAATTTAAAACTTCACGCAGGCAAACGTATCTTTTTTTTGTTATTTTTGCTTGCAGGAACATTACATAATTTCGCATTGCACAGTCTTCGTCACTCTAAGCGTACACATATGTCGTGGTGGTTGGCAAAGAGGAAACAAAATATCCGAATAAGAAATATTTATAAATGTCCCCATGGGGGGTATATGCTAACCACATCACCTTTAACACACCATAAGCTCACCAATTACATTGGCCGAGTGTAATTTGTTTAACAAGTATTGTAACAAGAATGATTGTGGATAAGAATTTGTTTTTTCAAAACAAAATAATTATTAGAATTTTGTTTACGAAAAAAGGAATCAAAGCAAACTCTCAAAATCAATTGAGTGTATGGCTACTGAGCCGCAGTGGGGTTCTTATGTTTCGCGTGTCCATTCAGCATTTTCGTGTGTGAAAATATTTCATGTTTGGTGTGGAAAACAGGATAAAAAATATAAAAAAAAAGAACTTAAAATTCGATATCCCGTGAAGTTGTTTATGAGACCGCAACAAGATTACAGCCAAGATACAGTTTGTTTACCAACACCACAGAGAGAGAGAGAGAAAAAAAACTCCCCATGCAAAAGAATCGCATAACACAACAGTTTTCACTTAAATTCGATGAAATTCTTTTGTTGTGCACGTAATCGTCGTCTTCCGATCCAGGTGTTGGACCTAAAAATTCAATCTACACCCAAGTATGGCTTACCGTCTCTTTGCGTTTGCATACGCGCGTCTCGAGTTGTCACAATTTGACAAGAAAATTAACTGCAGAGGTTTCTTCTCTTCGGTTGTGCTGTTCCTCGGTTTATGTTGGCCACAGGGTATCTTTTCCACACACAGAAAAGGTGGAAAATAAGACAGAAGTCAACTGGCATGCATTTTTTATGTTTGACATGAACTTTCCATGCATAATAAAGGTTTACGCCCAGAAAATCTCTGTTTGCGCTGTCCAAACTAGCGTGACGGTGGTAGATACATATGTACATATAGGAAAACAACACCCGCCAATATTGATTGATTGCAGATTGTGTTTGATCTTTGGCAGTGTGCCTGGATATTCGTGGGAAAAGACATTCCGCTACTTAACAGCTCTTGTGTGAAATTCCTTTGCTAATAATCTGATTCGATTGCACTTCCGCGTCTTAGACTTTATGGCAGCTCATTTAGGAGGCTTTTTATTGAGGCCAGCCATCAATCCATTAATATTGATCGTGAGTACATTTGCATTTTCAGTGTCAAAGGTGGTTTGATGATTTAACACCTTGAAGCGTTTAACGCCCATTATGGATATTTTCACAATAAGGTGCTAACTGTTTGGGTTCACTGAGGTCTGTTGTATTTCTATCCGAGTCGACGTCTGATGTATAGGTGACAAGTTATTTCAAATTTGATTGACGGCATCTATAAATTAATGTTAATGCAATGGATTGTGTGCAAAATGATGCGGGAGGGGCTTTCTAAATCTGTTTACAATTGCAAATTTTAAGTGTGATCTGACTGTGAATAGCAAAGTTCAATACTTCTTCACTTAATTTCTTCTTTTGATGTCAAAGAGAGTCGCACTTTCATTCAAATCGGAACTTATATTTGATTTAGAGGGGCTCTTTAGCAAATTGTGTAGAAGTGGTTAATTTCTCTGGAAAACATTTCAGGAAACTCATACCTACTTCCGTATTGATCATGATTAAAGGACATTTCTCAGGGTCTAAGCCTAAGTTCAAAGCGAATTCCAAGTTGCACCTTCTTTCTTTCTATGTCGAAACATGACCTTCTTTTGAGACAGTAGTTCGTTACTAGAATCACTTCCACAGAACAATGATAGAATTACTCATTGAGTTCAAGATTCAAAGGGACTTAGAAGTAGTAGCACCAAAAATATGCAAAATTTATACACACTCACACTCGTACTTAATGAGTTTTCGACCCTCAATCTGCCTTCTATTCTTGATATTGCGGACATATACCTTCCAGTTTTTGAAGCCTAGCTTTCAGGCATCATCTATTTTTAAGACTTTGAAACGACTAGCTTTGTCTTTCGAGTTATGAATTGGGTATGTCTTCTTTGGATCTTCATTAAGTTTGAGCATCACCAGCTGCAAGCGGACCTTCCTTATATCTTGATGGATTCAGCTTGCGCTGGATCACAAACTTTCCAAATGTTTAATCAGACAGAAAAGGCCGCTTATTAGCCCTAGTCTAGATGTCGTCACAAGGGACTGCACTATTGGCAGGGATTCCAATAGGCTAAGGATTTTCTTTAACGATTTTTGCTGAAGATTCCTGGACGAAAAGGAGAAGGAAATTATTCTCTATATTCTCTGTAAATGCCTAGCCCTCTCCTTTCAAAGCAAAACTTACCTAGGGGTCAGTTTTATCGACAATTTTGGTGACATGAGCTTAAATAATCTCCAGTGCTTCTATGCATGTTCCGGTTGATTCTGGATGTACTACAATGGATGTACTAATACTGGTCTAATCGTCGCTGGCAGAATTGTTTGTGTACTCTAACAGCTGGATAGACTTTTCAAAGATGGTGTGCTCTATTAGAACAAGGTTCAATCCCATGTTGAAGGTTTAAAATGATCACAAGCCATTGCATTTCGAACACTTTTGCAAATCTGCAAATGAATTGTTAGAATTTGCTTCACTCCTCGGTATAGCGTTCAATTCCTCCTTGCAGTGCACAATTTACTTTAACAGAAATAAATCACTTTCCCTACCACTCCACTCGACTCCAACTGAAAACAACTTAAATCCCCAAAAATAATATCGCAACCGATAAATTATCGAGCTCCACCCAGGCCATCGATAAGATTCCGAAGTGATGCATAAATTATCCTCCGTGGGACACTGTTTGAACGTTTCGTGCCATAAATACGCCGAAATAATCGCTTATCTCGATGACGATGATGGCGGCGGCGGTGGCGGTGGCACCAAATGCGTGGAGGAATTCCATCCAACAGATAATGTAGTTCATCAAACAGCCGGTAGCACAATGAATTCCGTATAAATATCCTCCACTCCGGTATTTAATTAAGCAATTATCTTTTCACTGCGAATATTAAGGCGGTAATTTCACCCTTTTACCAGGCATAAACATTAATTATAAACTTCTGCCAAAAAAAATAAATAGAAAATAGAGAAGAAGAATTAACAGAAATTAACATCTCAATGGTCAAACCGATCCAAGTTGGAGTCAAATGCCATCTGCGTGTGTGTCCTCTATTAAAGAGACTCCGCCGACTGATTTCGTATCTAAAACTGCTAATTACTGAGCTGAGTACATAATCCGACTTATAGTCCATAATTAAACGCGCTTCTTGTTGTTGGTGTTGCTTCTATTTAACACAATAGACGAACCGCACGCCGGGAAGGAAAGAAGGTGAAGCCGAAGCCAAAGAAGAAGAAGAAGAAGAATAGGAACGTCTACTCAAGTGATTTTTACTTTATATTGATTGATTAAAACGCTATCGGGGCTTTTTTCGACTAGCAGTGCGGCATCTTCTATACTGATCGGCGGTATTTAGCGAAACCACTGAGAATTAAAGGCGAAGATATACAAAAATTGTTTTCTTCTTCAGTTAAAACAAAAACGAAGGTGAAACAGGAAAAAAATAAAAAAAATCACAGACTCCAAATCCCTATGGCATCAAAGCAATCGACGTTTTGATTAGAGCGCAATTAAAACCAAACGTAGATACGAGTAGATACTTATTTACGTCGCTTTTTTGTTGTTGTTGTGCTTCTTTTGCCAGACTTTCTGTTATGACGAAGAGTAATGATGGCACTTTGACCCGCGGGTGAATTGCTGATTATATTGAAGTGTTAAAGTCAAAATTAAATGTTTATCGAGTGGATTATCGAAAATGGGGGTTATTATACTGTATTCGCATATTCACTTGATGGATTGAATTAGGTTAATCGTTGAGACGATAGGTCTACACTGGAGATGGCGATAAGAGTGTGCGGATTGTTTGAACATTTAGTCAGTCTACTCGAGTCTACTCAGAATGAGATGAAACAAATTGCGTAGACATGAGAATGTACACACATATCGTAAGCTTCATGATTGTCAAACAAAACGTTGTTGGAGGTCGAAAGCATTCTTAGAAGACTGTCAAATAACATGAATTAAGTACTTCGATCCATTAAAAGGGTACACTTGTGCGGATAGGAGACAGATTTCGAAAGTGAGGTGAAGGGTGGTGATTGTGGTGCCTATGGAACATTTAGCGAAAACTATTCTCGGCTTTGACAGTCTTCTACTGATAGGTCAAGCTTGTTAAAGAATTATTATGAAGTATTTGAAATTGGGTGAGAAAGTCTAGCTAACAATCTAATATCTGGACAAAAACCTTCAAAGTACGTTTCTTTACTTACTTACTTACTTATCAGGCCAGCGACCCTTGGGGGGTCTGAGCCTGAACTAATGTCGCTTGTCTAGTTTACTATACCAAGGTTTCTCACGTCCGCGATTGCCTGATCTTTGAAGCGGAGGTTCGGTCTTCCTCTTCTTCTTGAACCAGGTGGCTGGGATTAGAAGATCCTCTTAGCTGGAGCATTCTCGTCTATTCGCTCGATGTGGCCGAACCATTGCAGTCGACAAATTTTTGACTTCCGGACTACATCCACATCGTTTCTTTACAGCATTTGTCCAATCCGATCCTTCAAAAGGCGCTTTTTTTTCACCCTCCAACTATAAACCTATTTCACTAACGTTCCTTTTTTTCAAAGTCATGAAAACGCGTATGAAATATGTCCATTCACGAAAACTCGTCTAGGGTTTTCATATCAACATGTCCACGACGATTTCAAACTTCTGTCTCTTGAGTGCAAACATTTAAAACCAACTTCGTAGGTACCTCGTATTTTTCTAATTAATGGTAGTGCAAGCCAGAGGCATTTGTTTTTAAAAATTGCTGAAGCTACTCACACAGGCAATTTTGAGTTTGAAGACGTGATCACTGATCATGCAGATGGCGCATGTAGGTCTTGTTAAGGCGTTTGATAACAGTGCGGATTTAAGCTGTCAACCTGATCAATGAATCCATGCTTGCAGAGTTGGTGTCGCAACTTTTTATATTTGGAAAATCGCTGTACTGTGCTTTGAACCTCCTCTCTGAACATTACTCACTTAAAGACCTTCGGACATGTGTCGACTTTGTGCAGAAGATCACGAATACATTTTGCCCTAGTGTCTCATCACAGCCCGAAGCAGACAAAAACACTTCGGCGTGCGGCTTATCTCCGTGATTGACGATTGCTTTCCAACAAGAGCAACTGCAAGTCACCTCTCTGACATCCGACATAGCATTCTTCAATTCTAGGACAATGGTCCAAAATGTCAACCCGAGGTGATTATCTCCAGTTAACCACTGAAGATAACATAATTCCAAACATCTCTTGTAGACCACTTGTATACACCACGTTCCAATAGTTTTCTTGCATTTTTTTCACACTTCCTTTTAGAACACATTCTTCGATACTTGAACAACTACCTGCTTCATATCCACCTGCTGATTTGTTATGCTTTGCTTGTGAAATACCTTACAAACGGGTTACACAATCCATGATCAGATAATCTTCTCATGGATGTCTTTCGCAACACAAGTTCCTTGGCGCCATTTTATTCCAATGAATGAAAGCATCTAGTGCTTTTAAATTATAATCAGTGGAAAAAATTCTAAATCTAATGATCAAGTGTAACAGTTTAATGCGAAAGGAAAAATTTAAACTACTGTAACACCGACCATCGATCGATTACAATCAACGCCGCTCGCGATTGAAAACTTTTTGCTTCCTCCCCCTCCGACTCAATTCACTTGTATTAATGATGATGGTAGTGTTCCGCTAACTAACAACAGCCGGCCGTACACATCCATCCCCACAAGGGAGAGAGCGACTACGGTTTGTGGCGCACCAGTGATGCCCCTAAGGAATTCCAGCGATTTTAATGACCACAAATACCAAACCAAGAGACACACTTTCGCAGTGGATACGTAAATACACTTGGACCGACCAACCAACAACCACAAGAACAGCAACACGACAAAAAGAGTTCACTATTCCAGCAGAATGCAGCGCTAGATTGATGTATCTATTTATGAGTTGTCGTACACCGGGATAGACAGTAATGATGTAAATGGACTTGATGGACACTATGAGTGAAAAACGAAATCAATCATGCGGGAACTATGAAAAGATCCAACCTTCCAGCCTGCCAAAGGGCTACTGTGTGTATCTCTGTGGTCATGAGTAAGCCGCATAATTATTTTCCATCCTTTCATGTGGCCGCGATACTTTGTAACGCCATACGCTTAGGATTACCCACTAAAGACCATCATAAATCCCTCGAATAAATGATTGAAAATTGTCAGCCTAACCTCGGACAGCGCATATGACATCTGTGGGGGGAAAACGTTAAATAGCGCAACCGGACACACATTGTCAGATCAGTCAGATACAGTATCTGCGGCTTACACCAGGCACAGGGAGAGCGAGAAAAACAACCAAAAAGTGACTCATTACGCTCTCGCGAAAAAGCAAGTGACTGAGTGAGTGAATTAAACTGACTTCTTTAACGAGCTGTGTACATGCTTAGCTTGGATCTGTTCGCTTGTGAATGATTAATTCACGCCCAGGTACGCTGCGGCTCTGCTCATTCGCGAGTGTTTTACGAATGAGGCTAATGCAGAAATTGCTGTTCTTCGTTGGCCACTTGTCTAGTGAATTTCACTTCCATCTCTGAATTTACCGACAAACGAGAGCAATGAACCCTTTTGTTTGGATTTGCAGCTACCGTGCCGGATAAGGCGATTTTCGGTGATTTTTTTTCGGCGCAAAACGTTCACACTACAGACAAAATTAAACACGCTTCTAAGTGTATATCTCTCAAAAATTAGTTCCACAACGAAACGGAGGGGCAATTTGCGTGCCTGCGTATGCAGAGGGGCTCTTTAAGACTTTGGCATCCGCTAATGTGACTAAATTGAGTTTGGATTATCATTAATCACGGACTTAGTATTTGTTTAAAGTCTTTTGCATAATTAATTCCATCGTTTGTGGATTTATAAGACCATCGATTGGTGTTAGTCGGCTTTCCGAAGATATATTAACCGTCGAGTTTATAGATAGGTTTTTTGCAAATTGGTTTTTGGGTTGAAAAATGATATCGCTTCTTTGGAATTGTGTTTTCTGAAGTTTTTATTCGAAATGATATGGGGCGGGGCTGGTGGAAACAGGATAGAATTTAGGAAAAACTCGTTTTTGTATAACAAATTAGAACATATGTAGATGGGAAGATTATTATAAGGAAGATTAACATAAACATGGCTGAGGGTTTCATTCGAAAAGGGTTAAGTTATTGTCCTAACATGTATAATTCATGGCAGGACGGGTTCTATTACTCTCAGATATCAGTTGATAATCTAGTGAAAGATTCATCAGAGGAAGGCTTTTGAATCACCCAAAAAGCCCGGGCTTGGGAAAAAACTATGTCTGAGAAAACCGGTATTGAAAAACGGAAGTCGATTTTTTCAAGTTCTGGTGCTTTGGACTTTGAAATCTGGAATAAGATCGCAGATAAAAGCTAACAAAATGAGATTGATGCCTTCGTGGCTTTGCTAAGATAATTCACAGGGATGTTGAACAGCTACATCTCCGAACGAAACGATATATGTATACGCCGATGGGTACAATGTCGGTGAGCAGACCAAGGCTCCTAATAATAATTTGTCACGCCATTCTCCTGTTTGAGTGTGAGACATGGGCCGATGCCCTGCGACAAGAGGCATACAGGAAGCAAATGGCAGCAATACAGAGACGCGGAACGCTTCGAGTCGCAAGCTCATACCGAACGGTTTCGGAACCAGCCATCCTCGTAGTCGCTCTATCGATCTCTTGGCGGCAGAGAGAAAGTACGTCTACGACAAAATGATGGAAGTTGGAGTAGAGGCGGCTAAAGAAGAGGTGAAAGAGCTTACAAAACAGCAGAGGCAAGAGAGATGGCGTGCAGAAACCAGGGGGCGATGGACCGCGAGGTTGATCCCAAACGTTGTCGAATGGAATGGACGGAAACACGGTGAGGTAAACTATTACGGATCGGACATGGGTACTTCAACGCGTACCTCCACAAGATGGGCAAAATAAGCAATACAGCTTGCCAGTACGGCGACTATTATGTGGACGACAAAAACCACACGTTCTTTGCCTGCAGTAGATGGGAAGCTGAAAAAAGAGCACTGGAAACAGTGATTGGCATTATAACACTTGACAACGTAGTCGAAAAAATTTTAGCGAATGACTAGAATTGGAAACGCGTATGCGCCTCTATAGAAAAGGTACTCAAAACAAAAAAGAGAGAGGAAGACCAAACATACCCTCACGAAACTATACAAAAGCCTCACCGACAGGCAAGGGTCAACCCGCAACAGGAGAAAAAATATGAAAAAGAAAACGACATCACTCTGGTGTCAAAGTAAAAAAAGGGGTTAAAGGTGGTTTTTTAGGGAGTAGGAACAAGTCTCACACTACTTGAAACAGATCGGGACTGTTTTTCGTGCGCATTAGCGTTTCTCAACCACCCCCTAGGCAAAAAAATAAAATTCTCCGATGGTTTGGTCATGCATTTGTAGGTCGTATGCGCAAGTCGTAACATGAATGCCATGCCATCAGGTAAGGGACTTCATAATACGCCTGGGATAACATGGTTTAATTTAATCCTACATCTCTCCTGGATCCGCTTGAGGACTCCTCAAAAGCTGCTAAAATGGGTTCAGTTGTTAACGTGGAGAAGACCATGAGAACTGTCTAAGAACATCGATACACAGCACCAACATCTTAGGCATAACGTTACGATGGCAAACTACGACCAGATTCTGTAGCCAATCGATTTTATGCCTAAGAAGAGAATTGTCGTACCAAGAAGAAGCAAAGAGATATGCACTCTCTGGTGCCAGATGTTGCTGATTGAACACAGCAACTAGTTCTGCATAAAATTGTGAACTCAGTTCTGATGTCTTTATTACTTTTCAATGCAACACCTGTACAATGTGCAGGCCAACTAATTACTACCTAATATTTGCGCAAATAAATAACAAATTACTTTTGGATTTGCATTTGCCCTAGTGCTACGTTGTTGTTTCTGTAACAGCCATCGGCATTGGCCTGGAAATCAAACAGAGGGGAATGACGTTTAATGCGTCACAACAAATTAATTATTGCGGCTCGGCAATAACGCAACTCAAACTACTAATTAACTCCAAAGCAACATCATCAGAAAAGCAAGACACGCATAAATCTATCTACTATACGACCACGAGCAGCGGCAGCTACCACAGTTGACAGTGCCAGTAGTCAAGTAGAACGATATCGCAAACGATTCATAATTTCTAATTGCATATTGAGGCGCTGCAAGAGGATAACGCCTTCACACGCATATTTCATCAAAACTAGCTAAACGTCTCGATATGAGGGAGAACAGCTAAAGAAATAGACGCAAACCAACGTCAAGTACCTAAGAGATCACCGGCTAGAGATAAAAACTAATTTGACTACAAAATTACCATGCGTGCTTTGAATCATAACTTAAAATCTCCTCCTCTAACGAATAGGCACTGAAAACTTGAAACACTTGAGCAACGCCAACAGCAAAAACAACAACAAAATGAGAGGCAACATCAACAACGAACAACCAACATACAGCAGCAGCAATGAGCAGACTGAAAGATCTAGAGCTTTGATATAAATTTCAACTTTTTTTGAAGTCCATCGGAGTAAATTCAAATGCTTGTGCCTGGTAGGCCGCGAGGAGGAGGGGTAAACCGACGATGGAATGGAAGTAGACCTAACAAACACCCCCTCATCGATGTTTAAAAATATTTACTAAGCTTGTCGCGCAGTTTTGATTTTCTTCGAAACGAAACTAAACCACCACCACACCAGACATGTACCATGTACAGCGATGATGTATTGATACACGACACCGCGCAGCAGGTGAGATTGGCGAATTGGATTACCAACGACTTTTATTGTAATTAAAAACAATTTGATTACCAAACAAAAAAAATAGCAAAAGCACACACATTTGGTCTGGTTTAAGGATACGTATGTACAGGTACTCACGCACTTTTAGGCGAGGCCATAAGTCATTCCATATCTTCTCCTTCGATAAACTGTGAGTCAGGTTTTTTTTTTTGTTTTTGTCTGTTTGTCTGTTTTATTACTAATTTGCCTACCAAATGTTTGTTACAAAGAGGTGAAGTACTTAAAGTTTTGGACTTCAATTGAAAATAAATGGAGCAGATAGAATGGTCGAGGGGGAGGCGCAACGACAAGATTTGATGTGATACGAATTTGGGATTTAGTTCTATGGATATATCCCACTACGAGATCATGATCATTACTTTGAGTTGAAGCAACAAATGGAATAGAATAAAGAACGAGACGATGAGAGAAACATTTTAAAAATTCGTTGACTTTTCGAGTGTTTTCTACAAATAAATTGACGGCTCTGCTGTAGTTATGTGTTGGCGATAGGTGTAGTGCAAGTACAGTACAAACAAAGAGGGAGCACATTATTAGGATTGGTCATTGCCCCAATTCTTTTATTTGATGCTTTTTTTGTTTTATTTAACTTTTTTCATCTGATTGGGAGTCATCGTGTTGCTAGTTTGTTTGCTAACTCTTTTGTTTTTTAGTGAGAAAATTTTGTTTGTCAGTATATACTTTTTGTTGTTGTTGAACAGTGTCGGGAAGAAAAATACTTGTTCGGCTCTTAAGGTTATCTTTTTCTTACGGCTGATTAATTACTAAAGGATTCTCCAATAGGAGTCGCTTAGATAACAAACATTTCGCTATCATTTCTTGATACACATTATCGGTAGTGTTTCACAAATAATCATGAAAATCTTCACACAACGAGCAGACACTTTTCGAATTCGTTACCAGAATCCGGTTTGTCTATTAGATAAACTTTCGTGGTTTACGTAAAATCTTCGGTCAGTATGATCGTCTGGCTGAAGCCACTGACAGGAATATTTTTAAAAACTCCACCTGCGCGTCATTGTAACACTCGTTCTAACAATAATATCACCATTGGTTGCTTAAGTGTGCACAAGAGTATAAACTTTTCGATTAAGCTTGCCGCAGACGTCTATTAAGAGAATTTTGCACAAAAACTTAGGGTATCACCCGTATAAGATCTAGGTAACGCAGGAGCTATAGTTAAAGGACTGTGTCGACGCTGAACACGAAAGTGGAAAAGGAAACCTAGCAACAAAATGTTCGTCGCTACGTAAAGTGTGTCCTATTGCCACTTCCTTAATCGTATTGCAATGTCTACTGATTCCTGACCCGTTCTCATTTGGAACTTACTAACTTAATGTGGCGCTACAGTCCGGGGTGGACCTGGGCCTCAACCAACAAGCGTCTCCAGACAGCTCGATCTTTAGCTAGCTGCCTCCAGTTTCGCATGCTAAGTTGGTTGACATTCCACGTACAGATCTGAAGTTTGTTGTCCTTATTTCGTGTGCCGAGGCTTGTTGTTAATTCGTAACTATGGTTTTTTTTCATGGCCGGGCAGTTACCCCGGCGGTACGACTCCCAACTTGGAGGGCCAGTTCTATTATTGAAACCCCTAGGACGAGGGTTAGACCGAAGCCAGTAGCCCATTCGGGTATGTGAGCGCTGCCGTTGGTCCATTAAGGGCTCATCCGCCACCATCTCTTTTCCAAGACCCTGACTTAGTCTCAGAAATCCTTACCGGCCTGAGCTCCAAATATGTCCGAGTAGCCCGGATAAGGTTTTATTTTATTTGTTCTGGGATTTCTTCACCGTTGATTCCATCTGGGGAATTCATCCGCTGTCCCGTTTACAGTGCTACTATTTTTGTCTGCTGGTCAGCACTCGCGCTTATAAGTTTGGCAAGTCGAATCCGGATGGACATCGACCAGTACCCGGAGGTTACCATTTGAAGGTAAAATAAGCACAATTGATGTGTAGAAACAGTCACAACACTGGGCATCGCCAAGTTGACACCTCTCAGTACCACACCCAACCATGGAACTGCTCGTTCAAATATTCGAAATGCAGTTCAGAAAATACTCTGTGTAAAAGGAAGATACGTTTTTGCGAACGTTTGCAGCTTATGAGTGGAAGCATTTTATTAGTTGTCGTTGACAGAAGTGATAGCAGAGCTAGGGTAGACCAAGTCGAAGTTACAGTTGTCCATTGTGATGTTTTCCCATTCTCCCATTGATGTTACAGTTGCACAGACGTTTGAAAAATTGGGCGTTTGGGGTTGGCTTGTGAGTCTTACACAGCTGGTTCAAGTATGATGTCAGTGCTCAGTGGGACAACTTTTTTAAATGAATGCTCTGAGACCATTCTCTATCCCTGCAGGATGCCAAAACTGGACATGGCGCTATAAAGCTCGTCTCTATAAATGCTGTCAAAGGCGGCTTTAAAATCGATAAAGATATGTTTGTTATCGATTTGGACCTCGTGGATTTTCTTTAGGTTCTTCCGAAATGTGAAAATTTAGTCGACTGTGTACTTTTCTGGCCTAAGACCACACTGAAAGGGTGGTGACAAAAGTTGTTAAGCATTCATGTTGATCTGCCAAATGTTGCTGAGGCTTTGGACTACTGGCGCATGGTCGAATACTTGGTATTTGGTACGAATTTTAGCAATTACCAAACGTGTTTTTGGCAGGAAATGACAAAATTCCGTTAGTATAATCTGTCATAAGATGCCTATCCATCAACCTCTCTTATTCAGTCTGTTATGAAACTTGTATTCAGGGGAACAATAGGTTGCAGTATGTCCTTCAGCATGTGTAACACTCGTTCTACAAATGACTTAACATTTATATTATCTTACAATTCATTACGTCCTAATTATCAAATTTTTATTCGCTTTTTCTTTACAGATTGCAGTTGTAGGATACAACATACTTCCATGAACAAGGTAAACATTTTATTACTGCTAACGAGCTATGCTATCCATTAAACATAAAAAAAAAGGTAAACACTAAAAAAATCTTATAAATAAAATGTCTCCTAATGAGGTAAGCCATGCTAGTCGAATCGTAAACTGTTCTTCAACGTTATTGATTTTAGACATAAGAGTGGTCAATTTGATAGTTTTAAGCAGTAGCTATGTACATGCATTTTTATTGTTTAGTGCATTTTTTAACTACGGTATTTTGAATCGCTCTCTCTTGGATTTATGATTATACAATACAAGGCTTATTTGAAGCCATGAATTTGCTGGTATTACCATTTTGACATGCAAAGTGTGGAGCTGCTTATAAATGCTAATATTGGTTCATTGAAGCGAGCAATTGGTTCGGGAACATTAACTGAAATCGTTAAATGAATGCAATTAAATACAGTGATTGTAATAGGGCAGAACTGGGTAAACAGAATAACAATAGTTGCAATAGCATAATCACTAAGTAACTAATTTAGTTTAATGTGAAATGAATGGGAAACTTTAAGGCTGTAAATTGTTAATATTGATTTGTCTAACAAGTTGTACATGGTGGTAGGGGCCTTAAGTCCAACCGGATGGCGTAGAACCACAAACAGTAGTCAATAGTATCGACAATGAAAATGGGTAGTAAAATCATTCACTCCCAACCCATCAACCCAATTACGCTGCACGAGTCTGAGGTTCAAGCTAATCTTTCTAAATAATTGGTGCTGTCTGAAGGGGTATATGCCCTAGTCCCGGTGGAAAGTGAGTGTAGTATTCATAGTCACAGACCTATCAGCTTTTCATCTTTCCTTCTGAACAACTTTGAGAGACTTCTGGTAATGTTTATTAGAGATACGATTAGGGATAACTACCAATTCTGATCACACGTTCATCCCTTTATTTTCAATTATGAGCATAGAGATATCGACCACAGCATCCCTACCACAGTCTTCAATTGGAGATTAAATATTTAAAATGTGTAGGCGACGATGAAGACGCTAGGGGGACCAATTGATCTATCGGAATCTGAGACAGATGCAGTGTTGTTCAAGCTGAAAAACCATTATCATTACCACAAATGTTGATCGTCACACAGTTTTAAGGGCTCTGCAAACAGCATCGATAAAACCCAAGCTTATAAAGCTGTGCAGACAAATCATGAATTCTGACCCTCTAGGTACCACGACACATGGCTACGGAAAGAGGATGAACTAGCCAGGAAATGGCCGAAACTTAATACCGTTTAAACACAGATTATCACCCTACATAGACTAATGTTATCTAGATACATGTGTTATAGTCAGATTACTATGGCCAGCCTTCAATCTTTTTATTGCTCAGTGTCACCAATCGACAGGATGACTTGAGATACCCTACAACGACTACAATAGAAGCTGCATGGACTCAGAGGAAAAAGAAACCATACGACAGCTGCTCTACTACTTACCTGTAACAACTCGATCTACTTTTACACCGACGGATCTAAAACCAATGAGGGTGTAGGTGGTGGGGTTTTCTTCTATGGGCTTAATCTCAGCCTCTCTTTCAGTCTTCCAAATCATTGTAGCGTGTTCCAGGCGGAAATACTGGCGATCAAAGAAGTCTTATCTTGGCTTAAGAAAAACGCGATACCTTCCACAGACATACGTATCTTTTAAGACAGCCAAGCAGCGATCAGATCCCTGGAATCAGTCTCTTCAAATTCATTAGAAGCTCTAGGCAGCCGATCCTCTCTTATAGAGATAGCGGAGCAGTTCAACGATCACCTTTGTTGGGTGCCGGGGCATAGAGATATTCCAGGGCACTGCAAGGCTGATGAACTCGCCAGATATGGAACAACCGTACCCGTGCTTACAGAAAGAGACACTCTGGGTATACCGATCGCTAAATGAAAACTTAAGCTTAAGCTGGATGCTATCGAGAAAACTAATTCTAGGTGGACAAATGGTATGACACGTCTAGCGACAAAGCGGATTTGGCCACGGTTGGATCTGAAACGCTCTAAGAATTTAATTTCTCTCAACAGATCACATATCAGATCCGTAATAGGTGTCATCATGGGACACTGTTTAAAAAGCAAGCATGCAGCAAGGCTTGGCGTCCATTCAAACGATTTCTGTAGAAGTTGCATAGACGAAGGGGAGAAGGAAACTATTCCCCACTTTCTTTGCAACTGCCCGGCTCTCTCCCGTAAAAGAAGACTCCATTTGGGGGAATTCTACCTTAACGGCATAGGCGATCTGATAAACACAGATATCAGAAGCCTCCTTCGCTTCATCAGAAGCTCGAATTGGTTTATTGAGTAGGTATGGAGATCTCTTCAGATCCATGTGGTATCACAATGGACCTATCATTGGTCTATGTGTGCTGGCTATAGCTGGCAGCCACTTCAACCTTGGTAGTAGCTTCTTCGATAGGCTTGGTTCTAGTCTAGAAAACGATAGATAAAAACCATCTAAGTCAATTTTTCAAAGCACCGCTTGCTCTGACAAGAAACAGCGTTCTAACTTTTTCCCAATCAAACGTACCTACTTATATAGTTCTGTGTAGCGTTTCATCATCCCAAGTGACTGCCTACAAATCGAATGCGTAATACGCACTCAATTTATTTACCCGCATAGTTCTATGTAAATATAATCAATTCTTAGAAACGTTTTAAATACCATCAACCGTTAATGCGGGCATTTAAATCCATTCAACCAAATCCATCGTCATACATCAATGACCTTCCAATGTCGTCTATTCAATTCATATTCGACTATTCCACTCACGACCGACGCAAATCCACTCAAATCTTCTCACACAATCGCAGATAGTTCTAGATCCATTCCATTATTGATCGGCTCTCTTTACATTTACACAATCATCATTTAGGACCAGTAAAAGTAGCGAAAACAAAAGAAGCATAAAACTGATAAATCCGTACTTTTTACAGTTCGATCAGCTTAACAGTAACATAACGAAACAATTTGCATTAAAATAAAATTCCGATGACACTTTTGCGATCGCGATGGCAAGAAAACTGCGACACAAAAGGCATACAGAAGAAGATACAAGATACACTGTGTGTAGTTTTGAGGAGATCCGTGAAGTTGATGGAGTATGGTGTAAAGGTGCAGGTTGCGTTAGGACCCCGAAATAGGGTATCTAACTCCATATGATCTTCGAACTATTTTTAGCACATTAGCCCAAATGGCACTTCCCACATCGTTTGGCTCTTCGAATTCGCTTCAATCTGTCGCTTTCAATTCTAATTTATATCCCCAAAAAGAAGACTGAATTCACAGCTCATAAAATCAGCTGACGCACGTACACTATGAATCTCATTAATACGCCATTCTCATCCCACTGAAGACCGCCGAAAATAAAAGCAAAAAAAAAAAAGTTCGTTTCGGAAAAAAGAAGAAACATGTTAACATGTTCAACAGTAGTCCCCACAGTGGGCATAGAGTCGGTGATTTATGTCTGTTTATTGAAGAAGTGGGCGTGAGCAGCAACAAAACACAGGGACCCACGGGGTTACAACAATGGATTGGGATGTGATGTGTTTGTTGTTTGAGATAGGAGCGCGCACGCTTGCGCGCATACCAAAAACTTAAAAAAGATCACGGAGTAACAAATTACTGAAAATAAAATCATTGACCTTATCGCTGGGCTTCATCAGAAATCAATTAGCAAATTGTCTCCATTAGGACCATAAATAATGGCGGATTAACGCGTTCATAATGAACGCAAGCAAAGAGCTGGTACGCTGTGCGTACCTACATACATCCAAGCGTAGGAGATGCTGGCATTGTGGTAATTTGAATGCTAATGGATGGTGTTTTACTATTATTAAGCGTTTTTGTTCATTAGTTAAGTATGACCAGGTGATTCATTTAATTGTGAGATGGAGTGCAAGGTGGATGGGAATTTATTGTTGAGAGGTTTGAGGAATTTTTTTTTCAACGCAAAAGTGGTAAATTGCAGATACTTTCCCTAATGAAGTGTATTTTTTAAGACGATAAAAGCTAGGTAAATTGAAATTTTAGAATGTTTACGGGTTATGTTCATTAAGGACGCATTATCTGGCAGATTATTCGAATGAACGGAGATAAGATTAAGATAGTTAGTTAGTGGATGGTTGGATATTTGTGTACAGATTTTAATTTTAATTTAAATAGTTTGTGGCGTTGCAGCCTAGCTAATTGGTTTCAATTTTCCTATAACCAAATAAGAAACCATTCGAAGTGAACGTGCACAATGTGCTTTCAAACAGCTGGATGGTTGCATCAACAATTATGAAATGCATATAGTTGTATTGGACATTGGTTTTCTGATACCTCCTTACGTTCCATTACTGTGTTACTCTTTCAAGAACTCTAAATAGCAACATAATCATCAATTTCTTAGAAGTTCAGGGGCCTTTTTGGTGACAATCTGTCAGTGTTAGTAGTTTGTTCTCCTTTCTTGTTTGACCTTTACTGGAGGATTTGCACTTTCTGGGCTCCATACCATCGACTGCTATTTGGTTTCTGGGTCGTACTTGTAAAATTAAGATTCATCACCTGTAACGATCTTATTGAAGCAGCTTGACTCTCCATTTTCAAGCCTATCCAGAAAATATTGAGCAAAACGAACACGAACCTCTTTTTGCTCTCCATTCAAAATTGTTGGAACCCATCGAGCTGACTTCTTCGAATATTTCAGGTGACGATTTAAAACTCGTGACACAGCCATAGCATTCAAGCCCAGTTCATCTGCTATCATCTCCTGTGTCATCCTATCATCTTCGTCAATTTTAGCCTTCACCAGGGCCACATTTGTATCATCGAGCGAGGATTTGGACCGACCTTCACGAGATCCGTCCTCCACAGCAAAATGGCCAGTCTGGAATCTTTGAAATCACTTTGAAATAGTAACAAGAGATGGTGCATTTATTCCGTATGCGTTTTGGGATTCGTGCAGAATTTTTTACTGGCGTGAGTTGACGCCGAAATCCGAAGAGAATGGCAAAACGAATTTCTTCCTGTGTTGGCGGTGGAACTTCAACCGAGCTTATGTCACTAATTTTTCTCTTTCTCGTCTCCTTTTTTACCTATTGTTCTGAAATTTGGAAATAGATATTGCTAGATTATAAGCTACGGGAATGCATCTTTTTTTTTTTCAAAAACTACTAAATTGACAGCAACTAAGCGAATTTGTTAGTCCATACGTAACTCAGTCTTTCCAACTCTATTGGTAGCAGATTGTGATCATTGTTGGACCTATAAAGTGTAGGCCGTCGTGACTTAGTGATTAGTGCATTTGACCACTAAACAAGCAAACGCAGGTCCTAACGTTAGGAGAACAAACAAACAATTAAATAGCAACACCTCTCGGCAGGCAGCGACAAACCTTCGAGAGTATAATCTGTCTATTTCTTCCCTTTGTTCTTTAAAATGTGATCAGGAGTTTTCGTTTTCGAGGAAAAGAAACAATCACCCTACAAGTCTATGTATTGCTAGATACTTTCGCTTCTTGTGAATGTGAAGGTACACTGGATAAAGTTCATTTTCACTGTAAAACTTCTGGCCTAAGTCTACCTCCAATGAAAAATTCACATCCAAGTAAGCGCTACCTCTTATGTCGATAGGAATTGCCGTAGTACCAAAGTTTTCATACATATATCGCAGTTTATCATCTTTTTCTGCCCTTCCCATTTAGTCGCACTTCCTGGATGGTAGTTATACTTATCTAAGGCCTCCGCTTGTTGCTCGTTAAGGCGCGCTGTATGATTTGATCTAACATTCCACATGCAAATTTAAAGAACTTTGTCCTTGTTCTGCTTGCAGTCTTCTTGTTACTTCGTAACTATTTGTGACTATTTCAGCAGTAGAGTAGTTAATCGAAGGGCTCAACTCCCAGTCTAGTGGGTTCCTGAAAAAGTCAAACTAGGTTTTCGCTAAGTAGTTCGGCCTCACTGTAACTGTAGAAGTCGCCTTTGATTTCATCTGGAGAATCCACCTGTTGCCATCTGGATCCAAGGGAGAGTGTGGAAGTGAAATCATTCCTCCCTCCCTCTTTCTTTAGCTGCCCCTAACAACCCACCAAAGAGATTGAAACCAAATTTTAAGTCGAGATACTAAGGCACGCAGGGTTCACTGTATTAAGGTGAGAGTGGGAGCTAATAGGTAGAAGTTGCTTTGGAAAACCTGTAGACGCTTGTGTCCTCTTGTATGCACTACCCTTCGAAGTAAGTAACTCGCAGCCTTAAGAAAGGCAGTTCACTAAATTTCTGCCGCGCTGTATTAAGGCTTCTATGCACACATACATTTATCTTCCATTGAATGTGAGCTGCAATGCAATTCAAGCTTATCTGTCATACAACCAAGTAGAGGCTAGTACGTAAAAGCCAACTAAAATCAATTATTTTGTAAGCGAAGTCTCATCTTTACCGGTTCAGTCTACTCAGTCAATCTTGTGACCACAAAACCCCCTTTAACCATCACAATCTTGTACTTTTAACTCCGTAAATTGTTCAAATGTCTCTGCTATCTCTAAAATGACCGCCTTATCACCTTTATGCGCAGTTTAAAACTGAGCTATTGGAATTTGAATAAAATGCGCGACTTCAAATATAAATAATTTCGAACTTAAATTAATGGGTCATTACCGAAGAAACTTAAGACTTCCAATTCATTAGTTTCATGTCAACGAATTATCATAGTCTTACTGAAGTTTTGCGCCACGAATACCCTAAAGCTTATGTCGGCACCTAAAGGAAGTGGAAGCTAAAATTGGAATTGAAATATGAGTCTTAATATATTCCGCCTCCAACTTGGAGAAATCTAACAAAGATTCACTCGTGTTGTCTGAATTTATCGCCATTAGCGTCCAATAAGCAGTGACTTCCGTCTATTTTGAAATATGAGCGTTAATCTGCACAAAAATTTCATATATTCTACGCAACATAGACCTGGTTCTTACCACTAAAGTGTGACCTTTAACGGCAACAAATCTTCAGAGCATATCACCCCTGCTGCATCTTGTGAACAGCTAACGACACCTCTGTGGAATTCCGCGTGCCTCAATTTCGTTTCCAGTAGCGGCAGTGTGACCAACTAGTCCAACTGGTTGTTACGTCCATGTATACCCATATCTCAGGCGCACACAGTAACTGGAACAGCGCACACAGTAGTGGTGTAAAACTGTTGAAAGAACAGTCCATTTACAATTGTGACGATTCAAATAAAATCGAACTTAATACCTTTCAACCTGTTTACGACGTTGTTGTCGAGCTGTCGACTGCTACACTCTTGATTGGCTTCTTTATTTCATTTCCATGTGCCCACTACGACTACGAACAGTGTCCCTGTTCGCTACATCCTCTTTGTATTTCCTTCTCTACATTTTCCTGGTGGCGACAACCTGCATTGGCCCATTGACATAGATTTCTTCTTCTCTCGGATGTGGACGAGCGTGCGCAAGCGTGCGCTCTGCATTTTTGCATTTTGTTTTTTATTTCCTTTGGCCAACGTCCGCTTGAATCGATTGAATCTCTTGCCTTCCTTCTCTCCTGCTTGGTCTATTTTTATCCACTCCTCGGCAACAAATTGGATCTTTTCTTCTTCGTTCTTCCCATCGCTCCGCCAGCTCATACAAATTACGGCTTAATGGAATTCGTAAGTAATTCCTGTGACAATGAAATGCAATCTGCTACAGTACCAGTTGGCAGTTGTGCTAGGGCGGCATGGCACGGCTACGGCACATGGATGGCAACGGGAAATGACGTTGGTGGATGATGATGATATAGCGTGGTGTACAGGTATAGTAATGTCAAAGAAATTCTTTATCTTTGTCGTTACAGAGGAGTTCTCCTTGCTGTGGAGTTCTGAAGCTGGTGACTTCATTTCTACAGTTCGGATCCAGTTGGAGGATGTTGGACTCGGAATCATTTCCAGATAATGACTTAACGATGTTATGTGGATGGAGATACTTTCAATTTTTTATTGGTATCTTTTGCTGGTTCTGTTCGGTTTTATTTCGCGTTACTCTCGTTAAACGAACGACGCGGAAGAAGTTATTGCTGCAGAAGGAATTCCAATGGGGGAAAGTCTTTAGTTGTGGTGGCTGGCCGACTGGCTGATTTGAATGATTGATTACTGTCGCTGATGGAAATGGAACATTCTTGGACTAAAATGCAAATCGTTTCCTTGTAGTGGTCATTTTATGACTCGAAGAGTTGAGCGAGAGCACCTTCTGCCATGATAATTGAATTCCATTTTCAGCAACTGTATAACGACAGGAATCTTAATGGTTTCGCATCAGGGAGCGACATAGATTGAGTGGTTCAATCTGTGATTAGAGAAAGATTCACTTAAGATGTCACTTGAACTTCGTGATAGAATACGAAGGAAAAGTAGGATCATGTTTCTATTCGAAAGGAAACTGGTATAGACTGAGTTAAAAACCATCGCCGGCTAAAACTACTCTCGGAGTGACAGGATGCGACGGGGCAAGCACCTGCGCTTTCGGTTCTATTTACCTTCCGAAGTGAAACCTCGTCCAGAGTCATGTTGCATGATGAATTGCTTTTCTGTCTATACTATGTCGTTGTAAGCCCCTTTCTACTCCACACCACTTAGCCTTGAGGACAAGTCCTCTTTTTCTGTAAAAATCGAGCCTGACTAGATCGCTGAGGCCCTCGAGAGTTTTCCTTCTCAGTATCGATGGGGTAGGACAGGTGAACAGAAGGTGGGTTCCTGTTTCCTCCTTTTCCTCGTCCATATACAGAAATCGTTTAACAGACCACCCTATAAAATATTGCCTCGTGAAAGTTCTAATTCACCTGATGTTTGCTATACTTCTGTCTTCAGTAACAAGGCGGAACTTTATCGATTTTGTAAGAGCAGACGGTTTTCCATATTTTTAGAGATGTTCCGACCCGCACCTTCCTTTACCAGCTCGACCACTTTGCATTTGCCTGGAACATCCTTGTGTTCTGGAACCGAGAACAGGGAAACTTCGCATCTGTCAGTGATCTCGTTTAGAGACCTGCAGTACTGTTTTACCAACTAAGATCGTGTTGTCAGAGATGCTGTATTATCTTTGTATAAGACAATAACGCTACACGTTACCAGCCCCATTTCGGGCCCAAAACCCAAACAATTGAGTTGGTTGGTGTCCTGTATATATATTAATTTTCCAACTGAGTTTTTTGAAGCGAATGATTCCTTTTATCTGGCATGTTCTGCGAATTGATGGTATACACATGGTATCTTGTACCATCTTTTGAACAAAACCAGTTCGATCTATGCGCGTTAACTGAAAGACCAATCTTTTCAGCCTCTTATTGAGGGAGAAACTTGCCCGAAACATGCGTCAGAAAATTGGAGACAGAAAGTCGCCTAGCAAGCGGTCTTTGACCTTCTCCGTCAACACACGTCATTCACCATTGGCATCCACCACCAGTGTCCTGATCATGGATTCACAAGGGTCTTTCCAATTTACATACTAAGAGGTTCTGCCTCTAGGGTGATGAGATGTGTTTCAATATTATTCCGAAAAGCCGGCTCGAGCAAATACCTTGCGACAAGTAATGACAGATTTTGTTGACATCTATGAATGTGAACAACTTAAAATCGTAGGTAGTATACAAGACTATTGACGTCAAAAAATATTTAAATAAAAAAAAAATCAGATCAAAAAGGGTCTCCTAAGACTCAACAACCACCCAAAGAAATCCAATTTGCATATCCAGTTGTCAAACTTCTTTGATACACACAAGGCTCTACGTCACTATCATGAGAAACCAAAATTTGGATTGCAAATAAATTTGTTATTTATTTTCGTACTAATATTAGAATTCATAGTTAAACATTTTTAGAGAAGACATTTACATATATCGATAACCAATTTGCATTAGAACATTTTGTTAAACTAATTTCCATTAAGAAATACTTTTAGCGGAGTCATCCTCCTAGTGGTGTTATGATCAATGGAAAGTCATAAAATAATTTATAGATACATTTGTTGTCGACGTGAAAAAGAATTATATTTGCAGCCACCGACACCGTCAAGTTTCGCATTTATGAAGAGCTACTGTACTTGGGCGGAAAGACAGTCATCGAATAGCAAAGATTTAAGGCTAGTACCATGGAATAAGGTCAAACACAACTTCCGTTCGGCTTGGCTGCTTTGGTCGTTGTATGTCTAGAATCGGTGAGAAACCACTGAAGTGGAACGATGCCTCAAGCCTCATCTTTTTATCAAACGAATCATAATTCCTGCCATTTGATGTTTTTTTGAGCTGAGAAGGAGATAAGTAAATCCTTATCTCAAAGAACCAAGTCGATATAAAGCCCTAAGCCCTACTTTATGGTGCTGAAGCATGAACTCTGTCGGTGGTAGATGAAGTTCCTTATAACATGTTTGGATTCATTTGAGTTGACAGGCTTGGGCCGGCTTCGACGTTGTCAAAAACCAGCGTATTGGACTTTTAAGATTGCTTGGACGTGTGGAGTGAATGGATACTAGCGCTCCAGACTACAGAGTCTTCGAGGGCGAAAACCAGGTCGATGCAAAAAAAGGCTTCATAGCGAAATAAATAAACGTAAAGGGAGGCAATTTAGGGTGGCGATGGTGCAGTGGGTAGTGTGTTTGCTTGTTTCTGTGCAGGTTCGAGTTCGGTCGGGAAACAGCAACAGCTACCGACAAAATCTGTGTTTCTCAAACCACTACACCAAGAAGGGGTTCCTGTCTGGGAGTACAATGGACCGAAAGATGTCTGAATGATCCTGGGATTTGGAGGACAAAACAAGAAGCTAGAAAATGAAGCAGTGCAAGCCCAGGCTAGATTTCCTTGCCGGTGGTAGGTAGGAAACTGGTAAGCCTGCCAGAGTAGTTTTGATACCACAACTCACGTGACCTGGATGTTGATGGGCGTAGCTGATGGGCCGTCACTCCTTGACGGTGGATTGATTCCGAAAATTCATTCGTAAACGTTTGTCGAAAGGAGTCGGTTAAGTCGTTTTTAGTCGTCTTACGAAGTCTTAGTGATATGTATGTATGTACACACATAATGGCATCTCAAACGGAGGATAAAAAGGTCATCGAGGTTAAAGTCCTGCACGTTGGTAGAAAATTGATTAGAATTCTTGGCTCAACTAGGACGACTTTTTCATATGAGACAACAAGATAGGTTGACTAAGGACATACATATGACAAGCTTCAGTAGTCTGTAGTAGGACGTCAAGAACGTCAGAAATTCCTATGAAGATCTTAAGACCTTTGTCGAGATTCCCAATTGTAGTAATTCATTGCAGTGACCCAAGGAACCATCAAAGAAATTTCTGTGATTAGCTGCTCTTGTGCTTTGCAGAGCCAACTGATTCGTCAGAATTTATGTTTATTTGACAGAAATCCATAATTGCTTCGCTAAATTTTAAAACAAATTCTTTATCAAAACACCAACGCTTTGCTATTGTTTATAAATTCCAACCAAGCAGGATACAAATGGATATCTACTAATGCAAGGTGGATCATAAACTTAACTTGTAAAGCCATATTCCGTATTGTAAACTCAATTTCGTAGGAAGAAAAAAAAAAACTCAATGAATTATGCTTGAATATTTTCAAGATAGTCTCTTCACCTCGCTCCTCATCTGGCACTCGATCACAAATCCCATGCCGGCCGATTCAAATATAAACTGGTCCAACTAGTTCGTTATATGAAAATCGCCAGCAGCGGCAGCAGCACGTATCTATCTCTAGCTATCCTAGCCAGCCAACATGGCATCAACATAGGCGGTCGCTTATATGCGTTGTTAGTCGTTCGGGACCGCAGTTATAGTGAGTTATGTATTGAAATCGAAGTACCCTCACACACCCCATACACTTTCCATCCTTGGTTAAGGTAGAAAAAAAAAAAAAACTGAAATTCGCGGAGAATAAATAAATTCAACGAAATGGAATCGCAGAAGGTGGATCGATCTGATCCTCTCCTGGTGCATTCTGTGTGTCTGCACTCTACTACTGCCGGCAACACAAGAGTACAACAATTTAAAATGTGTGGTGGCGGCAGAAATGGCGAGATGGCCATTTCCTCTTGCTTCTGGCTAGTGAGCTATTAATTTTCGTTTCTGTTCTTTTTTTGTTGAAAAAAGTTCCAACACGGAAGTGGACCTCGTGGTAGTTCCAAATACCATGGCGACTGCATTTCTAGAAATCGTTCTAGATCTTAAGCATGTGGGATTGATGTCGTGTCGCAGCAGTCGTTGTCTTCGTCGTCGTCGTCGTTGTTGTCGTCTTCGTTGTCTTATTCGGTTGAACGTCGTCTTCATTGACGGTGGTTTGGCGGCGGCATCGTCGCCATCGTCGTCGTCGTCGTCGGCATTGGACTTGTCACAAAGTCGATGTTCTCGAATTTCCTTTGGTTTTTCTCAGTGTTAGATGCGTGGCGGAAATTTTATTATTTTCGGCTTGAATTACACACATATGCCGGGGTTGATGGTCGGCGGCGTACAATTTATCGAGAATGGGAAGTATGTTGGAACATTTTAATGACTGTGCTAAAATGTTGTGCGGTCGTTGTAATGCGATGTTATGCGAGTAAACGGGAACGTATTTGGTTTAAGATTTATTCGGCCAGCCACTAGATGGGAATAAATTTTCTCCGCAAAATGATGGAAACATTTTGGGATTTTGTTGCAACACTTGAATTGTTTATGAACGCAGAAGGGTGGGTAAATGAATGTAAGATCAAGTTAAGTGAGAGGATTGGAATGACATTCTTTGGAAATAATTGATTGAGAATTGTCACACAAGCATTCATTGGCAACGATTATTAAAATTTAATGAAATGCTTTGACATAAACCAAGTTCGCGTTCCAACTCTTTTATCGACTTCCACTCAGTTGCTGTGTTTTCTAATCAATTTCAGTCTTCTTTCTTCTCCCCGTTTCAAAGCACTGAATCAGTTGCTCTTTCTCAATCAACAGATGGTTAGTTCTCACTAAAAGTGTGAGAACTACTCAGAGTTCACGAAAAAATGCATCTTTTTTTGTTGTTTACTAATTATTTCCCATTCTCCATTGAACGAGTGCACCCAGTGTGTCTGAAAGAAGGAATCATTAAAAAATTATTAATGATTGATAAATGGACACTTGGCCCCTGAGATCTACCACCTTTGGACTATGCTAGTCAAACGCTTGTCAAACATCCATAGATGGTGTTATTCCATCACTCTTCGTATGCCAAATACCATTGGAAAACGTTTTCGTCTTTTCAAAGCTTACTGCGTCGTCTTCCTTATGGGTTCAAGAGTGGCAGTGTGTTGTCACACAATCATGTATAAGCTTTCCGACTCCATACGGGAAAGATTAATGATCAATTATGAAACGTTCATTAGTGTCAATTCAACCGAAATGTTTTGGCTGCGGTTAGGTTTTGTCATGTCAACATTTTGACTGTGGAGGAGTATGATGCACATTAAGCTGTTGGTAAACGAAATTGAAAGAGCAAATAACTCGATCAATGGCCTATGCCTGTCTATCAGATAATGTAATTGACGTTAATTTTGCAAGGATTGATGATTGGCATTATAAAGTGGACGTATTAGCTCAAAATTGTACACAAATGGTGATGGATTAAATGGAAAGTTATTTCGATATGAATTGTGATGTAGAGCGGTTGTTCAAAGTGATTTTGTGAATGGAAAACCAAATCAAATCAAGTAGACTTGTGCAGAGTAGACATGCATTCAAAGAGGTTGACTAACAAACAAGCAATTCTCCAAGGGTGTAGTGACATTTTGATTTCAATTGACTGTCAACTTCACATGACTTCAAAGGGCTGCTACATGGTACCATACCATTCCCGATTATGCCATCATTCCTGATGTACAACAAAATGTATTCCTTTCAGCATGCCGGTTGGGAATTGCTTACAGAAATGGAAATCAATACAATCTATTACCGCAATAGCTTGTCACTTAATTAAGTGCCCTGCCCATTTTCTGCATCCAATTGATCAACGCCATTGCCATAACTGTTAAAATATTCTTCTAACTTGCATCAGTGCATAGAAACATTGCCACAGAGCAAATATGGCAAAAAGTTATTAGACGTCGAACGTTGTCTGCACCGATGCACAATGATGTGTCTCTCTGAGCTCTCTCTCGTTTTCTCTCCCTGGCAGTGTATCGATGAGGAATTTCGCCGGTTGTTGTGTACGCCCTACCCCCTCTAAAGACGTCAAAAAAAAAGAAAAAAAAATCTGCAAAACAATTGTAATTTGCTGATGGTGCTCCCATAAAGTTAATTATTGTTAAAGTCAGTGCACCTCACCCCCAAACACATTCGACGGCACGGCTGGGAGTTTCGCCTGTCTTCACCTTTCGTGCCGCTTTTGTTTTTGTCTGTGTCTCAGATACTTCAACGTCGGCAGCAGACAACAGACAACAGCAGCACAATGCAACAACGCGAATGATTATTATAACATTCCGTTGAAGTAAAATGCAATAAATTAGCAATTATACCGCAGCATTAGATGAATCCGCGTTTTTTTTTTACTCTGTCAGCTGCACTTCGTTACTGTTTCTGTATCCGTGTGCCTTTGCGAATGTATCTGGTTTTCTTCTTCTTCTATGTGAATAGTGTGTTCGATGCAGTTAACAGTTAAATTAATGTTTATTGTTTAACTATTTGCTATGTTGGTTTCAAGTCTTCAAGTTACCATATTGGTTTTGCTTCTTCCGTGGCATATTGAGCAGCAGCGACTTGGCGAGCTTCAGGAGGAGGAGAAATAAGCGCCCGTATTTTTTTTTGTTTTTCTGTCCAGGTTTCGTGTAGCAATAATTACCTTTTGTCATCCTGGTAATGCTTGCGAATGAATAATTCCTCCGCAAAATTCATTTGCATGCTCCTAGACTGCCGTCTCGGGGTGTGAGGGTTTTGATTACTCGCTGCAAAATTTCTTTTGTTGCATGACGGCGCACAGTAAAGGAGGAGATAATTGCTGCTTTGATTTTAATCTACGATAAACTAATTAGAAAAGTTTATTTGCGGTCGCTCGAGGGATGGCGAAATGGCATGTTATGATAGTTTTTTGACATATTGCCGTGTTGGCTGTCTGGCATGATACTGCAGTTGAATAACGTTGCGACTGGGGAATGCAGATAAATTTTCCATTTATTAGGTTGACACTTTGTGGTAATAAGGCTTGTAACGTGTCATGACATTTTGTTGCTTTAAATGAATTCCATTACTCAATTCTGTGTTGACATCATAATGAATGGTGAACCGATACATCAACAGCACACAGTCCTCATCTTTGAAATTCCAATGTCTATATGCCAATTCAATTAATTCTATCTATCTCACAGCTGGTACCTATATAATTAAGCGAAAGAAATTTTTGAAATTTGTTAAATTTACCGGAAACAAAAGAGTTGAACAACGAACTTTATCAATGTCAGTGGCTACTGGTAGATTTCCTTCCAAATATATGGTTCTATTCCCTAGTCTGGAAATTAAATTTGTGGATTAGTAGCTGGACTTTGATGGTTTGTAATATATCACTTTGTAGTTTGCGTAATTAATTATATACGAAACAAAACAAATCAATTCCCGAATCAATGTTGGAAAACAATGTTCAGAGGGGAGTCGTGAATTTGAAATATTAATGAAGCCGTTGATTGTTAATGAATGAAATCGCTCAAAAGGGATACTTGGTTATTCTTTGAGGTTTTGATTGATATTTGCCAAAGAATAAAGAATGGTGTGTGCCATCATGGATGGTTTCGTTGTATGGTCATTTGGGGGTTAAACTAATGAAATGTTCGGCAGTTATTTCGGTTAGTTGATTAATTAGGCAAATCTTAAATGATTTGAGATTAGAATTTTGCTTGGATTGATGATATGCCTTCTGTTTTGAACTCCAGGGTGTTTTATTAATCATCGATGAGTGGTGATTGATGGTAGCATATATGAACAGTTAGCCAACTGACTTTCAAGATCAATTGGATTTCTATTTTTAATTTTTTAGAAAGCACAGCAGCTCTAACTCTTTTATGAAGATGCATGTGAGTGTCACAAGATGCAGATTGGAGGATTCTTCGCAACACACGACTATCAGAACCGTTCAGTCTAATCTAAGGCTACATCGCAATCCATCGCTCTAAAGGTCGCATATGACATCGGGTACACAGATGCAAATGTCTATGTCTGGTTTTAACATTCTTGCCAAGGTCGTCCTTGAGTGGCAATGGACTAGTCGGTGCTCCATTCAGGTAGTTTTAGACCAGATAAAATATTATCATGCGATTTTTTCAAGGAAACCCAACGCCAGGGGCACCTCTTTCAGAAATCTATGCAGCTACTCGTAGACGTTGACGACATTGATATGTTTGAGAGAGAAAAGCAAGCTATCAATGGTGGGTTTGCATTCAAAAATGGACCTTACAGTGAACTAGGGGGCGATTAGAATAGAACGTCACAATCAATAGCTACAACTTTCAGGAATTTAAACACAACCATAGCTACGCAACTTTGGATTGGATAAATTCCTTCTATTCGTTCGAAAACACATTGGTCTTTTGGTCTTCTTCGGGCCTGAGCGCCAAATATCTTTTTTATTTCAGAAGCGTCTACATACTCAATCGACTAAGAAGTGGTATGCATTCACAGTGGCTAAACTGTGGCGTCGGAAAGACTTCTAACTAGAAATATCCTTTCAAATGCAGCGCTCTATCTTTCCAAGCATAACTCTTGAAAAGTTGCAACAAAAAAGGACATCAGATGTGGTGCCATCGTCTGCTCTGCAATAAATCTTCGCAATGTTAGCGAATGTCACAGCTTGTAGCTGGAGTATGTTCATTGTAGCTTGTGTGTTGTCAAGTACTCCATTTAATTGTTTTATCGTGATCATTTCTGTAGCCCACAGCAATGACAGACGACAGCCCACTTTACTCATCGGCTATAGCCATTTAAGGAACAAACCACAAGATCTTGACATTTATTAAAATCCTCAGCAACTATTCTCGAATTGTAATAAACAAAGATAATGTCATCAGGTCCATTCGTCATCCCACGGAGATGATTAATCTCTTGACATTCCGTCAAGTAACCTATAAAACTCGTAACAAACTATTCAATTACCGAGAAAAAGTGACAAACATTTTGAAAATATTACCACCACCTGATGCTGATGATCACGATCATAATGATGATGATGATGTAATACGCATGTGCAACCTGTTGCTGGTCCACTACTCTCGATACTGAGAAAAGTAAGACTTATTTGTTGAAATGCGTTATTCACCTTGATCTAGAATTCTTCTAAATGACGACGCACTGCATCTCGTGGCATTTTCATTTTCAAGCAAAGTAGTTGAATGAAAAGAGCAACAACAACAAATCTGGATCCATAATGTGGGCATCGTGAGTGCGTGCCTGCACGGCACATGCTCCCAGTCATGCTTGATTTTCCTCAGAAGTGTTATTTCACTAGTCTGGGTGCTCTGCTTGGTTTTTTTTTTTTTGCTCTGCGTAGTCGTGAGATTTATTTATTGATAAGTTCAATGCATTTTGGTGGGTGGCGGAGGGGAAGTTCTCGCATACAGGTCATGCCGAATGGGGGAAAGTATATATTTGATGCGCGGAAAAACTCTCGATGCGTGTAAAACTTGTTCACCGCATCTCGATCTCTTGTTTATTAGTTGTGACATTATCAATTAACCGACGAAGTTTGCGTGTCGTTTTGTAGGTTTAGCTAATAAGTTGAATTAAAAGCTCGAGACTAGGAATTGGAAAAATGAGGAAAAAAAAAACGGAGAAGGAACAGCAACCAGTATTGGTTTTAATGACGATGGTAAGCCGCCGCCGAAACAACCACCGCTTTGTTGCAAGACAATGATACACACATTTTGTGTTGGGAGAGCCTAATCGCATCCGCGTGTAGCAGGAGTCGGAGATGATTGCGTGATTTTCAACCGCGGGCTACAAGAAAGCACCACCACGGCACACAAAGCCATAACGCACACATCACACAAACCGAAGATCTGTAATGAGATGTTATATGTGCGTGAAATTTGTTAGTTGCGGTGGCTGCTCCCAAGAAGTTGCCGATGGGTGCCTATGGTGGTAATGCTGGTGCCGATTGTGCAGATGCAAAAGAATGTGTTTAATTAAAAGTATTATTATTTCTCTTTCAGGTGACTGTTATTATTTATTTTTTTTTTCACTAGGTTTCGTCTGTCTGTAGATGTGCGCGCGCATCTTGTTAGTTGTTTTACTTTACAAGATGGGTATCGGCGCGCACTCAGGAAAAGTGAACATAAATTATTTGTGTGTATACAATTAATAATTGATGTGTAATATAGGAGGTGAATGGTAAGATTAGGCATCTTGTGAAGTGTGCTTTGGACATTTATTGTAGAAGAAAAAAGAAATAAAAATTGCTAAGGATTGGTTAGGGGATTAAAAGGAAGCCAAATCGATGAGTACTACTTTCTTATTTTTCGTGAAAGATGGGTCTATGCAAGCAAGCTTATATCGTAGAGAAGCTTATAGTAATGAAGCTGCATTCTTATGGAGATAGGAAAGTGAAGATTCTGGTACGAAGAGTAAGGATTCCTGTGAGTTCAACTTGTAAGATGGTTATAGATGTGTCAAATATGAAACGGCACCACCACCAAAATCAAGCGAAGAATATCAATTTTCAGTGGTTGCCGTTGACATTGTCTAAGATCTGCACTATCCTTGTCTTGCTCTGCAGCAGATAAAAATGTTCTTGACTGATTTGAAAAAAGACGTGAATAAAGGGTCTTCCAATAGGGACTTCCGAACTTTGACAGTTGATAGCGGCCATATTGTTGAAGCTGCATCTGTCAAATTGGCTGTCATTTATAACGTCTGTTTTACCAATATAGCGTTTAACAACACGTGCAAATAATAAAATGGGTATTCTGTTCATGCAACGATCTGCGCGCTTCGCCTATTTTACGTTCGCCATAATCGTCCTTCCGAGAGGACTATTCGTAGTGTGGTGGATAAATTTGAGTCCACTGGTTCAGTAAACGTTCAACCAACACCCGTACGTAGACGAAACGCAAGATCTGCCAAAAACAACGTCGCTGTTCGTGAGAGTGTAGAGGAGAATCCGAGGCAGTCGATTTCGCGTTGCTCGCAGACCACAACTTGGCGAATTTTGCGTCGTGACTTGGGCATGTACCCGTACAAAATTCAACTGATCCAGGAGCTGAAGGTAAAAGACCATAATTACGACATGTGTTCGCTGAATGGGCTCTGGAGCTGTTGGAAACGATAATTTTCATCGAAAAATCATCTTCAGCGATGAGGTCCATTTCTGGATGAATAGGTATGTCAACAAACAAAATTATCGAATTTGGGACAATACCAATCCAAATGAGATCCAAGAGCGTCCAATGCATCCCGAAAAGTCACTGTTTGGTGTGGATTTTGGGCTGGCGGCGTCATCGGTCCATATTTCTTTGAGAAAAAGTTGGCCAGGTCATCATTGTCAACGGCGAGCGCTATAGGCCTGAATTGGATGATATGGACACCAACGACATGTGGTTTCAACAGGACTGCGCTACGTGCCACACAGCTCGCGCCACATTGAAAATTCTGCACGAGCGATTCGAGGGCATGGTTATCTTACGTGGAGGTGATGTGGACTCGCCACCGAGATCGTGCGATTTGAAGTTGCAGGTCTATGCGAATAAGCCATATAACCCTTGCCATCAGTCAAATTCAGCCAGATTTATGCGCCAGAGTCATGGAAAATTAGACATTCTGGATGTGCGCCACCCAGAGAAGCTGCGGTGGACATTTAAACGATATTATACTCCATACATAATAGCATCGATAGGCCTTTCAAACGAATAAAAAATGTCGATGATATCTTGCACAAACTTAAAGACAGGAAGCGCTTAATGAAAGACCCTTTATAACAAGAACCTTTACAAGACCGCAATATAATCGGTGTTGGTCCTAACAAAATTGGTGTAGAATGGATAAAGACTGCGCCAAATTGTTGGGAATCGTGTTTAGCAATGAGTTTTACTTAAGAAGCATCTCTCAATAGATGTTGGTGCACTCAAAAGCAAGAAGAATGCTTCAACATCCTGAACATTTTGTAGCTCTGTTTGTAAGACCTATTCCATGCCTCCTCGCGGTGGCTTTTGATAGTTCCTTCGATAATTGCGGATTGGAGAGGACGAAGGGCTTAGTTCCTACGTCAGATAACAATATAAGTGTCAGTTTCGGTCTGTGGCCAATCAAGGCACATAAGTGGTATGCATGGGACCAAGGAAATTTATGAAACGAGAGGGTGGTGGCTGCATTTGTAGAGGAGATAACTTTGGATAGAATGAAAGAACATCGCATCGTATCCAAAAAATATCTTCAAACACATCTTATACTTCTGTCTGACAGGAGGTCGAGATCTGTTCAAATTGTATCTCGAACGAAGAACTACATGTAAGAATGGGGGTCAAGAAACAATAGGAACCACCATACGATGTAGGAATTAGCAATGACTCCGTCAAACATTATAATTCCATTGCCTCAGTCAGAAAAAATAGCTGCTTGACCAAGACAAATATGACGCAGAACATTTAACGATTAATTAAGGTCTCATTGGGGATAAGTTGGAGTAAAAAGCCCTGCAGGACTTTGAATACGAAGAATACTAATGTTTGGTAATAGAAAGTGAGCCTAATTCCACTAATTCCACATTTTAAGTAATCTAATGGATTGTTCTTGGAATATAAAAAGAGTTCTACGATTGATTTTTGATCATTTGATGGTGCTGCTACGAATTCCTATTCAGTAACGATTCTTAAAATAGCCAATGGATGCATATAAAGAGTTTCATTAAGAAAAGCTAAAAAACTCATTAGCCCACAATTTTTTAACAATCGTTGTCAATTCGAAATGAGTTATAAAAATAAAAATCATTTGCGCACACTAAAAGAGTCATCTTGAGCTGAGATTCTTTCTTATATGACATCTAAGTGCTTATAAATTGCCTTTAATGGAACGACTTCCTCAGCTTACTTTCACACCAATAATCATAAAAAAATATATAGGTTCTAACGCAGCTCAGAATTTATGAATTCTCCTTAACCAGTTTCTATTTCATCAATAAAAAATATATGCTTGCTCTTTTCACATTTAAGAATTCATCACAAGCGTGGGCTGCTCAATCAACAATCAATGGTTCAACGCCCACCTCAGCACCTAACCTTAAATCGTTTCAGCCCGAAAAAGATCTACATAAATAATAAAAAATAAAAATTGTCAATAAAATGCAATGTTAACAAGTAGCATGACCACAAAACTCAACCAATGGAATTTAAGAGCGCAGGTCATTAAGATAACACACACTAAAAATAAAAGAAAACGAAAAACCCGTCCAAGCTTCCATCATCCACAGAGGTAGCCCATTTTTTACGCTCCACTTTGGACTGCTTGATTAATTTGTTTCACCGTTAAAAGGAAATTCATACTGGAAACAAGAATGTGTTGTTTTTTTTTTTCTTTTTATTAAATTGGTGTATGTACCTTGCCAGGTGGTCTGTGACAAACCAAACATTTATTACAACTTACATACGACCCAGGGCAACTTGGAGATTAATTACTCAACTCTTGCAAGTTTTTGGTCTTTAATGTTAAGGTAGACATCACCTTGAAGCAAATGTTAACACTTCACCTCTCTCTACAAGTTCAATCTAAAACGGAGACAAAGCCGGAACGAACATCTCACACCCATTGTATCGATTAAAGAGTTCGCAATTGAAAGCGAAAAGCGAAAAAAAAAATTAGAGCAAAATATTTAAAAGTAATTTTTGGCGGCTTAATGATGTGACAGTAATCTTTGGCAAAAGAGAAGAAACTAACAAAATAACAGTGAAAGATTAAATGATTTGTGCGCCATAATTTGGGTCACTTTCATTATTTAACTTGCGGAAGTTTCTGTTTTGTGCTGTGGAAAGTTGAGCTGTATTTTGAAATTTTATTAAATACGTAACTAAAGTTGATAGTTCTTTTGTTTCTTAAAAAAAATAATCACAGTGGTAGGGATGGACAATGATAAATTCTCAATAAATCCTTTTAAATAGTTTTGAATGCTACAATTTGCAAGTCTATATACAAAAAGGCTTCTGAGCTAAGGAATGAAAAGAAGCTCAATTATTGTCTTCATCAAAACCGAACCGTTTCAGACGCCCGTGTCCATATAACTCACTGAATTTCCAGGGGAAGAGTTCGAGACTCTTTTCCTCCCGCTGACATCACGGACAAGTGTTAGACATCACCGTTCCTAATGTTCCCGGTGTACAGTCGTAGTTGCCTTCTACACAGATAAAGCATCCTCTTTGCTTGTTGATAGAATATTGAGGTCTTCCAATAAACAGAATATTTACTACGTTCTCATGGATAACTGTAAACATTTGAAAATTTAAAGAGAAAAAAAAAAAACTCCAATTCCAAGTCAAAAGAGCTGGAAAGCGAACCTCGCACAATAACATCTAACAACTGATCCTTGCGGCATCATAAAAATACCCCAATAAAATTCCCCAACTCGACCCACCAAATATGCGCTTAACACTCATATCCAGCGGTACAATCTTACACAGCGGCGTTCGTACACAAACACGGCCACAGCCACACCACAAACCATACGTATGTCCCTACGCCAACATTGTAATAACTCAATAACTTATAAGGCCAAATATGTGTGTAAAAATGTTAAAGTCGTGACTTGCTTGGACTTTTCTGGCTGATACAAGGAATATGTTACTAATGCTGTTATAGCACAACCTGAATGAAAACATTGACTCTAGATACAACAACCTACAACAATCAAACATAGAAATATACCTGTCTGGGTTAGGCGGCTACGAGTTGAGTATTGACTGCTTGACAGAATCGTTGGCTACAACGATGAATCCTCTACAAAGACGACGATGAGAGAAAGAGGGCGGTAAACTAAATCTAAACGGCAGATAATAGACAAGTAAAATTGTTTGCTTTTCGCATATTCTATTTTTGAAATGCGCGCGCTAACACACCTTCTTGGTGTACCGCAAAGGGTATGTACGGCTCTGCGAATTGATGCCGCCAAATACCACCCGGCAATCGATAATTGACTTTTCTTCTTGCTCATTGTTTTTGCTTCTTGATTTTCCGATGTGTCAGGCTAAAAGCATATGTAATTCGTTTTATTGCGGTTGGTGTGGTTTTTTTTTGGTTTTTTATTTTGCTGAATTAATTCTCGGTCGCGAAATGAGTCCATATTTGTGGAAGAACGGGTATTGTGGCAGTTTGTAGTTAAATTGATTATTGTTTCGGCAATTTTGTTGGGCAATTAGTAATATGGTTAGTTCTGAGCCATTAATTGTATGTGCGGTGGCGATTTGTTAATTATCTAGCAGCTGTATGACCAAAGTTGGGATGTAATTAAATGTGGTAAGTTGAATGCGGTATCTTTAGATATCAATTAAGTATTGTAAATGTGTGATTTGATTTTGAACGTTTTGCTCGTAACTTCCTTATTTGGACGGTGAGTACGAGTAGTTTTGTGCGAGGTGTGGTTTAAATATCCAGTAAGATAGACAGTACGGATATTCATTGAAATTGGAATTCCCCGTTTGAGAATTTCTAAAGCAAGTTCGGTGTGGTTCAAAACTACACCAGCACTTGTGCTATGTGATTGACATCACAAGAGAATTCATAAACAGCTGAGCGGGTGTGAATGACAAAAACTCTGCCCAGATATATGGTCGGTCGCTGTAGTTCATCAGCTGGTGTTGCAGGGTGAAGTAGACGGTTGTGGCTTTGAGGTCGCCTGAGTCAATTTACAACATTCCTCGTTATATTCTACGGAAAACGTTGCTCACATTTTTACTCTATCCGTGTCTTAATTGGCGGGGCTTTCTAGCTATAAGCTGAGGTATTGAACTCAACGTTACCACAATCCGAGCAACTCCTGACAACACGATAACCGACCAAATCCTATTAATTGTCGGAACTTTGCCACCTCACTTAGGTGGAACCGATAATAATGATTAGTCGCGGAGTTTCTTCCTCTATCCAACGGTAAATAAAGCATCACTTACTCACTTACTGAGGTGGCGTTACAATCCGGGATGGATCAGGGCCTCAACAAAGAAGTGTCTCCAGTCAGCTTTGTCTTTAGCTAGCTGCCTTCTGTTTCGCACGCTAAGTTGGTTGATGTACCCTTCAACTTCAACTGAGCCGCGGATTCTCGGGGTGGATCCCAAGATTTTTCGGGCCGGAGCATTGATGTCCATCCACTCAACATGACCCAGCCACCTCGGTCGTTGGACTTTAGCATTACTTTATGAATTTTTGCTTGCTAACTGTTCACACAAAAGGGGGTTCGATTCTGCGTGACATTTAGGAGATTTCTTCGTAGCAGATCTTAACGTATCCAAATCCTACCGCCTTCTAGACTCTTCCAGGTGGAAGTACTAGCGAATAGAGAAGCCTGCGATATACTAAGTATTAACTCTACAACCAAAAACAAGATACCAATCCATTCATACACTATGTCTTCTTAATGAGTGGAACAGTGTTAGAAAAGTATTGCCCAGGTTCAGTTCTCCTCTGGGTTCCTGGGCATGATAGCATAGTGGCAACTGAAAGAGCAGACGTGGTTGTCAGATATGGTTTAACCTTTGATGGTTCACTCGCGGAGTTAGTCGGCTCTCCGATTGGACTCATAAAGGGAATAATTTTCCAGCACTTTCTTTCAATTGCCAGCTCTAGGTAAAACAGCCTATCCATACAGATATGGCACACCTACAACGAAATCAGGACGAACGACATTTTCAACAGAACTTGCACCGAGGCACCGCGAATTGTAGCGATTAGCAAAGGAAGCCGTCCAATTGACTCAGACGTTGCCAAGTTAGACACCTCTTTTAACACTCATTGCCGAAGTTGCAATAATACACAGGAAAAGGAAACCCTACTCCGCTTTTTCTGTGATTGCCTGGCACTAGCCAGAACCAGACATTTCACACTTGGCACAGCCTTTTTCAAGGCATTATAAGAGATCTCTGGCTTAAACTTTTGAAACATCATTAACTTTCTCTACCCCATTTCTGTTAGGAGCGGTCAAAGGTCAAATTCACTCACACTTCCTGCAGAAGGATAACCTCCAATGGAGAGGATTTGACTGACCTACGATAAGAAAACAACAACAGACCTGCTTAACAGAATCCCCTCAGATATCGTCAGAGTCACGGAGATAGTCACGGGGCATTGGCTAACTGGAGACTATGTGGCCAAACAAGGAAACGCAAATAAGAAGGAAACTCTCACCCACTTCCTCTGCAAATATCTGGCACTAGCAAGAGCCAGACTGCGTGCACTAAACCAACCATTCTTCGACGACCTTAACAACATCTCGGCTGGATCTAGGCACCGACTGCCTCACATCCTAAACAACACACATAATCAACTACATCACACGAATAGTGGTAACAAAAAGGCACATTCTAGTGTTACTTGGGTTCATCGTTGAACCGCCACCTCTACCTACCTACCTTTTCCACTCCATAGGATGAATTTGAAAACTATCCCTCTTAGTCACACCCATTAACATCAGTATCAGTGTGGTTCCGGCAGGACTTACCAGACAGCTAACCACTTACCTAACTACTATTTCGCGAACTTAGCCGTGCATACGTCAAAAGAAACTGCAATAGTCTCCAACAGACCCTTACAGATACAATTCTGTTCATAGTACCAAGTGATTAATTGCTGAATGTTTCCAAAAATTATCTCACATGTCCTATGACATTTCTATCGAAAAACTTTTCCATCAGAATTATGAGCCATGAAAGCTAGTTGACATTTTTATCATACAAATATCATCACGTCCACCAATGAATATAATTAAAATGAATTTTTAATAAATCAACGTCTTGTGAACGCGTTTCAAATGAAATTTGCTAAAACATCTTAACTCATTCACGGAGAAGTCAAAGTCTATGAAATCTTCTTCGTTAGCATAAAGTAGAAATCTAAATATGTTCATTAAAGTGGACACAATTAATAATGAGAGAGGAAGAGGTAGATTAGTTAAAAAAAAAAAAAAAAAAAAAACAACTTGATCATTTGAAAATAATATCGGTAAATGGAAATTAAATAAATTATCAAATTGTTTTTTCAATTTAATCTTTAGAGCAAAGATTTATTTTTTATTCATTTACAAACAAAAAGGCAGTTGTTGAACCACACAAGTCTTGTAGACTTGATTCATTCACTCATGAAAGTTTAACCAATCATGTCTTGATATGTAATACATTTAAAATAAAATGTAAAATGGCTTTTAATGATATCAAAACCGATAACTTGTTTTTGAATGGTTTTTTTGGTTTTTTTTTGTAACAGTTTTGTAAGTGGCTTTTACATATGTATATGCAGATTCTGTGTTAATTTGAAACGAAAAATATTGATGTATAAGACTTTCGCTCACTGGAGCATGCAGATGGAACTGGCCTATTGTACTACCATCGAAGCAAGCTCTATATTGCCCGTTTTACAGGAAGTTTCATGTCTTTTGTAGAACGCCGAATAGGTATTCAATGATGAAAGGGCTTACTTAACCAACACCGAAGATCTGCCACTGAAATTGGCAACTTCTTCACAAGCATCACAGGCAGCAATTTGCGCTGCTGGGCAGAAGTTTTCAAACACATTTTCTGATGCTCATTCTCATAGTGCGCCAGAATTTAAGAGAGTTACGCAACACACTATTAGATTCGTAAGGATTTCAATCGTCAATGAAAGCCCTTACCGAGAATGCAGAAAGATCCAAAGCAGTTTTAAGTCCTGAGAAGCCTTCATCTTCAGGTAGGTAGGTTGAAGAAGTGGATGCATCGAGTGATGCAGCCTTCACTCGGATCTCTACGGATCCATTGCGTTTCTCTGATGTGGAATGTTCAGTCTGAAAAGACAAAACGAAGGGAAAGGTCTGGTTGAGTGCAATTACGATCGTTCGGCCCCCCTGAACCATGCTGAATTCCTAATAAATTTGAAAATGGCTATTAGTGGCTTCTTAGACAGGTCGCGCAGGTCGTTGAAATAGTATTCACCGAGGGCCGCCTTCCTTGTTCCGTATAGGCTGGGACATTCGAATAGGAAGTGGGTTGTTTTCTGTTCGGCGTCTGTATTTCCGCAGCCTCTGCATGCTTAAACGCATTCTTCTAAGGTGGGCCGGCAGTAGGTTTCCTTTTCGTGTAAATTGTTGCAACTATGGCAGTGGGGGTTGAACGGGATGCCTAACTTGGCAGCGTGTGACCAATTGACCAGTGGCCCGTGCTAATTGTTGGCATTCTTGCTGTCTCGGTTCGGGTCCTATTGACTAACTTATCGTAGGCGGGTCATAGCTATCTGGATATGGCACAGGTTTCAAGACTTTCCATCTAGAGTTGGCAAGAGAGAGAAAGTGTTGGAAAAACGAGACATCCATTGTAGAACCACATCAGGCTAGCGCGTCGGCTTTCTCATTCCCTTCTATGTTGCTTTGGCCGGGAATCCAGAGAACAGTGATGTTAAGCCGAGCATTTGTCTACGTTATAGTTTTCTAACACTGTTCTACTAAATTAGACGACGAAGCAAGTGAGTGGAGTGCTTTAATGGCAGCCTGGCTGTCAATAAAGATTCCCACGCTGTTTGTGATAGTAGGGCTGTGGCTAAGTATCTTGTTAGCCTCTCTAATCGCTCGTACCTCCGCCTGGAAAACACTCGAAAAGTCTGGAAGGTGATACGATTTGGATACGTTCAATTCCGCTAAGCAGATACCTGCTCCATCTTGGAGTCCTCGGTGAAGATCGATACTTGGTAGGTTATTATTCCATTCCGACCTTTCCGAAAAGTGAACTTGAATATTATTACTGAATTTGAGTGTAGGAGTTGTGTAGTCAGTTCTGGTCGAGGCCAGGTCCCTAGGCAGCAGGTGAGGAGCCTTTCTGTGGGTTTCGGGGACCAAAATCTAGATTCTCTAACACGAAACTATGTTTTTGATGTGCAAGTCCAGAGGCAAGATATGGAGGAGCACATTGAGAGTTTCTGTGGTCCTGTTCGTTGGACTCTGCTATCCGTTCCCTTAGTCGTTCTAGAATTGTCCGTGTTCCATTGCATCGTATCTTTTTTTTCTTCTCATTTTCATGGCATGATTCTGGACGCATCTGGAATTCTCGACTCTGTTGTTATTCGATGCTTCAAAGGAAGGTACTACTATCCAGTCTCGATGTTCATTTCCTTCTTCTTCTGGGCTTGCATTAACCTGTGCAAAACGGGCTACGAGCTGTAGTGTTAGCTAAAGGAAGCTGCGATCAAGTGTCTAGGAAACTACTTTGACTTGATGCGCAAATGAGCCATCATTCTTTGAGACTTGATTCAGGATTAGACAAAATATAAGCATCTGCTTAGGCCATTGCATATAATTTCCGTTCTTGGTGGCCTCAAAGCCAAAGTCCACTAGTATACAATTTCGGTTGAAAAAAAAAATTCGATTAAAATCCCATAAAACTCATGTGTATTGTCCTTAATTTCTCGTCGCCATTAATGCGCGGATGTACATTATTTTATTACAGGCAAAAAAAAAGAAGAAAATATCATCCCAAGAATAGTCATTCCGTTCCGATCCACCTCGGACCTTACATTTCATATCCAAGTTCAGCATAATTGTGTCATTAACCTTCACGCTGTGAATTTAACATCCACTTGAGAGATTTACGCTAATTACAAAACTTGTATGATGCGAATTTTTTTATGGTTAATTTTTTCACCGAAAACACCATTTCCAGAAGATTTTGCAAAAAAAAAAAAAAAAAACATAAAAAAGACTGCCAACGCATAAAAGAAATAATTTGCAACTGTAACTCAATCCCAGGTGGTCATGGTAAATTCGTCAGATTCTCTCAAGGAGTAGTTTCACCTGCACACAAAAGATACATAATTTCATCTCCTCAACATATGAATGTTGTATCCTCGGTGTGTGTGTCCAATCGCCCAACACGAATATGACATCGCATTAAATTGGAAATTTAATTTTTTTTTTCCATTTCTCATTCCTGGATGCGTGCGGATTGTCCGTCAATGGTATAAAAATCTCAACCCCAAAGGAAGGAAGAGAAAGAAAAGTGAAATTTGATGCATGCTTTGGAGGTCTCCCTCGATCGATGGTTACAATGTTTGATGTTCTTAAACTTCTTTAATGTTTCGCGTTGCAGGGAGATGAGTGTTTTTTTTTTGTTTTTTATTGTCGCAATCCTGGTTCGAAAGAAATTTTAATTAAATTTGACTTTTTAGCACTGAACGGTAATTTGAGGTTTAATACTCGAAGTTGGCTGGTGTATTAATGTTTTTAAGGGTTAGCGCTAAAACAATAGTAATTTGTGAGGATTTGCGAGGTCTTAAATGGTTGATTTCAATACCTCTCAATCGCCTCGTTAGATGAGGTTTAATCCGTTCTTTACTGAACCCGTCCCTATAAGCCGTTCCAAAATTAAGCTTTTTTACTTGCATTCAGATTCTGGGAAAATTCTTTAGTTTTCTTTAGATTTCATGACTTTCTTGGTTAATCCAAGCATTACATTACCAACTATAGTAGTACATCTACTACGAAGGGTATGTTCGGTAAGTTGACGTTGAAGTGGCACTTATATCAATGATAGGTGTATTGTGATGCAACATTGATCTTGGAGAGATTCTCCTTACCTACGTGTTGAACCAATTGGAGCGTAGAAGGCTCCTAAGTGAAGTTTTTTTTTTTCAGAAAACAGCTGGAGGGACACAAAGTTTCCTCTTCTTCTAGTTGGCTCTTCGACAAGATGCGGATTTCTATGGCAGATTATCACGATTTTTTTTTAAGCAATGATAGGACTTCTTTAATCGCAATTATTTCCACGAAGACGGTGTAGGAATGGATCGATTTATCTTCCTGAAATACATCTTACTCTCAACATGACCTTGAAGGGATGTTAACTTGGAAGTTTTTTGTTAAAACTCAGCTTACATACAGTGTTTCTGGGGAGATTTTGAAATTATTCAGAAAGGAGACGGGACCAAATTGAACCACTGTGAGATTGTGAACGTTAGATAAAAGAGAATGTCCAGTGGAGGGTGTCGTATGAAGTGTTCCATTTTTGCACGAACTTTGCTAAGATTACGTCGGTTTTCGACTTTATCTAAGGCAGTTCACCCTACAACCACCCTGCACATGAGTATTGGTCTAATGACCGTGAGCCTTTTGTAAGAGAAAAGTGCTTTTGCAACTCTGACTTGCATGTTAAATTTCCTGAATAAGGCCCAAGTACCATTGGTGCCTGAAAAAAGAAGAAGATAAAACTAAACTTCTTGCGTATATCAGTAGATAGGGTGCATACTACGCCCTCAACAGGAATGGTATGCTGTTACAGCTACAACAGTCATAATAATGATGAATATCCATCAACTGGAACAAGATAGACGTCGAAGACTTGAAGTTGACGTGAGAATTGGATAGGATCTTCGTCCTTCAAACGCCATCAGACAGATACGCTTAAATATACATAAAAACCGCAGACGCAAGCACAAAGGCATACAAAAAGAAATTGACAGACCAACGCAAAACACTTTCTGAGCTTATCGCAGACATATACAAAAACGCGTGAGGAGAAGAAGCAGCTGCGGCTGAAGCCCCACCTCATGACGAAATATAAGACGGCGGAATCATGGCGTTCAGGGGTTCGAAGTAAAGGTGGTTTAAGTGGGTTAAAGTCTCACACTCACCGTCGTGTAAAGGGAAAACCATGTCCTACTGCACATTCACATCTTTCTTTCGTTACCAATTCAAAAAAGTACTAAAGGGTGCTGGCTATACTTGCAAATGCCTATAACCTGTCATAATTTGACTTGACAAAATCAACTATTTCTTTGAAGGCGGTAAAACAAAACCATGGAGCGACAATTAAATAAATTACAAGTTCTCACGTCGACTCTTGTGTCGCAAACATTTCAAAATGTGACGTTTTTCTTCCAGCCACTCCACAAAAAAGGTATCAATTAGCAATAACCTATAAATCTTTGTTTATATCCACACAAAAAAAAGATGTATTTATGCATTTGTTGTTTTATTTCTATCTTACAGCTTTCATTGCTTCTCCTAGACATTTATTGTAGCTCAACTATTTCAACAATGCTGCTTATTTCGGCAAAACTATCCCAACTCAGTGTCCACCCCGAATGTCACATTGTGATGTCATAACAAAGCGACTATTAATCAATCAATTTCAACGGAATTTTATGCGTCGGTTAACAAAAGCTACTGTTTTAACGCCTACGCATACAATTGATCGGCAGCGACAGCGACAGCGGCGGTGGCGGCGCTCAACCTTTCAAAAGAATGGACAAAATTTATCACCCTTATGTTCGACTAAAATTTGTATCAACTCCTTAGGTAACGACTTCAAATTGTGTTGGACCTTTCGAAGAAAAGGGTTTGTGGAACCCCGCTGGGTGGGAAAGACCTAAATACTTGTACCATTCTACGCCCATCTATAACTTATAATGTTGTCATTGATTTACCTGTCCAGATCTGTAAATTGCTTTTTATTGACATGCATTTATGCCTTAGACTTAATGGAGACAAACCAGGTGTGTTACGCACTGCCTTGTGGAGCACATTGATTGGTAACAGTTTTTGAGGTGTGAATTGATACAATTTTGTAAGCAATACTTCAATCTGGTTTGGACAACTAAACTTGTAAAATGTAAATTGTACACAAAGTGGCAGAGGTGAGTACATGGGTTAGCTTTCGTTTTCTTGTGGATTACTTTGAAATTTCTGCCTTCAGGGAAGGTATGCAAAAACATGGATTTTAAGTGGCTTGGGTGTGTGCTTTAATGGGTGGAGAAAAAGTAAAAGCTACAATAATCGAGATCATTTTTTGCAAAACATTGCAAGAACTTTCATTTGATTATGACTGCGAATGTCGATCATCACTTTTGGATGAACCCAGCATGGCGTATCCCAACTTCGATAGTAAAGTTCCACTTTTTGGAGTGGTACTCTAGAATAGAGGTATACCACAGGTGGTGGAAGGATTGGATACTCCAACCTACTTCTGAAGCAATTTCAAAGATGTATCGGGCTGGAAGCTACAAAAAGTCGTTTTTCTTATTCTAAATCAGAAGGAACCGCAGAAGAGTTCGGTCTCTAATTATGTTCCTTTCAGTGGAACCTTTGCTGGCTAGTTGGTCAACGATTGCATTTCTTTCAATGCCTTTGCGTCCTGATTTCCACGAAGGGTTTCACTTTATTTTGTTAAGATAAGTGTTGGAGAGCATTGAAAAAAGCTTTTCCAGTGTATTGTAGACTTTAGACGTTAATGCAGATATGTATTCGTAGGGTTTACTTTTCACATTTAACTGGGGTACGCTGCAATACATTCAAGACATGACATGAGTGATGACAAGATTTCCGCCACTATCTCCTAAGAATCTACATTCCGGGCTTAAAATTAGTTGGAAGCTGCTAAGTTTGAGTGGAAAGCCTGAAAACATACATTTCTTTTTACACGGGGCTTTTGTTTTACTTTGTGTTTTGCACAGCAGTGCTTTCCGTCATGTGTACCCTGTGCGCGATGACTGGTCCTCAATGTAAACTCGACGATTCATCTTTTTGGGCGAAGAGTAAATATTTTTGGAAACCAGAATTAGGCTCTGAGGGCCTCTTTCTTAGCTGAAAGAGAACAGAAAAGCACTGCGATCTGAAATATATTTTGTACCAAGCAACGCTGGGATCCTAAGCAAGCTCTACCTCATGGAGGAACCTTAAAAACCCACTCGCAAATGAATGATTGACTTGCTTGTTGAGCTTATATCAGCTTTCTGAGACGGAAGTTGAGTAAGCAATGTCCGTTGTGGAAGTTAATTGCGGGAATTTCCAGACTTTTTCCTCCCTTCAAGGTTATTTTCCTTTCACATAGTTGGAACATACAATTAATTGATAGCTCCATCCCCACTTGTTGGCAGATCTAATATGTTGGGTACCTGTCTTCCACCACCTAGCATATGGGTAATTTTATGAGGGGTTAGACCATCTGGCGTCAGCCAGATTGCTGTGTGAATGCGATTTCGTGCTACTTACCATCGAGTGGCAAAAAAATCTATTAAAATCTATTAGCTAAGAGACGTTGTCAATTAGAGTGTAGGCTATGCATTCCAAAACACGAAAAAGACACTCTTCTTACCGGTTCTGACCCAGGCTTCGTCCAAGAGGTCGTAAAATTCCTCCTTGTTAGGCTCCTCAGTGAACAAGTTTTGTTTCCCATCAAAAAAAATCAATAAGACTTGATGGACAGAAAGTGCGTCTGTTTGGAGTATGTTTCTAGCCCACAACGCAATTTGGCTACCCGTCTTTTAGATGAGTTAGAGTTAAAGGAAGATATAAACCACGATAAGGAGTCCAAAATTATAGTCTCACTTAACGATGTAAAATGTAGATTTACAGTCGAAAAAAAAACTCCTTAGTTTCAAATCCCATCTTCTATCGAAATAAACCAGTTTACAGGTGTTATTTTTCGAGCACCGGTTTTGTTTGAAAATAAACACTAACTCTGTCGAACATGCTTGTTTTCAATCAGATAGTTATCGGTACCTTAGACTTCAAAGCGTTTTTTATGGTCGATCTTAAAAGAAATTGTAATGCCAATTTGTATGTAAATCCGAAAAAATCCAAACAAATCCTAAAACCCGTTTCCAGTTTTTAGTATCTTACAGGTAACTATACATTTACATACAAATGTATCCGAGTCTATGCCAAATGCTAAGAGGCAATTAAAATCGAAATCATCTTGGTTGCGTCTATAAAGATACAACTCAAAACAGGACAGGAAATTTCTCCAAACGCCTTCTCTCGATCACCAAACAAGTGTTGTCTACGTGCTGGCTACCATAAGCTTTTCAGATCGGTGCAATCGTTCATTTGAACACGCGCACTTGCGAGCCACCGATCTTTAACAATAGCACTTGCATACATAAAACCGGAGCCGGATCTTGGTGTGCCCTCTTAACCACCATGTGCACACTCCACACAATGGGTGTACTCTACTCGTATCTATTGGAATCAAATTTTATGCAAACGTATCAAATGTTATAGAAATTTAAAAGAACACACCCGACAAGATGCATGTGTGGCCGACCTCACGCTTCGCCGACAGACAATTGCATCCAGTACCACGCGACTATCGAGACAAGTCGAGATCATGGGCGAATAGCAGAAGGAAATTGGACAATAAATGTTTAGTTGTTGGACGAAACAGCCTTAAGTGGCTTTTGGTGGTAATTAGGGCGGGAAAATTATATGAATTATCGAGGTTTTTTTTTTTTATTCAGTGCAATGTGGGAACTCGACAGACACACATACTTGTACATTTTGTCTACAATTTGCAGGTGGAATAAATTATTATTTCCTCTATGGTGTGGCAGAGCAAGAACGTAATGAAAATTTGTTACGTTCTTTATCGCTGAAACCCATTAGAAACTTGAGAGAGAAGTACTAGTTCTTTATGTTGTTTGGTAATGTTATGAATTATGACAAATAAAAATGTACACCGCCATAATTGCTCCATTAAACTTCAAATGACGGTGAATATTTTGCAACTTATTTAAAAAAAAAAAAAAAAGAGTTTAAGTATGAAAAAACTTAATTTCAGTTTTGGGGTTAAGGTTGGAAGCATGGAAGAGTTGCGAACTATTTGCTATTTTATTGTGACTGTTTCCAATTTCAAATCAAAACCTGTTGTGTCTGCAACGACATTAATGACAAGCAAAATACAAATTTGCCGAGAACTTGGCTTCCTCTAAAGCTAAAAGACGAATAAGCTACGACGAGATACCACGTAGAATATCTAGCTCCCTTTCAAAGGATAGCTTGCTGCTATCCAGCCAGTGAAACAACTTATCTACATAACATAAGGGAAGGCACAATAAGATTCTGCAGAGAATTCGCAGTGTCAAGGACTATGAACAACCCTCCTGAACACGTAACATGACATCATTCAAAATTTTGATTGATTCAGACACATGGACAGAATTGGCGCGGTTGTGCTCTAATGCTGCGTCACTCATAAGCCCTAAATGCTATTGCTGGTGTCGGTCAATATCATTTGAAGTGGTTTTCCTAACTACGGTTTAACGCCTTAGAGGTTGCCACACTTGGAATTGATTTTCCTGTTGTCTCGACTTTCTAACACATTTGTCTTTCCACTTTGAATTTGTATATAAAATTGTTTTCTTTGACCACTTTGTCGCCTTTAACATGTAGCAACTCCTGTACGATCTACGAAATTGCCGATTCAAAATCTATGTGAAGAATGTCACAACTTTCGAAAGCGATTCCTATCAAGTCGGTTTTCAATTTGCGCCCTCTACCCATACTTGGCATTTATATTCAACGAGCTTTTACCCGCGGCTTCGCCCACCTATAACTTGCGAAGTTAAACTTTAATACCCAAAAGTAGCCTATACTGTGACCCGAGATAGAGCCACTCTGTGTGCAAAATTTGAAATTGATTGGTTCCATCGTTTTCGTGTTACAGAGGAACAAACAAACAAACGGACAACGTTTCACTTTTATAATAATAGTAGGATAGTAGGATTTACTTTGACAGGTTATCGTGGAACGTTTTAAGCTTTGAAATTCGTTTTAAAAATCGGTATTCTGTTCGCCAAACTTATCGAATTTGATTCACATAATCGGGTTTTGGAGCATTCTATTCGAAGAATTGTCACAAGATTCCGTACAAAGTATTTTCTACATGATACAGCACCAACAACAAGGCGTTCAAGTGTGCGTATTGAAGACAAATTCTTGATCGTTCAGCCTTCTATAACCACCCTGAATTCGTGATGAATTTTAGTCCCCTAGGTTGTTGAAATAGTATTCACCAAGGACCGTCGTCCTTGTTCTGCATAGGCTGAGGCATTCGCAAAGGACATGAGCTGTGCTCTCTTCTTTGTCTCTATAGCAACACCTTCTGTAGGTTGTCGCCTGTGATAATCTCTATGAAGAGCTATTTTTATTTTGTTTATGTTTGCCCAGAGTTTTCTTAAGATGCGGTATGCTGACAGCTTGGAACACACTACTGTGGTCCGGAAGTTGGGTTCTAGTGAGTAGATCTGGAAGCCCACTACTTCTTCAGTATCTGACCCGTCTCTGTTTGTGGAAATAGAAATTTGGTTCGAGTTGATGGCCTCATCTCCTGAGGAGATGATTGTTCTGTTGCCTAGGCTAAAAACAGGAAATGGTGTGAGATAGCCCGAGTCAGTTATTTGGTAGATGGATAGGAGAAAACAAGCATATTAACATGAGAGCATATAAACTTTATATTAAAATTTATTGTTTCGGTCTTTCGTTCAGATAAACCTTAAAATTACTATCCTTAACAAGGTATAAACTGTATAATAAATCTTAAAAAAGAAAAATTATATCCTGCAATCATTTTTACTATCCAACAATTTTCCTGCACTTTAATCCTTTTAATAACTTAACATCTTAGATTAAAAAAAAAAAAAAATCAATTCACGCTCAACGGAGCATAAAATCTCCACACACAACTGCACACTCAGGGAATCCCGGATCAATGAAATTTTTAACACTTCGATAATCACCGCTAATTGTTCGGATAGATTGCATTTGTTTTGTTTGCGGTTTTCATTTTTATTTAATTTCACATTAAAGGTTAATTCTGATAGAAAAAAATTATATTTTATCACCCAATCTCATCTATGCATAAGCGTTAACTTGTTTTTTTCTCTTATAATAAATCTAAAAACAAAATTGTTAAAATTATATAAAACGCTTAGGGTACTAATTAAAATTGTGGTAACTACGGGCAAAATCAGTTTTCTTCTAGGCGTGTATCTATCTCAGGGCAACGGCAAACGCAATTAAATGGGTGCGCCATGAACTTAGGTGGCAACCGAATACGGATACCAATTGAAATGATAATGTACGCTGCAACCTTGGATTCGTGAGTAGCCGGCCGCTTGTAAAATAACACCCGCAGCAATATGGATGTATCGTTGGACGGACGACGGCCAGCGGACGGTAGTGGTTGCAACTGTAACGGCTCTAAAAGCGATGGTGGTAGTTAATAGAACGCCGGCCAGAATAATAGATAATAATTGTTAACAATTTGCAATTAGTAATTTGCTAGTTCTTATTCGATGGATGGATTTTTATTTTTTTCGATTCGTGGGCAAATGGTGAAATAGTTTTCCAATTTGCGGACAATTGAGCAAATTTCGTGGGAACTTACATTTTTGTTGCTTTAGATATGAGATATAATGATGGCCTAGATATTTTTTTGTTCTCTTATGATAGGTTATAGATCTCTTTGACTGTGGGTTCTATTGTTGGAGTTATAAGATTCTGATTAGTGGCTTAGAGGGAATGCAATCCATTGTTCGATTTTTAAATGTCAACAACGACAGCTGTTTGGTCTTATTTGTGTATGAGGTACATGTATGACCTTCGATAGACTGTTGACTATATAGTTCGCATTTGGAATTTTACAAATGGTGGCACAAAGTCAGCGAAATAATGATATGCAAGCAATAGTCATGACTTGAACCATTTTCAGTTGCGTCTTCGAAAAAATGACCCGATTACAACTCCAGCTCAGTTTCTGTGTAAAATTCGTTTAGAAGTCAGCGTTGAGCAAAGAAAAGAACATAAATTATGAGGGGTTCAGAGAACTACTGGCAGGCAACCACCAATGTCCTTATTATTGCAAACATATCCATCAAACCATTAGGACAATGTCAAAATGAGCTTGTGAATCAATAAAGAGTAAAGACCAAAAGCGACCATCATTCTATGAGAGCTCTTATACCTCTTTACACTGCACCCGTCAGTAGCATGCAAATATAATACCGAGAGGCTTTAGGGTACAGTAATGCGTCAACAATTTAGATCAGCAGCTCTATGTAGATAAATGTAGATGACCACTTAAACGTTATTATCCACAGCACACTGTTATTGATAGACACTTGGACTTATAGTTCAGATTGCAAGTGTCTAGGCAGTAGAGAACTCTGAACTCGGAGCCCAGTACTGCGTAAAAAGGAAGGGATTACAGCGCACTTGAATCAAAGCTTTAGCACCACAAGCCAAAGATGCAGCAAACAATTGTCAATATATGACCGACTATACCAAGGATCTAGAAGCTTCAAATAAAGGAGTGGGTTTCGTTGGTTGGTTGCGAAATCGCAATTCATTGAAAAAGTGTACTTCGAGGGCTGTATTTTTATTTCTGCAAAGACTTGGGCATTCACAATAATATGGAATGTATCCTTCTCTACAAACTCGGAAGATGGTGTTAAATTATTTAGACGACAATATGACGATCTCATACTCGAAAGAGATTTAACATTTTCGAGTCAAAACTTGGTGGCACTTTTGTTGTATTACGGTTGTTTCTGCTGTGACTCGAACCTGTTTCAGTATTGAAGTTATCAATTCGAACCCGAGGCACACGTATACAATTAATGTATTATTTGATACAAAGTTTATTCTGCGTAAAATACTAAAAACTTTATTCTTCTTCTCCTTTCAGGTGAGCTAATACAAATATGTTGAAGGATACAGCGTAAGTATCTATCTAGGTTTACACAACTTTGAGAGAAATTCTTATAGAAAAATATATGTGGCTTCGTGTTCTGGATATGGGCTCTAATCAAAAAAAAAGCTTGATGACCATAAAGAAGTTGCATATTTTCTAAATGATGAACAGAAAGTAAGACTTGCAGAAAGTAAGAAGCTTGTCTGACTTTTAGAAACTAATTCTTGCTCGTATAACGTAGAGAAAGAACGAAATTCCATATCAACTCAAAGAATTGCAAATGATTTTTTAATTCATTTCTCAGTTTCAATATTTTACTAAAAACAAAATAAAAAATCATAGCAATTTCAACAAAAAAAAAAATGACCACTTTCCAATTCAAAATCTTCAACACCTAGCAAACGAACAAAAGACTATCATGCTGAACATCAACACAACACACCTCTTCCCTTCCATGATTCCTCTAATCTACTACCTGCGAACCAATTTTAGCGATTTCTCTCTCACTTCCATAATGGCGCAATCTATTCAGATCGCAATAATTGTTTGCACCACATCCAGAACAATCGCAATTATTTCGAAATACCCCCAAGCTATTGCGAAAGAAAGTTCCCTCGCTCCAGTTGATTATGAAGTTTCTAATCAACTCTCGCAGCAAACACAACCCACACACATACATACACTACCATTCCGCCCATCACAAACAATCAAAACTTGACAAAATCTGTTCCAAATATTCCATCAAACCATCCGCACTCTCATAAGCATCTTCATCTTCAATGTTACAACAACATCAGTACATCCCACCCATGTGTACACTGTACAACTCTCGATTGATCTCCAATTAACGACAAAAAATTTCGTGTCTCACGTTGCATCAATTTCCGCCACCCCCAAAACAATAACAAAACACTCTTCTACTCCCCCCGCAGCAAACAAAAACACTTCTTTTCGACATCAGATACAAAAAGAGCCAAGCAACTACTTTTCGGACTCTAATTGACTTGTTAAGTCTTAAGCCGTTTGTTAAGCTAAGGATTATCATGTTCAGACTTAAGCCACTCACCTGATGTGTGAGTATGTGTGTGTTTGCCCGGTGCGTAGGCCGAAATCAAAACGTGTGCGCTACTCGTGCCAAAAAAAAAAACCAACGATACACACAAATTCAAATCAATCAGAGCGGTGATGTGGAAATGACAAAAAATATTGGAGTACCCACAGCCGATGGAGATTCACTTCACTTGACAAAATAAATAAAAAAAAAAAAAACTTTAATTGACAACGATAATGGGAAGCTAACCGGGGTTTTTCTCCGTCCATAGATAGCTCCAAACAAAAACAACCCACGACGGGACATAGTGGAAATTTCTCTCTCTCCATCCGTGGATCGACGTGGATCTGTGTGAGAAATTTGTGTCAATCATTTGGATGCCTCTTAATGTCAATCCAAGTAGACATAAACAAAATGTCAAGTGATCATTTAACGTTTATATCGCCAACATGGAAGACGAGTGAGGCTTGGCTTTTTTGGACAAAGTCTCTTTGGCTGGTGGGGATTTAATGGGAAAATAATTGGAGCATTTGAAAGTGCTCAAGATAACAACGCTGAAGAGGCACTAAGTCGAGTGATAGGATTTTGTATGTGGGCAGGTTTCTAGCGGTTGATAGGGTTGGAGTTGAAAGATGAACGGAACTCTGTTATGTATGGTGGTGAGGTTACATGACAACTTTTTTATTGAATTTAAAGAGGCGGTATACAAGGCTTAAAGCGTGAAAATTCGATCACAAGTCTCACAGGATTACATACGGTGGACTGAAAAAGGGAGAGACCAATACAGGGTTCAACATGCATACAAGTTCGCGAGCCTGACTCGAGGGGAGAACTGCACTCCCTTTGTATGCTTCGTCTTCTTCAAAAAGTACACGAGCTTTTATTTTACAGAAAGAAACCAAAAACCAGCTTCCAAGTGTCATTTCATGAAACGAGATCGAGATCTAGAGCATGCTAAGGAGCTTGGGTTTAGGATCGAGGCTTGCCATCTTTTTCCAGGAGGTTATCTACGTGGTAGGAAGTTATGCCCAACTTAACCTCGGCGGGAATTTTCACAAGAGAGACATTGCAATCATTTCAGACAGCCAAGCCATCATCAAGCTCATACAAAGTCCCTTAAAATACTAAACTGGGTGCCAGGCAACGTTGGAGTGGATGGTTAGAAGGAAGATAATAGGCGGACAAAGAAGGAAGCAGCAAGGCGATTCGTAGGACCAACACTTTTTTGCGGTATGGATTAATACATAATTAGAGAAAAGCTACGGAAATAAGAGGAGCTTAACTCTTTCGAGAACCCCTTAAACTTAATCAAGCAATTAGGCACTCCTAGGAAACTTCAATCGTTGAAGATCTAAAACCTGTATCAACCTAAGTAGAAATGAGCTCCAAACACTTACAGGCTACCTCAGAAGGAACTGTAAACTCCGTGAACACCTCAGGAAGTTAGGTCTATTATGAATGTCTTATGAAGCTGATGAAACTCTAGATCAAATCCTTAGAAAGTAAATTGTCTGAAAAGAATGATCTCTCATCTGTAAACCCTAAGTTTCCAAGGAAAACTAGGAGCCAGAATGGGCACAACAGATATTTTAAGTCGCAGTGCAAGTGCAACTTACCACCGTACCACCATTTATTCAGAAAGGTAAATACCTAGGTCAAGCCGCAACAAAGAGACACACCTAGTGCTACTTGGGTTCATGTTGAACCACCACCTCTACCTAGGTCAAGTCTTTTGGGTAGAAGCTCGCCTGCAGTTGATTTTGCTATCATATTTTGTAATAATTTTCTTGTACAACTGTTAAAGTTCTGCCATATCTGGCAAAGATTTCACTGAAATATCTCCATGTCCCGACATCGAGAATAGGTCAAGAATCAATTAGTATTCCATAGTTTAGGGCGTAACAAATTGTATGTTGGAGATGGACTTCAGACACTTAATTGCAATTTGGCTAAGTTGGGATTGAAGGCCTTTCATTTCGCTCCAGTTTAGATAGAACTTTACGCCTGAAATGCACTTAAGCCGTAAGTTGCGGACCTGTCAATGCAAAAAGTTTTTTCATCTACATGCATATTTTCTGGGGCACGGAGAAGTTGGGATCATTTGAAGTCTTTAAACGACCTCCATGTAGCGCGACTTAAAATGCTTATGTTCACTACCTATCCTTGATACGATTTTTATCTTAGGACTTCTGAAAGTATGAAAGTTATCTAAATTTATTTGCTCCATCGAAACATGAACATGTTTAACGTCTCATCTCCCTCAATTCCTACGCATGATGTTGCAATTCATCTGCATGCCAACACGCACACTTACAACAATTTTGTTCGTGTATTAAATTTCAATAAAAAAAAAAATGCACACACATGTTGCATTTAGATGTAAATATTCAAAAGTCCCACGACACAAAACGCAAGGCAGTCGAGACGAGATGTGAATCTTTGGTCATAGGTATTCCATAGAGAGATCCGTAGAAGCGATAAATACGCAAAATTTATGAACTATCTCAATGCTGCTTGTTAGCAGTAAGTCTAGTTTATGAAATAAAATTACTATGTACGGCACTTGCTAACGATTTTTCATATTTCTTTTGCAAATTTGTATTTTTTTTTGCAAATGTAGACATGTATCTCGTCTTGTGTCTGAATGATGTGTCAGATGTCAAAAATTTTATGATAAAATTGCGTATCTAACGATTTGTTGTCCATTTATTGCGTTTGCCTGCAGTTCACACTTTGTTGCAAGAAACATGTGACAAATCAAAATACACCAACCTGTGGTAACTACTTAAGACGTTTTCTATGATTTTATGGTCTGGGCGTAAGGTATTAGATACACGAGTCGATTGAGTGTGTGGTACGTGTAATAAAAATGCTCGTAAACACTCGTATGTTTCCGCTTTCACGCATTTAAAATTGTGAACTTTATTGGCATGATGGGGTGCTTGCTTCTTCTTTTTTTTTTGCAAATAAGTAGTCCCTCTGAATGGTGAAAGATTTTATAGAGTGTTAGGAATATTGATAGAGATCTCCTGGGGTTAAAGGAATTAAACTGGAAGCAAAATCCTTTTTTTTTGTTGTTGTAAAATTCCAATAAATTGTTGTCATCGTAAACGTTTATCTTGAAATACGAGTATCTGTTGTCAGTAGATTTGCGATTAGGATAGCGTGAGTTTAAGTACAGGTACCTACTACAAAGATAGCATTAAGTGGGTGACAGTTAAATGCTGTAAGTAGGCCGTGAGCCATTCAACTATGATGTGATGGAATTCAAAGATGAAACATTGTTTCAGAAAAAGAAAACGATTTTGTGTTTTACATTCGAATGTTTTTGGGTTCGCAAAACTGTGAAGGGATATGTCAAACCAAAATAGAGTACAAAAATTTGATGAAAAGGATCTTACACTGAGACTATGCCCATATGTGTTTATTGCATACCAAATATTTGGAGCAAGAGTTCGTCATGGGCCAAGATCTAGCTGCTCACAAAGAATGGAAGAAACTTACAATCTTATTGCGAACAGATTAACACTTACCGAGGATGAAAAGTCCTTTGAATTCGGTGAAGCAAGTACCATACATGGATAAAGTTCCTAGGTTTGGGATTCAATTAGGTGTGCGTAGAGAGCGACATACCTGAATAGACATTTCGTCGGAGTTTAAAACTTTATTCGCCATCCACCCTTACAGTCGAGGTAAAAACTTACGTAATACACGCAATAAAAAAATTGAAAAAAAGTAAAGGACCTAGTTACGGTTGTGCTACAATCGATGACGTAGAACCCGACCCGGAATGTCCAAGTATTATGAATTGAGAGTATGCACTTAGAACTTACCTACATACACTGTTCACTCCAGATGCTACTCAATAGATTGTATCAATCCTCACGTATCAGGTGTGCAGAAAATAAAAAATTGCGATGTATACTCGTTGGTGATAAGTTCAGATAAATTCAATCTACATTTTAGTATTTAAGAGCAAAAATGTTTCTTTATCGGCGGCGTTTGGCTCAATATTCTACAACTATTATTTTACGAGATATAAGCTCTCAAAGTGTGGCGCACTGGGAAAGACGTTGCTCTACGTCAACAAAAAATTCAAAGAGTTGTCCTCCCTATGCAGTTTTAACCATCCCTTATACTGATGTTGAGTTTCATCATAAGATGTACAATGCACGTTGAGTGCAATTCGATGACAATTGACTCAAATGAAATTTATATTGAGTGCGCAGGACAACTAAGTACGCAACGTACACCTACATTTATTTTTATTCGTGCTTATAATTTACATCATCTTCTGGCACACTACTTCATATATCAGTCTGGTGATAAAATGTATCATCTATAGGTGTATTCACCGCAAGGCAAAAAATAAAATAATTTTTGAAGGCTTTCACATCTGGGTAGAGTAGCTCATGGTGGGCCACAAAATCGTTTCAAAATAATTTTACGTGAATGCGTTCTGTATTTCTTTATGTGATGGTGTATTGCCACAGCCAAGGACTTAAAGGTTGTTTAGGTTTCCAATATTGTTGGAAGTCTCTAGATATAAGTTTGTATAACAAACTCATTCGTAATAGGGTCATGATCTGAAAAAGTCAATTAAAAGGAGCTGTAGTAGGCTTGTCGCTAAGTTTGTCACTAGGTTTAAGACACATACATTTGGGGGGTTTGCGTCACGCCGAGCATCAAAGAATTTTTGCAATCGAGCACTTCCTGTTTGGCTAAAAGCTTGAAATTCGATATGCGGGTAGGGATTAGTAGGAATGTGCCATTAGAAAAAAAGGGCCTAACCGTTTAGCATGTTAATCTATAGGACAGTATCTCGTGAGGACAATGATAATGGACTTGATTTGTGTTTGGTAAGCGTCCAAAATAGCAATTTTTTATCTAGTTTAGGTCAGATAGCCTAAGCATTCAGCAGCGGCCTTAAAAGTTGGCGAGCGTGATACCAGGGATACCAGTGAATAAGCAAAAATCAAAGGAAAAACATGGCCATCGTCATTATTTCCACCTGAAATATGTTAAAATGATCTGGAAGATGGAAGGAGATGCTCGGATGATAACACACGCTCACACGTTGCCCGGAAGTTACAATTAAATCTCAGTTTAGGTGGGATGTGGTCTGTGTTTTCGTGTATACAACTTTTTACATCAATGACTGAGAAGTGGCCATCAAGGAGGCTTTAAGATGAATGACTGCACTGGGTGAAAGCTTAATAACTTATCCATATGTTGCTTCATTTAAGGGTCCACACGTTACTTAAGAACTACTTCTATTGCGCCAAATTTCCGGAATAAATTCGAAGAATACATTTTAGTCAGTGTACTCCACTAGGTCGATATGGTGTTACAGTTCGCTCACATTTTCATTTTGTCGTCATTTCCACACACCATTTGTCAGAGTCACCTCAGTCGAATTATTGTGGTTGACAATGTCTTCGTTGATTGATGGTGGATTGCAAGAAGTGACCCATTCACAAACCTCGATTTGACGAATTTCGTGTAAAGATTTTGGTTTGGTAAGGTTCACTAGCTTTCTAGTGGAAATAAGGCATTGATGTCATCTGTCAGTTGCAGTTTCACCTGAATATGGCAATTGAATAACCACAAAGATCGATCCTTAGATGCTCCTGCTGTTGGCGACTCGCAATAAGTCCCCTCTCTCACAAGCTTGAAGATTCAAAATAATTATTGTTAGCCTTGTCATTGAAAACTGTTTCAATACCCTACGCAGCAAACCAATCGCTATCTGGGACATCATCAGGTCAGACATGATATTCCTTACCTACTTTTCTGTCAACTCAACTTCTCTTCAAACAGAAGCCATCCTTAGAGCGATAAATGATTGACCGACATTTTCGAGGTTGACATTGCATTTAACAAGTCTATCAAGACATTAGTTACCGGCCATTGATACCTAAGGTTACCACTCTTACGCTATGAATTCAAATTACACCTCGTCCACAGTACCACTTATAGCACTTAAGCTGAATGCAACACACGGCTATCTTAATCGCTGTCAAAAAACTGTCTTAAATTTGTCCAAGCAGCACTTGGCTACACAATACCTGTCAAGAGCAAACCCCAAGCCAGCCAAAAACAAACCAACTCACTGCCTAATACTGTCAAACAATGGTTAACCCTCACATTTATCAATCAACCCAATGAAAGGTGGTAGTAAATTCAAAGCAATTACCATGTGCGTCCCTCCTAATGGCATTTTGCAGTGTATCGGCACTCCCGTGTGCAGAGGTCTCTCCTTATATTTTAAGAATCCGACGAAAAAAACAATCATGACTCACAGTCTCAGTGCACATGCGCGCACTGACCAACATGGAATCTGGGCGACTCCATTGAACTCTGGCTTAGAGAATATTTCGTTCCCAATTTAAACTCAGTGCAATATCGATCAATATTCCCCCGGGCTGTTGGTCGTTGTCGCGTCGCCGCCAAATATGTAGATATCCGAGTCCGAATCTGAAATACCAACATACCTATGGACTTTTTTGGCTTCGATTTGTATTTGCATTGCATTGAGGGAGGACCATGACCATTAGAGATAGCATACCAAGTGCATTATATATGTGTTCCACTTTTGGCCCAAATTGATAAATTGCTGGCCGCAGATAGTCCGCGTATCTCTGTTATTAGCCGTGTGTGACTGGTCTAAGTAGTTCAGAGTCGAAATGAGAAATATTCCGGACAAACGCTCTTTATTCAAATCTACACTCAATCCTATTGTTAATTGGGCATTCAAGTGTCAAGTTCAGTGCAGCCACATTAGCGTTAGCTATAAAAGGACACGGCGGCAAATGAGATTTATTGCGCCTTGCGACCGCAAAGAACTGCCACATAAAGAGCAGTATCTAGGCACGAGACCAATTTTTGGATTTACTCCAATTTTTTATTTTTTTGTGTTGGTTGCTGGTGGATTCAAAGACCGGAAAAAACCGTACGTCTTGAGGGTCACAAATGCGCAGAGACGCCTATTTCGGACATTGAGCATACGGGTGGCATGGAAGCTATACATTCACTGTCTCATTAGGGTAATTGAGGTTCTCTTCTGTTGGGTTTTTGTTTTAGGAAGACGCAGAGTTGTCTGGTTGTAAAAGACAGTTCTTGAGAGCTAGGCAATTACCAAGCACGCTTCTAAGCACCTGCTCTAGAAATTTTACTTGGCTACGAAAATATGAAAACTTTAATTGCATTCGGATGCAATGACTTATACGGTTTAAAAGAAAGCAACCGAATGTTTATTTTATTTACTTCTAACGGTTCCAAAACTTAGTTTGATTCCAGAAAAAAAACAATTATCGATCTCTTTATCGAAAAAATGTTAAATCCCTGAACTTTATCACCAAATGGCGGCGTTTAAATTCCATTCTTAAACGAATGCGAGTATGTAGGTGTAATTTTAGACCAAAATCTAACTTCGAATCCACATTTGAAAGACATCATCACAAAAGCTACTACAGTTCTGTGGGCTTTTTTAAAAAATTGAGGCTTGTGACCAAAAATGATATTTTGGACTTGCCTCAAAATTGTATTCCCTTGCATCTCTTAGGCATCATTTATATGGTGGAACGAGTCTAGGCACAAAACAGTCTTCACAGTGTCCCAAGACTTGCCTGCATAGGCTTAACTCTTGGGAGCATTGGCAAAAGCTCTCAAAGTGGATCTAAAACACATCCCTTTATCAATCCAGAAAAGTCCATAAACCTCTTAAAAAGAAGATAAGTCAGAAAATCCAGAAACGGTAAGCTCATAACCGCCTTCCTCCCCGGGCATTTCTCACTCAAGGAGGTCCATAATTCTATGTGATAGCAAGCATATGTCAGCAGCGTAGTCTAAATATTTGAGTTGGGTTGTAAAAGCGAGAAGCACATTGCTAATCACGAATAAAGACAATATTGGCGTGTTCAACCTTATCGAACCTCGAAATCCTCTGACAACCTTTCTTTGTGCAGAACTGGACGTTTTTATTATAAATTGCTTTGATAATAGCAACTTATTTATGAACGCTGCCTCTCCTGTTCAATGCAACACAAATAAATGCTCGATTGACACTGTTAAACGCCTTTTGACGCAGCAGATCTTGAGGTCGTATACTTAACTTGAACTGTCAATAAAAAAAGCCCAAAAAATACCACGCAAAGTACTATAGAGACCGACGCAATGAGTGGAACTCAGAGAGAAAGCAGGGGCTTGGGATAAAATGCCAGGAAATGTTCCAAAATTGACTTAATTGACCTGACAACCATCTTGTGACATCGCCCTGCAGTATGCACTTATGGACATATGTACGACTGTGACCAAACAGTTATCTGTTTTGGGTATTTCGGGGCAACACGGCGCCAATGTAAGTTTAGCTTATTACAGACGCTTTATTCCGTACGCTATTCATCAACAATCCGTTCGGACATGTTGGCGATGTGTGCCTCAGACTATGGTTTACATTGTATTGTGATGGTCGTGGTTAAGGAAGTATTCACCAATGAGCGAGATTGACTGCCTGTATTTGGGCTGTGTTTCACTTGTCGCCAGGCCTTCACCACGCACACGTAGGCCTACGTGAATGGTTAAGCTATGCTCTTGTCAATTCTTTTTTTTTTAAATCGATGAACAGTAGGTGAAATGGTCGATCGGTGTTCAACACTCGGCTCAATTATGATCCGCAGGATATTGATCTACTAGTTGTTGCTTTATTTGCCTTTGGTTGGGCTTAAGAACCCCTTTTTCCAAATTTCTAACAATATGCCATAACAACCCAAAAGAGCGATGTTCCATCATAATGTTTCAGCAACATGTTGCACCTCATTGATTCTCGATTTCTAATGGAATGATCGAGACACAAGTGGATTTGTAGCTTTTTTTCTTAAAGTTTTTATAACATTTTTTGAAACTTTTTTCACAGGTTTCTTGTGGAGCCACCTGTCCCTAAATTGGTGGAACGATTTGTTTCTCAATTAATGTCGCATTCTGATCATCTCTTGTTAATCTTCTTAACTTCCGGTTGGTGGTCAGCAAATGATCTATTTCCTAATAGTTTCTTTTTTCGACACGGATCTCCGTATACCATTCAATGATTACCGTATTAGCTTTAATTATAATTATTAGTCATACAAATTATCGATTGACGCTCCTGAACGGTGACTTATCACACCACAAAGACAAAAAAAAAAAAAAAAAAACACCTCACTATCCAATCTATACGCATTTTTAACACATTAAGCTGATTAATTTCCGAGATAGAGAAATAAAATGCCTAAAACAAATTTTTAAAAACCAAGAGAAATTTAAAATGTTAATTAAAAAAGAGTTAAACAATAATTCCTAATTTAATTAAATAGGGTAATTTATAAAGTGTGCCAAAGAGGAATTTTTTTTCTCTCCCTCTTCGTCTCCGCTAATAATTTATTAATCAACAAAATATTTTTTTATAGATACACAGATTTTTTTTTTTTGTTTTTTCTACCGAGACCAATTAATTTGGAGATGTTTTTGTTGTTGTTGTTGTGAAAACACTAAAGAAATTTTCTTGCTGACATTTAATTCTATTTTGGAGCGACAACAAACGGTGTGAATAAATTAGACAGACATTGTGGAAGATCTAGATTTCTTTGAATAAATTATTAAAAAATATTAAATTTATATATATTTTCGGTTCGGTTTTTCATTAATCAGAGAGGGAATATAAATATTCAAATGTACGCACGGATGGATATTAGTGAAAACCGCTCGGGCTGGAAACTGAATGAAATGTTTTGTTTTTTTTTTTTGAGATACGCGGTATCAAGTTACGTAAGGGTAAACAAAATTTGTTGAACAGACTTGGACACTGTTGGACTGATTAACTAGTTTTGCTGGTAAGTCAGTTGAATGAGACCGAAATAGGTGTAACAATGGCGGTACTGTAGGGGGTCGGTCTGTATATTGATGGGTTGCTAATTTAAAGCTCAGCTTTTGATTGTACTCCACGATCGACAGCTTATGAGCGATTTGTCAGGATTAGTGACGCGGGTTTAATGAAAATATTATGCACAATCCTCGTGGACAATTAATTTTGGATTCTTTTGACCCAAAAGCGAAATTTGAAACCGCCCGTAGGCGATGTTCGTGTTGTGTCTGACAGAATGTTCCAAAAAAAGAAGGCAATTTGTCAAGTGTTGTGTCAAGGTGTTATGGTTTCCGCATTCTTGTGCTATTGTGGATGTTTTTTTTGAATACGCATATGCGTGTGTGACACGAGCCGACAGTAAAATGCGGGCAAGAAAATAATGCCAAAGGCTTTAAAAATATAGGGGAACATAGTCCAATGTGCGGACAAATAAAATGATGCTAACTATGTGGTTGTAGATTTTATGCGACTTTTTCTTGGTTAAGCTATATAGGGAACTCTTTCTCCGTCAATTACATCTTCAAATCAAAGTACTCTTTTCCAATCGGAAGTGCTAGGTTATAGTCATAGCCTCACGAGAACTATCCTGAGGAGAAATAAGGAGAACAATCTTGGTAGACAAGACACGATTTAAAGCCATTCCATGAATAAAGGAATGAATTGATGGCTTTTCTAGGTTTTCATTGTGCTAAATGAACTTGTTCAGCCGGATTCCTCTAGAAACTTAAGAACCTTAATTGGGTCTGGAAATGAGTGGTCCTTTTCCTCTATCTGGTACATTTGCGGATCATTTAATCTACCCAAACTCTTTCCAAGGATGTGATCTGAAGTTTCTTCGTAGAACCTGCATATTCTTTTGCTTCCTATACCTTACTTCCTGAAGTGTTCAAAGACTTTACAGTGTCCCGTGAGAAAGCCTTGTTAGTACTTAGGTAAAATCGGTTTTTGATTTGTTTGGGAAGTTGGTTTCGTGCAGTTTCTAAAGCTTCTCTCGAATGATGTTTTTACCAATATCGGAGAAGGGTTCTGGTTCTGCGAATGGACTTGCTGCTCCCTTCTTTGGTTCAATCTAACTCCAACGTAGCCTAGCACCTAGTATAGAGTAACTTTTTTTGATCTTGCAAAGGTTGTTGAGTTTTTCCAAGCAGTCCTATGCCATCATCTATCATGGAACTTCTCTCTCATGTGTTGAGTGGTCTTTTCACTATCAAGGCAAGGTCTCCAGGTGAAATCTGCTGCAAGATTCATGTACATATGACTATAGAACTTTTGGGTCAAAGTGAAAGGGTCGATGGATGTTTGATTTAGCTTCCATTCGTACAACTATTTGTGGTGATAGATCGTGGCAAACCATCTGGTGGTGGATAGCATTTGAAGTTGCCCAAAGGCATCCTCATTAGTCTTTGTCCACCAGAGTGTGCCAGCGTATGAGATTATCGGTCTAACAATCAAAGTGTTTAGTCAAAACATAATCTTTTGTTCTACTCCCTGGTTTTTTCATAGATTCGAAGGCAGGTCTTCAGTGATATGGTGGCTCTGTGTATGAATCTGTTCAGAAAGTTTTGTTCTCCAGAATGATTCCCAGTTGATATAGTTTCGCCGAATAGTGAAGAGTGAATGAGAAGATTGTCTTTTGAAGGTTTACAGGGTAGTTTTCGCTAATGCTCTTCGGATAGTGCGCAATCTCCGCAATTTCATCTTCTTTGAAGACTTTTCTTGTCTGGATTTCGATTTAAGCCACTTGATTCCACAGTAAATTTTGATGGAAATTAGTCAAATCCTATCCAATGGGTCATAAGAAAGAGGTCAACTGTTTAAATAAACACCAACAACAATGAATGGTTCGGTAGATTTCACTTCATCGAAGACACCTAACAAATAAACTTCTCATCGAATCTACCAAGAGAAAATGATTAAAACCATAACAGATTATAACCCCAGACGGCTTAAAAGTTTAACAGCAGGTTGAGCATCTGCCGGAAGGTCGTTACTATCCGTTGATGTCTTATAATTAAACTTCTAATCTAGTATTAGCACCGTTTAAGTGTGGCATCAGTCTACACCCAATTGAATTGTTTAATGATTTTCTTTGTGCGCCGCCTGAAATTGGGCCCAGCCCTGATCGTAAAAGAAGGCGGTTAACATGGTTAACTCGGGCAACCTGCATCAAAAGTCATTTTGTTTTTTTTTCCTGTTTTGCTTCCTCCAACTATAAAAATCTCGATCTGCCCAATAATTTTTGTCTTTTTTCTAATTTTTTATTCAGCTTCCTGCATTCCAAATGGAAAACAGAAAAAAAAAAATCCAAACAAGGGAAAATTAAGATTGAAAAAGAAAATTAGTCTGCCAACAACGAAATTTATTCTTCTCCCATCATCGCGATCATCATCATCATCGTCGTTGTTGTTGTTGTTGTTGTTTGTGAGTTTGTTGTCGTCGCTAGGGTAATTATCATTGTCATGGTCTTTCGGGCAAGGGATTTCGTTTTCCATTTACTATACCTTCCTACGGCGGATAAAAGAGGAAAAGTATAATTTTCTAAACGGCTGCTGGCACTATTACGATGGTAGCTGTTACCCAGGCTTTCTGTTGACGATGACGATGACTGTTATTGTTATTGTTCTTCTGTGGATTTCTTAATTTGATGTCTTCGCATAGTTTTTCCATTAAAAGCAACAACAACACCCTACAGAAACACCACATTAAAACAAAGCGAAAATAGAAAACCACTTCTGAAAATACCGGAAACGACCTTCTAAGCAGGTGAAAATTATGAGGGAACAAGTTAGTCTTCCTCCGGCTTTAGCTTTGGCTTTTGCCTCTTCTCTTAAGTTTGGTAGATCTTTGCTTTCCAGTTAACAATTGCACTTTTGATGATTACATCTGTGTAGCGATGAAATTGGATTTTTGTTGATGTTTTGGTGAAGCAATAAAGACAAGAAACCTTGGTAATGAGCTTCCCGCTAAGGTCTTGGTTTTTGACGGCGGAGTGGATGGTGGATAGGAAAATTAGCCAAGTATTAGATAGATAGATGTGTGACGAACATTTTTATTTAAACAATTGAATTCGGTGTTATCGTTGATCTTTTGGGAAATGGAAGTTCTTGTTAGTTGTTAAGTGGGTAAGGTTTGTTGGGAAAAGTTGGAAGGCGATCGATGAGTGGAAAGACGATTTAACATTCAAAGAAGTACATTTCAATATATGAGAAGGAGTTACTCAACAGACAGCCAGTCGATGTGGTCAAATTGCGAAATTAATTTGTCCGAAAACAGTCTCAAGCTATGTGCCATCCTGTTGAAATCACATCTTCTTCCACTTGCGGTGTGAAAAGTTGATTTATCAATTCCCGTTCTTCATTGTCCATCGGAGGATCGTTTTGAGCTTTTTCAAAAACGATTTGTCCAATGAATTGCTTATGGAAGCCACTGAAGTCGACTATAACAACTGAATCTTACATAAGTGCAGATGCGGATGTGATATACCTCGAATCGCCTCAATTAGAGGAGCCCTCCGGATTTCTCGGCAGTTATTTCCTGACTTATTCTCTTGATTTGAATCCATTAGCAGCCCATAGTATCATTTCTTGTAATATCCAGTGCCAGACACTCACGCAGTATATGTTCAGCTCTCTCGTTGTCCTCTAGGCAAAGGCTGCAGGTATCATCTTCTAAAAGACTCGTCTTCTTCCGATCGTAGCTGAAGCGCCGGTGTATTGTGGACAACACTGCTACCTATTTGAGAGTTCCTCTTCTCATGCTTATACCCTTCTTTTGGTGCAGCCGAGAGTCATTTGATTTTGGTTTGTTTACATTCCGCCATGCATCCCCATCTTCACAGATATTCATTCGTGGTCCACCTATCATTCATATCTGTCACTATTCAAGATCTCAGTGGCTGATCCTTGCTTCACTAGATTGTTTACTTTTTCGATTCCTTCGATGCCTACTTCGATGCCTAAACTAGAGGGTCGCAGTATTCCATCGCTAATAAGATGCCATTTACATAGAAGAAATGCGCATTCCTTGTCAGAGCTAGATGTCCTTTGGAAACGGTCTCATTCTCTAAAACTAACTGACCTTGCTTAGCTGAACTAAAATCTTTGAAAGGTTTGCTATAAAAATTCTACAACACTTTAGACCAAACGAACCCATTACCTCCAGCATCACGTCAATCGATTGTTCTATACACTAACAGTCCAGTGTCAATGCGTGGGTTCGCTAAGCTCCATCCGATCCTTTCATTAAATATGCATCGAAACCAATAATTTTCTACAACAATCCCCATTAGTTACCCCGTAGGCACACCTTTTAAAGCCGGAAGATCAACAAATTAAGACATAAGACACATATTACACACCCGGTCCCTCGCCCGTCTCTATGTCAACCGCAGGCGTTCCATTTCAAATCGCTTTGCCATCCCAGTCAGTCTGAGGAATAAAATGTTAACCTCGTACGAGTATTTGCCATCAAGAAACCGATTTCCCTATGGAAGAACATGGACTTAGAATGGTAGCCCATTCCAGAAATGTGAAACAGCATGTGAACAGAAATATCCAGAGCAACATAAACTCACTAAATGGACAGGGAATTGCCTTAAATTAGACATTTATTGCGCTGGGCACAGTCAGCAGGCCGGCAACCATTGCCCGTTGGTTAACAAAAAACAAAAAAAAAAAACGCAACATAGCCGGGTGTGGAGCAGTATCGCTAGTGGTATGCAAATGCGTGTTAACGCAATTGTTAGTTAGTGTTAAGCCTTTTTTTTATGGTTACGTCTTGTATTCCTTGGCAAATGTTGGCAACGGCGGCGGCGGCGCCTAGTTTTGCTTGGTTTCCTCTGTTACAAGGACCGACAAGATGGAACACAAAGAGCACGGACACACACTGTACAAATTTTAATGTCTTCATTTTGTGTCGAGTTGTGCGAGGTGTTTTTTTGAGATGCATTTGGATTTTTATTTTTTTTCTTTGGGGGGTGACGTTCTTGGCACGTATTTGAGAGGTTGGCTTGAATTAGTTTCGCTAACATGACGCAAGAGGTTTTCAAGTACACATTTGATACAGATTTGTTTGTTGCAAACACATACACAAACACACAAGAAGGTGTCGAATCGCAAAAAGGCTAGTTAAATGAAATGAATTCGGGTGTGGCATCCCATGTAGGGTGGGAATGGGGATTTTAAGTCGAACATGAGAGGTTGAATAAGTGTTTTTTTCTCTTAAAAATCAATTGATTCGGATTAGATACACGTGAAGTGTTCTTTATAGTTGTTGTTTGTTGTTATTTGTGACAAGATATTTTTGTATGAAAAGTGGCCACAAACGTTATGTCTTCTTGGTAGTCTCTAATCTATCAAAGAAGAGATGTATGTATGCTAAATGTATGCATTTTCCTCAAAACAAAACTCTGTCAAATGTCTTTGAAATATCATGTGCAACAATCCTAGTTTCATTACAGTAATGGAATGATTCATTCCACTTCTCGGTGAGATCAAATCACTAGAGGACCTGTTGCTACGAAAGCAGTGCTGCCGGACATCGAGGAATTTTCGTGTATTGAGATCTTACTAATATAATAAAAGTGAAACGTTGTCCGTTTGTTTGTTTGTTCCTCTGTAACTCGACAACTAAGGAACCAATCAACTTCAAATTTTGCACACAAAGTGGCTGTACCTTGGGTCACATTATAGGCTTCTTGGGTTATTAAACTGTATCTTCGCAAATTAAAGGCAAAGCCGCGGGTATAAGCTAGCATTTCATAAGCTAGCATTTCGAGCGATGGATATTCAGGAGTTTTAACCTCAACTGAGGAAAAGTAAAGAGAATATGCTCCAAAGTTTCTTCCTCTTCCAGATAAAACCTGTCCTCTATTTTCCAACACAGACCTGTCAGGCAACAATAGCCAGCTATCAAGGTTGAGGATTTATTTGTTTTTGAATTGCCATAGTCCTTTAACATTTTCAAAGTGTCCTCACTCATTTCTCAGCGCTTTTGCCGTTGTCCAAATGATTCCACAGAAAGGTTCAGGTTTCGAGAATGCAGAAGCTAAACTAGCCCTTGCCAGCTCACCCGCAGACTAGTTGCGTACAATTCCTTGGTGATTGAACACTCAATCAAGTCTAGTCTTGTTGTAAAAGTAATTGTTCACAAGTTTGACTGACTTAGATCCCACTGAGTGCTTGAAACGCTGCCTGACTATCTGAAAAAAACATGTGTTTTAAAGCCTTAAATATCTTTCTCAAGGTGTATCTTATTGGAGATCTCAATGGCGTGAATTTAAGCCTGAAATATACTGAAACACGTACTCGTTGGTTTTGAGATTTTGGTTTTGGATTTAAGGACTCCCGCAATAAGTCCACACTATCTTTATGATTCGTCGGTGAACCAGCCGTTACTCCTCGGATCCAGTAATAGGTCTTCATCAGATCTGTCTGCACGGTCTAGTAAAGAGTACAAAACATGTTCCTTCTTAATATTGAGTTAAGTATTTTCAGGTGTCGCATAAGACTCCCGTTTAGCCGCAGTTTTATTGCACATCTAGCAGCCTTTTTTCTAATGAAGACTTGTGGGCAGAAAACCCGAAAACAGCTTCAAAAACTGATGTAAGGTGTGCATATCACATGTCATCCCGAGACAGCTTCATTGGCATTGTCTGTTCAAGAACTTTCGGCCATCAAACTAGGAATGTCCGCATGTGTGACAACTTACAGTCTGCTTGTATCGTTTCTCTTAATAACGGGAAGCTGTTTGATTAAATCCGTTGTTTATTTTACAACATAAACTTCCTGTCTTGTAAGAATATAAATCAAGCGCATACACCTCTATCAAAGTGCCATGTCATTTTGGTCTTAAATGAACTAGAAAAACATTCACAAGTTCTCAAAGTCTCTATAAATATTCTGAACATGATTTAACTTCTAACGGCGCCTATAAAAAAAAAAAACAAAATTTCCGCTACTCCTTCTTAAGCGCACAAGTGTACACATGTGGGCCTAACCACTAATCACAATGGTGCCAAGCTACAAGTCAACCTCTAAGAATTTACTTTGAAGCCTTCCATTCCGACCGATTGTAAAACAGTTTCACTGACAAATATATGGACCATCTATTATCATTTATCCCACCCAAACCCACACCGACACCGTACTCGAATGTTTTACCTTTTATTTCAGAATTAACTTTGACATCGGAAAGTTTCGATTTTAATCGGTTTAAGATTCATTGTGGATAGGTAAATTATCTAACAAAATTATGCATTATTAACAAAAGCAATGTTTATGTTTTCGAAACACCGTTTGCTGGCAGGTTCACATTCTATAGTTTTTTTTGTTGATTTTCATGCTCAATAAATCCATCGAAACATAATAAAAAGCTGCACTCTGCGGTTGATAGGTACCGCCACAAAAGAGGTATAAAGTGGAAGATTACATCGGATTACCGACCTAACTGCCACGAACTAATTGATTTTCCGCTTATATACAAAAAGTATCTGTCTATAATGTCTGGGCGACATTATCTTCCATGTCTCCATTATTTTCCTGCTCAAGATGTCAGTTTGTGTTCGGTTATTTTGTCGCTTTTTTTCTTTTTTTTTGTCCAGCTTGAGTTGTCACGGTGCATGGTTGTATGTGATAGATGGGTTATCGATTGAGAATTAATTGACCAAATGTGAAATGATTAGGATTTATGGCGGTAGCGTAATGGGGAGGATTTGATTTCAACAGAAAATTTGTATAATCTCACAAGTTTTAGTGACACCGTTTTTTTTTTTGGAAAAGGAAGTAATTAATTTGATTTGGAAATGCTTGACAGATAACTCTCACACCTGTTGCTACTCACACCTGTTGCTACTCACACCTTTTGCATACATGTGATGGTTTCTTATCACATTGCGGTTAAATTATGATACATTTTTTCGACTTCTCTTATTAACATATCAATCAGCCGAACCTGCTCTAAATTCCTCCGTATCTTTCTTTGACTTGGTTTGCTTTCCAAAAAATATTACAAAATTTCCCAAAAAAAAATTGAATAAAGTGAAAATGTGTGAGTGTAGATTTTGAGCTAGTTGAAATAGTTTTACTTGATGAGGCTCATGATGATGATTTATAGACCTATGTCACGGAATGGTGTGCTACACGTGAGAGCTGGATAACCCTTATGAGTGCGCATTTGCACTTCAATTCGTTTTGTGCTCAAGCAATGAGGATAATAAATTATTGTGCGGGAGCCCTTAATGCCATTGTTACAGTGCGTTTGGCGTTTGAGATTCCGAAGCGGCAAAGCTTTGTTAGAGTGAGAGAAAAGATATTAGAAGGTGGGATGTATAATTGTGTTGTTTCGTAAACAAAAAGGGGAGGATCGATTTTTTAATTTGAGTTCATCACGCGAATGTCTCATGAATCAATGTCTCAACTAACTTTCCTTTGGGGGTGTTGTGCATAAAATGAATGTTAACACAGGTTTAGCCTAACTAGAGCTAAAAGTACCCAAATTTATGGATATTGCTGACATTTCTTAACAGATAAACAAGAGAAGAGGAGTTCTTGTTTCGTAGATGGGCATAAACGGCTTGATCTCATTTATTTTGCAGATTTCTTCGGGTTTAAGATTCCAAAACATTATTTTATTTTTGAACATTTAAATCAAGTTCGCATTCCAACTCTTTTCCAAACAAACTTTTTTTCAAAAATCAAGTAATTTAGCAAATATTTGTGTAAAGGAAGAACTACTTAAAAGGAACACATGTTATCACCATCTTTGCAATCTAACCTGAGAAAATCGTTAAATGTTTGATATTTGCTCTGGCAAACGTTGTCCCAAAATCAATAACTCAGTTATTCACTAATCGTAACAATATTTTTGATAATGTAAGGTATGCCTACACCTATGGAACAAATTTTCCATGAAATAACGATCCCCAATCGGGCCATACTGTAAATTGATTATTTTCACTTAAAAATTGTGGAGAAGATTCCACCTACAATTAACTCCATTCGAAGTGGAGATACCACCCCATTTCATAAAAAAAAAAAAAAAAACTAACCACAACTACTTATTTCCCAATCAAAAGCAATTTTCACCCATAGCCAGGCTACCTAAAGAACTCATCCCATGAATAATATCTCTATCGCCTTCTATATCTCACCAGTATTCTCTTCCTGTAGCTACCAAAAGTAGGGGAAAAAAAAACGATCACGGATATAATTTAGAGTTTAAGATAGACCAAGTCATAAGACCGACCATCATAGTTTTCTGTTGGTTGGGTTCTTCTTCTTCTTCAACTTCTACTTCTACTTCTACTTCTACATCGACTTTGACTACTTTAGCTTCACCACGTCCACACACAATTGCGCTTATCTTTCATGAATTTGAATTATTTCAGAAGCCCGTAGGCCACTTAACCTAGAAATTATACGAAAACTTATTATTCTCCTCCTCCAATATAATATATACATTTGTCTTCAGCACCAAAGAAGAGAGTCTTCTATTTCGTTTGCTACTTAAATTTTATGGAAAACACCATAGTAGAGAGTTCTTGTCGTAGGCCCGCTCCAGTGGCCATCATCATCATCATCATCACGAAAGAACCGTGTTACTGGCTTACTCATTTCTCTCCTCGAAAAAATTTTTCGTCGTTTTTTTTTTTATATAATTTTTGTGGGAATTCACTCTGAAGTTGAGGTTCGTTGCCTGAACTGTGGTTGTAAATTTTGAAGAAGGTTGTGAATCTAAATATTGTCGGTTCCTAATGAGAATTTCATTATCGTTTGTGTGTGCCTGTTTCTGAGTAGCATACTCACACTTTTTTCTATTCTATTTGTTATTATCGTCACGGTGGTACTGTGGTCTTCTCTGGTTGAGTTATTAACAGATCTATTTTTAGTTTTATTTCTCTTTTCGGCGTTCATGGTGAGAAAAATGGCAATTCTATGGGTTGTAGGGGCGGTGGCTTTAATTAAAATTCTTTCATAAATGGATAACAGTTGAAAAAACCGATTGCTAAGCAAACAAAATTATTATCTGAAGAAGTAATAAGCAGCTTTCACTTTTGGAGAGTGATTTTTTTTATGGCAGACTGTTTGGATTGAAATTGATTGAAAGGCGGTTATAAATTTGATAAAACTTGGAAATGCAGCTACAAGAAGGAAGACTTAGTTTTGAAGCCATTTATTATAAAATTTCTTAACAATAATCGTTGATTGGCTCAAACACAGCCGATCGTAAATTAAGTCTAAAACGTTTTTTCTGATTTGAGAGTGAACTCAAGTTCCTAAAAATATACACTAGCCGCCTTGTTAGGCATTGAAGAAGCCTTTAACAATGTCAGTACAGATGCAACTTAACAAATTTGAACATTCATAATATCCTTGTCTATTCAATATATTAACTAAGCATCAAGCTAAGGAGGAACGAAGTTGAAATTATACCATTCCACACCCCAAGGTGTATTGCTCTAATCGAAGTACTCCTACAACTCAGAAAGAGCGGCGTCAAAGTGTAAACCACAATTCACTCAATAGCTGAGTAAAATGAGAAAAATTCCGATGTCCAAAAAAAAAAAAAAACTCGATCAACTGCGAAAAAAGCTGACGTCAACTCTACTGCTAGGCATAACACTGGCAGTAGGGTGGTCAATATGGCTTGAAAGTTTTGATTGTACTAATTACATCGGGATCTTCGAAAGAAATACTGTGAATTATAAGCAATGACAACAGTACCAATAATTCTCCCTAGTCATTCTGGACACCACCCTCGGAGCAAAAAAACTGAAACCTAATACTATCTGAGTTTCAAAATCACTACAAAAACACTAGCGCTGTGTGTTGTGTGTGTGTGTATGAATAACATCATAAGGGTATTCATAACCCCTTTAGCGCTAGTGAATTATAAAAATAAAAAAACTTCGTCCTTCCCGAAAGGGAAATACCCCAGCTGCGGGGTATTGTGAGTGGTTGGCATTTGCATTGAATTCTGATCGTGATTCCACTGAGGTCGGGTGCAAACCGAGTTTCGTGGCTCAAAAGTTTATGCGGATGACGCAGTGCTTCTTACAACAGGCAAACTTTTTCTAATGCTTGGCAAACAAATTGGTGGGGTACTAAAGACCTTGGCAGCAATCATGTCCTTGGAATCATATTCTCGAAATTCGTTAAAAGCTCTGGATTGCCGATCATCTCTCACTCATATAGATATGGCAGAGCAGTTCACCTTTGTTGGGTGTCGGGGCGTAGAACTTGCCAGATATGGAAACACTGTATCCATACTTTCAGATAAGGGCACTTGACCACATTAATTTAAGCTGGATGCTATCAAGAGAACAAATTCTCGGTGGACAAGTGGTATAACGTGGTATAGCGACAAAATAGATTTGGCCAAAATAGGATTTGAAACGCTCTAGGAATTAAGTTTCTCTCAACAGATTGCATATCAGCACCAAAGCAGGTATCATCACGGGACACTTTTTAATAGGCAAGCATGCAACAAGGCTTGGCGTACATTTAAATGATTTTTGTGGAAGAGTGATGGCACAAACCTCCTTCGATTCACCAAAAGTTCCTATAAGTGTAACGAGCAGGTGAGGTGATATCTCCAGATCTATGTGGTATCACAATGGAATATCACTGCTCTAAGTTCGCTGGCTTCAGTTGGCAGTCAACCAGAGAAAAATACCGGCACCTTCTGTTGGATGTTTTCCTCTCAGGATATCTGACAATGCCATGACTTACGCTCGATAAGGATCTGAACTGAAAGCTATGAAAGCTGAGGCCCAAAATCAGGTCAAGATTGAGCCCGAGTCGTTGAGTAATCAGACAAAAGCCAAGTCACGCATTCCTTTCAAACGTTTTCAAGCGCCACAATCAAACACTTTTTTCTGTTTCTCAATACATTTCTGTCACCTCAGGAGATCAATGGCAATTTTTAAAGTCTTTTATTGAAAAACCACTTTATTGTCGAACAAAACCACATAGAAACACGCTCCTTCTACCACTGTTTCCACTATCAGTTCGGACCATCAAACTAATGCCTCCTAAATGACATTTAAGCATGTCAACAAACATAAGCTATTAATCTTAATTTATGGTACACGTCGTAGAATTACTATGCTCCATTAGATTTAAATCAAAATATTTTCCATTTTTTTTTTTTTTTTTGAAAACGATGACATAAATCACCCATCAAGCGAACCGAGTTCAATTGCTCAATTGCATTCGAGTTGGGGTGAAGAAAGGGAAAAAACTTCAACAAATCGCACAGTCTCACATTCCATTTTAAGCACAACCGAGCTGGACAACAACTCGCCCCTTGTCGGTCGCCAGGACAGCCCACCCTCAATAAATAACAACAACTCACCAATGGTCCGTCCGATGTATGCTCACACAAACTTTTGCAGCTAATAAATACGACGGTTAACAACTGAAAATCTAATAATTTATACACCGATACGAGCGGAACAGGGACTTGCTGTGGCCTAAACTGATTTTTGTTGCCATTTTGCCACTTGGGCTGGTCCAAAGCCATAAATTTTTGTAATCATTTTTCACAAAATATCTTTTTTCTTGATCTCTCTCTTATGGGAGAGCTCTGGCCGGGTCTGACTGCGTCCGAAATCCATTTCATTCATTTCAGACATTTAATTCCGACTGTGTGGTGTGTGCCTGCATGTGGATGGGGGAAAAATTATCGCGCAGTGCTATTCTTGTGATTAGATGCATGCACCGAGGAATGTATCCGCCTTGGATGTAATTACCACAATGGTACGGTTGTTGAGTATTTTTGTGCAACAATATCGTTTGGACGTGACTTGCGATTAATTTAGTAGACAAAATGTGTATGGCTTTGCAGTTTAATATTTGATTAAGTTCCGTCGGTGAATTATTTGTCACATAAATAAATTTGTAACTCAGGGTAATTAATTGGGTGGTGGGGTCTTTTGTTTGACAACAAAACGGGTTGGTTCGGGAAATCCATTCAAGGGCCATTGGAGTTGTGTTTGTGAATACGGAAAACATTGACAGTTGGAGGTTGGAAGTGTCAAGTTATGTTTGAGTGATTGGTTTGACAGCAATTTTTCACATGACCCTCATTGACAGTGTCAGTGATTGTCTGTATGCTACTCTTAAAGTACTTATGTATGACAAGCTTTTTCTTATGCTGGCGTCAGAAGAGCCCATGCACAGGAAGAGGACAATAAGCATTTTTAGATTTTTTCTTTTTTCTTGGAATGTAAGTCTTTCCTGCACAACCAAATTCAAGCTTCTAGTCATATCAGAGGTCTGAAAACATTTTGATTATAAATCGTGCTATTTGATGTCCTTCTAGTGAACCTAGAAACTTGAAATTTGTCACGAAGGCTGGGCTTAGGATATACCTACGGAAACTTGGTTGAAATGTCCAAGTTTATACAGGCAATCCAAAAAATTAGTCCAGTTTGTAAAGACTTCTTTTGACTCCCTTTTAAAGGAGTTGAGCGAGTATATCCGGAACTGCTCAATGGTTGATTACAAAAATTATATCACACATTCTCTGTTTTGCTTCACACTCATCGGCACCTTCCAGTGTGGTTTCAGGCCCGGCAAGTGTACAATAGACGAAATCTTCACACTGTGGCAAATCCTGGAAAAGAGTAACGAGTTTCAAGTCCATACTCACTATCTCTTTATCGACTTCAAAGTCGCGTACGACAGCATTTATAACACCCGGCAAATGCGTCCAACTACTAGGGCATGCAGGCGATATCGTTCGTTCTCAGAGTGCCATGATGACGACCAAAAACCAAGCGATCGAACGCGTCCCAGGACTGTTATAACTTTGTAGTAGTGAAAAAGTTCATACACCTAGGGGCAAATATAAACCCCACAACTTACACCCTGGTGGAGATTCAATGAACGATAACATAAGCCAGCCGTTGCTACTTCCGTTTGTCCAAAGAGGGTCGAAACTTCAAACTCCAAGGTCCAAAATGCTCTATAATGCTCTATAGGCCTATAATCTTGGCAGTGCTGAATGCTGGACGATAAGTGAGACAGCGGATGAGATCTTAGAATCCTGTGAAAGAACAATTCTACGTCAAATATTTGGTCCTATCTGCCAGAAGAACGAATGGAGGAGAAGATGGAGTCGTGAACTCTACGAGCTGTATAAAGACGTGAATGTAGCTTGAAAACCAAAAATTCGTCGACTGTACTGCCTTGGCCATATCAAGCAAAGGGGCTCTTCGAATTCCAGCCCGATGATTCACGAAGAAGATCCCGTTTAAAGGTCAAACAATCCGGGATGCTGGAAGTTGGAAATGGTCGTCGAAGAGGTACACTTAGACCAAAAGTAGGTCCATTGTGCTAACGAACATTAGAATCCCCGGGACCGTATGGGATGGGAGGTGGCGTTAGTTCAAACTCTGACCGTCCAATGATCGCTGGCTTGATAAGTCAGTAAGCCTCTGTGTTGACGATTTCACGTTTAAAGAAGATTACTCTCTTAAACATTTGGGTCAGCTTCTTGTGCTTTCAAACTTAGATCCTTTTGTGCACACTTTCCCACTAAAACATGAGTTCTAGCTTGTCTCAATCAACTGGCTTTGTTTCATACAATTGTTAAGTATTTAGCCACAAACACTTACTACCGATATTTTCCGACTTTACGATCCTGCCTGCCTGCAGAAGTTAAGTCTTTTAGTCCACGTCGGTTTAGTTGATCACAACATTTAACACATGGGTACTAAAAACAGTAGCAAGTTTTAATTATGAAACTTTGAAATAAATCATTAATTGAGCTTCTACGCTTTGTTCCCTAATACCAGACTTGGTGCTAGTAAAATGTTAAAGCACTTTTTGCCACGAATTATTTCACGAATTAACGAACGAGGAAATATTCAAATGTAACGACTCCATTTTACAACAGCTAAATGTGAAAAAAAGAACTAAATGCGTCGTAATGGTACAGTTAAATTAACATTTACAAAAAAAAAAACCATTCAGTAACAAATTGCAAACGCTTTTTACCCTTTATCGTTCGCAACTGCAATCAATTTGTCATGAAAGCAAATTAATTCATTTTTTGAAATCCTGCTGAAAGGTGGACTTAAGCTTAGCCATGCCCGAAAGCAAATGGCTTTTATCTCCCTTTTTCCTTGATTGCCACCAAATGACCAAAAAAGCGCTGACAGCCTGTAACTATGAACAGCGTATTAAAAATCATAAATTTCAATCGCTCTCCCTTGGTCGCTACCGCGTGCAAACTATCAATAGCTAAACGATACACTTTCAAGTGTACGGATCCGTGTTAACAAGTTGGTGCACACAAAACCACACGAAATCAATCGATACCACCATTCCAAACGCCCACAGGCAATTGCGTTTCGATTCCTCTTAATTACCGAAAAGTGTCTGAAGGGGTTTTTTTTGTAATTAACATCCCTCAAGGAGTGTGGATTAATGTGCCTTTCCTGCCGAATATGTCAAGATCTGGATCAAGCTTGGAGCAGTGCAACGTCAAAGACATCTGGATACCCTAACCCACATGTAATTATTCAGCAAAAAAAAAAAAAAAAAATTGAAAAGCTTAGCGTAGAAGGGGGGTTATAATTTCCATTTTGGCGTTCATAAATTCAGCAATAAATCACTCAAAATGGCCAATTAAAATTTCGTTTGATGTCGGAGGCTTTGCCACTACCACACGACCAGCGGCCAATCGGAATACGGGGTTTTAGTCACTGCGTCCATATTTATCTGTTCGGTTTTTAATTAAGCACACAACTACACTGGGAGGGATTTTTTTTTTAGTTTTCCTGTTATATCATGTCGGCATCAGGATTTTAAAATTTATTCCATGCCAATCGAACTGTAGCTCTAACTGAGATGTTAAGTTGTAGATTATCGAATGGACACAGTCTCGTACCGGTAGACATGCGTATCGTGTATCGATATAACATTTCTTTCGTTTGTGTTTTTGGCTAGCTCTGGGTTTGCTTTGTTGGAGGCTTTAAGGAAACCCACGAATAAGTGGGGTCAAATGCGGGGTTAGGTCAGATGAAATTTGTTAATGATTATGTCTAAGATATGTGACGATAGACAAATTGAGAGCACGAATTGGCAGTGGTGTAGGCATTGGTTTTAGTTGTTTCTCTAAAGTGAACCAAGGTCTATTACACATGGTAAATGTTAGAAAAGAATGACTTTGAAGTCGATCAACGTTTACCCGGTAAATGGATGAAAACTGTCTGTATGCTAAGATTTGGAGTAAAAGATCTTAATGTTTTTCTATGCGATGAAGATGCTTGTTTATGAAGATGGCTTCCAAGAACTTCTTAGTCGAGCCATGAAAGACTCAATGATCCCTGAAGTTTTTTCCCCGAGAAGCAAGCTTGTATATCTAGGTTGCCGACAACTTTTTCCAAGTATCTTTTGATGTTATATTTGCTAGACAAGTTAACATTTTTAGACAGCAATTTACGACAAATTTCAAGTCGAAATCCAACACCTCTTCACTGACTTTAAGGCACCATATGACAGTATTCCTGGTTCGACAAGATAATGTTGATGAAATGATTTAAAATTGCACCCGATTTAGGTATGGTAATGTCCTGTTTCAGGACTTCTTCAATCTCGTGCTAGAGCAGATAGTGTGTAGATCTGGAAAGCACTATTTTTAATTATTCCGTCCATTCACTAAGATATGCAGACCATATTGACGTCATTGTGGGATCTCAGTGAGTCATTTTAAAAGAAGAATTTACAGCTCTTGATGGGGTTGGTCTTCAAGTATAAGAAGACCAAATACATGTTGTCGACAAATAAGGAAACATCAGTCCGACCGACTAGTTCATGAAGTAATTTCGAAGTGATTAGTTAGTTGACCCCACCCAAGTGGAGATCCGGTAAGAAAAAACCATATGAAATCGAAACCAATGAAGGTTTTGCTCTACAGAATGCTGCTTCCTAAGGGCCTTTCTATAAAGCAGACCAGTATGTGTGATGTGATACCAAAACTGGTCATCTCGTTGAGTTTCCTTTCGTCTTTCTCGCCTTAGTGGTACGTCAAAGAACTTGTTGATTTTATTCTGAGACTCGGATCTATCAAGTCCAACGCTCTAACCAATGAGCCATGGCGATCAAAAGTAGAGCCGATACTTGGGACTTTCAAAAGAAAGATATTTCGTCGAATTTTTGTCTCTTGAGAAGATATAACCACGAACGGTATAAGCTGTAAAGGGATGTGAATTTTGTAAGAAAAAGCCACGAAACGATGACCCGACCACATCGAGTATATGGACAGCAATGTTTTAGCTAAAGAAATCGTTGACTTCGAGTCAAGTCGTCAGGGAAAATCAAGCGTCCGTTCCAAAGGCCAGTTGACCACGGACGCGAGGATGCTTAGCGCATCTAACTGGTGAGTGTTTTCGCCCGATACAGATTAATGAACGAGTGCTGTTAATCAAGCAGTGAGTCTACATGGGTTGGGAGATTTACAAACCAAGTAAAGCAAGTAGACAACAATGATCCACATCTCATTTGAATAGGAAATTGTAGGCTTTCCATCGTTCAGTATTCAGTTATTTTTACTGATTTTTAAAGACTCGACTAGTGAAGGACGTTGGAAAAACATTTTCAAAAAATAAGTTCGCACGCCAACTCTTTCAATTTTGTCAGACGTTTCTACAAAGTCCTCTTCGGATGAAAAGAATTGATAATTGTATGAAAATATGCGGGACTACAACTGTACAACAAGTCCCAATATTTACTGAGTCATCGGCAAAAGATTTTAACATTGCACCACAGCAGACTCTACTTGTTCCTTGAAAAGATTTATTATCTATAAAAGAGAACAATCAACGTGTCATTAAACTTTCAATCAATTTAAGTGTCATCGTGTGCCTTTGTAAGACCACTAATCGAATCCACTGATTTATTGATAAATAATTTACTGTACTAAGAATTACCAAATCATTGATGGAGTATATTACATCACTCAAGCGATGAATGATAAATCTTATATATTTAAGACAAAATTCATTTAAAATAGATGCCATTGCCCAATTAGTAAAAGATCTGGTATTCCCTTTTAGAGGGGGGGAAGAGAATCAAGCCAAAAACCTCATTAACAATTCATTTTTATTTCTTAACGGAGATTATAAAAATTATCTTCGGAGCTACTGTCCTCAGCAAACCAATAAAAAGTGTTATTCTCTAAACGATTCACAACAGCGCTTAGTCACCCTCCTAGAAGGGGAACAAAAGAAAAAAAAAAAACCTCCAAAGCTGGTAATCTAAATCGCCAGAACGAAGTGGAAAATTGTGAATGAGATTTTTAATTAAAATTCAATTTCAAGCTGCCGCTGCTAGTTGTGCTGCTACAATGTGCTTAATGTCTTCTCAGGTCTTTTTTTCTTCTACTCCGTCTCTCTCAAGTAGTTGTGTTTTTTTGTTAGACCATATTATTCTACGATCTAACTGAGATAAAAATCTCAACAGTCTTTTTTTTCTGTTACCACAATCGTTGCAGTTTTTCCCAAGTTAACCTTGTAGACGCTCTTGCTCCACGATCAAGTTCAAAACCATCGACGACCATCTAATGTATTTCCTACAAACTAGCTTTCTGTTCTCCCTCTCATTGCTTACAAAAACACTTGTTAGCTGGTTGGACTCTTCTCTTATGCGCTTTTGTTTAAATGCACCGAGATAGTCTTGAGAAGTCAACCATCTGAGAGTAATCAGCGAGCATGACCTGGCACGATTTTTTATTATTATTTTCTTTTATGAAATCGATGCACCACGAAATCAACTTCTAACTTCTTATTGAGGGTTGCTCGCTGGCGGGGGAAAACTTTCGGAAAACAAAGGCGTATCTGCTAGATACGCGAAAATCCTAAAAAAAAAACCGATAATCATGCTTCAAGATCACTGGTGCGGTTCGGCTTTTGATTTTGGCGGCTGCTGTTGTCTATTGTTGCTGTCGATGATGCCAATGATGATAATGATGACGGTCGAGAGTTGAGTAGACGTGATCGATTGCAGTTCAATTCAGATAATTGTTAATTTTTCGTTCATGGTCTTCTTTTATTAAATCAGTGCAGCGGCAGCAGGTAACAGGTAACAACATGTCAGCTTGACAAAGAGGAAAAATCGTTTTCCATTGTGTACATCTGTGTATCTATCTATCTAGATCTGGACATTGTGTCAGAATGTTTATATTTGATGGATTGATAGTTATGGCGAATTTTACTAATAAAATTGCAGTTTATTTTGATGGTTGGACAGTGGCATTGCAGTTTTTTTGGGGGAGGTTCACTGTCAGAGACCACCTTCTGATGTTGATGAATTATGCTGGGTCTCTACACAAAAGCCATAGCGTGCAATTGAGGTCAGGGTAATGTTGAGAGGCAAAGCATAAACAAAACAAAAAAGAAACATAAAAAGTCGAAACAGTGGTATGGCAGCCTGTGGCTTATGATTGTTTTGCAAATATTTGGCCAGACTCCATCAAGCCAAACCAGTTAATTGAGATATTTTTCATATTTGATGGACATGGTCAGGGAAGGTCATAGCTGATATAAAGTTTATTATGACTTTTTTGAGTTCAACAGAATGAGGGGAAGTACATTGTGGAACAGATTATAAGGCATGTCTATTCTAGTAAGTTGAAATAGTTTTGTTTTACTTGAAAATTGGAGGAACATAATCAGATGTGAAAGTTTAAGATTCGTTGACTAAAAGGTCGCATGGTTAATTGCTTTACTATCGGGTTTCTGACACGTGAAAGGTCTCTGTCTGGGTTTTCATTCACTTCAAGACTTATTCGTTTTGGTTCGTCTTCAACAGCTAAAAGTACATCTGCCTTCTCTGTTAATACTTGCCCTGCGCAGTGTCCAGTATCTGCTCCAGCACGACATTGAAGAAGTCATCTGCCAGCACATCTCTTTGCCGAAATCTAATGTTTGTGTGGAAAAGTTTGGATGAGCAGTTTTCGAACTGCACGATGCATTGCCTATTTCCAGCGTTGGGCAAAACAACCGAATCAATCTTTGACGGAATTCCGTATCCAGAATATGGGCACAATGGATCTGTCTCTTGGTATATGTGAGCTTCTGTCATAGGGCTCTCTCTAAACCAACTGAATCTTACTTATGAATGTATCAATTGTGTATGGTATCCTCTACGGAATGTAGACTTATAGACACAGACTTCCGCCAGGTGCGGTGGGCTGGATTGAGAACATCTGAGTTTAACAAAAAATGTGTGTATATGGAAAAATTCAAATATTTCAAGTCCCTCTCATACGAGTACAGCCTCCGAAACAGTGGGCAAGGTCACAAGACCAAATTTGTTTATTGTCATGGGAACGTACTGAAATAACATTGAAATCACACCCCTGATGCCGTAGAGAATCCAGAACCCCCGTAATTTTCTTACGAGGACCACACTTTCCCCATTAAAAATGCATGACAAGCTTATTCAATCCAAAGTCAACTGTATAGACTAGCATCAACTCTCTTTGAACATAACCTCACTTCTTATTGTTTATTGGCCTGAAACCCCACATCGTTACCACCTACCAATGAATAACAAACACTATGCCGCGCAAATTAGATGACATTGCAACTTCCCAAGTGTCAACTCACCCCTTCCACATATGTACATACACCCATCAACCGCAACACCAACCATGAACTGGAATTAAAAATAATTTATGTGACCATTCTTCGTCGTGGTGTAAATTAAAGAAAACATCTCATTCCGTGGAGAAATTCACGAAATGCATATTCGGGCCGAGCCCAAAAAGAATCCAGCCAAACTACACCACCACCATCGTTCCATGAGAAGAAGTTGTGAACACAATTTATTGTGTTATTATTTTATGGTGTGCTCATGTTAGTAATGTTACTTGTTTCCTTAATTTTTTTTTTACAATCATTACATTCTATTATTTTCTCCGGGACTGGTGCCTTAGATTTGTCTCTGAATGCTGCCCTCGTGTGAATTGGTGTGTGGATGCAAAAAGATTTATGATGCATGTACAATAAAGTTTGTTAATTCAATTTGAAAATGTAGGGAGAAGACTTTCTTTATGGTTATATAGTCATTTAACAATTTTTTTTTTATGCAACAAAGATTCCAAATCAAAATTAAGTACAAGAACACGTCGGCATCGTCTCGTAGACCTCCATTAGGTTGTGATTCTTAGCACGTTTATCTCATTATGTGACCATAAATCTGAAGATAACCACATGATGGACGTTCATCTTAAATGAGCATTTCAAAGGAAACGCAAAAGAACAAAACAAAAAAACAAAAAACACTTCGTGTGAAGTTTCGGTAAAAACGAAATTTTCTCCAACAGGCTAAAGGTTCCATTGGCCAATCTTAAAAGATAATGGACCCTGATTAAGCCATAACAGCCAGACGGTCGAAATTTGATAATCAATGGAGCCTGGTGTTCATAATAACATATTCTTGATTAATTGTGTTCCTTCATTACGGTATTTAAGGGTGATTCAAGAAAGGAGAAGTGGTTATGCCATGTATTTTGCTGGCGTCAGTGGAGCATATGTTTATCAATCCTTTGAGAATAAAAAAATACTTTTAGGAGTGGTAAGTCGGCATAATTTAATGTTTTCGTTCTTTGAAAAGTGCCACAAGAAAAGTCGAAAAACGGTCTATTAGAGGCTCTAAATTGATACCGTCTTTTGAAGAATGAAGGCCGCGTAGATTCAAAATAACGACTGTACGCATTCGGCTCAAATGAAGTTGCAAAGCGTTTGAACATCACATATGTGCTTTATAAAATATCTCAAATCCGAAATTTAGATCCTTGTCACACCCTCTACTATCTACATTCGATACAAATTCGCATTCAGACGCGCATTAGAATAAGGGATATCGCCATTGGGTACCTAAATTTCCTCGAGTCCATGTTGGAAGCATCCTTAGTGAAATGCTACCTAAATAAGTCTTCAAATGGAATTTTTCTCATATACCAACAGTTCCTATGACAGACACTCCTATGGGGGTGTTGTGCCTTGGTGATTCAGCGCTTCTAGCTGTTGCTTTGCTTGAACTTATCAAAGCCATTGCCCTATCGAAACATATTGTTTACCTTGAACTATTTTTAACTTTGGTAATGGTTTGATGGGTCAAACAACAAAACATCTGCAGTATCGAATTACCGAGTCAACCAACGGATATTGGCACGAGCGGATTTCCCTGATGCATAGGTCAAGCAACGGGGAAATGCCGATAGTGCAAAATGATCCAGCTCGTTCCGACTGGGACAGAAAGCAACGAGGGAGTCTGAATTTGTCAACAAACTGCGGCGGTCGTTTAATTTAAACCTCTACAGTGGTTATTGACTCTTGCAGAAGTATGTATCGTCACAGACCAGACTGTATCGGTCGCCGGACTTAATGCCAGAAGAGTGATAAGATCTCCCTGTGCATTCTTACAGGATATCCTGCACTTGGTCTCTACACTCACAATTAAAAGTTGTTAGTTCCAACAAACACTCCTTGTTATTGTGGTACAGATAGCAGGTGGAGTCCAAAATCTAAGAATAACATCAGAAACCACTGAAAGGACACTTGAAAACACTTCCACTTTTTCAGCTTCAGTTTCCAGATTGATTTCGAGGTCTTCGATGTTCACTCGAAAAATCTTATTTCGGCAAGGTTGTAGCCTTTTGTTGAAGTCCTGCCTTGGCAAGTGCATGAGTCCGCACCATAGAGCAGAACAAGAATGATCAAGGTTTCATATAGAGTTACAAGAGAGGGCTTTGCTACTCAATTGCCATCTTAACCCAAAGAAACATCGATTGACAAGAGTTATTCAACATTTGATCTCAGCGCTGGGTGTCATTGTTTGAATGGTAGGCAAGTGCATTCAAGAGGACACAAGCGTTCATAGGTTTCCTCAAACCAACCTCTGTCTACTAATTGCAATACTTCAACTTGAGATTCAAGAGTGTTTCCATTAAAGCAATCTTCCTTGGAACCAGAAGATAGCAGAAGAATTCTCAGATGCCACCATTATATACAGTTGTAAGGGGACTGCCATACGTATGAAAAAAAAGTAATATTAACGGTGGAGTTCCTGGTCCGTGTAACCGTTACCGTACACAGTAACTCAGCGATAATTGAAAGACCTACTGTTTATGGTCCGTGCAGCCGTACACAGTCACTCAGTACTTTAAAAGATCTATATAGTTCCTTAGGACCGAGGAGCAAGGAGCCATTCACCAAGAATATATAATAATTATTTAAAAGTCCAAAATTAATACACAAACAACAAAATATGCGTATGGGTATGCTTAGTATGCCGCCTAATATGTTATAAATTTTATTGATTTTCTTCTTAAGTAATTTACAGCATGAAGTGGATGCGAATTATACAACTTGAAAAATACAACGTATTTCAGTGGTTTAATTACAGTCGGTTGCGTAAGCTACACAGTGTGTTCTCACAAGCTCTGCTACACAGTTCGAATAATGCCAAACTGCCTCGATTTATCTAGCACCTTGTTCTAAGGGTACAACTAAGGATCTTTTCTACCAGGGAAACAGCAAATATGCACTAACAAAGCCACAACAAGCGTCGGATTTCTTTCATCTTAAATGCAAAGTTAAAAATCCGACTAGACCCAGTCAAAACCTCACTTTCCGGGAATTGTTATAAATTTAAGGACTGAAACTAATCCAAAGACAATCTACTCCTATGGATTAAGAAAAGTACCATAACACTTAGCATACCACACTTTACCATCCAATTATCTAATTTTCTGGATTGATGACTGTTGATCGCGTCGTAACTCCTGCCGGCATGTCAGCTACGGATACATTATGCATGTCTAAGTGGTCCTCCGTTTACAGCAATCGATTAAAATGTTCATTCCACGATTCCCACGTGTTCTCGTCTGAATAAAAACGTGTACTCAAGTACATTCCAAGTCTAAGAAGACACCCCGCAGCAAAATGGACTTCTTGTTACGAGTAGATCGGCATGCTTATACTTAATTACAAATTTAATGTGCTTCCGTCTCAAGAGCCATTAACCTGAAAATCCTATCCCCGAATTCCGAAAATTCCTTTCTTAACGTCGTCGCATCATTTCCGTGTTCTATTTTATCTGTTTCCATATTTAACAGTGAAACCATTAAAGTCAACTGACAGTATGCCATCAATAACAAAATTTAAACCACATTCCTCAGACATCCTTATGGCATTCGGCATTCCTAACAATCCCAGTCGCGCACAGAAGTCATTTCCTATTTGACATCCTGTTATCTGAATCAATAATTACACCATGTGCCCGCTGAGAGAGCTTGAAAGCGCCCATACCATTAAGATACCTTTACGGCTCTATTCATTTTAATTAGTAACGTAATAAATGTTAATAAATAAATAATTTACGTCGATCCGATGCGATTTCACAGCGCCAAGCCCGATTTTACAACCCAAAGCTGAGTTTTTATGTGAAATACAACTAAATGCGGCACGTGTAGCTGCGCATGTATTCATTCGGAGACCTCTCCCCTCCTCCTAATGAGATTTCGGTTAAACTGTAGGCTACTCCTCTTCAGCCCAGTTCTGCGTCATTTCAGATTGCGTCCTCGTAACACAAACAAAACGATTTTCCACGCTCCATTGAAGAATAAATGATTTATCTAACGGCATTAGCAGCCAAACCCTTCTAAAAAGACAGTTTGTGTATGCCCGGCCGTGCACCTGTTTCAGACAAGGAAGCCAGATCGCAGCCCAATTGTGATTGCTTCCCGTAACAAAGGTTAGTTAGACCATTTAATCTCATTCTTCCTGATGTCTTTGTGCCCGTGTATGTGTGGGTTAGAGTACCTCGAACAATTGAACATTGAAAGAGTTTATTTTATTTTCGTCTGGGTCTGTCTCTGGCCGCGAACAGAGTCTCTTGGGGCAGAATTAATAAATGTTAATCCATAAATCTTAGCGCAAGCCTTCAGAAAGGATATGAAAGACATAGAACTGGAGTAGATACGAATGCTGGCAAAGAAAGAAAAAAATATTAGAAAACCGTTCCATGGGAAACGAATGTGCATAATTATATTTGGATTGCATTTCGGTTCGGTTTGGTTGATACACGTTAAGACCGACGACGAACGGGAAACGGTCCAACAGATCTGGATGAGGTGGATCCTCCACGCTTGGGCTTCCTATTATTTATGGATGTGGCAGCAACACGAGATTTAATTTTTTTCTTTTTTTTTTGTGTGCTCTTTTCTTCATGAGATAAAAATCTGCACACGTAGATACGATATCGACGATAGACGTGTCGTCTTGCCCTGCCCTTGTACGTTGTCATAAAAAATAGTATTAGTTGGAATTTTAATTATACATGCCACCCATGTTGGAGTTCTGCTACTGAAGTTGGCGGAGAGTTGAAGTTAAAATTGCAATTGGCTACTGTTCGAGAGGAAATTGACAATTTGACAGTACGACCAATGCTGAAATTGATTTGTTAGATGGTATTTATCTGTTGCCTTCGGGTTGAAGTTGATGGAAAATTATTGTGTATTTCGTGTATCGTGAGGTTGAATGTCTATCGCTGTGTTGTAGTATTAGTCAAGTGAATCTTTAAGTGGAATGTGACGTTTAGCCATGAAACTGCAGTGTCTTTAGAAAAAATTAAAAGCGGAAGATGATTAGCTAAGGAAAAGGCAATTAAACGATTATTGCCGAGAGGAGAGAGAAGATCCTGAGATACATTTACGTACAGGTCCATTGAAATCAGTGCGAGTATAGTTTGAACGGCTGTAGTTTGAGTGTCTCAGTACCATTTGGCAAGTTCCTTGGGATTAACAACCTTTTCTGCCGCTGGCCACTAGCCCAGGGAGCCATAAGTCAGGATTTCTCTGAAGGTTAACATATAGTTTACGTCTTTTAGTTCAGTTTCGCGAGCTATTAAGAGCCGACTTTAGTGGTTCACTGATGAAATCGGCTGCGTAACCAAGGACTCATACGCCACTGTACCCTAGTTTCATTAAAATTTCGTTGTACTCCACCCAATCTTTCAAGTTTTTCAGTTCTAAACATGTGTTTCATTTCAAGCATGTACTCCACCCAATCTGAGAATATGGGGGTCTATGTTGAGTTGCTCTAAGCTTTGTCTGATTGCGTCGGATTTCACATTATTTAAGGCTCCTTCCATGTCCAGGAAGACCATCTGTCTCATTACTTTTAAAAAGTGCTCTTCAGGATGCATCTGGAGAGCTGTGAACGTTTGTAATATTGAATGATTCGAGTCCTTGCTATACAGCACCTTTCTGCTGTTTGTCTTTTGAATAATCGAAGTGTCCATAGAACCACAACCAAACAGGGATCAACTACTGTTACCTTGGAAAGTCTTGCTGGATTCATAGCTTATACAGATTACTTACTTACTTACTTACTACAGTCTGGGGTGGACCTGGGCTTCAACCAACAAGCGTCTCCAACCAGCTCGATCTTTGGCTAGCTGCCTCCAGTTTCGCATGCTAAGTTGGTTGAGGTTCCTTTCAAGTCGCGGTCTTTCTCTACTGCGCTGCTCCTCAGTGATGGATTCGAAGATTTTTCGGACTGGAGCATTGGTGTCCATCCGCTCTACATGACCCAGCCACTTCAGTCGTTGGACTTTCACTCTTCTGGTCAAGTCGATGTCCCTGTATAGTCCGTACAGTTCGTCGTTGTATCTCATCCTCCACTCACCGTCTATCCAGACGAAAATCACCCCAAGAATTTTCCTCTCAAAGCAGCCAGGAGCACCCTCATCCATTTTTGATATAGTTCATGCCTCTGCGCCGTAGAGCAGGACCGGGATTATTAAGGTATCATATAGGGTCACTTTTGTTGTTCGAGAGAGGGCTTTGCTAGTCAATTGCGTTCTTAGCCTAAAGAAGCAACGATTGGCAGGAGTTATTCTTCGGTAGATCTTAGCGCTGGAGTCGTTGTCTGAATTGATAGCGAAGCCTAGGTAGACAAAGTCCTTAACTACCTCAAAGTTATATCTGTCGAGGGAGACGCTCTGTCCGAGACGTCGTCGTTGAGTGTTCTTTCTTGTTGACAGCATATACTTGGTCTTGACCTTATTTATCGTTAAGCCCATCTTTGCCGCTTCCATCTCAATAGTCGCAAAACTGCCACTGACATCACGCTGCTTTCTTCCAATTATGTCAATATCATCGACGATATTGCGAGTAATTGGAAGGACTTTTGAAAGATTGTGCTTCTTATGTTGGCGTGTGAGTTTCGCACTATTCTTTCAAGAAAGATGTTAAAAAAGTCACATGACAGCGCATCGTCTTGTCTAAATCCTTTTTTGACATCAGAGGTCTCGGTGAGTTGGATGGATGATGATGGACTTCAATGTTTAAATGTTCCTCATGCTCACGTACTTTCATCCAGCTTAAGTTACACAACAAACGCTTTCTTCATCTGCAATGCAATCAATTTCAATTCCACCCAAAAAAAAACCGATCTCAATTAAAACGAAATATAAAAAAAGAAAACAAAGACATCGCCCAGAGGTAAAAAAAAATCCAAATTAAAATTAAGATGATTCTACAAAACAATCTCACGAATTTAGACTTCCTCGTGGATGTATTTATTTTTATTTATTAGAAGGCAGGCAAGGTGCTGCTAAAAATGTTTATGGGTGGCGCGATATCATGGTAACCAAGTTTCCAATGAGTTAATGGTTAAAACTAATGGCAGCATCCTATCGAGTTCGTTTTCCAACTCTTTTGTTTTTTTTTCTTTTCTGTCGGTTTAAGGTTTAGTTTTCTCTCAATTTGTTTTTGGCATGAGCTTTAACGCTGAGAGAAATACAAGTGCACGAAATAATTTGATAGTTTCGTACGATAAAGATAAATCATGATTAATCCCCACATGTACGGACAAGAGTTGTTGGTGCACATATTGCCACAGAAAGAGGGGGGAACAGAAAAAAAAAAACCAGCAAATAGTGAAATTAAAGAGGATCGCAGCGCTTGAAATGTACCAACTTCATTTTATTCTGCAATGCAAAGAATAGAACTCTGATTAAAACCGATTACGAGCGGTTTAAACTATGTAAGGAGAAAACGAGGTAACGATGTTGCTTTTCTGGTTAAATTGCTCGGTGCAGCATTCTTGAACTGATAACACAATTTCAGTTAATCTAGCATACGAGTAGTTCGTTGCAGTTAAGACATTTAAAAAAGAAAAAAAAAATACTCCACTTATGTGGGAATCTATTGTGCAGACTTTTGAGGAGTACCACTTGAGGTAGTAAGCAGAGTGGAAGTTCGGGATAGTAATTGATAGGAAAATTCTTAAATAATAAACCAGAGTGGTCGCTGTTAGTGCATTTAACAGAAACTGAACTTGTATCTCAGATTTTTTACTCAAAGTTCAACTCAGTTATTCCACACTATTTCCCATTGAAGTTCACAGTAGTCTATATAAATGGAAATTACCGCCCACATACCATTCCATTTCAAATCCACTCCCGTGTCAATTTGTGTGTCACTCCACAAACCGTTATTAATATGCCACTCTGTATGATGGAGGAAAAAAAGAAAAAAAAAATCAATAAATTCCTTCGGATTGTATAATTAAAACGATTACCATTGAAAGCGAGTAATTTAACCAACAATACCATGTATTTACCGTAAACATGCCTCCACTCGACCATAAAACCAAATGGCGGGAGGTGTGAGAAATATGTAAATAATAGTAGATACCGCAAAAAGAAAAGCCCGACTGGCATGTCATGACAAAGATAATGGTGATGATGATGATGATGATGATGATGATGTTAATCGAAACGAGATAAAACACAAATTCGAAGAAAACAGAAAAACGTAGTTTTTTTTTAGCGTTTTTGCATACTGTACACCATGCCAACTGTCAGTTATACACCCATTCAGTCTTTCGTACATGCTCGGTGCTTAGCGGTAATTGTTGCGTCGACTTTTAACACAATTTTGCGTACGAGTCTAGCCGGCGCAATGAATAGATTCTAATGCGCGCTTGTAATTCACAGCCACATCTCTGGCAATTAATTATTTAATTTAAAGTTGTGGAAATGTAAAAGTTTTTTTTTTTTTTTTTTTTGACTTGTGCTGCGATAATTAGCCGCGGAAAATTGATTTTCCTCTCGCAGCTTTTCGATGCCGACAGTGTGTCCCGACATGTTGCAGACCTGGTCAATGCACTTTCAGTGGAATTAGATGGAAAAAAAACGAAAAAAAAAAAATTTCCTTATTGTTGATGTTGATGGTTACATAAAAATCTTGTTGTAGCCGACCGTGTTGAGCTCTTTTTTTTGTTATGGACTTATGCACTCGTTGTTGGCAAATACAAGTTGGCACGTGAATTCTGTTGCAGTAACAGTAGCCGCGATGGCATTAACAGCAGTAAAGTGAGACTATTACTGGTTATTGTTTGTAATTACAATAATTGCTTCATAAATGCAATTCGAATCGAAATTGGTAAATTTCGTGTTAATTTATTTTTATTTATTTTTTAATTAGTCAATTAATAGTGGATTCATTGGAGGGTATACAACGATGAATGAAGTCGATAAGGGTGCTTTGAGAAGTTGTAGTCGTGATCAGAGATGTGTGCTGCAGATAAGTCTGTCTCGCAAGATAAAATCTGATCATTGTAGTCGAAGTGAATTGAATTCATTATGCAAACAATTGTTGTGCACATTTAAATTGGTTTGACGTAAATCAACAAGTCACACCCAAGAATAATTTTCGTTGGGTCTTAGTTCGTTTGGACTAAGTAAAATCCATAGTAAGAGGTTATGGATAATTTTCTTTTAAAAAGCCGCTAAAATTCTCTATCTATCATGGTTTTGTCTGCTTTCAAGGACTTAAGTTGCACCATATTCATCATTTGCATCAGATGTTGTCACCGTGACTTGATGGTTAGAAGGTTGGAGTGCTAAACGAGAGGACACAGGTTCGAGCATCAAAATTACCAAACATTTCTTCCATTTTACTAAAATGCTCTATCTTTCATGGTTTTATCAGCTTTCAAGGACTAAAGTTGCACCATATTCATCATTTCCATCAGATGTTGTCACCGTGACTTGATGGTTAGAAGGTTGGAGTGCTAAGAGAGACATTTCTCCCGGTACCACCACTTGGCAGGCATAACAAATTTGCAAGAGTATGATCTATCATCAAAAAGCTGCCTAATCCGCCATTCGGGGTCGGAAATAAGACTGTAGATCCCTTCCAATCAAATATTACACGCACGACATGAATGGTAGGCCCTGGCTCTCTGAGAGCTATCGCCCCGAATATTCTTTGTTTCTAAGTCCAATAGCCAGCAACCAACGACTTCGTAGCTACTTTTCGCCACTTATCCTAGCCAGCTTAGGCAATGGATTCCTTTTTTTTTGATTAGACCATGTCATTGTACTCAACTCATAGGAGGTCACAACCATTCAAACTCAAATCCACTACGCAACCCTAATGGTAAACTCACAACTTACACAACGGAAAGTCAACTCAGGATCTAGGAAGACAACTAGTGTCTGACAACAGTAGCAGTCAACATAAGCTTAGTAGCAACAAGCTCAGAAGTGGTTATCATCATCGCTAAAGGTTCCAAGTTCAACTCCTGGTGTCGAACTGCCAAAAAAGTCGAGCACTAGCAATAGGGTGGTCACATGGTTTGAAAGCAGTTTTGGTGTGTAAAACTGTATCTACTTCGCTACAAATCAAGCAAAACTCTCGAACTTTGTATTCCAGATATAAATTGATGTGAGTCAGCCCGACCAACTGTAGTCGCAAATTAATTTCATCACTTATGACTTGGATTATACCATTTAGTAGAACCACCTTTCAACAGTGTTGGTACGCGGTGACAAACAGTAGTAGTTGTCCACTCTCAATGTCTCAATGGCGTACATTAATTTAAAATTTAATTACTCAGTCTCAACTGCATTTCGCAATAAAATGAATGTTTCCTGTACGGCGAATCATATCAACATTCCATCATTTAATGATTGGCCCCAGTAAGCCTTACCGTGAGCCATCAAGCTCGCTCAAAAATTATTGCAAAACCGGCCAAAGAGTAAACCTTGTGACAGCCCATAAATCTAAATGACATGTAATCGTCAAAAACTTACGGGAACCACTTGAAAAGGCAAAAAAAAAAAACAAAAACAACTCTGAGACATTAACAAGTGTACTTAAACAGCAAAACCATAACAAGAGAACCGTGCTTCGGTTGTGCAGACGGGACATTTCTGTGGTAGAAGGGGTGTACCGTGGCGTTTTTTTTTCCGTTCTTGGAAAATGCTTCCACATTAAGATGACATTTTATTTGCACCATTAATTAAGCGCCAAATGACAATAATTGAATGCCTCATGGAACTACCACTTAAGAGATTCGAATGAGGAACTGGAAGTGTGCAGCGCAAAAAACTGGGCGAAGCAAGGAACCAACAAACTTCAGTTAGACTCCACAGTTAGTCGGCCAATTAAATTTTTCGGTTAACAATAATAATGCATATTCGAACAGAGGAAAGGAACTACTGGGAGGCGAGAACACGCTCCGGGTTCCTTGGGAGCTGTGTAGGCTTTTATTCTTAGTATAACGATGGCGCGCGGTCTGGCTGTGAAGTGAACCGTGGCGGAGCGTTTTTTTCCTCTTTTTTCTCATGTCAGCACGCTTTTTTCTTGTGTTTTTTTGTTACTTCGAATGACGAATGAATTGGAGGTCTAAAAGAATGCTTCTGCACTCAGTTAAGTGTGCTCCGAGGAGGGAACAGGAAAACTGTTGACTAATTAAAATAATAGCTGAAGAAATTAGCACTTGATGGTTATCTTGATGGTGGATGCGATGCATTTTGTATCGAGTTCGTGTGTGTTGTCACTGCATTATCAGCGATATTTATTTTTCTTTTCGCCTTGTTACTAGTAAAATTCTATCTTTTCTGTTGTTCGTACTCAAACTCGAAGCTGAAAGCTTGGCTTTTGACAAAAGAGTTATAGACCACTGTTAAGGCTTGTGGATCTATCAGAATATTACAAAAAAAAATTGAAAAAAGTCATTAAATTCGGATGAATCGGAATATTTTTTTCACGATATTCAAAGAATGATTTACGGAAAAAAGAAGAGGACCAAGAATGGAGCCATGTGGAACCTCATTGTTCCATCACTTCCGATCACTTGTTGACGCCAACTGGTGTTTTGATAGTGGACAGTGCTTCAGGAATTTACTACTAGATGTGGGGTTCTTCAAACTCTTCTAAGGAGTTGTTGCATATCTGACCCTTCACTCTTCTTCAATTCAATACAGCATATGCGGTGTGGGTGATTGAAGGAAGATTCTAGCCATCATGTACATTTCATCATATCAAACGGTTCGAAATGTATTGAATACCCTCAGGATGGTTCCAATTAGAGCACTTCTTCTTCATAGCTGCCCATCGTGATTGATCTCCCTAAACCATCCCGAAGTAAGAAGGAATTTTAGGAAAGATTTCCATGGCTTGTTTAACAATTCGCCTAGATCATTGAAGAATTGTTCTCCGTGGGCTATCTTTCTATTTCTCCTGAGTCTTCGGTATCCACATAAAAGATGGAATCTATTCGCGTCTACATCTTCGTTGTATTCAAACACTTTATTTCGGTTGACTGCACGACAGTTGTGGTCTGTCATAACGCCTATAAGAACTGGTAGGCTACCTCTGTTTGAGCATGCTTTAGGTGCACCATATCGTGAGTGCACACCATCTCTCATTCACTAGTTTTTGGAGAGTGAAACTGGACCCAAATTTAACGAGCTATGTCTCTCGACACCTAAATAAGCCCTATGTTGTGGTTTGCACTGAGGGACTTAATCTGATAATAGTACCGTTTCACAATTTTCGATCTGAATACTGAGGATACAATGGCTTTGATGGCTGCTCGACTTTCTATGTAGATGTCGATACTCTTTCTTGGGAGTGCCTGCTGGGAGGTCTCGGTGATTACTGGAACTTCCGCTTGTATCATGTTGATATCTAACTTTGATGCGTAGATTCCGGAGCCTATGCCAAAATCCGTTTTCCACTCATCCGTGAATATAGATATGTGGTTGGGGCTTATGACCTCTTCTTCTGTCCAGCTCTTCCTAGATTTCGAAGTCTAAGTCGAATTCTGCATTTGGTGTTGAGTAAATAGTTTTTGCTCCAAAGTTCGACCACCTGGTGATTGTTTGGAGACTTATCAGGCCCCTTTCCCAAATAAGCAACCAGCTCATGGAATCAAAACAGTCTTTTACTAATTTTCCTCCATTGCCATACGGTATGTAGCACCACATTTGGAAGGTTCACTATAGAGAGTGTGTCTTTCGCAAGTCGTATTGGTGATTCATAAGTCACTCTCACTCCGCAATGACTGCTCCTAGCCTATAAGTCTGATTATGGATTCTACGGTTCCTGCTTTGTCTGTGTAATGGAAAGTTCCTCGTATCAATCTCTTCAGTCAAGAAAGAAGACATCCCTTATGTTTGCCCACCCTAACAACTGCCATGAGGAATATATCTCTTTTGAATGTTAAATATCGTTTGTTCTTTCCGATTTCAGTTCTGAAACTGCAACGACTATACGGCATCTTTAACTGCATGTTACTACAACCATCTAAGCCACCATTAAAGCATGCAGATACAAACGGTCAAAGAAAGAAAACGGATCTTGGTTCTAATATTAAAAAACCGTATCTGAACTACTTTGACAAAAAAGGCAAAAGAAAAAAGACCTCTTTAGCGTCTGAAGCCTGAAATACGAGTGCGTAGGTGCCTTGGCCAACATAACCGCATTCATCTCGATGATGGAGCAAGGCCATAAATTGCACATTACCATTGGCTCGTAAATAAACTCCTCAAAGTGTTTAATCCTAGTCGGATGCGTCGTTTAAAGAATTTCATAATTTTCCCATTAATCATCCTTTGGCGCTTTTTTTTATCATTTTTCATCCCACACCCGCTGATGACTCTATGCCTATGCGCTGTTCTTTGACAAATACCATCAAAAGAGAGAGAGAGAGAGAGGAAGAGAAGCAAACAAAAAAGTGCAATCTCATTGCCTCAGGATAATTGTCATATTTATCACTGACACGCTGTCACACTGTCTCTCAATTAATCAAACCTCAATTCATTCAAGTTGAGATACTTGTACATTGTGTATCGCCCCGAGCATCTCACAGATCGCGTCTCCATGCTACCGAGCTGATGTTGAGATGCCTCCACCGCTGATAGTTACGATGACGGAGAGTACTTTAATAAGTGAACTAGATCATCGGTATGAGTTAATTGCTTATGCGCACATAAAAATGAAGTCATCACCATCGCATTGCCGTCGTCTTGGTCGCCTTTGGTCGTCTTTGATCGTCGTCTCGGTAGTCATTCCAGAGGCCTTTTTCGCCAGCACTCTTGAAGGCTGTCACCGGAGTTTGGTATAGTTTTCGTCCCAAACAGAAGTTCCCCCGGTGTGCTCCTTTTATAGCTATCCCGCTGTGGCTGATGATCTTCTATAGCAAGCGACGAGTAAACACGCATGCGCACGCGTACTCTACTTCAGGTTCTCAAACTTGACTATCTACCCCCGGCTTTGGATCATCATCAGTAGTAGTCGTCGGCGTTATAGTTATCGTATTTATCGGCCGCCAACACAGTCGCTGATCACCGTTTGAAACGCCCACTGACCTTTTAGGTCTTCAGCATCTCCGGGGAGAGAGATAGTACGTACATATACGGACGCGCGCTCAAACCGCCGATTAATGGATGGGTGGGTGTGGTGGCTGGATGTCGCTGCGGTGTCCGTGCTGTGGAGGGGGGCTTTAAGTATTCTATTCGCGTACGCAATTGCGTTAGATGGCACAGAGATCTTAAACAGAGATATTTATCTGCCAGGTAACTGACAAGTACTTAATGTAGTCGTTAAGTTGATATGTAACGGTAAACGGATGACTGGCTAAATTGCCCATACAGCAATTTAGATACCAAAAATACGATCCATAAGAAATGTCAAACATGGACAGAAGGAATCGTAATTAAGGAGATAAGCTTGCGAAACCGTGAGAAAGTTGTATAGAAAGCTTATATTTGGAAAAAGTTATATCTGCGATCACGTAGCCGCCATGTTTGCTTAACACATCGTACCAAGTGGGTGAGGTTATTTTGTTCACATATTACGATTGCTCATGTCATCTCGGTCGAACTAAGGGATGCAGTCATTGATTAAGGAAAGCTATGGAGTTGATTCCACCTCATTGCATTCGGCTGTTTCTACTATACAGAGTTGATATCTAGCTCCCCCCCCGCCATGCAGGCCTCGGCACGTCGTACTTTGCTTTGGGTGATCACCTTTTAGTTTCTAGAAACCTCCCTGTCAGTCAAGCCGATACGTGGGATAATATCCAGCTGAACGCAAACTAGATTTAGTTTTCTCTCTCGGTTAGTTCTCTGGTTAACAGGCCGAAGATTAAGCCCCTCCACCACGCTAAGGTAGGGATCGAAGGAGTTAGTTAGGTCCTTAGCAGTTGTGTACTCCAATTTGGTTGAAATTCATTTCTACTTGTGCGCACCACCTACGGTGAGATTTTTCTCTATTGCATTGTCGCTAGATTCAAAGACTCTGCGGGTCAGAGCATTGGGATCCACTAGCTCTTTATGTCCTAGCCATCTCAAACGTAGAATACACAGACTTTTCACTAGGTTGATGTCGTTGTACAGCTAGTATCGTCTGCAAAGATCTTCACAACAAACGGGACCAATATCAAGAACGATTTTTCGTTTGAGGTAAAGAATACCTTCATCAACTATGCTTCAGCGGCAACAAGTAGAACTTGGATGGTCAGCATCTTACATAGAATTTCCTTCGTTGTTCGCGATATGGCCTTACTGCTTAGCCGTCTTGTTAGTCCATAGGAACTGTAATTGGCAAGAGTTTGACTTGTGGTGGAATGTTGTTATCACAAATCATAACAGAGCTAAGATAGGCAAAGTCCTTTACTATCTCGAGGTTATAGCTGTCCCTTGTGACTTTCTGTCCAATTTTTCGATGTTAGATCCCCCTTCTTGGTTTTGCCATCGTTCCCCGCTAATCCCATTTGTGACACTTTTGTCTTAATACTCACGAACGCGCTGGTGACAGATCCCTGAGTTCTGCGCAAGTTATAGTGGCACAGACTTTTGAAAGGTTGTACTCCTAGTGTTTAGTATTTTAAACCGAAAGCCTCAGCGAGGTCTTAACCAACCCTGATGAAGCAGCGAGCATTCTCCATCGGCATCAAGCATCCTTGGACGAGCTTGGCAGGGATGCCTAAACTAGGCATGGCTCTATAAAGCTCATCTCTATAAATGCTGCCATAGGCGGTCTTAAAATCCGTTTTCCTCTGGTCAACTGTGGACTTTTCTGCCCTAAAACTACACCTATAGGACCCAATCAAGCAGTTGGCGCAGTTGAAGGGGTCTCCTTTCTTGTTGAATGGGAATACACTTGCGAATAACCGAGCCTTCTTTGGAAGGACCAATACAGCACACGACATGAGACATTGTAGCGGCACGATGCACCCTAGCATGTCTCACGGGATTTCTATATTTTAATGCCAAAGTGCTGGCCAAGGGATCAGCGAACTGAGTTCCAGCTCAATCTTAAAGGAAGCTTTCTCAACCGGATGCTGTTGCTTTGGATGGAAAACAAGTTTAAGACACTCCCTAAGGAGCAATAGCTTGCGTCATAGAGTGTCGTACAGAGGTTTTGGTTAGGTTGAAGTGCCAGCCACTTACCAGCTGTTGCCAGCACACTAAGATCAGTAATAGGCCCATTGTGATACCACATGGATCTGGAGACATCTCCTTATCTACTCGTTGAACCAATTGGAGCTTCTGATGAAGCGAAGTAGGTTTCTGACATCTGTGAGTATCGGTAGTGTCTGCCATTCTAAGAATAAAGAATTTGAGGACTAATGTACCTTTCTACGCCCTAGATCAAGCTCAACTTGAGCCGTCTTAAGCAGACCTAAAGCATAGTTTCCTCTTTCTATCTGTTCAACCGCCGCCTTTCCTTTTGACGAAACTACTTCCCGTCATTAAACACTCTTTTGCTGTGACATCCTCGATCATTACAGAACCTGACAAATGTACAACTTTTCAATTTCGACACAAACACTTACACGCACCATAAAGGGAACCCTGCAGCTTCAACTTTCAAATTGCAGCCATTGAGTGATCTGTTGTAGCTCTCTCATCATTGCCTAATCTCATTCATCAATAAACTTTATTTCATAACGCAAACACCCTGTGCGCCGTGTTATTACCGTCTCATCTCATAAATGTCAACACGACATACAAATACCGACAATTATCGTTTTGTTACCAATTACACCGCCAATTACACATGCAAAGAGATCATATCAATGAAGCGAACGTCTTCGCCATTGATGTCGATCGTTGTCGTCATCTTTGTCATCATCGTTTGCGCGCGCAAAATCACTGTCATCATCATCGCCTCGATTCATCATTCCGACTGAACTCTGGCTGGAAGTTGGAAGCGCGTCTCCTCCATCTGCGTCTCAACGGCAAAATGACAAAAATAATTGAGTTTGGATTGTGCGCCGCCGCCGCCGTGCACAGAGACCTCTGTAATCGACAACTTTGCAACCAGCCCAAGTGCATGAAGATCTTTATCGATTGATTGAAAGCGCCGACACTGCGCCGCAGCGGCACCTCGAAATCTGAGACATAAAGCCAAAATGGATCCTCAATTGTCGATCGGTCGGTGTTGTCTTACACCGCCACCGCCTTTGGAATGGTTTTCTCCTGGTTGCCGCATGTAGTCATAGTAACTACTGTGGCCCCAAACGGCGATGACAATGTTAAATGTCGTACGGCTTAACACTCGTCGTCGAAATGTCGTCATTGTTGCAGTTGCCAACGTGGTTGTCGTCCTCGACGGCCGGCCGGCAAAGTTGATCTAGAAAAAAATGTTCGGTTGCGAGACGCGGTGTTGTATGCTTCTCGGCTTTGGGACGTCAATTGGAGCCGATCGGGTGGAGCACACAAAAGGTTGTTCTAATCAGAAATTGAACTTCCTGTTTCGGAGGAATGCCACAACCCATTGTTTGGCTCGGCTAAGAGCTTGTCGCTCAGTTCCATCAAAAGGCAATTAAGACGCGTGCGCTGCTCACAGTACTCTTACAACACAAGTCACAATGTGTGCGATTTTTTTGTTTGTATTGCTGTTCCTCTTTCTCTTTGAACTTGGAACAAGAGTAAGAACATGTAGTCGCGCGTGTTTGACTTTTTTGTGGCCTCTGTGTGTTGACCGCTTTTGACAAGCACCTGTTTGCAGTCGTGTTGGACATTGTTTGATGTCGAACAACTTTGACATTCGAACAACACACTCTGTTGTGCGATGAGTGGACGGCCTGGGCTGGTTGACTTGTCATGATTTCCTGAAGCTCTTGACATGAGAAAGGTTGCGGCATGGGAATTCTTGACATTTTTTTTTCTTGAAGTTCAACTTTTGCATCGTAATGAGGGGTCGTCGCAATTAGAGTTGATATTTCGAGGGATAAGTACGTCAAGTCTTTTATAATTTGAGTGGAGACTTGCCAGGAAATACATAAAAGCTGTAGACTCCGTAAGAGAAGCTTGTTAAATCACTAATGTCCGTTGAAGAAGTCCTTTAGGAGCTTAGCGTTGCACTTAATTGAGATTGTGTTGCCTTAATATTGAATTTTCTAGTCTCTTACCCTTCTCTTCGTTCAGTCTAGTCTGTAGAGCTTTAGGGTGACTTTAAGGGACAAAAACACACTTGTCTACACCATGAAGTGAACAATTCTATACTCAGTCCCATTTATTAAAGTTAAACATTGTCCATCACCAAACAGTTCCATGGTTCACCCTACTCTCCCCCAGATCTAGACTAAGATACTCGTGCATGCTTCACTGCTGCAATTCATCTCCAATTTCACGACGAATCCCATCTTGTGTGTGATGAATTTCTTAGATAAATTTCATTTTACGTTGCAATTCAGTAAAAGAAACCCCCCATGGATAGGCAGAGTCGGCAAACGGTTAAGGAGGTGCGGCCATACAAGAAAAAAAAAGTTGCATTTCTTAATTTCCCTCGGCACTTGCTTGTAGCGTAACGTCTATTTGTTTTGACTGTTGCAATATGCGGTCACAGAAGAGTCCACGTCAAAGCAAATATGCTCGCATGCCACCGAAACAAAATAACAACAAACCACCCACCTTTGCATCTCAAAAAAAAAAAATTTAACCAGCCAGCCAGCCAGGCAGCTAGCTAGGCAGGCAGCCATCCATCGAAGTCAGCCATCCACTGACGACGACGAAGACGACGATGGACTTTATGGTGGGCTGAATTCGTGCTCTCACTTCATTGATGAGTTGCTCTGTTAACACGACAGCCGGTGCAGTGCACCTGTGCACAGGTGAAGAGTATCTACCGCGGCAACTGTTGGAAATGCAAAACGACGGAGAAATTCATGGATACCTGAGGTGGTGGTGGCTGCTATAGTGGTGTTTGCGGTGGTGGTACAAGCACCGTAGGCATATTGCGACGTCAGAATTTCTGCTCTAATTATGTCTTGGAATTTTTTTTTTAATTTTTCTTTATTTTTTCTTTTGCCATTATTAAATGAAATTATTATTATTATTATTTTTTTTTTTTAATTTAATTTTTGTTGCAATTTTTCTTTTGTGAATAAAAAAAACGGCAGCAGTAGATGTTGCAGCAACAATTTTTACATCATTTTTGTTTTGTTCATTCATAAATATTTGAACAATGAAAGAAGATTGCCAAAGGAAAGAGGAAGAGGATAGGAATTAGTTTTAAGTTGCAACCGGATGGGGTTCTAGAATTTCAAGAGTTCACTATGATTTACTTGAGATACTTCCTCGAGAGGAGAGATTGAAAGACTGCATCTGTCATAGGAAAAGTTGTGCATTTTGAAAAATACTGAATTTGTTTGAAAATTGTTTTTTTAAGCCTGGAATTTCCTTTTTTACTTACAGATTGCCGATTGATTCATGGAATTTGTGCAGGTAAGACTGAATACATTTTTTTTTAAAGTTTAATGATAAGTTTTGTAAAGGGTTTTCCAATAGGGACAGTAGATGTTAAAATTGAATAAAACAAGTTGTGTGTGAGATATCAACGAATTATTGGTTTTATTTGAAAGGCCTATCAATGACATTATGTGTGGAATATGATATCGTTCAAATGGCCTCCCAGGCTTCGCTGTGTGGCGCGCATAGATCAGGATGAATTTGAGCTATGGCACGGTTTTCAGAGCACCAGTCGTTGGCGGCTTATTGGCATAGATTTGCGACTTAAGGAAACCCCAGAAAAAAAAGTCTAATGGGGTCAAATCGCATGATCTCGGTGGCCAGTTTACGTCGACTCGGCGTGAGATAACCATGCCCTCAAATCGCTCGTACGGAATGTCCATTGTGACCTTAGCTGTGTGGCACTTAGCGCGGTCCTATTAGAACCACATGTCGTTCACATCCATATCATCCACATTGGTAATCATCGATCGGTAGTGCTCTCCGTTTTTGAAGAAATACGGACCGATGATGCAGTCGGCCCACATTCCACACCAAACAGTGACTTTCTGCAGATGCACTGCCACTTAGTGGACCTCGTGTAGATTGGCATCGTCCCAAATTTGGCAATTGTGCTTGTTGACACACCCCTTCATCCAAAAATGGGCTTCGTCGCTCAAGATGATTTTGAAATCGGGGTCCGCTTTCAACTGCTCCAAAACGCTTTTGCACGTGTTGCTCGACGCTGCGACTTGCAATGGTGGTTTGTCTTTAGTGCCTTAGAAATAAAAAAACAGGAAAATTAACAGCACATAAACAACACGACCGCCATGAACTGTTAGAATCTACCCGTCCCTATTGAAAAATCATTTAGTTGTATCTTGAAGGCAAGTAAATTGTTCAATTTCAACTGAATAGAGATCAAAAGAAAACTATTTTGAGCAGGGAAAAGCAAGCGACTTCCTTAAAATCGTTGCACATTTCTATGCATCCGAAACTGATACTTTTATGGGATTTTTTAGTCGTTTTCTTATAAAAATTTTAATTTCCTTCATTTTAATAATACTTTTCGAAGCCTACATAGAGCGGGAATTACCTGCCAAAGGCCAGAATATCTCCTGGAGATCATAATCTTCTTTACCAGAAAGAGAATTCAACTATACATGTCTAATAAAGATAAAGAAAGAGATAATTAATTATGGTGATTGTTGCTACGATGGTAGTGTTCAGAGATTCAACAGACTGCCTCGGCTGGCTTGGCAGTAGACCATTCTGTCAACCCAATTTGTAAACACATTTTCGATGGTTTTGACCCCTTTTTCACGAATAGCTTGACCAATATTGTTCTTGAGTGCCTAAAACGTCTCTGGATTGTCCGCATAGCATCGATCTTAAATGTCACCCCACAAAAAATATCAAACAGCGTCAAATCGCAGCTCCGTAGCGGCCAGCAACATCACCAAAATTACTGATTACACGATTTTTGAACTTAGTGTGGCCCCATCTTGTTTGAACCACAGCTCGCCTAAGTTCAAATCCTCAATTTCTGGCCATAAAAAATCGATTATCATGCTTTGGTAGCGTTCATTTGCTGAGTTCGGCTATCAATCAGCAAACTAGTCCCACGAACTTTCTTCACAAACTTGCGTACACCACTTGCAGTTGGTGCATTATTTCGACCGAAATTTCTTTTCAAAATTCACTTTGGAAGAAACTTTGCAATATTTCCCAAACGTTGTTCAAGTGTTAATCGATCCATTTCGTACCGCGAAAATATAAAACTGGGTTTCATAAATATCGTTAGAGATGTCAGTGTCAAAATAATATATGATTCAAAAAGGAACCAACAGATGGCCCACCTTTTAAGGTATTTATTGGCATCATACTCGAGTACAACGCTCAAATCTAGTCTGATGCACAAAAAATTGTCCTAAAGATTCTGGAGAGAATTGAACGTCGTAAGTTAAGACTCGAAGTCCATCGGTTCGCCTGAACACTTAGGAATGTTTCCTGTCTCTCACTGGTTTTTCGGGACGAAATGCAATTGGCTTTTTCGCTTCCAATCAGTCTTCCACAAACATTCAGTTGGATTCCGCCACTTCAGCGTTTCATTTGCAACATGCGCTTATGCTTCCAGTGCGCACTAGTTTACCCTTAAACTTACATTTGGACATCCTGTCAAATAAAGGGATTCTTTTCCAAGCTCTGTGTTTCCTTATTACTTCGATTCCCAAGCATTTAAGACCAATGTGCATCGGTACCTCCTTCGTCTCAATTGTTTTTTTTTTCTTAATGCCCTCGCTCTTGTTTAAGGGCAGTCATTAGCCTTTAAGCGTACGCTAATTATAGAAAAAATATAAACAACTCATCCTTGAATGCATACATGGAATAACAGTGATCCAATTACCAGTGTGGTTTATGGACGGATCAGTAACAGAATACGCGACTTGCGCAGGTATCTATGACCTGCACTTCAAGCTAGTTATCCCCTTCAGCTGCTTCACATCTTTCTTTCAGGCAGAAACCATGAAGTCAAGCGTAAAATCACTGAGACATTATCCATGTGCTTTTTACGAACCCCACGAACCATGCATAAAAGGACTTCTTTAGGATCAAACAATGGACCGCTTATAGTTCAAGTAACAAGGCTCGTGATTTTTAGTCTCAAGCCTGGCAAAGCAAAGCGATTTAGCATAAAGGGCATACAATTTTCATCGATCCACTGGTGTAGATCTGTACCTTTAAGCAGATTGACTTACAGTCTATTGTAATCGGTAACCGATCTTCGTACATTTATCTGAAATTTGAAAATTGTGACTCACCAGCTTTTAGTGTATTTGTACATTCCTCCACTAATCGCTTGCATCTCGAGCCATCTCCCTTCCCTAGAATAACATTTCAATTGGAATCCCATATCTTCCGAGACTAACAACCGAAGTAATTCAATATCTCGATCATGATTTCGCTGCTTAGCCTCCAATCAATCCACCTTACCCAAGGAGTGGCCTCAGCACAATTACCTTCAAAGCGGATCTATTTAGAAATCCATCCAAAAGTTTATATCAAATAAACCGGTACGCCACTGCACCACCACCACCGTCACCGTCACCGCCACCGCAGGTCGCCGGCTAATATCCCATCCAAATAGCTGTAATTTCTGACATTCGCGCATTTTCATTCCTTTGTTCCTAGTCCAGTACGACACACCGCCTTCATCCAATGGGCAACATAAAAACCACAATAATAACAGTAATAACAGCCGGCCATAACATAATAACGACCAAAATGCCCCACAATAAGAGCTCAAACACAAGACCGAAATATATATGTGAAGGGGGAGAGGGAGGGAAAAAAAAGATCAAGGCCAACCCTACTCAATTGTCCGGGTAATATGGCCAGCCGCGAGCGGCGAAAATCTCGGCGTGCGCTTTCTGCGGGATCTATTACTTTATTGTCTTTTGGACGTCAGTCGAATGTCAGCGATAAAGATCGCCGACGAAAGAAACAATAAAAACCACAACGGCCTCCAAGGAAAGCCTCCTATCACTTGCCGCCCCCAAAATGACTGAATCAGATCTCTCGGCGAAAGAGACCGCTAGCGTTGGAGAAATTCGACTGTTTCTGACCGTTTTCGCATCCGGCGCGAGGAAAACAATGAAAATAAGAGTTTTGAGCTACAACACACGATGGTGGCCGCAAGTGGGTCGTAAACAAATTTCAATGCGCAATCCATGGTGCATTGTGTTGAGCACAGTAGCCCGCGGGCTACTGCATTTTATTTCTGTGGATTTATGTGAGGAGTTCTGGAGAAAGAATGCTGGAAGCTGGAACCATATGCATAATTTTGCTGGAGTTTCCATTGAATCGAACAAAAGGCAGTGAAAAGTGGAGAAATGTACTCGCATAACTTCTGTTCCGGGAGACTGTACTGTAACTGGTGACAAAGGGCAGAGTCTTTGAGTCTGGACCTGGACCTGGACCTGGAGCACCGATGTGTAGGGGTTGATAAAGGAGATATTTATACGAAATTTGAACTGTAATGACACTTGAATGGGAATTGAGGTTGCAGGAAACGGATGTTGTTAGTAAATGAGTGCATAAGTTGATTTCTTGGAAATAATAAACCTACATTCGAGCTTATTGTCTCAAAATTGGAGAAAGATAAGTCGAAGAGTGTTTCCAGACCCAAAGGTGGCCTCAAATGTGTCTAAGGACGTGCTTGAATGCAGATAATGTCTCAAACTTTCTTTGAAGTCGTGCTTACAATTTAATTTAAGCACAGCTTCACCTCGGCTTTAGTAGTCAAGTTAGGAAATAAATATTTAGCGCGACATTCCTCATGGGGTCAAGGCTTAACTTCTCGCAACGTATCATGTTGGGTGCGTTTTATTTTTCGCACAAATAAAACGGACCTTCAGTTTCTATTTGCCGACACCGAACGGCAAACTGAAAAGCGTTCAAATACACAGTCTTAACGCGCAGTCTTCAACCTCAAGGTACATCTCGCTTCAAAGCTTATTAAGAATGACCTACTGGTCATGATGTCGCCTTTAAGGACTTGTGCTTCACAATATCCAGTGGGAATATGGATATTCCACAAAAAAGAGTAAAGTCTATGAATGTAGATTGAAAGCCTGTAAGCCTGTAAGCCTGTACGACCCATCTTTACATATGTCTTCGAAGTTTGGTGGACTAAAGTCAAGGACAAATCTACCATCTTAAAGCTGCAACGACTTAGATTATGATGCCTCGGTATCACCGGAGCCATGCGAACTTGCCCTACGGCAGTCCTAGAAGCACTCATTGGACTTACCCCACTCCGCATATTTGTCAAAAAAGTGGCAATACGAAGTGCAGTTAACCTCCAACGCTCTACAGAAATCTAGCCAAGCAGACCTACGGGTCACATGATTTCCCCGAGCTCGAAATGATCAGCACGGTATCGGATTATATGCCCAAGTTACTCTGTTTTGGCAGGAAGTTCGAGATTGAGATCCCGAACCGTAACTCCTGGGAAACCGGGGACCTTTTGCTGAGCACAAAAGGACTAGTGTGGTATACTGATAGCTCAAAGATGCACTCTGGTGTTGGTGCCTGTATCTATGGCCCTAATCACAAAGTCTCTAAGGCACTTGGAATGTGTCCCAGCATCGTGCATCGATACGTGGCCACTATCATTCTCGATTCCGGCATAAAGGGCGTAACCATCAATATATTCACCGACAGTCAAACAACGCTCAAAGCACTGAGTTCCCATTACTATAATTCAAAGGCCGTTCTAGGATGCTTCAATACTCTCCAGGACCCCTCAAAGAGGAATAAAGTCAAACTTTGGTGGGTACCAGGACACAGGCAATGAAATCGCAGACCAACTTGCCAGGAAAGACTCTTCAGAAAGGTACATAGGTGCCGAACCCTTCTGCGGCATCTCTACTTCCGCGTTCAGAGTTAGTCTAGACAGCTGGGAGAAACGTAACTTCTTATCCTACTGGAACAACACTCAGGGAGTCAGACAGGCTAAAAAGGCTATCTGACCCCTGAACAAATCCACAACAAACATTCTCAATAATGTAGGGGAAGATATCAGAAGACTGGCAGGCTTCCTCACTGGCCATTGCAACCTTAGATATCACTTACATAAACTAAACATAGTTCAGGAATCTGAATGCAGACTTTGCTTAGAGGAAGACAAATCAGCGGAACACGTACTATGCGAGTCTGCAGAGCCAGGAAACGCTTTCTCCACAAAGAATTCCTAACACTGGAGGACATACGCAATGCCTCGACTGGCGATATCCTCAACTTCAATAGGAATATAGAGGATCTCGTTATCCAACTGGCTCCAGGCACAATAGATCTTTCAGGTCGCAGTGCCATTTGCGTCAGTCGCAGAGCCTAACCAATAATTATAAACAAATAAGCCACACTTGCCGAGTAGATCTGTGTCCAGGAACACAATAGATTGTGATTTGAGTGAAAACAGTTGTAGACAAGTTCAAACCCAAAACGGAAGGAGTTCTAAGCTTTTATTGATGCGTGACTCTTCATTAAGACAGTGACCTTTGGTTGAAAGACAGACATGGAGGAGAGCCCTAGATGTCCCCGTTTTCGATTCGTCTGATATCAAGGTCATTGCCCTTCCATTAAGTCTGGTCCGAGATCATTAGTTTGAACAGAGTTGACTTAAACTGTGACAACTTGTCAGTCCATTGGCGATTCTCTAAAGGATACAGCCATCATCCCTATTTGCTTCTTCTTCTGCTTTTTGAGGTACATTTTCTAACTGAGTGCTTTGTTTTTGGCATCGAACAACGCCATTTCTACCTCCGGCTTTAACGCTTGAATGGAATTGAAAGTCTGTAGTCGTCATGAAGGTTTTGGTGGTACCTCTCCCGTCTTTTGCAGAGAAATGTGTGTTCTCAATAGTTGAACCACTTTTGGAAGAATTCTCGAACTAGCACATTCTGATTCAACAAGCTATATGCGACCTTGGATCCAAAAGAAGGCGTGGCTTTCATTCCAATATTCAAGGGTTTTCCAAAGGATTGGACAAAAAAAAAAAAATAGTCAATTGTACATCCCCTTTGTGGGGATCCCCTTTAAATCTCTCCATCGGAAGACTTCCTGTTGAATTGCATGTGTTAGCTTAATGAAACCTGAAAGCTTACGCGCAATGAAGCCGCAGTTATTAATTTAAAAAGAAAAGTCCCATTAGTTTTAATCCTTGCAAACACTCAACAAACACTAATTGTACAGGTTCCTGTGGAATCAAAGACTTACGGTCTCCGAAGTGTGCTGTCAGTTAGCAAGGAGAATCAATGGAAATTAAATCCTAATCCTAGTACAGAATGACACGTCCTCACCTGAATGCTAATGAAGATATTTTCCACAGTTTGGATCTGGATCCTCAACCGGATAATGGGGACATAATGGATTTCTTTTCATTTTTATGTCTAAATTTTGTTCCACAGAAAGTTACCTGATGGAGAGCATCACGGTATGGAGGCTAGTCATCCCACCAAGACGCAAAAAAAAAAAAAAATGGTTCGCGTTGAACATTAAAGCGCAGATTAGCGAACCATAATGGGATGTGTTTGTGGCATGTTCCACGTTATGATTGCGCGGACTTCCAATACAAAAAAAAAAAGTTGACACGATCACATGAGGGGATATTGCATTAGTTGGCGATGCGCGTTGTGCTGGGCGGAATACAAATGATGGGGACGGCCCAGTCGCACTGTCTTTGTCTTGTCTTGGCCACTTGGTAGTCATTAAACAGGTGAGAGTTTTAGAGCTACCACGTCGACCAAAGCGGGACACATGCAATAAGAAATAAAAATATTGACTTGTAAATTGCTAACCGAGGTTTCACACGAAAGTAGTGGTGGTGGTGGTCGGGCGGACTATAAGAGCGATTGTAACAATTTGCAAACTTATTGCCACTTTGGATTTATTGGATGTGTCTGCGGCTTTGGCGGGGGGTTATTTATTTCTTTGAATTGGGGCTAGGCTAGTCTTTTTGTTTGTACTTGATGGTGCTGATAGTTCATGTTAACAATGGACTTAATTGCGTTTAAGTGGTTTTTGTCATTTTGGTAATTCAGGTGCATTAGTGGGTAGAGAGTGAGTGGGAGGGAAACACTGATACAATAACTTATCAAACGGATGTACCTCAATTTTATTACATACCACTAGTTAAGCTTGGACCGCGGAGGCACAAGTCTCAAGTGAGAGGTGGAACCAGAACAACTTGCTCACCCTAACGTGGCTATATTAGGCAACTGTAGGTATAATATCGTACCATTGACTACAATCTTTCACGTACTTTTGATATCGCTGAAGGTTTAGGGTGAACTAAGGCCTCAACCAACAAGCCTCACGAGCAAGCACGATCTGTCACTAGTTGCGTACATCGAGTTGTTTGAGATCACCGTCTTCTTGCCCACGGCATCGGAGATGAGGTCACTTTCTTCGACGTGGTTGCTCAAAAGTGAAGTCGAAGACTTCATCACCTTAATCGCTGTGCCCACATGTATGTTTGACCAGGTTTATGTCGCTATACGGGTTATGTCGTATATAGTTCGTGGTAGAATCTTATTCTTCATACATCGTCAACGCAGATAGAACCATCGATGGAACGCTGAAGATTATAAGATTCCAAGAACACTTTTATCAATCCAGTAAAGTCACATAACCTCGTTGTGGTATCCCATAGATCCTACCACCCAGGCAAGCTCCGGGCAGGCTCCTAGGTTCATTTTTCTTACTGCGTCTGTCTCTCGGTAAGACTCGTATAAATAATTCACGATAGTATCTCCTCCGGAATAGTCCACATTTTAGGTAGCTTCTGATTCGAAGCTGATGATGTCAATATCGTCGTAACCAACTTGTTGTACCGTCTTGTGGAAAATAGTGGCTGATATGTTGGTTTGGGATTTTCGAAGTATTTTCTTCCTTACCGGGCTCAAGAAGGTCTTGGTGGTGACTTTTCTGACCTTACCGTAGTAGCCAGTGTTGTCCATCGTCTGCATAAGCGTAAGAGTTTTCCAAAAATAGCTCCGTGTATTCAAAATATCGTACGCAAACTTAAAGTCGATAAATTGACGGTAAGTGTCGATCTGGAATTCTACGGCCTTCCCCAGGACTTAGTGTTAAATCATGATTTAGTCCACTGTCGATTTCAGACCTCAGATCGCACTAATAATTCGCCACCAGTTCGTCGACCTAGAGTTTCAAGCATTACAGCGTTACACCAGATAAAGTTTTGTAGGTCACACACATGTGGCGATCTTCTTTCTTATGGAAACGGCCAAGGTGGCAAATTTCCAACCATCGGCCATATTCTCGTCGAACCATATCTAGCAGATAAGTTGATTTACATACTTATGTACCCTACCACCCAACCCTAAAACAAAAAGACACACCTAGTGCTACTTGGGTTCATGTTGAACCGCCACTTTTACCTACCCTACCATCATCTCTTGTCCCATCGAACCACTCAGATCCTTGGACTTGGATGACTTAGGCTGTATCACGAAAACTCGAACAGGAATGTTCAGTAAATGTTCGAAAAAATCGACTCCTTGTGCATCGCTGTGACTTCCTTTTCATGAAAATCTGCTTAAAACTACCAATCTCTCGATTCCTTCGTCAATCACAACTGTGCCGAACGAATTTTGCATAAGGACTTAAGCCCCCATCCGAATTAAATTCAGTTGAAGTAGGAGTATAAGCCAATCGACAGTAAAGAAGCTTTGCTGATTAGACTGTGGCGTACTCTGTGAAGTCACCGTGACCAAAGGAATTTCACTCCCAAAAAGCATTTTGAAACGAGACCCAGCAAACTAATAACGAAAGATTCAAAACCATCGAGTTGATCTCGTTACCCTTTCGTTAAGCAGTAGTACTATCTATTCATCCGTCAACCAAACAGCCCAATCTTAACAGATTCATCAAGCTTAACTCTCAGTTAACGATTAGTTCGTACAATTGCCACCTTTGGCATTAACACTTCAACAATTTGTCCAGATGCAAACAACCCCAACCCAAATATCGGCCCTAGATTTCAGAAAATTCACCAATAAGCCGCACTGTTAAATCATGGAATCTTATCTAACTCTGGCTTCGGTTTAGCGTGGCAAATATTTGACCGCGCCCTCAATGCTTCTGCTGTTATGTTAGCAGCGCTGCTGCCAGCTGCTGCTGCTGTTGCTGCTGCCTTATAACATTTTCATCAGATAACGCTTGGCGTTAAATCACGATTTCGCTGAATGTGTTGTGGACAAAATCGGTGCGCGCATGCTCACACAAACCTATGGTCAGACCACAGCTCAACATTACTGTCTTCATTGTGCAATTAATCATGCGCTTTTGCGCTCCACTGCCATGTGATCACTTGAAAAAAAAAAAAAAAAAAAACCAAAGTAGGCGTGCGACGACGCGCCCTCCAGCACTTCAAGCGGCATACGGCAAACATACTCACCACATCATCTATCTTCCAGCAGAAGTGCGGTTTGGAAAACGTAGTAAAAGAGCCTTTTGAAGCTCTAGGGGCCCTAAATTCAATTCAAGAGATGACATTCATGAGTGAGCGAGGGGACACAACGCTACAACGACAACGACAGCGACGATGACGACGACGCGCCTACGCCCTCGTCAATCACTCACCAAGTCTTTGGCTATTCTCTGGCATGGATTCTCCATGAGGCAATCCGTCGAGAGTTGTAATTACATTTGTTAGTTGGTTGGTTAGTTGGTCAGCAATTAAGAGGTTCGCTTCCTAGCTGAGTGTTGAGATGTGAAAAAAAAAAACGTAACCTGCTACAAGTGGTTAGTGCAGAGAATTTCGCAGTACCACCTGCGGGCTTGAGGCGACGACGACGCCCGCATAGGATCAGTTCGTCGTCAGCGGGAACGGTCAGCGGTGGCAACAGATAGTGGACCACTAATTCAATGCTGCAAATGACACGACAAACGAACAACGACCCAAGATATATGGTACACCGGTCGGTGAGTTATACGCCGTGGCAATTGTAGTGCGCAGATAAATTCTCATAAAGGTGGCGTATCTGGGTCTATTCGGAGTGTAGCTCGGACACGGTTAGATATTTGCTTAGAGAGAATCTCAGGAATGCCGGGAGAGGTCGGGTGGACACTTTTGTTGTTGCACATGGCCGGAGGAGGTCCTGTGGTGATTTATTTCCGCTGATATCAATCGATTGTGATTACAAGGCATTTTGAGAGAGTGGGCGCTGCTGTGAGTTCGACTAAATACTCTGAATGATGTCTACATGCATTGGATGCCTGTGGGATGATAAGAAGATCAGCTAGAGTACTGGACAATTAGGTTAAGAGGAAACTGGTGTGGGCAAAGGGGTGGGCGTTTGCAGATGAACTAAATAACAGACAATAAAAAGATTTGAAGAACGATATCTTGGACAAACACGTCCTCAATGAACAAGCAGACACGTATGATGCTTTCAGACGAGATAAGGATGACGTTTGAACAAATTGTTGGTTCTTCAATCGGTTTTGTGACATAACCTTGTTTATCTTTGGAGTACTTGGACAAAATCTGTTCGAAATCAAGTGTTCTTCGTTAAAGAGGCTAAGAATCGGTTGAAGAAATCCTTGTCGAAATGGAAGTGAGATTGTGGAAAGGGTTAGCATAAAGGGGTTTTCCATTTTGAAGAAGAAAACCTGTCAACAACTTAACCTAAAGTTTGCTTCTCAGCTAAAATGAATCATTTTCTGAGCCTAAGAACATACGTACATCAATGTCCGGCTTGTCTACTCTGTTTAGGAATCAACTTCACTTGTGTACGCTTCCATCTTCCATGGGAGAGTGAACTTTTGGACTAGGCTGACGATGTAATCTGCTTTCGCACAGGATTCGACAAAAGCAAAATTTCTGAGACTTTCAAACTCTTACGCCCAACTGAACATTGCAGGATGGAAGGTCGAGAAAGTTAATAATTTCATTCATCTAGGAAGTATGGTCTCGGCCTACGAAGGCTCTATATGGAAAGCAAAAGCTGCGTTCGGGATGCTATCCAAAATCAGGAAAAGCTTTGTTTTCAGTACTAAAACTAAGACGGGACTGTTCTGCCCCAACTTGAAATCAGAACTTCTACGAACATTAACTGCGCTGTCACTCGCAAAGCTTCAAACCTTCCTAAACAGATGTCTACGCATCATACTGAGCATTTTCTGGCCAAATCATATTTCGAACGAAGAAGGAAGGGTAAGGAACCACCATGCATCGAAGGAAACGCCAGGGTACAGGGCACAAGTCAAACGTGGCGCAATAGGGTTAAAAATGACAATGTCCATGGAAGTAAGTTGGAGGGAACTAAAACGCCTTGCAGAACTCTGAAAACGACGGATGGCGCAGGATCTGCTGTTATAAGTCTTCGACCATTGTTTGGTTCAGTTTCAATCTCCTTGTCTCGGGACTCAACAGGTTCAGCTCAGATTTCAGTTCGGTCATCTCCTTGAGAAATACTGACATCTCTTCATAGAACTGTCCAAATTGAGACATCTATTGTACAAACTGCATCAAATGTCATATGGAAACCTTTTTATGGGCCCCACTTGGACCTCCTTCCAACCTCCTGAACTTCGTCTTGAACGTGATTCTTCCTCTCTATCTGCACATCTAGTGAATTATTGACAAATAACCAAGACACCCACCATGTTAAGACTCTTCAAAGACCATCATCATTTGCATGGTCCCTTTATGGGTGCTTAGGTGTTTATTTAAAATTCTAACGGAACATTTTGCCATGAAAACACTCCATATGGCCCAAAGGCAAGTGTAGCCCAATTTTTGCTTTTCCACATGATTCTTCCTCCAACACATGGCTCCAGTATCTGGAATGGAAAACTGTTACTATTGCGCTGAACGCTGCACCCACTCACCTGAGGAGAGACAACCAAGTCGTGATTGCGCGAAAAGGGATCGCAAAACAAAAGTCATCATACTCTGTCTCATAATACCGTAGTCGTGTGCAGCACCACTACCGATGTGTCTCTGTCTGTTACGGGTCCGTTTCCTGCTGCTGTGCATGTCAGTGCCCGATGCTAGCCCACTCTCTGTGCGCTTACACCTGTTAAGAGCTGTGTGGATTCAACAAAAACACACCTGAAACTCCTCTGGAAAAGATGGATTTCTTTTCCGTTTGTTGATAATTAGTAGAGCGCGCGACGCGACACAACACCACAATGTCGTCGTCGTCGTCGTCGAAGTTGTTGTCATTGTCGTTGTCGGTTATTGTGCATTGTGTTTACCACTGTGTGTTTCTACTTTTGTTGAAGTCCCAGACAATTGAAACCGACGTGCGCACGGTTGACAAAAAAGATACAACTACCACCGCTGCTAATGCACTCAGTGCAGAGCTACTGTGATGCAGCGTCAGCAGCAGATACACTCACCGGCCCGGCGATGACTTTCTTTCTATCGGGTGAAATCTATGCTCAAGCATTCATGTGAAAAGCGCCCAACTGTGTGTGAGAGCTCTTTTGTTGGTTTTTTTTTTCGGGAATCTTCCAAGTGGTACCACGGTAGCCTATGGACCCAAAGACTTCTGGGTTTTCCATACATTATATGGCTATCGAATGAGTAGGTCCTCTAATGGACCGTATCGTGATGGTTATGGCTGCTGCGCACGTCGCTTCTTTGGAAATTTAAGTTGCACCACACGATGGTTGTAAAACCTCACACCTGATAGCGCGCGGCACATGCGGTCAGAGGTCGTATGCCAGTGGTGCTGGGTGCTATCAGAACACATGTGTAGAAGATTTAGCCATAAATTTGTAATCTAGATGAATTTGTCAGAAGTGTTTGCTATTCCATATGAAATGGGAACTCATGCTGGGTGGATCCAGTTGGTTAGTAAGTGATACCCTCTCTCTGAGAGTTGGACTACTCTGTGCCGCGTCTTGAAACGTTGGGCAGTGATTTCACCCGTCCACCTGCGGTAAAGAAGAATCTAAGACGATCGTTAGTCGAAGCTTGAGTTGAAGCCGCTTTTACGTATCTTGGAACTCACGTTCTTTCCCACAAGTCACAGAAAAAATGTCCAAAAGGATGAGTCAAATGGTGTTAGTCATGACTTCGGTGGAAAAGAGCTTTAAATGCTAAGTACTCTGAGAGTTTGCGATAGCTCAGTGGTCCTTTGAACTTGTTTGCCATCCCTGGATAACTTTCTTAAACATTCAACTAGAACAATCTCTAGTCACAGAAGTAGAGACAAAGGCCCCTCCCCTCTTGATATCACTTAAACTGCATCCTGACCCAACCTTACCTGTTCGTCAAACCATTTGATTCAATCGCAGGATTTATATCTCCCTATGTTGTGCTATCGATGTAATTATACATTCGAAACCCCCTCCCCCCATATAATCGTCACGTTATCGTCAGCGTCACCCATAAGCAAGTCGGTCCGCGCGTGAGAATTAAACCCGTGACATAACCCGTGCATTTGCCACCGCATGCACATTTGTCTACACAGTTGTACGAGTAGACTACAAAAGCTCAAACTCGATCACCTTTCAAGTCATCAATTCGGTGGGAACGGGAGAGAAATAAAGCAACGCGACTTGGAACACTGGCATCGGTGGCACCAGCGGCGACGACGACGGTTTCAAATTAGCAATCTCTCGATTCTCGAAACGGATCTGCCCCAGCTAGAGTCAGAGAGGCAACCTCAAAACGGTGCTCTGTCGTCGCCGCAGTGACACATTTTGTCCAATCTCATTTGCATATTATTATTATTGTTATTATTACTAATAGGAGTAATGGCAATAGCACCTGGCTAAGGGTGTACCCTCCTCCCGCAGTCGTGTAAAACGCCACACAGTCGATTGGCTTTAATTAGTGTTCCCATCGTCATTGTTGTTGTCAATTCGAGTCGAATGGTGCTTATGTGCGACAAACAACAAACACACATACAAACGGACAGCACTGGGGTACTACAATAGACTTAGTGTCGCGTCGAAAAATTCGACAGACAGATGACGATCAGCGATCGATTCGAGGCAGCAGTAACCATTGAACGTGTTTTTGTTTTTGTTTTTGTTTTTGTTGAACGACGACAGAGGACGGGTGTATGGAGTCCTCCTTCTGGCCGCAAATCACGTGGCTTAAGGTGGAACAGTGTACTTGCCCGCACCGACCGGTACCGGGAGATCGTAATTAAAATTGACTTAAAGTGCTAGACAGTGTCACTCCCTGTTTGGCGTTGAGCCGAGAGTCCAATCGGAGGTTGGCGGCAACGACGACGACCACGACGACAACGATGCCAGTGGTGGAGGTTGGAGGTGGTTGCCTCGCAGAATTGTTCGACATGAAATTCGAAATGTTGCACTTACATGTACATACGAGTGTGTATGTGTGAGTGCATACAGTTTTTTTTTTAATTTTAATTACATCGAAGCCACTGGGTGTGGTTACTAGTGGAGATTTCTGTTGGATTGGTTTTCTGTGATTTTGGACATGGCACACGGAACATATTTCATGCGACTAATTTCCAATTGTGGACCGTATAGCATGGAAATGTTATAAAGTTATGGGTTGAGTCATATATTAACGACTGATTTTGGGGGATAAAATAATTGGACGTGATGCAATTGAATTGGCAACGTGCAAATGAAGTTGAGTTAGAAGTGCAGTCGTTTGGTGATAGTAGATCTTCAAGTTGATTAATTGAATAAGGAGTAGAGTCGCCTTGGTATAAAGATTGATTGAGAGGAACTCCTATTTTTGGTCACTGATTGATCGTGATACCAATGCATAGCCTCGTCCTGAGTTGATTTGAGAATAAACTAGGCTTTTGCCGGCAATTTTCCCGCATGGAATTCGAAATATGACCGAAGTTTAAGTGAGGAGGCGTTTAATTGGCGTCCCCTTACTTGTTCAAGAAAAGTCTTGATGCAAATAAGCCAAGTACTTATCGTTTATTTCTAAAGGCGTATGTAGCACGCCAACATTTGGAATCTATTTCCTACTATGGCTAGAGTCAGTAACCAGAATGACCAGAATGATAGAATTGATGGTGTGAAAAGCAGTTCTCCCACAAGCCCCCTTCGGCCTTAACTTGATGTCTGCCACTTAGGCTCTTTAGCTGTCACCGTAAGGGGGAATTGTAATTGTGGAAATCAAAGGGCATTCTGAGTTTCCTAGAGCACTCATACAGGCTACACATGAGCTTATGTTTCGCAGCAACGTCACTTTCGAATAAACTTATTCATTAGAAGACACTGTGGCTTGAAAGGGTTTTATTTATCTCTTTTATGCTCAATAGAACTCTCATCCCAAACAATGACTCTCCGTCAACAAGCCTCTCGATCTTTAGCCAGCTGCCTCCAATTTCACACGTCAAATTGGTTGTGGTCCCATCTAAGTTTCAAAATTCCTCTTCTGCTCTGTCCTTTTGGGATTGAATGGTGTGCATCCGTTCTGCACATCCCAGTTATCTGAGTCATTGTATCTGGACTCCTCTGACGTTCGTTCAATTAAACGACGTTCGTCGTTATGTCTCCTCCTTTACTCATCATCAGAAGGATTTTTTTCTGAAACCAACCGAGGGCAACCTCATCCATTCTTGATGACATAGATTGTACGAAAGAGGGCTTGGCTAGTCAATTGCCTGTTTCATTCAAAGAAACAGCACAAGTGTCGTTGCCTGACTCAATAGCGGACCCTAGGTAGACAGAGTCGGGTGACGTTTTATCCGATACATTGGTGTTGTTGACAGCCTGTACTTTGTGTCACCCTTGTTAACCTTCACCGCTTCCGTGTCAATACTCACGAACGAGCTACTGACATCATGTTGTGTTCTCCCGATTGCATGGGCTGCATGGACGTTTGAAAGATGCTGCCTCTAGTGTTGGCAAAGCGAATCGCCTTATTTTTCGACATCAGAGGTCTCGGTCTTAGTCTCTTCTGATATTGATAGAGCAGCACATGCTCTACCTTCATCCTGCACCAATGGACGATATAAAGTGCTGAGTACACGATAACCCCTCCCAACGATGTCCTTCGTCTACCAGATGCCTTCGGTTAGATTATGTAATGTACATACGTATCCAGAGAGAGAAACAGACCCCTTTTGTGTCATTTTCTCGGTAGTTCCATGAAAACGTTGGTTTTTCTGGGACTCAAACCTAAGCCTACTCAGCAGACAACAATTGATTCTATAATGAGCAATGTGACCAATTCATGCTTTTTTCAGAGATCCTGTCCGAAAACTGACTAAGCTCGAAACTACTCAGTCTCAATCATATTTCATTTTGTGGGACACACAAACAAATTATACTTGCAACGGTTTTCTTGTTCCCAAATTAGTATTTCACCCAGACAGGACAAAAGTCTATAAACTAGTCTCTCAATCAAACAACACCCATTGACGTTGAATCGCCATCAGGTGTTCTATTACAACTCGTCGTCGGCTTGTCAAAAAAGTCAAGACCTCATGGCAACAAACACGCATCAGCACCATCGGACACATCTACAGGGGTTCACGCATACGATTTACGCGCCGCCGCATCACCAGACCCAACATCACCTGTCAATAGCCCATCACGGCGGCTGGGATAGATGGACAAGAAATTCGCTTCAACCGGACAGGACAAGAGAAGTAGTAGCGCCATTTGTACGCGCATAAAATCTTTAATAAATCGCGCCAATAAAAATTCACCATCGTTCGGAGCGCACTTGGTAATTGTAATTAAAATGAAGCAATCCCCGCATGACTTAGGAGACCGTTGCACCGCGCCGTGCAGGACATAAGCCACATAAACAAAGTTGTCTCCGATGGAGTGCGCGAGTGTAGTTTTTTGTGCGTGCAACAACGGCAACTGCCATCTAATAAATTACTGAAAAGTGGAAATGGAAACCCATAGACCGGTATGTAACGCGATATGCGAGAGAGATTCTGCAACATCGCGCATCGGTGCGGCCGCATCACATCATCATCATCAGCAGCAGCGCACACCAGTGGCGGCATCTCTTCTTGTTTTCACTTATTACATTCGAGATGGACACAATGTGCACACACAAGTCAAACACGTACGTTCTACTGTCCGCATGTCCGTGTGTCCGGTGCTGGTGCAAATAAATTTGTTTCACCAGACAAAAAAAAAAAAAAAACCACCGGGCTAAGGAAAAACTAGTAAATAATGGAAAGATGCGCTACAAAACAACGGCAACAACAAATGGGGATACATCGCATACTTACCTACCATCAGATTCGATATCAGAAAATGTTGCTGACACAGGAAGAAGACATAGGCAATACGGTGGACAACACACACTCACACACGCACATTACACCGCAGAAAAAGGAAGAAAAACTTGTTAACAGATTTGATTTGGCCAACGGCGACTAACAATCACTTTGATGATCGGAGAAGTTTTTCCTGACTATAAATTTGCATAGGGAAAAACTGGTTGCGGATGTATTTGGTATTCGGTTATCTTCTGGCGGTGCCATCGATCGATCATCTTCACTCATTATCCTGATGAGTAAAAGAATTTTAATTCAAATGGACTGTTCTTGTGAACGGGAGATAGTCTGCTGTAGGTGTCCTTAGGCTTGACAACAGTGTCATTGTTAGGGAATACTGCTTACAGTGGGAGCCCTGAGGGTGAGAAACTTAAGAAATTACCAAATCTGAATTAGACGAGGCCGGCTTTGGATTCTGCCCTTGAATGCTGTCAAGTGAATTTCAATGGTTTCTCATTCTAAACTGAAAGAAAGTTTAGGATATGTCCACGTGGTTGCAAGTTGATGGACATTTACGGTGAATCACAGCCACTAGATTTGAGATGACGAGGAAGATCGAACCTCCGACCAAGCTATCGAGAACTCCTGGTCTGAAGAACTGAAAATAGCGTTCCGGGATCGAAGAAGATGGAAGGCTGCATTGTCTTAGCTCAGATCTCCTATTTACTCAGGTCGCGCTACAGTTCGGGGTGAATCTGGGTCTCAACCAACAAATCTCTCCAATTAGCCCCGTCCTTAGCTAACGCACTACAAGTTGGTTGAGGCCCCCTTCTAATTGCGCCCGCCACTTTGGCGAGATCTTCCTCTACTGCGTTGGTTCTCTGAGTTAGAGTCAAAGACTCTCCACGTCGAGGCATTGATGTCCATTGGCTCTCCTTAACAGGACTGGTAGAGCATCAGTTTTGTCTGTCGAGCAAAGTTGTTATGCTAAACAAAAGTAGCAACGGTTTCCTAGGAATTGAGTTTCCGGATTCGAAGTTATAGTTGTCAATAGTGACGATCAGGTCTATGACATAGACTTATGCCACTTTGTTTGTTGACAACATACACTTGGCTTGGTCATCATTCGCTCCAAAGTTTCAGAGCTTCCGGTGCTGTAAGTATCGTCTATAAAGCCTTCTGAGTCAACGCAGATCCAAGCAGTAATTAAGGGTGGCCGTGGTGTAGTGGTTAAATCATCGCCTGTCACGCTGAAGGTTCGAGGTTCGAATCCCGATGTCAAAAAAAAAAACACTGTCAGTAGGGTGGTCATATGGTTTGAAAGTTTTGATCGTACTAATGACATCGGGATTTTCGAAAGAAATACTGTGAATTATATAAGCAATGGCAACATTACCAATAATTCTCCCCAGTCATTCTGGACACCACCCTCGGAGCAAAAAAGCCTGAAACCTAATACCACCTGAGTTTCAAAATCACTACACCAACACTAGCGCTGTGCGAATAGCATCATAAGGGTATTCATAACCCCTTTAGCGCTGGTGAATTATAAAAAAAAAAAGATTCTCCAGGCCGAGGCATTGATGTCCATTTGCTCTCCTTAATAGGACTGGTAGAGCACCAGTTTTGTCTCTCGAGCAAAGAGTTTTGAACGAAGTTGTTATGCTAAACCGAAGTAACAGCGGTTTCCTAGGAATTGATGTTTAGCCTGAGTTCGGAGTTATAGTTGTCAACAGTTCGTGGACTAATGCCACTTTGTTTGTTGACAACATACACTTGGCTTGGTCGTCATTCACTTCAAAGTCTCAGAGCTTCCGGTGATGTAAGTATCGTCTACAAAGCCTTCTATGTTAACACAGATTTAAGCCGTAATCTAGTGCGACAGAACCGGATAAGTTTTTTCAGGATCCCGAACTCATCCCTCGTCGTATAGTGCCACGTATAAATGCCACGATAAAGAGGTGAAAAGTTGAAAGTTTCTTCAAAACGACCCTCATAAGTGAAAAGTAAACTTTGGAGTGAAAAAAACAACATTAAGATCAAACTTACTGCATCGACTTATAAGTCCAAGATGGACAGTAGCATCATATAGCTTTATTAAGTATATCGTCCATCAGCCGTCATTAAATACCTTGTTACGAACCCAAGGTTGCCCTCATGCGATCCGCTAAGTGACTAAATACAACATCTATCATATAATTATTGACTAAAGACCGGCACACGCATGTTTGCTTTATCACAAACCCAACAAGCTTTACCTACTAAATCAGTGTTAGCCCATCCTACATGTCTTCATTACAATCTATTTAAACTAAAACTATAATCACGCAACAAGACTTAATTTTCCATTTCCATGCGTACCTGCGTCCAAAGCCTCAAGCCATCCACCCATCCTGTCCAATTTACTGTCAGTTATTAAAAAGTCATAAACTTAATTGTAGACTCGTTGATGTTTTATGGTCCAAACAGATGTTCACGCACTTCCAAAAAAAAAAAAGATGAAGGCCTTCTTATTTTTCGATCCATCATGCAACTAGCGTAACTCTTGCCACGAAAATAACTGTTATATCAACATACCCGTATACCAACAGTGAGGATTCCATAAATGCCGCCCGTGGGGTAGGGTGTCGTAAAAAGTATCTTTTTTCATTACCATCGAAGTTTTTTTCTTTTTTGGAGTTCCTATTCGAAGACGTTGTACCGCGCACGCTACCATAGTACCATACCATGGCGTAGCGCCAATTCTCATTCATTCGGTGGCGGAAGAGATAATTTTACACAGAGAAGCTACAGCGTCCACCGCAACCACACACCACTTCAGAGATTAAGGCGTCATCAACGAAGATCGCCGAAGTCATTATCATTAATATAATTGTCATCTGCGAGGTGTCAGAGGTTGGCATTTGTTGTTACTTAGTCATTAACAATAGGCGTTGCGGTTGTGGCATCCTCCAGACAAATGCTAACAACGACCTCCGGAGACAGCAGTGGTGTACCTCAGTGGACATGTTGAAGAGCGTATGTCACTCACAAAAACTAAATTATTTTCACCGAGGAATTCCGTTTTTTTTTTTTTTTTACAACTAGAGAGGAGTGATCATCAATCAAAAATTGTTATGTCCACGAAAGAGGTTAACATTGTTGTCTATTCCAGTGGACACTTTGGACACAATACACTTGAGATTGTCGCTTGGAGAGTACCGATGTCCGTCTGTGGTGAATGAAGAGAAGTTTGTGACCACTGGCGACAAGGGGAACAGCTCTGAAGTGCAGTGCTTTGTGATCGGTTTGAAAGGTGGTGTGAGAAATTTATGGATCAGGCTTGGTTCCAATTTGACTTCCAATTTATCCATTCGCCGAAAAAAATAGCGACCTAAACAGTATGTATGTATATTTGGCACGGCAGCTCATGGAGAGCCAAGGCCTAGCTTCTCACAACCATTCATGTTGTGCGTGTTATATTCTTCGCACGAATGGAAGGGACCTACAGTTTAGTGCCGACTCCGAACGGCGAATTGAGAAGCTTTTCATGACAGATTGTTTTCTTGCAGGTTTGTCATGCCTGCGAAGAGGTGGTGCCGCGAAAAAACGTTTGGTGGTTTTTGAGAATCGAACCTGTGTCTCTCGCTTAGCAGTCCAACGCACTAACCACTAAGCGACCAACAGTAGCTACATTGAAACTTTGAATTCCTAGAACAGGAAGGGTACGCACTGACAAATTAATTGAGTGTCCCTCTGCATGGGATTCGTATTGGCTAAAGAGACTTGTAGGATCCATAATCATTCCAAGTGGCAGCGTGAAAAATTGTCGCAACTGTTTGTACACTATTTGTTTGAAGGTCCAACGACTGAGGTGGCTGAGTCATGTAGAGCGGATGGACACCAATGCTCCGGTCGGAAAAATCTTCGAATCCGCTGTCGAGGGACAGCGCGGTAGAGGAAGACCGCGAATCAGGTGGTGCACGCAAGTTGAAGGTGACCTCAACCAACTTAGCGTGCGAAACTGGAGGCAGCTAGCGTAAGATCGAGCTGGCTGGAGATGCTTGTTGGTTGAAACCCAGGTCCACCCTGGACTGTAGCGCCACCTTAAGTTAAGTTTGTACACCAAAGATGCGAATACTCTTGTTAGGTGGGGATCTAAGAAAAATGCAACGATCAGCTTCATTTTACATCGGTTGTGCTCTAAGGACTACCTGCTAAACCGTGTTTCAACTTTTATCTCAAGACCTTATTGAGCCATTCAACATCAAGCCGCATTACTGTGGTGCTGTTAAAGACTTTCAAGTCAGTATCCCCACAAAAGCAGCACAAACGCTAGGATCTGAGACCGAAGAATGAGTAGGAACAGGTGTTTTCTCCTGCTTTTGCATTCAAGATCCACATCCACATGTACCACATCCTTGGCAGAAATAATGATAATCAAAGAAGCTCTGTGTTATTTGAATTGAAAACGACATCTAGAGCGAATTCTCGCACTTCCGCCCGAGCTTTAAATATTTGGATTGATTCTCCAAACCTTCGTACATATTCCAACCAACCAACCATCTTTCCCTGATTAGTCAGTTTTTTGTACTAAATTCTTCGAGCTTCTCTTTCTCGTTACGAAGCATTTTCATTATTCTTATCGAAAGCCATTAAAGATCGCTCCCAAAACTTCTGGAATTCAGCTAGCTAGCAGCAAAGATTCCCACCCTACTTTCATTTCCAACGACAACTAGTTCCATCTTCCATTATCTAATTCCGTCCCACAGAACCATAAAATTCTTTTTGTTTCCCTGTTCCACGACTCTAATCCGACTTGAAACCAAAGAAACCATCAACACTTTATGCAAAGTGGCGCAAACAGTATCCAACAGATGCTGCAATCAACTGGCGGATTATAAGATTGTTTCATGCAGAATCTCACCGTTCGGACTGGGATTAATAAATCGAAGTGAAAAAAACCCGCACTGCGGCTAGCTAAGATTATCAACGGTCAACTAGATTCGCATCGTACAAGGAAAACTCTTCTTCATCTTTTTTAAAAAGTACAATTTATATTTTGTTTCTTATCGGACAAGGTAATTCGATATCCTGTTTACGGTAGCCCAGGCTAAGTGATTACAATGTGCCTCTAAAGAAGAAAGTGATGGAGAGATCCACTTGACTGGCCGGTGGTTACAAAGAGGAATAATGGCTGTTATGTTCCCATGACGAGTAGACTGGTCTATGGCGAAGAAATGTGGTGAAAACACCGTTGGTCGCAGTGGATTTTTTTCTGTCAAGACAATGAATACTTTTATGATTCATAACTCGGCATTGGAGAGATGTCGTAAACGGCATATTAAATGTTCAATAGTTTGTCGTTTAGGAAGTTTAATTTGTCTTTTACGAGCCTATTAGCCATATTGAGATCGGAAAATGCTTTGAGTAATTCAGGTTCGTAGATACATTTTTAGATAGCGCAGGAATTTTGATGACCATAACGAAGGGCCGTTAAAAATTAATTTTTCCAGTTAAACACCCGGCATTTTAGAGTGAAATTGAAGGATGAAAGGTGAAACTTTTGTTGGCAACTTAGTAAAAAGGAGGTCTTACGTTGTGGAAATTTCCTTCCGCCTACTAGACCTAGGCCAGTGGAGGTCCATTCATCTACCTACTTGAGTCACCTTCGGCAGATCGCTGAGATTATCGAAGAGAGAAGCTCTCAACTATTCCTATGGTTGGGTTTGCTGATAGCACCTAAGTCTTGGCTTTCTGGCAAAATGCTGAGGGTAGTGCCTATTCTGGCTGGATCTTCAGCCTTGCAGTTGACTTTTATGTCTTGTACATGGACAGACACCTCCGTCCACTCGAGTTCTAATTTTGGAACCTTCGTTGTAGAAATGAACTAAACTTTGATCTTCAGTGGCAGTAATGTCCCTTTCATCACAGTTGTCCTTATTTTTTACTTTTTTTTTAAGAATGAGGTCAACTTGAAGTGGTTTTCAGTGCCAAAAATGTCGAAGGAGCGTCCTCTAGAAGAAATCAACAACTTATGGCAGTCCAAGCGTAGATCGCTTAGGAAGATCGACTTAGTGCCTGTTTAAGTAGGACTATCAACAGTGCGATGGTCACCGTGGCTCGGTGGTTAGAGTATAAGACTGCTGAGCAGGCTAGTTAAGGTAAGAGTCTCAAAAAAACCACAGTTTTTCGTGGCTCCACCGTGGAAATAAAACTGAAAAGGGATCCAAAAATGTAATGAAATGTATTTCTCTGGAGTCGCACATACTAGCCAGTTATGTCTTCATACCCATGGTTTGCATCATTGCTCATCATAAGGACTTGGGTGGCTAGGACAGTCGCCTTCACCAGTCTAGTGAAAGTGTTTTCCTAGTCATTGCCTGGTCCATTCCATTTTATAATCTTGAAATAGCTTAGGTATACAGCTTATAACTTGATTTGTAAAATGTTCGTGGAATTTAAGGTGTTTTATGGGTTAGACATGACATTGTTCTTGATCAACTCTGACGTAAGTCGACTTCTTGTTCCCAATAATCCTCGTTTCTCATGCATTTATGTGCCAAATTTCTGCAGAACTTCTCTAATAAGACGCTGTTCGACGAATCCCCAATCGACATGGTCTTGCTGAAGTCTTCACAAAATCGCTTCACTTCAGTTAAGTCGCCTTGCCTTATCCTTTTTCTTTCAAAATAACGCGTCAAACCATTCTTTCTTAACCTCTCTCATGAAAATAATAAAATATCCTGGTCCCTGTAACCTTAACAGCAGTATCTTCCTACACCTTTCAATTGGCAACACATCTTCATAACAAACAAATCATCTGTCTGTGTACAGTTGGTGTTGCAATTCGGTATCCTTTCAGAAAATTTAATTAAGATTTCATTTTGAAAAGCCCACTGGAGGCCGGTGACAGCCGCCACATGCCTTATTAAATGATTACTTTCGCCCCGGTGTCACTGATTAAATATTCAATAAATCATTGAATTAAACAGTTACACTGTGGTTTTTACCACTTTTCCCGAATTTAGATTTATCAACAAATCTGCATCTCTCCTACCTCGATGCTACCTTACCAAAGGCAAGACGAGGTCGAAGAACACAAACCTCGTCTTTGGCAATATTCCTGCAGCAAGTTCCGTGTGCCAACGATTTGCCCCACCGGCCTAAGTGAACAGATAAATTGTCTAAGGGTGAGACCAGTCTATAAATTACATCGGGTTGCCTATTTCCTAACACACACACATACCCACAGTCTTACAGTACAGTTCCATAGGAATAACAAAAATTTTCTGTTGTAAAGCGTAGATAATCTTTCTTTCTCTCTTTGGATTCCACAACAACAACAGAAAGCGGTAAAGAAAGACGTTCGGACATCTTAACCGCATGCCAAGCATGGAGTTATAGCACTGTTAACAGAAATATTATTAATTTGCAACGAGCAGGGTAGGCGCAGGCGCGACACCGTGCCCGAAGTGATGGGGAAAATTCGAGGAAGAAAAATTGCAACACTTAGCAGGAGGTTAACGATATGTGTTCGGTTGGCTTTTGTCGAATTGTTGTCACATTGTACCCACATCATTAATTCAGGCACTCAGCGTGTGCAGATGAGATGTGCGCTAGCTCGACCCGCTCGAGCTTGGGCTAGGAAAATGTTGGACGAGAACTTGTTCTGTTTCTTTCCGTCTCCGTTTTACTTCTATGGGAGAAAATTAAATTGCAAGTTTAATTGAAAATACAAGTACTGTTATTGAATTACTATTACAAAGTTGGATGGTTGTCAAAAGGTCTAGTGGAAGCAATTTGACACCCCAGTCAGTGCCTGCTGAGAGAAAAACGCATGCCTGTTGTTAATTACTTGGAAATAGAATGTTTTAGTTTGATGGTGGAAGCTTTCAAAATTTGGTGAAACACGCAGAATAGCAAAGGAGGACCAAAGAAGGACCAAGCATATGCTACTTGGAACAGAAGATGGAGCTACTAGAACAAGACTCTGATGGGCATTCTGCCTAGACTCATTGAGACCAGAAGAAGCATTGCGACATGAAATGTGATTCCAAGCAAGATCGAGATAATGGAAAGACAAATCGCTTGTGGAAGTGTTTTTGCCTGATTCGAGCTACGGCGGAACTTTCGCACAAGCTGTGCAATTGTTGCTTCCTTCTCTTCGGTAGCAGCTCTCATTCCGCTTCCTTCCGAAAGAAGGGCTTAAATTTATCATTTAGGGAGTGAAAATGTTCGGTGCTAGGTTAGGTTAGGTTGAAGTGGCTGCCAGCTATTGCCAGCACGCTTAGACCAGTGATGGGTCCATTGCGATACTACATGGATCTGAAGAGATCTCCACACCTACTCGTTTATGAGCTTTTTATGAAGCGAAGGAGGTTTCTGATCTCCATGTTTATCCGATCGCCTAAGTCGTTAAAGTAGAATTCCCCTAAATGAAGTCTCCTTTTACGGGAGAAAGCTAGACAGTTACAAAGAAGGTGGGGAATAGTTTCCTCCTCCCCCTCTTCGTCCATGCAGCTTCTTCAGAAATCGTTTGAATGGACGTTAAGCCTTGTTGCATGCTTGCCTATTTAGACAGTGTCCCCTGATGACACCTATTTAGGAGAAATTAGATTCTTAGAGCGTTTCAGATCCAGCCGTGGCCAAATCCGCTTTGTCGCTAGACAGGTTATACCATTTGTCCACCTAGAAATTGTTTTCTCAGTAGCACCCAGCTTAAGTTTAAGTTTACATGTAGCGAATGTTCAGTGCTAAGAATCGGGTCTTTAACAATTTTAGGCTTTGGCTGAATTTCCCGTTAATTGGTTTTGAGATGTCTTTCAACTTCAGCTGTGGCAACCCACAATTTAACGATCTTCTAGTTGACGTTTTCTTTTTCTCCTTGAACATTTCTAATGTCTAGATCTAGATGATTCCACCACAAATAATTGTCCCCAAGGTACATACACTTTACAATACCGTTATTTTCTGCACAAAATTCAACAAAAGAAAACCCGTTCCCATACACAGCAACTTCAATAGATTTCGCCGATCCTCCATACGCACTCCAAAAGAGATCACTTTGAAGGGGGGGACGGGACAAAAAAGTGTCACTCAAATGACCAACGGCCTTTTTGTTGTGCGTTCAATAGTTACAAATCGTTCAGCAATATCCTACAGCGAATTGAAAGAACATAAAAAAAATTATTAATAATCTCCGGCCAGAGCCCACTGTGCTGTGTCCAGTGCACCACCGTACTACCCAGCAACCACTCCCATTTGACTGAGCCAATGATTATGATTATTCCCTTGAGCACATTGTGAAACGTATGACATGTTGTAATTCGATTCTCTGAATACGATGGTGGTGTCCAGAGACACGAGTGTGCGTCCTTCCCCATTTTGTTCAGCATCTCGAAACAGATCAATCAAGATTAAGTTTACACTAGGGTCCGCATCAGATCTTAATCATAGATTTGGTTTGATAATCTTTTTTTTTTTTGTTTGCCCGTGCTTCGGTGGATGAAAAGATATAAAATGGTTCTCTGTGGTCACCGACAGCTGCTGCTGCTGCTTTGGGGACACCTATTCTGTTTTGAAAGACAACAAAATATATCTCATGGATATTTTTGTAACACTTAGTGAGGTGATCACCCGCAAGCGCTGTACAATTTTTCTTCGATCTTTTGATTAGCTACTTTTGTGTAGCGCTTTGAAATGTATCTCTTCCTCTCTCTCTCTTTAGGGATATAAATGACCAAAGTGTACACACATATGCGCGCTTTAGGGTGATTCAATTCTAGTTAGTATCCGCCCTAAGATGAAAACGCGCGTATAATGGTAGTTAACAATCTGGAGAGCCGATGTCAGCGGTTATGTAAAGTAGCTGTCCAGATTAAATTGGAGCAGTTGCGGGACATGCTACTGGGGTCAATAAATCTTTGGACTTAAGATTGTGCGTGCAATTAAGAGAGTTAACGAGGAAAAGTTTTGATCGCGTTCGCAGAATGAGGATAATGGGGAGTGTGTTGTTATTTTTTTACACTAGGTACTAGGGATAAAGAGCATGGATTGGACATAAGTTTGGATTTATGGGTGAAAAGAGCCTTAAACTCTTTCTAAATCGTCGGAAACTCGACTTTATTTAGACAGCTTTCAACGGTTTAGGGAGGCATAATTGTGCAAAGTATAATCTAAATAGTAATAGAAGTCATATTTTTGTATGCGTTTGATGAAGGTATATGGATGGGACCCAAGGACAATGAGAACACATTGACAAGGATTTAGTTTGAGTTTATTGCTTTGTGCATTTCCAGGGTGATGCTGAAATAGATCACTACTGTTGGGTCAACTGTTCTCTGCTTGGCACTTTGCATGTTGGAATGTTTGCCCTGTTATTGGAGGAAGTTCTACTACCTACCGATCTCCAACAGAAACCTGTAAAGATTCAGCAAGAGATCTGGTGGTAGAGTCACACTTCACAGTCGTTTTCTAGAAATGCTTACAAAACACGTGACGATTCGGCATAGAAGTTATGCTATACCTCTTTATGAAGGAAGGTTGGGTCCGAACTCAGAAGGTAGTTTTCGAGGCCTTTTTTGTTTTTTTTTTTCAATCAAGCGCAAGTGACGTCTAGCGACAAAGCGGATTTGGCCACGGCTGGATCTAAAACGCTCTAAGAATCTAATTTCTCTCAACACATCGCATATCAGTTCCATAATAGGTGTCATCACTAGGGTAGGTATGGAGATCTCTTCAGATCCATGTGGTATCACAATGGACATATCACTGGTCTAAGTGTGCTGGCTTTAGCTGGCAGCCACGTCTATCTTACCTAACCTTACCTAAGTGACGTCTGCTCAAGCCTTCTTCAGTAGCGGTTTTCTTCAACAAACTATAGGAGAGGGTCTTGTTGGGTTCACGTTGCTGAATGAAGAAAACCACTCCGCGGGGATTGACCTGATAGCGCCAGTTATCATCAGTAACAGGTGCGGCGTATATAGATTATGTCAAGGCCAGCTGCTCGAAGTATATTTGCTGATACACCCATAATATACCAGATAGGTTCTGGATAATGCTGTTTTCGATCCTTCAGACGTGTTTGTGAAAGACGTTGCTGTGTTGTTGTATTCAGGAGTTATATGTCCAGTGAACTTGCATGTTTTTTCAAATGCTCTCCTGTATATCCAATGAGGTAGTTCTGTGGTGCTCCCCATCGATGATTTTCGCAGCTCCATTTCAGCAGTTTGCAAGCAATTGTCTGTTCATTTTTTCAAATTCCTTCCGTCTGTTGTTGCTTTTGCACTCTAATTTGAAGAAAGGACTCTTTTCAATTCCTAGGGGTGTTAAAGTGCTACCGACATTCTACAGCAAGCATATCCAATAAAACCTCGAAACCAGCGTCCACAATGTTTTCCAAAATTGTCTCCTCTATACCGCCTCGTTAAAGTCAACTTTTTCATCTTTGTGCTTTCGGCACAAGACTCCGTTAAAAGTGGTCTTCGGCTTCAGTCAATTTATGAAAAAATCGAGACAAAAAATTCCAAATTTGTTCATAAAATTATCTTTTTTCGACTGAATTTCGATTCACAGCTAGTGGTTCCGGACATGCACTTGATATACTTATACGTGTACGTGTACCTACACTAAAGAAGGTGATATCGTCATTCCATCCAAAGATGTGTCGGTTCGGGTGATTATTTTACCATCATCATCATTCGTCCCGGTTTCGTTCTTTCAACTTGTTGCTGTTGCTTGTGTCACGCATTTTTATTTTTCCACAAATGCGCGCGCACGCGCACGCTCTCACACATACAAATGGCGAAAAACGCCAAATAAAGATCATTTTAACGAGCTCCAAATCCGTTCGCGCAGGCACTTACACCAAATTTGTTTTAAATGTCCAGAGCGGCTACATACAGCTAGGAGTTCCCAATATTCTGCTCCGCACTCAACACATCGCCCAGGGGGAGACCATAAAAAAAAATAAAAAAAATTCGAGAATAAGGGGAAATTTTAAGGAATTCGTGGATCGCTGCAGAGAGGAAGCCATTTTTTTTTTAATTGCGTAATGACGTCTGCTCATGGCGCGGTACGTACCACACCGGTCTCCTTTGGCATTTTTTTTTCTCCTTTTTTTTATATAAAATATCTTAAACAGAAATAAAAGTATTTTATGTGCTTTATCGACTTTTGTAGCTCGACTGGGTGGAGTCTATGTCCGTCCAAGTCGGGCAATTAATTTGTTCAGATTTGGTGGCCATTTGTATGTAGTCTAGTGTAAGTTTTGCACTTTTGCGGCATAAAACTATTTTTCGAAGTGAAAATTACTTTGAAATTGTTTTTTGATTGCAAATTAGTGGTTATTATTGCTTTTTACTAACTTTTCGTGTCTTTTTTTACTCGTTGCAGATGTTGAAGTGGTTGGGTAAGTGATTCCATTTAAAAAGTAAATATAAGTTGAAACAAATATGGGTTTTCGGATTGGATTGCATGCAATTGCATTTGAATTGGGTTTTTGTGAACTTTTTTTTTGTCTGCTACTAATTAGCGGCTACAACTTGACTAGCCATAAAAACAGAAATATAAATGTCAGAAGTGTTTTAATTGTTATCCTAAATCGAACGAGTGTTTATGGGACAGGTCGACTAATTTGCATTTGCCTGTGGTGGTGTTGGACCGCTAATTAAGCGATTACAATAATTTATTGACTCGAATGTTAGTGGGGAACTTTAACATTTACTTATGAACGGCTGAATAATTTAACGAACGAGAGGTGAGAGTTTCCATTGCTTGGGAGCTGGGAAATGTGGCCTTTTTCTGTGGTTACGGTGTTGTGATCTCATTTTCAAATTAAGGTAGATTTAGACTTGTTCAAGTATTGCAATCCGTTAGGAAAAAGCTAAAAGTGTCCAAAGAATCAACCAATCAAGCCGAAATCGAGGAGGCATACTAGGAATTTTGTAATACTTTTCTCCAACTTGTATCCGTAGCCATCAAGACGAATGAATTCATTAGCCAGTTAGCCAGTAAGACTTCTAGATCACGGTCGTGTTTCAAACACATTTCCTGGTAATGACAATAGTCGCCCGTGAGACTTCTGTCCGCAGAGAGCGCACCGTCATTATATCGTTGCACTCATCTCCTATAGACTTGACTTCTCCTCTCCCTTTGCTCTTTTCGACAACCATCCTAGGACCGGCTTTCAGCTTACTTCGGGGAAGGCGTCTGTCTTAGGGACTCCATTTCTTGATTCAAGCTTCTTTTGAGGGTATGTTTTGAAGCGTATTCGGTTTGAATCTCGAGGTCATCATCCTAACAACGTTTTCTGGGGTGACGTTCCCTATCTCAAAACTTCCATCTGTTACAGTCGAAGAATTTGACTTGCGCCATCTTCAGGAGAGTCATCGGACTGGCTCTACGTCCCCCATCTTATCGAAGTACGAGTTGTAGTACCCATTGTCCGGTTAGAAGTTAAATGAGTTTACTTCGCCATGCTCCCGCTCCGTGTATTCAACAACATTCCTAATCAGTCTCACAGTTCATCTTCCCCCTGTTTTTCCATTGGTAAGCTCCTTCGCTTCTGCAGTCGCCGTTTCCACTTCTACTTCCGCCTTTTTATAGTGGACGTACATCCCCTCTGCCACTAGCAGATTGATGAGGGTGACTTCCCCGACTACAAGCACGCCTGGTTTCGACACTGCTCGGTAGGAGCTTGCTATTCGAAGAGCTCCGTGTTGCTGTACTGCAACCATTTGCTTCTTTTTCTTCTCTTGCCTTAGTGCATCGGCCCAGATCTTACAGCCATACGAGAGAATGGCAGATGTGATCGACATGAGAAGCCTATGTTTGCTTTCCATTGGGAAACCTTCGTTTGTCGTGAGTTTGCTGAGTGATGCAGATACTTGCTGCCAGAATGTGATCCACACTTTGCATCTGCATTCCAATTCAAACCTAACTGCACATACTTTCAAAAGTTGGACCAACTAAATCAGCCTTAGTGTCAACAAACATGTCCAGCGCTTAATCCTTTTTGGCTAAGATGCGTTCACTGTTTTGAACAAGATCTTTGGAGCACGGTCTGGTAGTTCCTGACAAATTCGTCATCGTTTTACTAGGTTTTAGCTTGTTCAGTCGGTAGATGTGCCGCTTTGTCTGAGGTTTAGTCACAATCGATTGCAGCCCTTTTTGATCCACTGGTGCAATCCTGAAAAAAAATATCGTAGGACTCGGCTTCGATGACAAAATTACTGTTGTACCCCAAGGCCCTACTTTTAGTCCAAAGACACCCAAATATCGTTGACAAAGGTAAATCCGTACAAGTATCTACAACTTGGAACCTTTTTTTGTGACTAAAGCTTTCAAATTTTGTACAGAGACATACACTCTGTAATGTATGCGCAATTTTAGATCAAAATACGTTACAACTCCTCTGAGGAAGAATCTATAAAGTGACAAATTTCCGATGAATCTTTCCCACTTTCGTAACATAAAGCACCATCTCTTGACGCCACTGATGACATACATATGTACATGTACTCACTTCAACAGAAAGTAGCCACCACAAATCACTTCAAATAAGTCCTTTTACAGAGAGACGTTTCCCAAGCCTCCATCGATGACAGGTGAAAATTTGCTTTCACCGCATACCTCTCTCTCTCTCTCTGTCGATCACCTTATGACGTAATAATAATTCCATTAATTCAATTAGCATATCATCAACAATTTGACAGCATTTTCCACACTACTCGTATTCCATATATAGGAAAACGCCATATCCATCAATCCACGGCGACACCGAGCCTCCTCGCCTGCCAAGCCCCACTAATGTATTCAAAACCCATCGCAATGCGCAGCCTCTTTCCAAAAACAAAGTTCCATCTCCAAACGCCCATTTAAATAACACAACGATCTCCTCGCCCGAAGTGTTTCAAAGTGCACACCCGGGGGCACTTCCATGATATCCACTTGAAACTATATCCAACTCCAGCACTGGAGGAGCACACACTCTCGACGAAGGTTGCGCGCTTTGACATTTCGCATCGCATTCCCTGTGGTGTCTATGTGTGTGTGTGTATCTGTTTATGCAAAAGCAATGCACTTCAAAACTGGAAACAATGATGCTGGAGTGCTCCACGCCATGACTATCTGCAACACAATTGATTCATGTCCCATGTATGGGCCTCGCAGATACTACCTAGCCCACAACTAAATGCTGCAAATGTTTAACCATACTTGGTGTCATGTACTTATTTATTGGCATTAATTTTGTGCAGCCCCAACGTCCCTTGCCAGTCCATTGATTGGTTGCTCGTCAAGTTCAAGCCTTGAAGATGCACCTTGCGGGCATATCTTCCTTACAGCCGCACACACTCTGTCCACATACAGCTAATAATAATAAGTAAACAGTTGACATTGTTCCCTGGCCATATTGACCGAGAAGATAGATTCCCATGGCGCACTGCACAAGATGGATACATAGCTCTCACCCATGAGTTACGCAGCGGCGATGTCATTGGCGATTGCGCACATCTCTTGAGTTATAGTCCTTGGCTTTGCATACAATTTGAATCGGTAATTAGGAATGTGTCTGTCTGTCTGTCTGGTGGTGGTGTCTTGTCTCGCTGTCTCTGGGAAATAGAAAATTGCAAATTCCATGGCTGTCGATACCGTATGCGATGATGACTTCTGGTCTGCGCACAGATTTGTAGCTGACTGGCCGGTCTGCCACCACGCCAGACCCAAAGTGGCCAATAAAGTAAAGTAAAACAAATAACCATTGATATTTATGGGTAATTAAATTCGCAATGATTGTGGTTAAATGTTGGATGTGGCTGAGGCCGCTGCCGCCAACAGAAGCTTACCACGCTTGGAGTGGAAGAAATTGACCGGAAATTTTTAATATTTATTGATGATGACTGGCATGCACCTTGCGGCGCTGGCTAAAGAATATCAAATTGGTTTTTAAAATTTAAATATGAAGAGGTAATTTTGCGGTACACGAGGATTTAGCTGACCACAATGGTTTGGTTTGATGGTTCACCAATCCTTAAGCTGGAAATCTATTAAAATGGGAAGCAACTTAATCCGCTTTAATGTGTTTAACAAAGACTTGAGAGGAAGGCTTTTCATTAACGGGAAAGTTAGGTTTTATGCAATAGAATTACGTAAAAATGTCTCTATCTGTTTGAGGAAAACGGTTTGGCCAATAAGCTTGATTCATGACGAAAGACCGCTAGAAACATTTACGAATAGAAATCGTTCGCAAGTTTTTTTTTGTTGCTGGAAAGAATCCAGAAAATGAAAAGGATGTAGCTCTTCTCTGACTACGAATGTTTGGTTTCCTAAACACGAATACGATATTCTAGTTTGAGCTTTACATCCTTAACAGGTCTGTGATGCACATACATATTCTTCCTACTAATATTATAAAAGTGAAACGTTGTCCGTTTGTTTGTTTGTTCTTCTGTAACACGAAAACTACAGAACCAACCAACTTCAAATTTTGCACACAGAGTGGCTGTACCTCAGGTCACAGTATAGGCTACTTTTGGTTATTAAACTGTTACTTCGCAAATTAAAGGTGGGCGAAGCCGCGGGTAGAAGCCAGTTAGAAATACGAAAGGCTGGCGTATATTGCTTCATCAGGAGAAACCTTTTCTTATATGTAGCTAAAAGTGCACTTAACACAATCCAATCGAAAGACTGGGTTCCAGGTCTGACAGGACACACTTAAACCGGCAGTACATACCTAGGCAATGTAGTAACTAAAGACTAAACAACACCCTACCTAGACTTTATAAGACCGTTCTTCAGTCATTTGCCGAGTTGGGAGACCTACGAGACGGCAATAGTCAGATCCATTTCATGATGAATGTAGAAGTAGATGCAGATGTTTTCTCCGAGCCGAATCATCTCATTAAGTCCATCAAACCTCCAAATCACAGCAGTCTCTTCCAGGCAGGGGTTCTTGTATATTGACCAAGCCCTATTGAAGGCAAAACGTCTTCGTTAGATCTGAGCTCGCTGCACAATGTTAACTAGTCAATGAGGTAACTCCAGGAGGCTGATGAGCTGGTAGGAAAAGACTGAAGCAGACAAAACACTTGACTCCTGTAAATGTATCAGAAAACTCTGGGAACTCCTCTGTATAAGGAGGGACATCGAACACGAGATGTTTTGGTATCACTCACAGAAATTGAATGAAAATGCTCTGCGACTGGTGGCTCCTACACTTTTTATTTCACCACTTTACAGCTCAATGAATACAATGTAAGACAAAATCCAAATTAAATTCCACCACTCACCCTTATCCTTCTTTCCAACACCTTCTTCCTCTTATACACAAATAGTTCTCCGATAAACATCAGCAAATTTACACAATGAGCAATCAGGAACACGACAAAAACCCACCACAAGTCCTTTGCCTGCAACTGCTTAAAACCATCATGTAAGCTACTCCAATCGCTGAAATTCATGCGACCAATCTGGACTAGCTCATAGAACGTTCTGTCCATCCAGTGTTGCAAGAGTCCACTGTCCCGCACTTGCATTATAACTCGATTCAATGCGCCCTTCAGTACCGAATTCGGATGAATAGGAAAGCCCATCTGAGTTCCAACCATTGCGCACATATTCGACGACAGCCTAAACAATGGCTTGGAGAACAACTCCTGCTGTCCTCTGAATACCTTCCACTTGGACGTCTGCACCACAAATGAATATTTTGGATTCAAATTGTCTAGCAACTCTAGGTACTCGCCGTAGTTATCTGTCACCTTGATCACACTCTCATCCATTAGTTCCAAAATTAAGTCGTTCGCCTCCAGGAATTCCTTCCAAAAAAAGTTCACTTTAAAGTCTGCAGTGGGGAGTTCCGAAAAGGCCTCGATTCTATGCTTCGTTGGCGGTGTGGTCAGATAGGCTTGAAGGTAAGCCAAATACCAGGTTGTGAAGTACATCCCCATCAGTGACATCAGGAAGTAAATTAACATCAAGGTGGATGACGTGCTCTTCAAGACATTGAATGACTGCGACAGGAGTCCTCGGATGCAACTGTCGTTCAGGATGATGTCGATGAGTTTGATCTCCCTGCGCTTATCGACATGGTGAGTGACGAATACCAATAGGAGTGAAATCAAAAAGCAGAGCAAACACGTCAGTGCCAGAGCTGGGCCATCAGTGATGATCACATAGAACTGGTAGGTTGGTATATTCTTTTCGACTGGCAGCATCATGCAGTAGGACGTCTGTTCCACGGTGTAGGAGTAGATCACGCAGGATATGTTGATAATTGTCAATGAGATGAGCAAATCCAACGTATCATTGAAGAGGAGCTCCCTCAGGCCGGCAAAGAAGGTGCTCTGACCAATCACATATGGGATGGCATAGTCCAGCTTAGCGTTGTGTTTTCCTGCGAACGCAGTGATAATGTGACCTACGTACCCCCATAGCTCTATTTCTCCGTTCAGTTTCCGAGTCATCATGTCCAGTGGTTCGATTTGGTCAGCGAAAACTTTTAGAGCGACACCTTTCAAGTCCGCCACTCGATCGGGGTAGATAACTTCTGACGAACTTGGTTTTTTTTCCACGTGGAACGAAGGATACGGCACATAGCTAAAGAACTCCTGCTTCCTTGGAAAATCCCTAAAAATCGCGATAACATTGATGAGCTTTCTCTTCCAGCAATCTTGGAATATGGTTTCCAGAAATTCGTTATTTGGAGACTCATGATCAAGGACTAACACCACTCTCGTTCCTGTAGTGAGATGAAGAAACAGTCCAATCTTAGCCAGTATGTCCACGTAAAGATCTGTTTTGAGGTCAACGATGGCTAGAAGTTCACCATCAAAGTTGTTCGTTATGTTTATCGTCGATGTATAGGTGAGACTTATGACGGGCAAAACAGTCGCCTTGCTGACGTCTTCGATCAAATTTCGATCCTCGTCGTCAAAGCTCAGTTTGGGATTCGGTGAACTTACAAAAATTAAACTTTTATAGACCTCACGTTGGGTCATGTTGATGAGGAAATTCAAGATACCGAAGGCTGTCAAGTTCATGGTGTTGGCAAGAAATGTTACTTATAACTGTCGACTGATTCAATAAAAAAGAATACGGCAACATGGATTCATAGGGGTAATTGGAGGTTTTATCGGATCCTAGGGTGTTGGTTGAAGTTTGAAATAATTGGTCAGTAAATTGAGTCTGATTGGACAGTAAAGGTTAAGTGCGGCGAATTACGGTAATGAGCAAGCGATTTTAGGAAACATAGCCACCAGGGAAGGATTCGTTTTGACAACTGATGAATGATTCGACTGAGGAAGTATATCTAGTTCCATGAGGCCCATATAGGCCTCTGTGTAGGCTTACCCAACTGATTAAGAAGCAATTTTCTTTTTTCTTCAGCTAACGAGGGGAATTTGGGAACTCATTTTCTATGATGTTAGTGGATGGAGGGATTCGAACGATGCAGGGTACCCTCCGTCTTGATCGGTAGGTCCAAAGAAATGTTCAAGACCTATCTAGCCCAGGTTTATATTTAAACAGAGAAAAGGCTCCAATAGCCTTTGTTAACAACTGAATCCACAACGATGCTCTGTCGAAAGCTAGTCATAAGTGACAACATCTTGACTATTGCAACAACGCTTATTCGGCCTTTCGTCGTTCCTAAGAGTTCAAAAGAAAACAGTTTTGCTGGAGTAGTTTACCCTTGTGGTGGCCTATTTTGTGTCACTTAAACTCCTTTGACAGTTACGTTCTAGTACAATGTCGTAAATTGCCTTGACAAAGGCAATGCGTAGACCAAGTTTACACCCTCACTAGACTAGAATGGATAGCTGGAAGGATGAAAGCCCTTTGATTTCTATATCAACTAGGTGGTGATCTTTAAACTAGTTCTTCAGTCGTCTGATACACAACTTCTTGAGAAGCCCCTGTAAAACTGTCAGGAAGTGGCACCTTTGTCCAAACAATTGCTAGTTGTATAAATTATGTGGCTGGTAAAAGTGCTTCTACAACCTGTGGAGTGGGGGACAGCAGGACCTTAATTGCCTAACTTACACTTATTCAATCATCTACACATTCCTGACAATTTTCGAAAGAGTAATCATAATAATTGCTCTCCGTTGTTATTTTTAAAATAAGTCCTGCCAATCGAATTGGTCCCTACAAGGCTATAAATAGAAGCCCAACACCTCATGCCATCAGTTACCAAATATAGTCACTATGGACAGTGGTAGTTCCATTTTTGTTGCAAGTTTCATCATTAACATTACTAGGACCTATCCGTTCCAGAGTTTACTGTTTTTGGGTCTAGAAAATCCTTCCACTGACAGAATGGATCTAATCAAGAACTTGACGTGCACAACTGAAATACCATTTATAACGTTTACCCTTACCGCGTCAATAAATATAAGGGACAACTTCAACAACGAACTTCTAGTCATAGCAGACCTCGGAGGATTTGTTCTTTACATGGATGTCCTTGAGAAACTTTCCGAAATCCTTCATTTCGTGCGACAAGCCAAGATATTGCTGATCCTTGATCAAAGCAAGTCGAATGAAGATATTTTGTTGCGGATTTTTCACACTTGCTGGGAGAATAAAATGATGAATGTCATTGCGATTTTCGAGGACTTCTGGACGACCCATCAGTTCTATGGCTTCTCGCCGTATCCACAGGTGCATCTGGAAAAGAAATACATCGGCAAGGATGTAGTCTTTCCCAATCGTATGCTAGATCTTCGTGGATCACCGATTAGAACCTTAGCAGATCAGATAGAACCAAGAGATATGCTGTTTCTGGATTCTGATGGAAACCTTGAGCTCTTTGGATACGTGGGACATGTAATGACCGCCTTCCTAAAGAAACACAATACGCGATTGGTGTTTCCTTTGTCTTATAAGATCGGTCAGAGTACGTACTACGCTGGCCTAAGGAAGCTGGTGTTCAACGACACTCTGGATCTTCTTGTTTCCATCACCATCATGAACGTCTCTTGTGAGCTATATTCCTACACCCTGGAGCAGAACTCTTATTGTGCTATGCTGCCCGTTGAGGCGAACATTCCCACGTTTAAATTCTTTGTAGTCATTATGGACTTACAAGTCCTGGCGCTGACAATCGTTGCATGTGTGATAATCTCAATTCTAATGGTTGCTGTCACTTACCGCTCGGATAAAAGAAAGAAGATGAGTGTACTTGCAATCGTCCTAAATCTTGACTGCATTCGAGGTCTTCTCTCGCAGTCCTTCAATATCCTGAAAAGTACATCGTCCATTCTGATGCTGATTTACTTCTTGTTGTCCATTCTGGGAATGTATTTCACCACATGGTTCTTGGCCTATCTCCAGACCTATCTTACACATCCTCCGAGGGAACACATTATTCAAAGTTACAAGGATATTTCAGAGACAAGCCTTAAGATTATGATCTACGAAAGGGAATACACAGAAGTCAATGAGTTGCTGACCGAACAGATATCGTATAATATCCTCAAGGTCACAGATGTATATTCGGAGTTTGAAAATGGAATGAATACCATGAATGCGTCTTACGCTTATTATATCCCTTCGTCCAAGTGGACTGTTCTTCGAGAACAACAGAAACTATTCTCAAAACCGTTGGTACGCTTGTCGGACTTGTGTGTAATGCGAGCCTCACAAATGGGCTTTGCACTCCATGAGGATTCTATATACAGGACGACGCTCAACAGGCTTATATTGCAGGTGCAAGAGAGTGGACTGCTGAAGCATTGGATGGACAGGACTTTCTATGAGCTGGTGCAGATCGGTCGAATGAATTTCAGTGATTGGAGCATTTCGAAGGAAGGTTTCAAGCAACTCAAGGCAAAGGACTTGTGGTGGGTTTTTGTTGTGTTTCTTGCAGCAAATTGTATCAATTGTTTGGTGTTTGCTGGTGAGTTGGCAGTTGGAAATAGAGCGGGTCGATTGTAAAAGATGATTTGGAAGGCTTAAGTAGAGATTTATGGAATGGAGGGTTTGGTGTTTTACTTTTTTTTTCTTCTGTCAAATAAATTGTAGTGTCCTTTCTTGTAAAAATAAAGACTACAGTTTTGAAAACGTCTACGCTTGGCATGAATAGTTTAGAATCACAACTAGTCAACTCAACTATATGAGTTCTTAAGCATTTTCCCTATCAAGGACATTCCCCGACTTGGCATACATTTACATTTCGATAACATCTTCAATTATGACTCTACTTCGTAACTCACCCTTATCACGATGAACAACTAGGAAGTGGTGAAGTTATGTAGTTAATTTGTCAATATAACCATTACGCAAGTTCGATTTTGAGAAGTTCGCGGTATCCGGAGCAACTTTGACCAAACATCCTTAATTTATGGTGACTTGCAAGTTCCAAGGAGTTGCTGTATACATATAATTCATGTTTATGTGTATGAATGTACTTATATGTATGAGTGCGACAAACTCTCAGGTAAAGAACATCACAATTGTTAAGAAAGTCTTAAAAAAGATTTGGAGCTACGAACTTTTAAGGACATCTGGGACAACGGCGAGTAATGAAGCTAAATATTTGTTTTAATTGATAAAGAATCAATCACAGTGCTACGTGCACATTAACCATTGCTCAGAGTGGTTATGACCTAAACTTAAACAAGAACACCGGCGCTAGAGAAATAAGAGGAGAAACGGAGGAGATACCGATGCACATTGGTTTTAAACGCTTGCGGGTTGTAGTGATGGGGAAGCATAGACCTATGTGTTGAACGATTTATCAAAGAATCCTTTTATACGACAGCACGTCCGAAAGTAGGCTTAAGGATAAACTAATGAGAGTTCGAAGTGTAACGAAGGACTGTTTGTGGAAGAATCGATAAAACAGGGAGAGACGAAGGAACGGCTTATAAATTGAGGCCAGATCGTTTGAGAAAACCTAGCCATCACGCAGTATTTTCGGTGTCTTCGAATATGTCTTCGAGAATGAAAAGCTTTCAGTTTCAGCGACGCAAGTATATGGATAGATCATTCGAGGATTGGGTTTTGCTTTAGTGACTCCCGGCGAAATAAATCTTCTAGACTCGCTATTGAGCGAAGTCGCTGAACTTAAAACTTCTCCCTTACGTCCAAATGGAACTCTTGTTCATTTTCAAAATCGGCATTGCGTATCCATATTTTCCATGGAACTCAACCTCTCACATCTATTTGTGTAATAATCTTGCTCATATCCTAACAATGCTTAACTTGACTACCTCACCTTTAAAGATAACAAACGCTGGTCGTATCTGCCCCTTCACCAATGCCTACAAAAATAAACAGCTCACCAAACTATGTAGGTTAACCTATAAACAAACGCGCTACCTCAGACAATTTTGCATCCATGACAACCTTACGTACAATACACGTACTTTATGCTCACAGATACACAATACGCCGAACCGATATTCAAAGCATGAATCGATATCATATTTTAGTTATCTAAATAGGACTGGGGCTGACATTCACACTAAGGTCACCCACCGCCGGTGTTGGTTGTGGTGGTCACATTCATTGCGACACACGACCACGACCACTACTATGACTATGACTTTGGTGCGGCACACGTCCCAAGGGGTGGCATTCTAGTTTTATTGTTGTCTCTCTGCGAAACAATATGCCATGAGTTTGCTCACTTGCCCCCTGTGTGTGTACTGCAAGAGAATTATCTGCACTTTGGCATCGAAACAGAATAAAAAAAATAAACTGTTCAGCCGGAATGATATTTTATATTCTTTTGGGAGAGCGGGATACTCGGTTGGTCTCACTTGCGGCACCCATTTCCATGAGCGATTATGGTTCCATCGCTTCCTCTCGCGTGCATTGAATGGAATATGTGCAAAATCAATAAAACCTAATTTTCATCTGACAGATACATGAGAGGCCAACATGAGTATACACATGCTCATGGTCGAGCCAGCGCCGCCGTCGTTTGGGTGACACCTCAACTTGAGCACATCTCAATGTTTTACATGAACGAGGAGGCCGTTTACTTTTTGTCGCCACTTGGGACTGTGTGTTGTTTCGGTTGGATTTCGACTCGAAATTCTGGAGTCAAAGTCAAACTTTCATCCCGAGCAACATTATGATAATTTTGTGAGAATTCTGGTCATTCTGGGACCAACTTATCGATGGTCCCATCCCATAAAACCGTGCGAAGGAAGAAGTGAGTTTAAAGGTTGGATTTTATGAATTCCATGAGGGATTATACGGATGCAGAAATGATGGTATCGATAGGAGGCACATTTGCATCCTTGTGGTTGCAATGTACATTTAAGAGAAATTTGTGTCATTCTTTGATCGGAATCTTAAAGAGTGTGGTAGGAGGTCAAGGTTATGTTTGGAGGTGTGAGAGTGAATAGGGAAACCGAAAATTGGGTCAACTTCACTGATTCACCACTTCGACGCTTTAGCTTGGAGAGTTATAAAATTGCAACCCTCACTTTGGAAATGATGTCGCAGCTTAAGAAAGTCTGGACACGTGTATCAAATTGGAAGATCGGTTGTTATGTTTCACAGCACGAATCCCTCAGAATGAGAAAGGTTTAACGGAAAAATTTCCAAATGGAATCAGAAGGTGGTTGGTCTTCTGGGTATCTTTAGACGTACTTGGACCTCTGGCGGCTCTGTTGTGCCAATATTACTAGAATTATTATCTTCTCGTAATAAGCCAGAAGGCACGTATTAGGCGAGCAAGGTCTTCATTCAAATCGAAACAATTGTGATCTTTACCAAGATCAAGAACATGGAGGAAACAAAGGATCTTGCTTTCGGATGAACGCTTGACTATTTTGGGAGTGATAAATCCGATACCAAAGTATTTTTGCCGTGGTTGAGTTCCACTTTGACAGCTTCTCCTAGTGCTCCCATAAGTTGCGCTCTAACTTTTTATGGAAGTAAACATACAAAGGTAAATTGAGCTCTCTGTCTTGCGAGCTCAACACCAATCTCATTGCTTTCAATTCCATCGTGTCCGGGAGTCCAATTAGATGGACATTTTGTTGTAAATAGCTAGCTGCTTGAGGATATTTGCAGCTCCAGGAAGGCCTTAAGTATAACAGATAGGAGCTCAAAACTTTTATCGCCGCCTGACGATAAGTGAGGGTGATCTGCTTCTCTGACGCATAGTTGGATTGCACAAACCTGTGACTATTGCACATATGTCTAGATGGCACATCTGACAATGATTTCCGCATCTATTTCTCTCTATAAGGTCCGGCAGGGTACATTCAGTATCAAATTCTGACTTTTACTTGAAATTTCGTCCATTTGTTAATTTCCCTATGTATCCCTGTACCCTGATACCCAGCAGATGGTAACCTTGTTGGCACTTGTTCATGGTTTGTCTAATCAGCTTTTGGATTTTTTCGCCTCTGATTGCAGACCCTTTATAGTTGTCTGACTTTTCGACATATTTGGAACACATGTCTAAAAAGAAGCTTCGTGCGAGAGAAGACTAGGATTATGGACCATTTTAGTATTTAGGAGTTCGCTCTTGGAATGCAAACACTGTATGTGCTCCCGGAATACACTTTTCAGCGCATTGACGTAGACATTTACAAAGATTGGAGGGAATTTTTCTTCTAGTAGACAGTGCTTACGATGTTCCAATTTGAAAGAATAGCATCCACGACTCGACACCGCATCAAAGCTTCCACCAAATCGAGTCTAACTCACAATTTTTCTTCTCTTCATCGTTGAGCTCTAGTAAACACTAAAGGACAAGTTCTAGGGGATGACATGTATTAGGATAAATACAAATGACCTACAGACCAACACGTGTAGGTGCTTGTCCATCACGATAACCCACAACATGAATACAATGTCCCTGGTTTTAAATTATTTTTTATTCTGTAAACTCCTGCTTCCAGTGGAACACTCAATTAGCCACATCGTAACGTGCAAGGGCTATAAAGAGTACTCATGTTCATTTTGATTAGCCTTTGTTATGGTCATGTAAGCCTTCGCATAAATTACCTATAATTGGTTCCTTTAAAATTTATAATTCAATTAAAAGTGTCCTTCGAGCCTCATATGGATTGTCTTATCAAGATGTTAAATCCTACTAATATTATAAATGTGAAACGTTGTCCGTTTGTTTGTTTGTTCTTCTGTAACACGAAAACTACGGAACCAATCAACTTCAAATTTTGCACACAGAGTGACTGTACCTCGGGTCACAGTATAGGCTACTATTGGTTATTAAAGTGTAACTTCGCAAATTATAGGTGGACGAAGCCGCGGGTAAAAGCTAGTTGTCTATAAAACTTTCCCGATTTACACGAAATCTTTACAGTTTTTCTAGCAATGGCTATCGTCGCACTTAGTCTTCTAGCACTTGCTGTTGTTGCAGAGGGAAATTTATCCAGTGCGTCTACATCCAACTCTAAAGTAATCACCTTTCTGCAAGATGTCCAGAAAGTGGAGCAATTTCAAAGTGTTTTTATCTTAAAAATGTCAAATGTAATATCTGTCGATAATTTCGAAGAGGATCTCATCAAGGATGTATCTACTTCACTCGACATTCTGGTATTGCTCTCCACTGAGACAAGTCCTTTCTTCGTCAAGGCAAAACACAACAGTAATCTCCTGACGATTGTTCATCTCAATTCGACATCGAACGTAATTGTCCTGCTACAATCACTTCTGCAGGATCTGCGTCATATGCGATCTTGTAAAACAATCTTCCTTATCAAGCAGCCTTCGAAGGATGACACTGGATTGAAAGATTTGTTCGAATTTTGCATGGTAAATGACATGCTCAATGTGTTGACTCTCTTTGTTGATTTTTCCAATACATCAGCCTTCTACAGATACACCATGTTCCCCACCTTTGCCATCGAGGAAGATCGGTGGACAGCGGAACAGCCCGTATATGGATACTTTCCGAACCGAATGCGGGATCTTAAAGGTCGCGAATTGCCCGTTGTCTTCGGCGGATCAGAACCCAAGATGATCATCGCACAAAACAAACGTGGTCAACCGACTATAGCCGGCTATGCAGGACATTTTTTCCCGGCTTTAGCTAAGAAGCACAATGCCGGCTTAAATAAACCGCAGATCAATAAACGACTTTCCGCTCCTGAGCTCGTTGAACTCGTGCTAAATAGGACCTTCGAGATCTCAGCGGCTACAACATATCCCAACATCCCCATGGATTGGTACACATATCCGTATGAAAGCATCGATTTCGGCGTACTACTTCCCATCGAGCCCAATATCCCGGTCTGTGAAATATTTTTGGTCATCTTTCAATGGGACACCTTGCTCATCACAATCGGCTTCATAGTCGTTTTGTCTGCTTTGCTGGAGTCAGCTACTCGCCATACTGGACGAAAGACGTCCATACTCAACTACTTCTTCAATGAGAGCTGTCTGAGAAGAGCGCTGAGACAATCCTTCTGTGAGATCCAAAACGCCAAGTACAACATCAGGTTCATTTACCTACTAATCTGCTTGATTGGCATCATCATGGTGACCTCATACACTGCATTTCTGCAGACCTACATGACCAGCCCACCCAGTGAGAAGAGAATCGAATCTTTCGACGATCTTTATGCATCCGGCATCAAGGTCTACGGTCTAACAAATGAGTTTAACTATATGACCTTAGCGGTACCAAAGTTCCGAACCAAATACTTCAAAATGTTCACACTTGAGAAGAACTTTACAAAGTATCTGAAGTTTAGGGATAGCTTCGACACGAGGTACGCCTTCATGGCAAACAATGTCAAATGGATTATAGTTCAGGAGCAGCAACGACTTTTCTCACGTCCACTCTTTCGCAGACCAGAGGGAATGTTTTTCTTCAAGGGTGTCCCGATGGCATTCCCTGTAAACGAAAACTCAATTTACAAGGATATTTTGAACTTTGCTATGCTAGAGGTGCAAGCGTCCGGGTTGTTAGAGTTTTGGAAGAGAAGGTCTTTCAACGAGCTTATTGAAGCTGGGAAACTGAAAATGTTGGATTTGAGATCAAAACCAGAGTTTGTGCCACTAAAAGTCGCGGACTTGGTGTTAATTTGGGTCGGAGTGGGTATGGCTTATGTTGCAGTTATTTTGTGTTTCGTTGGTGAAATTTTGACATTTAAATGGAAGGCTCGTCGAGAACGTTTGAAATTGTAAAATAGCTTTAGACGGTCTTAAATAAATTCAATCGCTTTGCAAACAGAAGCTTCTGCTTTATTCATTGTGTTCACCGTTGTGGAATTCTACATGCGAACTTGTGTGAAAGTGAAGGGAGGCAATCGGTCATCTATTGCTCGCCTCCCCAAGCCATTCCGAATCAAATATGAATTTTAGAATGCTCTTCGGTTGTATGGTTGACAATTCGCTTGTGTCGACTAAGAAGCATGTAGCTAGGATTATTTTCCTGGTTTTGCTGAGGCTTGGGCATTCGCAGAGGAAGTGTGCCATATCCTCTTTCACGTTTAAATTGCCACAGTCTCTGCAGATATCGGTAGAGTTTAGTCGCATTATTTGTAGATAGGCCGCCAGTAGGTTGGCGCTGATCATTAGTGTCAAGTACGATCTGCGTGTCCTTCATATTTCATTGACAAGTTTCCAGAGGTCTTACCGTGTGTCCTTTATGGGGGTCGACCATTGTCTGGTTCAGTGGTTCAGTGATTATCCTGTTCCTGCTAGTTCGTCGGCCTTTTCATTACCATCGATGCCTCTGTGCCCTAGGGGCTCCAACAGATGGAGATTTTATGTTGCAATGGTGAGCTCTTCTGCGTAGATTTTGGAGGCTTCCCCATAATTTATTTGAAAAGTCTGTGAAAGTGGTTGTATTGTTGGATCTTATTACCAACCTATCGGACTGGACATTGAATCTATTTGTTTATTCGTAAAGCCTACAGGGTGCCATTATTCACACGATTTAGCACCGCGAAAGCTGTTCACTAAACAAATCCTCACTATTGAATCTTTCCTGATTCGTTAAACGGTCTTAAATTGAATTTTTGGATTACCCTACCATGATGATTCTATCTTTCAGGCCTTTCAGCAGCAGATTATATACTGGTACCCCCAGGTCCTGGAAAGATCAACGGATGTCAAGTCCAAACTCATCAACTTTGAAACTACATATGGTGGCATTGATCATCCTGAGCTTTATCCGACGAGGGTTGAGTTCGTGATTCCGACAAAACTGACCCAGTCGTGTTGAGCAACTCGGTTCGGAGACTGCTTATCTGAACTTTTCCAAATCATCCACCGGATTTCGATAAAGAGATGTTGTCATGTGATCCCTTCAATCTCTTGCTGGAGCAGATGAACGCACTGCTTTTTACAGATGCTGGATTATGCAGACGATTCCAACGTGTCATCAAAGAGCCCTTCAAGCCACTTAAAGACAAAATGAAACGAATTGGTCTTGAATTGAATGACGACTAAACCAAGTTTAGTAAGTTGTGAACAACCCTTCTGCGGCATCCCTACTTCCGCGTTTAGAATGAGTCTGGACAGCTTTGAAAAACGAATCTTCTAATCCTACTGGAACAACACTGAGGGACCCAGACAAGCTAAAATGGCCATCCGACCCCTGAACAAAACCACTACAAATATTCTCAACCATAAAAGGGACGACATCAGAAGACTTGCCGGCTTCCTCACCGGTCCCTGTAGCCTCAGATATCACTTACATAAACTAAATATAGTTCAGGAATCTGAATGCCAACTCTGCTTAGAGGAAGACGAATCAGCCGAATATGTACTATGTGAGTGCGTGGCTGTCTGCAGAATCAGGAAACGCTTTCTCCACAAAGAATTCCTAACACCGGAGGACATTCGTAATGCCTCGACTGGGGACATCCACAACTTCATTAGGAAGATAAAGGATCTTCCCGTCTAACTGGCTCCAGGCACAATAGATCTTTTAGGTCGCAGTGCCATATGCGTCTGTCGCAGAGCCTAACCAATAACAATAAAAATAAGTTGTGAACAAATGGAGCAGCATCAATTGAGGTTGTAGTACAGAAAGTCAGTGTTGACATCTACAACTTGGAGGTAGTTGATTCGGAGTAAATATCAATTCTGCAAACGAGGCTTTTCTGAGGATTCGACAAAGAATAACCCTAGGAAACCGCTGCTACTTTAGTTTGGCAAAATCAGTCCTATTATCTGCCTCCGAATTGTGGACTGCTTGTATGAAGCTGGAATGGCGTATACAGGACTTTGGTTTTGTTCTTAAGGTACAACCTGTCATTTTCTATATCCTTGATAAACTCACTCACTCACTTTCGCCCTCCCCTACAACTTAAACATACATACCACGCTAATTTTAAGAAAAATGTACATGCTTTCATTGGAATTTAGTTCCTTGTCTTGCCTAAATCCTCAGCTACAAATTCAATGTCTTTCTTTCCAAAAAGAAGCATCGCCTTTTTTCGGAACACCAGTGGCATCCTCTTTGGCTAATTTACCAACCACTCAAACCATATTGGGAAACACTTATTAAATTCCAATAATGATGCGTTTTTGGCGAATTCCAACACGCTAATTGCTCATGTCCAATTGTTTCGTACAAGCCGACCACCCGTACGTACACCGACCACTTACATCATCCACGACAACAATCATTTAAAGAAAAAAAAAAAAAAAACGCTTTTCTATTGCAAGGAAAATTTTGTGGTTACTTCTCCACCAATCTGTCCGAGTGTGTGTTCATTTCCAAACGAAAAAGCTGGAATCTTCGTGCGAGAAATATGCGGAACAGAAAGAGTCCATCCGCGCCTTACTGCACCAACCTGCTGTTGATGTATTGTATGTCCGGAGCTAAGGCGCGCATCGGAATGTCGCGCATTCTTTCGCATCTTCAATCTCGGTATCTGGGCATTTATTAATCTCAAACCGCCTAAATACCTCAATCATCATCATCTTCGTTGTCTTCGTCGTGGTCGTCTTTGTCGTTGACGTTGTCGTCATCATCATTTGTGCCATCATCTCCAGATGATTGCCGCATTCGAGTTTTTCTCAACCAAAGATCCGTACACAAACTGGACACACTACACCACCAGATGCATGTGCATATGATGAAGCATTTTCTTGTCGTCTTCCATTTGCCCGTCCAAATTGATGGTTTTTCACCAAATGAAAGTTTTTCTTCTCTCCACCGATACACACGCACAATATTTTCTCTTTCAGGAGGCATTTTCCGTGCCGATGTACCACCAATAGTGGACGAGTGGCCAAAACCAGATTCGTTTTTCAAATTAACACAAAAACCGCAGAATCTCAACGCTGCGGTGCGCTAGTGGGCAATCTGCAAAGCGACGTGTGGATAAATTGCTTGAAAGTGATTTACTTGGAAACAGAAATAGAAATTTTTGCGGATGGTTTTTGTGAAATAAAAGTGAAAACCGCTGTGGATAGCCAATGGAGTCTGCTGTGCACTTCTGAATGATGGATGTCGGGTTTTATTAAACTTTTGATGGAACTTAATGTCGATCAGTCAGACTCAATGTCACAGAGGTCATGGGGACGTCAATTTCACTGAGCTCGACAACTTAGAGGGAGTTGTAGCATCTGACACTAAGTACTTAAGTTGCAAATGATTTATGGTCCGTTGCTGTTGAGCTACTAGGAAGTGAAAATGATTCAATGTCAGTAGGACTTATATTCACAGCAGCAGAAACATAAGTATAAGCTAAGAGAGGTGTCGAATCGTCGTTCGAGATGAATTGGAAGACCGAACCTCAGTTTAAAAGATTGAGCAGTAGGTACTTAGTCTTGTGACTAAAAATATCGAAAATGGCCATTCCATGGTTATAAATGGTTACATACTTGTCCTGCTCAACTTCAATAGAAATTGGAGGCATCACCTCGAAGACGGATCTTAGAATAGCTCCAAGACCAAAGATGTTTTTTCTCCAACAAAAGTATTTAATCTTAGCTTCGAGGCTTTAAGAGCTTGATTCCACTGAGCAGACTGCAAGTCAGCACTTCTTAAAGGATTTCTGTAGAAGCTGTGGACACTGAAGAAGAGCAGAGTATCCTCTACTTCCCCTGCAAGTGACCTGTCCTATCCATCAAAAAGAAGCTCCATTTGGAAACATTGGCAATACTCTCTGCAATATGGTACACATAAGCGTTGATCGTCTCCTTTGCTTCATTCGAAGCTTCAAGAAGCGCGACGAGTTTAAGTTTGTTTTGATCGTCCTACAATACGAAGTGGACCTCGGCTTTAACAAACAAGTATCTCCGGCTAGCTCGATCTTCAGCTAACTACCTCCCAAGCCAAGTACGTTGAGGCCCTTTTCCAATTGCTCGCTCTACCAGTGTCGTGGTTTTCCTCTATTGTGCAGACCCTCCAGCAGCATACGAAGGCTCTGCATTCTTCATGTCTTAGCCATAGTTGTTCTTTCGGCTGATAGGTTGGAGAAGTCCTCGGTGAAATCATGGTTTTAAAATGTATCTCCCTTGGTCTCCAATTGGTCTAAGTGTGCTGGCGCATGCTTACTGCTTTTATAACCTTACCCACCCTAGCCTTGTGAACGTGCCTGGGATCATAGAGATTGTAGGGTTGCGGTGTCTCGAACCGTATGGTCGGTCGTTCTCAAGCTTACTTTAATGCGATGGACAAGATCGGAAATGCGTTATCCCTTCATACTTGGCCGAAGCTAACTTAAGCCGGTTGTTTTGCTAATTTTTATTTTGTAAAGTCCACGCTTTTGATACGAGTCTTAAACTGTCTGTTTGTTTCAACGGAATTGCGGAAGTCTCTTAAGGACAGTATTACTCAAGAGATATAACTTCTACGAGCCTTAAATCAAACCGGTGTCGATGTGACAAGATTTTCAAGTCACGTGCTGATGTGGAAGGTTTCGAGACTCTTTTCGTTGGGCCTTAACTAATTGGTACACGTAGAGGAAACCGGAAAATGCAGCATTTGCAAGGAACAAGGCACAAGAAGCATCTACTTGACGACCTATGAACTGGGCACACTGACGAGTTGCATTTTTTTTTAAGTATTTAATCCACTAAAGCTTTCATAGGACCAAATATATATTTCTGAGGAAAGGTATCACGGTACTATTTCTCCATCCGGTCACTCAAGTATTTTAGCCAAGCTATTCGCTTACAGAAAAAAGAACACAATTTTAAGTTATCTGAGGAATCTGTACCAGCATTCTCGAAGCTAAGAATTTTCCAAACAAAAAATCCCCCCGAGCTTTCCCAGGAATGTCAACTAATTAACAGAATCCAAATCCATCACAAGGCGGTGTGTTGCGTTGTGCAAAATGTTTATTTTTGTCCAAAATATGTGTGGTATCACTGTGGTCACTGTGTCACTTGGACAGCCATTTACTGCCACCAATTAAAGCGGGTATTACCAACCGGCAACATGACTGACTATTGACAGTAGCAGCAGTCACTAGCCAGCAACAGTGTTGCCTGCGATCCCATGACCATAACTCGATAGCGACAATTCTGAACAGAAATTGAAATAAAATATGCGTCATCCCAATGAATGGCAATGTGGCGTGGCGGAAAGCCCCTAGCCATTGGCCGTCGCCCTAAGTGGAACTCGCTCACCACGCTCTTGTTACGGCAGCCAGCGCAGAAATACATTTCAAATGAAGTGATTAAAAGCCGATATTGTTTAGCTGGAAGGAATGCCGTCGATTTCCTTATGCAGTTGCGTGTATTGGTCTCTTTTTTTCAACACCAGCACCAGGTACGATCTTGCCATCTGATGCAGAGGCTAGGAGTGAAAATGGAAATGGTAGCTACGAGTAGTTTGTGTTAAGTCTTGCTCGAGATTTTTTATTTTTTTTTTCTTTCGTTTCGCTCTTGTGTCACTCGACATTGCACGGATACATGGATGTGCTATTTGGTGGGGTGAGCTCGAAAGAGATGGCGAAGTGGTGTGTCGTGATAACTAAACGAGTGCTAACGCCTAAGATGGTTTTACTGCACTGGTATTTCCTGAGCAATCGTTGCGTAATTGTATCAATGTGACACAGGGTGACGGAAAAATCAGGAAAAAAGTTATCACTCAACTAGACACTTGAAAACTGAAGAAATGCTCGTGTGAGACACCTGTAGCCATGGACATGATGTTTGAGGCTTGAAGTTAAAATCGGGCGTTTGAATAGCTACTCAATATACACAAAAAAATGTATTTCCGCGAACGATTCATGTCAACTCAACGGTAGCCAGGAGCCTTTCGAATGAGGTTACTTTCGAATCTCGTTGGGCTTGCTGACTACTCACTTCACAATACCCTGTCTTACACACGTCGACATGAAGCTGGGAAAAAAGCTTTGCAGAGGTTTTCAAACACTTTTGATACAGCAAGGAACTTATGGCCTTTATTTAACAAATGAAAAAGACAGGAAGTCCCTATCTATCCTCAAAGTAGTGATCACAAGGCACAACACGGTACCATACGAAAAAACTATGAGTTATGGAGAAGTTTTTTTGTAAGTTCAAGTCTTCGGGATTGAAGTTTTCCAAAGCTCCGTGACACTGAAGTTTTCATTAAACTTATGTTCGTGAATACTCGAAGTTCTCACAGCATTGATAACCGGCCCACCAACCAACCAACAAGATCACAGCAGCTTCTCTTAAACAGGGTGACACTTTTGAAAAATTTCACATTTTATCTGACACCTACCACCACCTGTGGACAGTTCCTCTTAACTTGCACACCACTTACTGTCTAGAAAGCACTTTATTTTTATAAATCAAAAAATGTTAAGGTCACCCTGTTCAAACTGGTCCCACAAATGGTTGCACTTCTTGCTTGTACTCTGGTGTAACTCTACGGAATGTGCTACAGATACACCGCATGTGAAAAAATTATCGGAATTTACATCTAATTAGATGACTATCTGTTTACGCTGACGACACCTCCATCTGAACACACAAATCTCCAGCAGGCAACATAAAATCGTCAGGAAAAATGCTCCGCCAAGTCCGATCCATATCAGCTTCAAATCATCGACCTTCATCGGTACAAAAACTGGTTTTGATGTCAAATCTTCGAGCTTTAGCTTTCCAGCGTCAATGAGTTCATTAAACGATTTGCGCTGCCAAAACTCTAGGAGACCGGAGGATTGCGTCTGCAACATTAGATAGTTCAAGATGTCCATGTAGATGGAGTTCTCATCGATGGGAAAAACCATTGGTACCAACTCGAAGAAGCAAACTCCGTCGGGCTGACGGAACAGCGGTCTTGTGAATATTCTCTGCTGTTCCCTGACAATGACCCACTTTACGTTGTTCACCATGTAAGCGTACTTTGTGTTGAAAGTGTCCCTAAACTGCAGATACTTGGCAAAGCTCTCTTCGAAGACGAACATTTTGAAGTACTTCTGGTTGAAGCGCTGGTCCCGCTGGATCAGAGTCTCGTACTCTGCCGTCATGCTGTAGACTTTGATACCGGATGCCAGTAGGTCGTCGAAGGAATTAATTTTTGCCTGACTGGGCGGGCTGGTTACATACGTCTGCAGATAGGAGTTATACGATGTGGTAAGGATTATGCCAAGTAGACATATCTGCAGATAGATGAACCTTATCTTGAGTGGTGCGAGGCGAATCTCGGAAAAGGATTGTCCCATGACACCCCTCAGACAGTTGTCATTGACGATAAACGCAAGAAGATGAGTATCCCTCCCAGATCGGTGTTTGGTGAACTCCAACACCGCTGATATGAGCACAATGAATCCGACAGTGATGAGTAGAGTCTCCCCACGAAAGACGATCATGAAGATCTCATAGCCAGGGATATTCGGCTCGATGGGCAACATCAGGCACCAATTGATGTACTCGTAGGGATAGGTGTAGCCATCCATTGGGATCTCGGGAAAAGTCATTCCAGCTGAGACGTGAACAGTTCGATTGCGTACCATGTAAATCAGTTCCTGAGCCGAGTACAGTTGGGTCATGTTTGCTGCGACTAGAGTAGCATTATGTTTCTTAGCCAGAGCTTCGAAAAGATGTGGAACATACCCGGCTAAGTGAAGAGAACCATCTGCCTTCCGAGAGAAAATCATCTTTGGTTCGGAACCACCATACACTAGTCGAATCGGGTGACTATTCAGAGTTTTCATACGATCCGGGTAGTAGCCATCGGGAGGAGGTCCATCCTTCGCCTGAACTTCCTCGATTTTGAAAACCGGCATGTGGGTGAATCTGTAGAAAGTTGTCGTGTTGGAAAAGTCTTGAAACACAGCTAGGGCATTTATCACACTATTCCTCCAACAAAAGTTGAATAGGTTCCTCAACACTCCATCATCCTTTGAAGGATAACTCAGAAGAAAAATCACTTTGGACACAGTCATCTGGCGTAGATTCTCAATCAATCGTTGAAGGATTAGCGCACCAGATCCTTCCTGAAAGTACACAATTGTCAGGAGTTTATTGCTGAATTTCCTTTTCAAAAAAAATGAGGACGTCTCCGAGAAGAGAATGACGGGAACATTGACTGCGATTGATAAATCCTTGACGAAATTTTCTCCAAACTCCTCGCTGACGGATTCATTGGAGTTTTTCAGAATCAACACTTGTTGGAAGTCCTCCTGTTTCTGATTATCCTGGATGAATCGATGGATTGTGTAATTGGAATCGATTTCGGTTGAAGCCAGCTTGAAGCCGAAGTAGGCAAACACAATCCATTGAACTAAACCCATCGGTAGAGATACGTTTTTGAAGTTGTCTCCTGGTATCTGACTTGGTATTTATACGACACAGCTCTGCCATGCTTTAAGTGGCACCTTGGCTTATGTAAACAGTTTTTTGGTTTTGGACTTATCTCCCCCATCAACATTGGCGATAATTATGTGGCGTTACTTCGATAAGCTGCTGCAATTCCCATGGAATATGGATTTTGTCGATGTATTCAGGTCGCTCAATTGGTTGGAAGGAGTCCAGCTGACGAATAAGTTGTATAAGAAGTTTGATGTGAAGGCTATCGCGCTGAAAATTACTCGCTTCGGTTTGTGTCTGAAAGTGTTTAATCCTCTCCGTATGGATGACAGCAAAGATAGTAGGAGCGACAGGTTTTGGAAGTGATGATTCAAAAGAACTAGTGACGGGTTTGGCGGCTCCGGTCTTGGTGTACCAGTCAGCCGGTATACAGAATGACCTAACGTAACAATTTAGGTTAAAGAGCCATTTCCTTAAGCCCTCCCTAGGTCAACCAATTTCCGTGAAATATCCTTAAGTAGCTCCCTGTGAATGGTTGAAATAAGTGCGTTGTCCAGCAGCTGATTTTTTCTGTTAACAGCAAGATTGAGGAATGCAATGCTTACAAAGTGCTACACGCAAACACTGACGTGTTCCAAAACATGATTCTTCTAATTGTCCAAAGCCTCTCTTTGAACCAGAGGTGGCTCTAAGTCAAATGTCTGCATTGTCTGTTGTATGTGAAAGTCAACACCTTCGTAGATGAATGATAACACATTCAGTAAGACGTTCGACCGCTATCGATACTTTCCTCAGCACAAGTTACTTGATCTACAGTTCATCTCCTTCCCCAAATATAATAATTCCACCCACACTACTTAACCGGACCAAGAAAAACCACTTTTCCTAGAAAAAAGCAGAGAAACTCTCATAAACAAAGCGACACCTCCGCGACAATGAAATCCCAATCTTCATGAACACAAACTCATACACGAGTAGAAGGTCAGGCGCGTGCGCGCACATTGTCAGTAAATTATAAAATTTATTAACCCGCTTCCACATTGTAAGGAAGGTCTTCTTTTCACCCGATAGCTAGAACAGATAGAAGCCGGACAACCATTCCCGTGCTCACTGGCCACTACAGCGCCGATGGTTCCGCCGCCGCGCAGGAGAAATTCATTTTTATCTGGTCTGTGGTCATCTTCCAAGCACAGTTAACCTCTCTGAATCATCTGCTCAAATTGTCTACGAGTGTTGATGTTGACTTATGTATCTACCTGAATGTGTTTTGTTCTCTCGAGCCATTATAATAGATACATTGCACCGGACGGGCGCAGGCATTCGCGACAGTCAGGTCCCAGATGGGCTGTGCACAGCTTATCCATTGCTGGCTGCTGCTGCCAGTTGATGGGTCCATAATGTCATGGTAAAGAGGCAATTTGTAATTTTCTGTAATCGGTAATGAAACCTGGCGTCGTCGACCAAACTGGTGGCCCCCGAACATGTAGGCGAAGAATTAAGAAATTCCTCTCTCCATCGGTTGATAACTTTAATTCCTCAATTGAACATTTTTTTCCCTCATCCACCAGGTTATGGAGCTGGCTTGGGTGGGTTCGAGTTTTTTCTTTTCATCCTCTTAAGGGGAAGTTGAGATGTTAAAATAGTAAGAAGACGCTAGGGGATTGCTCTTGCATTGCATAGTGTAGCCATAGATGGCCTGAGGTTATCGCAAGTATTCATAAAGTTGCATGACAGTTACAGTGTTTACTTCTGAAGTGTATGTGTGAAGATAGCTTTATAAGCGGGTTTTTTCAATGAATTAATACATATTATCGTTGACATTGGTGAGTGGTTTTGGGAACAATTTTTGGAAAGTCAGGGAAAAGGAATAGGTGTGGTCGCAGTGGAAAGATAAAAAGAGGTTGAGGCAGCATGAACATGAAATTTTTTCTACAAATGGAAAGCGACTCTACTTAACGTCACGTCAAACGATGTTCATTATTTAGAAAAACTGAGGACTTTGTCTACCTAAACTCCGCTATCAATTCAGACAACGACTCCAGCGCTGAGATCAAACGAAGAATAACTCTTGCCAATCGATGCTTCTTTGGGCTAAGAAGGCAATTGACTAGCAAAGCCCGATCTCGAACAACAAAAGTGACCCTATATTAGACCTTAATAATCCCAGTCCTGCTCTACGGCGCAGAGGCATGGACTTAATCAAAAATGGATTTGGCTGCTTCGAGAGGAAAATTCTTCGTGTGATTTTCGGTTCCATCTGCATAGACGGTAAGGGAAGGAGGAGATACAACGACGAACTGTACCTGCTGTACAGCAACATCGACTTGGCCATAGGAGTGAAGGTCCAACGACTGAGGTGGGTGGTCATGTAGAGCAGATGCACATCAATGCTCCGGCCCGGAAAATATTCGAATCCACCCCCCTGTCCCTCGGGGGACAGAAGAGGAAGACCGTGACTTCTGTAACGCAAGCCAGTAAAAGTGGACCTCAACCAACTGAGCGTGCGAAACTTTAGGCAGCTAGCTAAAGATCGAGCTGGCTGTCCACCCCAGACTGTAGCGCCACCTTAAGCAAGTAATATCGGCTCTTCAATCTTATAGAAGACTAGCTATAGGACTAGCCAATGCACCTCTTTTATTTTAGTTTCTTCGGCAGGACAATTGTTTCACAATGTCATCACCTTTTCGCTGAGAGACAGCAAGGACGCTGTGGGCTACTTTCAGAAGAATTCATTTTAGAATGAGCCTACGAAACGTAAAATTCCGATGAGTTTGTTGCTATTCCGTACTTCTTCGTCGTTGAGGAATGGTTTGCATATTGTACTCGGTCTAGTTTGAGACAGAACTGGACAGCTGCAGATGAAGTATGTGAAGGACGATAGGTGTTGAAGCGGACATCTAGGTTCTAACCGCTGTAAATCTATCTATATTCGTACGTGTCCTGTTTATTAATGCGGTTGGCCTTGGCAGTGTATAAGTTGACCCAATCTCTAACAGAAAATGTGCGGAAATACCGCACTCTATCAGTTCCAAAAGAATGATCACAGATTCCGCAAAGGATTCATTAAGGATGAAGCTACTCCTCAGACACCAGTTTGTTAGCTCTTTCATTGCATTCAATTTTCCTTTATGAAGACCAAAAATAGACGAGCTGGGTAACGCACCGGAACATTCGACACATGTCTGTCCTTTGGCAAGCATAAGAACCGGATTGACAATTGAGAAAAAGTTTGTGGACTTTTGTAGCCTCAATTGGCTATAGTTATGCCCAATCGGCAGTTAGTTAAAGATCTAGAAATTACTTAAGATGGCGCTACAGTCCGGGGTGGACCTAGGCCTCAACCAACAAGCATCTCCTGTCAGCTCGCAAAAAGATCTAGTAATTGCCTTTTAAATATTAGAAACCGATGAGAAGCTAAATGATACCACCAACTTTGGTAGGTTGGCTCTGAATTTCAACGCTTCGAGAAGCTAACATACCACGCAGTTTTGCAGTGCATCAGCAGTTTCTGGACCATTTTAAGCAAGGGAAAGTGACAATTAGTAACGCCGTCCTACCCATGATAGAAACATCTGTTTCGGGGACAGAAAATATTTTAAGGAGATCTCAAAAAGTCCTCGCACATGGTTGTCTTAAAGTACCTGCTAACAGCAGAACCATGTCATAAAATCTTTTTGCTAAGATGAGAGTCCTGGTGAAGTGTTTCAATGATTCTTTGTCAATTTTTGGAGTCTTGTGACATCACTTTCCTGCGTGAAACCTTGTTCCACCGGACGAACCAATACATTGCTTATGGGTGAAGTACTTGGTATTCCGAGTTGCAATCCGGTCGAACCGAAGAACTAGTGACGGACCTAGAATTTTCCCTGGGGACTTATTTGTATCTGATCTGTACACCTCGAACTTGGTATTTCCTTTCCATTGTCTATCAACGAAAGAATCACATTTTTTAAGTACAAAACATCTTCACTTCTTGTGAATCATTCTATTCTGTCTTAAATTTATGAACCATCCTTACCCCATACATCTTTCATCTATCACCTGAAACTTCATCCCCAAACAAGCTCCAATAAATAATTGACAAAAAAAAATAACTATCAAGCGTCATCTGATGATCCCACGTGAATAATAAATCACAACTTGATCATTCAAAATTCGCCGATAGAATCACGAAAGATTGGTCTTCCATTGCGGGCCTCTTCCCACAAAAAAACACACATCATTGTAGACACTCTAATGAATCTATTATCCGTTCGAGGTACAAGTGTTGAATTTGAATAAGACGAAACCCAAAGGGGGTCAAATGTTGCATGCTGTTTCTGTCCACGTCGCGTCGTCGTCGTCGGGAGGCCAAAGTCATGGCATTGTTGTGCTGGTTATTGCGATTTATTGATGCGAAAGGTGCTTATTAATGGACTTTTAGAGAAAAACAAAATGTTAAGCTAATTCTTAGTTTTTGTCTTGCAAACAAAAATTGGCAGAAAGATTTATTATTTCAAGATTGAAGAGATTAAGATAAATTGGAGGTTTGTTGCATTCTTTTTAATTTTGAAAAAAAAAAAAACTCTTGTCGAGCCTGCAACGTAGTATTCTTTGGAATGCGGAAATGTGATGAAAATGTCCAAGATTATCTAAGTGCGCATCACTTACTTATGATAGCGATACAGTTCAGGGTAAACTAAGGCTTCAATCAACTATAATCTCAGGTTAGTTGTCTACAGTAGCGTACACAGAGTTGGTTGAGATAACTATCCACCTGCGCATGCTATTGAAAAACAAGTCATCCTCTTCTGCGTAGTTCTTCGGGGTGGAGTCGAAGATCCTTCGGGCTGAAACATTGATGCTCATCTATATTCACACCATTATACCCGGTCTTGAAATCGATAAATAAACAGTGGCAATCGAACTGGAACCATTGGGTCTTCTCCCGAATTTGGCATAAAGTGTACCGTCGAATTTTCAGGCTTTAACCGCACTGGTAATTCCACATGTCGACGTATGGTTGAAGGCACTTCAGCGTTACACTAGATAGAATTGTGTACGGAGCCTTATGGTTCTGTAATTGCCGTAACGTCTCAGCAGACATCAACTGTGTAAACTCGTGCTGTTCTGACGATGTCGAGAAGATAAGGCCGCTTGAATCAATTTCGAGGTAATTCTTTCTGTCTTACTTAAGGTGGCTCTACAGTCCGGGGTGGACCTGGGGCTCAACCAACAAGCGTCTCCAACCAGCTCGGGTGGTTTTCTGTCTTCTCGCAGCAACACTGCTTTCGTTTTCGCTGCACCAGCAACTTAACTTATTTCTCAGAAGCCTTTGCTTTTCCCCAAGTCGAACTCTGTAAGAATTTTGCTTCGTATACTTTGGGCATTTTTGACATTCAAGCCCTTCAACTTCAGGTACTGAAAGAGCCATTGGTATGAGTCCAAAGTTAAGCCTCGGAGGCACCTTTGATGCAGGTGAGGAGGACAGCGGAACGCTTGCTGTTGCTCGGCTCAACCTGTTCTTGTCAACCCCTCCATGCACCATCTACTCAGTACACAAAATCTCGTGCCAGCTAGCTAGTAGAAGAAGAAGTTCCCCAATACTCTAAGTCGACTCCAGATGGACAAAGAAAGAAAGAAGAAAAAGAAAGGAAATTTGAACAAGGACCGATGCCAATACCCAGGAGAAGAACCAGAGAAGAGTTTCATGATACTAACCTAACTAGCATAAACTTTACCTCAACTGGGCCTTAAATTTCTGAAAACTGTCCTGAACTCAACCCTAAGCACACTCCTCTTTTCCATTATCTCGAACCGGATACATGCCAGATGTTATCAGCAAAGGTTGGCCAGCCCACCCTTCATGTCTTAGGATACAACCAAACGATATCACCGCTGACCGATTGTGCAGGAAATATAGCCCCTCTACAACTTGAGGTAGTGAACCAAACGATTATACGAACCGTTTAAACGCTAGAGCACCGCTCAGGTTCGAAAAAGTACAGGCCAAAGTATACTACCTTGTATCACTCCATTTGAGTGGATCTTCTCCAACTTAATTTGTAAGACATCCACCCTGCCATCGTAAAACAATTTCGAAGCACATCCATTCAACATCTATAAATCGAAAACTCAGACAAATGATTGTATCGCTCAAAATTGAAGATATTCTACCGTGTAACAGTAATTATATTTATAACACCGCGTGGGACTAACCAATTCCCGTTGTAGTATGCATCCACAATACTTGTACAAATTTTCGTGGGCGAGGAGAAGCTCTTCAAAAGTCTCACTCATAACATCGACATCGTAACCAGGAGTCGTAAACTGTTGTTTCAAATGACTTCTTCTGTTCTTCCTCCTTGAACGCGATGAGTGTTTGTCTATTCCGCTACCATCTTCTTCTGGACGAATATACAAAAAGATCTGTTGGTTCTTTTTTTTTTTGTCTTGTGACGTACTCATTGATGGATGATGGTCTCTGGTCTAAATGCCTCGTGTGCATCGTGAGTTTAATTTTTTTTTTTCCAGTCTTCTCGAGGAGGAACTCTTAAGTGAGGATGAAGAATTTATTGAGTTTTGACGGTTGGGTACTCCACTAACATGCACTGTAAGCTCAATGTTTGTTTTCTTCTTCTTTTTTAGGAAACATTTCATCATATGGAACAGTGAACGCTAGGAAAACAACAACAATTAAGACCACCTCCTCATTGTGGTGTGTACTTGCTTCATCAATAACTGTAACATTTAAGAAGGCTTATTAGGTTTACGAGTATGTATCTGTAACTTCTTCGTGGGAGTATTTAATGGTTTCCAATAGGTCTCTGCTTTGACCTTAGTCGGGAGGTGATGAAGCGCTAAAACAACAAATAGATACAGATACTCATAGATAGATAAACGAACCCATTTGAGGAAAAAACAAAACGCGCTGAAATTAATTACCTCCCCTTAGGGGGGGCGGCGTTGATAAACAATGCTTTTCGTTATACAAAAGGAAGGCACGTTATACTGTGGAAACTAAATTTGCTGTGTGAAATTACTTTGGCAGGGTCAGCATGCTACCGACCGACATTTGAAGAGGAGGAAGTTATGAAATTTCTTGGAAATGTATATCAGACTGGCATTGGTATTTATTTTAACGCAGAATTGTTTCGGGGTCGTTACCGAGAAGTGATCTACAAAATTAATTTGAAAATAATTGTGCTAAAACATTGCGAATAAAATGTTTGTTTCGGAAGGTGGAGTGTTTGAGGTTCCTTGTTGAAATAATGCATTTTCAAAAGAATTTTTTAATGAGTCCAATGGCCCTCATACTCTGATAAATGGTGACTCTTTGCATGAACCAATCATTTATCCATTAGTAGAAGTTGTGCGAGTTCCTGTAGACCACCTGTAGAAATTAGTTCACATATGGCTACGACTTTAAAGATTTAAATATTCAGAGAGCAAGTGTTGAGTGGTTTTTGTCCCCACTAATATCGTTAGATTTGTTGGATCTTGCCTCGTTTTTTTGATAAAAAAAGGCCAAAAAATACAAAGCGACAGCCTACAGAAACTGGCGAGCTTAACAGAGGAACAAAAAGAAGAGAAAATCGAAAAGACCATTCAAGCTACTGACAAACATCTACCTCTCCAGCACCTGACATCGGAGTGCAGCACAACCTTTTGGACGTCCAGTAGCGTCCTACTAAATTTCCAGGTTGAGTAGTTCGAGGTAATATGGCACAATAGATGGCAATTTAAGGGACGTTGAGTTCGAGGCTGATAGCAAACATATTTATGACACATTTCGCAGGCTTTTGGTTAAAACTTAGTTCGGAAATATCTGCGATGTATGCAACAGACTCTGGTTTAACCTATGTATACATGAGCCTCACCATTATAAAGCATGTAGCAGTGATTAAGGAAGTGTTTGCTAATGGTGAGATTGATAGCCTTCATTCAAGCTCAAGCTCAAGCTCACCAGACGTAGTTCTACGTGAATAAACATATGTAGCTTAATAAAGCTATGCTTCCATCGCTTTTTTATAAAAAGTTAATGAATGCTGAGATCGAGGAGATATACGTATATAAGGAAGGCTTCCCAACTCAGAGCCTACAAAGACAAAAGTGGAATTACGAGTACCATAGTGAAAAAGCTAGTTCCGTGGACTCTTCAACGGCGATGGAAGCTAAAATTCCATCCAATCACAACAACCAAAGCCAAAGCTAGGCTTAAAACAGCAATAAGAGAAAGAAATCAGTGTTCGGGCTCTTAAAACTCTATGGAACCCCACTTCAAGTTTCAGAAAAGGCGACCGAAAACTAACATGGAAAGATAATTTCTCAGAAAGAATAAGGAAAGGGTCAACAATCTTCGGTATGAAATGGGGGGTCTTTCACTGGATGTACTGAAGCTATTGTCAGACCCATCCTGACTTATGGCTACCTTATCTGGATGGCTAGCGGCAATAAAGACCACAACTCTGGAGAAACTTACTATGATCCAATGACTAGTATGCAAAGGCACCACTCATGCCATTAGAACCACTCCAACTGCTGTTCTTGAAACGGCCTCGAGAAGTATCTTGCGTTTAAAATAGTCCAAATTCTGAAAAGAGGCGATTATAGGCCACCGCAAGATCAGAAGTTGACTTGGACAATCTTACACTATTTCCTGCCTTCAGGCTAAGCATGATGAAAAAGCCATCAACCTCAAATCGATTCCACAGATGGGTTAAAAATCAAGCCAGAGAGAGGGTAGCTATTCTCGTTACAACTCGACATAACCCGTTCAATAAGACCGTCGAACCACTTTTGCGTGCTCTAAACCGAGACTCTACGAGAATTATCCATGAATTTAGCCTCAAGGAAAGTCGTTAACATTTTCATAGCCAATCAAGCTGCCATTAAAAACTACTTCATCCACAGCAGTAAAGTGAAAACTTGTAAAAAGTTCCCGCGTTTTGCTCAAAAAATACCCTGCGAATCACAATGGAACCCTCTGCTGGATCCCAGGACAAACAAGGCACTCTTGTCATGTCGTATCTCCAGCAACAAAGTGAAAACGAAACACGTTCTTGCGCTAAACCGACCTCAGTTAACGCTCTTCGTAGGGATTATCTCAGTACGTAACCACTTTAGAAGAATGCGTGCCTGCAGTGATAAAAATGTAAAAGAGAGCCCAGCCCACTTTCTGTGGGAATGCTCCATCAGCCTAAGTGAAACCAGAAAGACGATCCTTCGAATAACATTTCATCTGTCTAAGAAGCCACCAAAACACATTCATAACGAATTCGGTATGTTTCAGAAAGTCGAACCACAACACCATAAAACTTTGGGGATCACGACTGAAGGCTGGACCGTAACCCCATACCACCATTTCGAAACCTCCTTTTTCGCAATTAAAGACTCTAGATCACTTTGACACAGTCAAACTCACATCTGTTTACTAGCAAATCAGGGAAACAAGTTTAAGGCTTTAGTGCCAAAGCCCCGAAACTTGAAAGCTTACTAATTCGTTGCGAAATGCATTCAAAATGGATGTGTGGAAACGTCCGTGTATGAACCTGATTCGCTCTTTTCTGGTTTCTTTCTAGTTTCTTGCAACTCTGTCCAATCATCATTCCTTCACACACTTGACCTGTCTCTTGGAAAAACCGAAAGAAGAAGAAGAAATAAAATGAAGAAACACCACTTGTGTGTACTACCACTTCTAACACCGAACACCGAAGACCAATAACAAATCGTTCCGTCCTTGAGAATCCATCTCATCGACATCAACATAAGTTTATTAAACTCTTCCGCCGATAAAGTGTCACCACAAGCTAGTGTCTGATCCCACAGGCTGATAAGCAGATCCAACAAATTGGAATATTGATGACATAGCAGTAAAATAACTCGGGATAACAATAAAGATACGCGGAAAAATGTGAGACATATTTTAGAGTTGGTGATACATCTTCGCCGGCGATTGACCGAACCACTATCTCGTCGTGCGTCGTCGTGGTACGGCCTGGTGCAGTCCATTTTTTTTTTTTAAATTTGACAACCCGTTCATCATGGCTGTTAGGTGATTAGCTGTTAGCTCCTGTGGTGCCAGTTACACCAATTCAGTGGAATTCATTAACTCAGGTAATAGGAAACGAGATTAATCAAAGAGTGTCAGTCGAAGCGGCGGCGCGTCTCCCCTCCATGTCAACCCATTAAAAGGGAGATCAACTGTGTTGATGTTGAAATTCTTTTGATTCTATTTGAAAATCCAAAACGGCGAATAAAAGTCAGTAAATCAATTTTCAAGTCCTAACTGACACTCCATCGTAACATCTATGTAAGTGGTCGGGCTATCAGGTCCTAAATTGACGTTGACAAGAGCTTGAACGGGCCAAAGACGCGATGAACATTGATTTTAATTTTACGTTTCACTTTAAATTTAAAGATTTATTGCATCCACCTGGTAATTAAGTGTGATTACCGCTGGATGTGGATTTAATTTTTTTTTTTATTGACTCGTGTCCGAGATGGACCATCTGCGTGTTAAGTTATGCAAATCGAGTTTAAGTGGGCACGACAGTCGTTTAAGGAAAAGTAAATATTTTTTTTCTTCTTCTTTCCCTGTTTGTCTTGTTAATTTTATGTCTTCGGCTGAAACTTGACCTTTATTTCTATGATTGATAAGCCATCGAGAAGGAGGTATAAAAAAGTTGTAAGCTACCACACATGCTGTGATTGGCTCGAGGAATGTACTAAAAGTATGGTTTAAGGGTGAAACATGTACAAGGTGGTACGATTTGTGGCAGAAGGGTACACAACGAAAGACTATTCTCGTTAAGATCGCAGAATATTTGTGTCAGTGACCACCCTAAGCTTATGCAGCAGGGGTTGACATAAGCTTTTTGGCAGATGATCAGCTTTCAAGGTGACAATCGATAACCACGGCCAATCCCAATGGAACCATCTGAAACAAAATAATGTGAATGAGGTGGAGCCTAGTATTTCTGATAAAATCTAGCTTCTGCCCCGAGACCAGGAAGCTCATTTGCAATACAATCAAAGCATCATGAGCTACAAGCATGAGATGGGCAAATTTACAACGTTTTCGACGAAATCTCCCGAAATTTACGAAGAAAATCCTCCCTTCTGCCGGAGTGTGTGGCATTAATCCTGAAGAGGAAACAGACTCTATTTTTGCAAAGATACACACAGCACCCGTCACTGGCTAGAGCTAGTTCTGATTCTGATGCCCAAACTGAAGGGATCGGTAGTGGAGATCATGTGGTTCCATCGGCAAGGAGCCATTGCATAGCCTAGTGCGTGAGATCATCAACTTTCCAAAAGGGATATGGCGACTGATGATTTTTTTATTTTTTTTTTATAATTCACTAGCGCTAAAGGGGTTATGAATACCCTTATGATGTTATTCACACAGCGCTAGTGTTGGTGAAGTGATTTAAAACCTCAGGTGGTATTAGGTTTCAGGCTTATTTTGCTCCGAGGGTTGTGTCCAGAATGACTCGGGAGAATTATTGGTACTGTTGCCATTGCTTATATAATTCACAGTATTTCTTTCAAACATCCCGATGTCATTAGTACGATCAACACTTTCAAGCTTAGGGTGGCAGTGTTATGCCTATGCAGTAGAGTTGACGTCAGCTTTTTTCGCAGTTGATGATGATGAACAGCAAGATCACCCATTGCAGGGGTTCTAAACTTCATTCCCTGAGGCTATTTGTTGCTTGAGAACATAAGCACAAATATTTGACGAAACAACCCATAGAGAGCCAAGACCTAGCTTCACGCAACCACCCATGTTGTACGAAACCTACAGTTTTTATTGCAAACTCCGAACGGCGGATTAAGAAGGTTCCTTCTGACAGATTGAACACTCAGAGGTTTTTCATTGCCAATCTAGAGGTGATGCCATGAACAATTTTGTGTTGTTTTGCTCAGCTAGCTTAGCAGCCCGATGGAATGTCATTCTTTTCATGGATAGCCACTCCATCATCAAAGTTTTTCGACTAGAGAATGGTAAATGGAACTGACTTATCGATAAACTGGTGGTATCTTAACGGATATTGACCCTAAAGATGTTTCTCGATTTGTAAACAGTATCGAGTCTCACTGCCTCTCTTGAGGAACTCCAAATATTTGGTGAAAATTCTCTTTTTAAAGACCGACTTCCCCTCTTATCACTATCAAAGCAGCTCGTACCACACTCACTATACAGCACCTTCTTCGAAGTTAAATCATAATGTTGCACCTCAATAATTTCACATAATTTCCACCAACACGTAACGGTCATAACTTACATAAGAGAAACATTCCATTAAAGGACCGTGATTCATACAACCACTTCCTCTCTATCAAAAGCCCCTTCAATAATTGCTAAGCATCCACTTCGGAGGCCTTCAACTTAGGAAGCCATAAAAATAATTCCTTCACATGGTGGAACAGTTACCTGCAGTTACCCACCCACCACCACGACACACCGCGGCATCTTTCCAGTTTCCTTCCTCGTAAGCAGATTTATGGGCCAAGTCACCGATCGCACTTACACACTTTTTATAGGATTTTCGTGCGCTCTTGAAAATTGTATACAGTCGGTGAAATTATCCGTTGCTCCTAATGCCACAAGGATTCCGCTGTTGGTTGGGACAGTGAGACAAAACGATTCCATGGGAAATTGTTGCAGTTGTGCACGTTTTTATTTTTTTGTTGCGCCCTCATCGTCTAAGTGGTAACACAAAACCAACAAAATTCGATTCATTAGGGACAACAGAGACCACTGGAGCAGGTGCGCCAATGACGGTGATGGTGCCGACCGACCGACCGACCCCAAGAAATTGTTTCACGAGCGTGGTTGGTTCTAAGACTCCCCATGATTAATGTCGAGAATCCAAGTTCGATGCGTGATTTTGTTGCATGTTGATGATAAATTATTCGAAAGTTAAATGAAATATTGATTGTTGAGATGTTGTGGGAACCGACTGTTGCCGCTTTTCCATAGCCCCGATCCGCATCATCGTCGTGGGTATCTAGGAAATGCCCAACATAAACTATTTTCACGACTTTAGACTATTTAGATTTTTCATCATCATCATCATCGTTCCATGTCTAACACCTGCGTCAGCTTGTTCCAAGTGGGAGAAATCTCAATTTTAGATGAGCAGTATCTGTTGTGTGTTGCTACCGAGACAGGAGATACAAAATGCATTGTATCTTCAATCAAGTCAGCCATATGCACAGCCATCCAAGGGAGACGAGACAAGATTGAGAAATCGCAAATCATACAAAATGACACACGAAATGCCGAACTATAGGAGGACGATGTACGAGTATCTTGGATCATATGCATAAAATATCGATGAACCTCACGTCCGAATTGATTTTATGACTAACAACTAACAAGAGAGAATCCACCGATGCGATGGAGGAACGCGATTGCCATCGGAGACAAATCTTTGCGGATTCATTCAGTGGGGATGGAGATGAGATGAGACCATCAGCAGCAGCAGCATGGCATCATCATGAGGACCGGTGACGATGCGGAAAAATTGAATTTTCGAAAATTTTCGACACGAAATAAATTTGCAACCTTTTAACCCAGTAAAGGAAGAATTCCACGGTAATGTGTGAACACTCTTGGTCGTCTTTCATTGTCGAACAGATGGTTGGGTAGGGATGATGATAATGAGGAGAGATGGGATATTTGTTAAAGGAAGACAAATCGAAGGAGAATAATATGTTGGCAGTCATGCGGATAAATTTAAGACATCTCGGAGGAAGATAAATATCCCCGGGGTCGGTGGTATTGATGGCTTAACTCGGAGGAAGGCGAAGCGTTGTTGGAAACAAATGGAAATGTAAGAAAGAAGTGGCAATGGACGGATTTAACAGTATCAAGCACTTGTATACAAACATCACTGGGACGGTGGGTCTCCAATGGAGTATGAAAAGTAGGTTGTCCGACCTAGATTGCTAAACAGTTCTATGAAGGAGCTGAGCTTTTAAGCGATCAGTGCTCGAACGAGTGGAAGGCCTAACTTTGAGGATAACTTGCAAAAATGAAACCAGCTTAGCCACTTCTCGGAGGCTATTGCCAAGAAAGGTGAAGCATTAACATCATCTTCATACTGCGGCTAATCCTGGAAAAGACCAACGAGTTCCAAGTCGATATTCACCATCTTTTCATCGACTTCAAAGCCGCATACGACAGCATTCATCGCACTGAACTATATAATGCGATAGCCGAATTCGGGATCCAGAGAAAACTGATCCGGTTGTGTTATCTACGCTAGAGAACTCGCAATTCACCGTGCAGTTTGGGAACAGAACCTCCGAATTATTCCAAACATGCCCCGAAATTCGGCAAAGAGACACGCTGTTGTATGATTTCTTTAATCTTGTGCTGAAGCAGATAGTACGAAAGTCCGACGTAAACAGCTGCTGGGATACGCAGACGATATCGACATCATCCTCCGTTCCTAGCAATCGAAGAACAAGCCAAACGAGTTGGTCTCATGATGAACGAGGATAAAACAAATTACATGCTGTCGACCAAGAACCGGTCCGTCAAACATCGTCTAGGACAAAACCTAACAATTGACAGCTTTAGTTTTGAGATAGTGAAGGAGTTTATCTACCTCGAGACAAATATAAACTCCACAAATGACACGAAGGATAAATTAAGGCAACCGCTGCAACTAGGGTCCAAACTCATAACTCGAAGGTCCAAAATCATGCTCTACGAAACTCTGATCTTGCCAACCTTGCTTTATGGAGCTGAGTGCTGGGAGACAGCGGAGCAGATCCTTCGAAAGAAAAATGCTACATCGAATATTTGGTCCTGTCTGTGAGGAGGGCGAATGGAGGAGAAGATATTACCGCGAACCCTACCAGTTGCACAAAGATGTGGATGTAGTCCAGAAGACAAAATCTCTCAATTGCACTGGCTCGGCCACATCGAGCGAATGGAAGAGAATTCTCCAGATAAGAGGATCTTTGAATCCCAGCCACCTGGTTCACAAAGAAAAGGAAGACCGAACCTCCGGTATAAAGATCAGGCAATCGCTGACGCCAAAAACCTTGGTTTAGTAAACTGGAAGCAGCGTGCCCGGGACCATGGAGGAAGGAGATGGAAAGCGGCATTATTTCAGGCTCGGATCCTTCAACGGTCGCTGGCCGATAAGTAAGCATCAGTCTATGCTGAAACAGACAAAGAATAAGAGAATTTCTTTAAAAAAATAGGCCGTGTATCTTTCACGAGTCTTCTGTCAGAGGAGTTCTCCGGATTTGTCTGTAATGTTCGCCTGTTTGCTCCTTCGACGCCTGCATGTCATCCAACCTAAGCCAGTGTCAGATCATTTTGCATAGCTGTTGAGTTTTTGAACACGTGCCACACTTTCAGTAGGGGTTTGACCTTGTTAGGAGCCTATTCTACCTCGCATCTGTCAGTTGGCAGTGCCAACATTTCGGTTTGATATGCCGAAGAGGCATCTACTAGGCCTATACTTGCTGCTCTTTGCAAGTTTGTTAAAGTTGTATTATTGCATGAGAATTGTAGGCAAAGAATGATCCTAGGCTAAAAGATTCCCCATTGTCTATCAAAGTATCTATCGCATGCGTTTTAGTTTCGAACTGAGCTTTGGTTAAGAAAAGCGATTCGAAGATACATATTTAAGGGATTCATCACATGTCTAATGGATCGATTTGCTACTGACTGAATCAATCGTTCAACGTCCCGATTCGGTTCCCTTGCAACCTTAAGCCACATATCCATATCCATGCATGCATTTCCCCACAAATCGTGATTGCATCACATTCGTTTCACAGCCAAAGCAAAACAAGCCACAAAAACGTATCCAGCCAAATAATATTTTGATTTAATTCACATGTGCATGCATGTGCATTGTAAATATCTATCTGGAGGGAGGTTCGGTGTCTGCAACAAACACGTGAGACTCGCAAAAGTAACGTTTTGCCATCTCTGCTTTCTAATAACGCGCGCGTTTAGGTCATATCCATCTTTGCTCGTCGTCGTTGTCGTTGTCCCGGAGGATCATGGACCGCAAAATAACCATCTAGAGTTCCTATTAATTGCCATCCGCCAACCCCGCCGACCGCATCGCAATCGAGTGAAAATCGTTACAAATCGATTCATGACATATCATTGCAGGAGGCAGATAAATAATGATTATCATGCATGTGCTGCCATCCCGAAGGAGCTCTCTACACGATCTCTCTCCCCGAAACTATTCTCAATTTTGTGCCTCAATTTGCACCGATTCGCATCCAGCTGGGCTGTGCATTCACTCGGATTGTAGGTGAAGTTTTGGTCCACATCGGACACACGGCACTAATGAACTCATTGCCAACGAATTATTGTTGCCTCGGCTAAAGTAATCAATATGCGAGGCCAGGGGTGCGTATACGCAACTACGCACAAAATCCAAGACCTGAAGTCAATTCATAAAATTCAAATTCAAATTCAAACATCAACAAAGGCAGGTCCGGCCCGTACTTATATGGAAATGACTTTGGCTACATGTATCCGAGAGCGGCAGGGCAGCTGCTGCTTGCGTTTTGTTTTTATTTATTCTTAGGCCTGGGCCCGCCACTGCTGCTTGAGATATTCATAACGCCAAAAGCAAATATTTAATTGGTTCAGTGCTACCATTTTTCCTTTTTTCTGTCGTCGTCCTCCTTGGTAAGTTTTGTTTGTTTTCGAATTTTTGGTACTCGAGTGTTGAATAGGTTTATGCGTATGTGAGTTGTTTTTTTTTTTATGATTTATGTTTACCTTACTGTGGGTGATATGCGAACGCGTGCTCATTGACCGCAATGAGTACAGAACCGCGGAGATATCATAGAAAAGAGAATTCAAATATTGATTTGTACTAATAGTTTAAATATAGTTGTGGCTGAGGCGGAGGTGGTATTGGCATTGGAACCGGGCGTAATGACTTCATTGGGGGCAAAGCTGATTGATTGCTTAATAGCTGACAGAAGATGTCCGCCATTTGGGAGTACCAGCGGGAATATTGACGGTGTAAATCTTTTTCGACAAATATTACATCATGGGACAAGTTTTGTGGAAAATTTTTGAACTCAAGTTAAGAGGTCACAGCGAGATGGAACCTTGAGCGAGTTTATTCAGGCTTGTCAAGGTATCTTTTCGCTGCTGTTCACTCATGGGAACTCCTGCATATCGATGGATGGATGGATACATAAATGAAGGAACGAATGTGCAACAATGCTTCCAGAAAGCCTCAGCTGACACGTCTTGTAACCATCTACAAACTGTTTTCGTTCAATCGCAGGGTTGTAGAAACTTTCAAGAAAGAAGAAGAAGACAAACAACATTCAGAAGCTTCCTTTAATAAAGCCAAGAGATAGAGTCAATCTGTGTAAGAAAAGTTGGACTGCACTTCACTTTTGCCTTCTCAGCCCTTGGGTCTTATAAAGAACAGATCTATGGAAGGTGGTTTGGAGAAGGTCATGATAAGGGCCACGCGATTTGTAGGTTTGCATATCACCAAGCATGCTTCTTGGACTTAATACCGCATCTGTTAAGCCACACGACAAAATTTAGTATATTTAGAGCTCAATCTTTGTGCCACTCTACGGTGACAGACAAGCTTCTCTCGCATTTTTCTTGCTTTAAGTCTTACTGGTAGTTCTAGTATCATTAAGATTGTTGGAACAACATAACTGATGCTGGTGAGGGGAACTATGATCTCGCCTTCCTTTATTTGCGACCGAAATCATAAATGGATTTCGTAGTACTCGATAATGATTCAAGACTGACTGTAGAAGCATGTGATATTAGGCACAGGGTCATAAGTCCACAGGCCAAAAGTCCACAATAGACTTTTGACCCACATGGGTGTTTTATAATGCCACAATCCAATTGTGAACTTATAACTCACCTTAGTGGTCCAAATGTCTACAACATTTCGGGTTATAATTCCACAATGTAAAAAAGGAAGTAGGCCATAGCTGCACAATTCTGTCGCGAGTTTGTTGAAACACTTTGAAATATTGGGAATCTGTATTGCACCGCTTCACTGCAACGGTCCTTTTTATGTCCAAAATCGGTTTTTGTTGTTATATTCATTTGGTGTTATGATCTTTTAATAATTATGGGCTTATGACCCACCCAAGTGAGCCATAAGACCACAATCGATGAGTCAATAGTCCACAGAAATTTCGTGTGGACTTTTGACCCACCGGGGTGATTTATAAATCTACAAATCAATTGTGAACTTATAACCCACCCATGTGGGTCAAAAATCCATTGTGGACTTATGACCCTGCGCCGTGATATTACACTTGTCATGTTTGAATTTAACTGAAGGATGTCCTTATGTTTACAATTGTTTGCAAAGTTCACTGAAATGTGACCATTCTTGGGGGATTTTTAGTGTAGCATCGAAAACTGTAAAGAAATTGAATTTGTTTCTTTATATAGTACCTCTGTTTCAAAAGCTGTTCACCCCAACCAACCAATCAATTAGAAAAAATAACAGCGCAGCGATATCTTATTTTCAAATCAATAGCTAACTACGTACGGTGTGACAAGCTCAACTCCACCCAATTGTCTACCCAAATCTGATAGGAAAAATACCATGCAATGTTAATGTTTAACAAAAAAAAAAACCTGCCTCATAATGATCTCAATACGTTAATCCCGTTAGGGGTAACAAAACTTCAATTTTTCAAGTTTGCTTTGCAACTCTTTTATTTTCAACATGAAATGAACTTTTTTTTTTTCAATTTCAGATTCAAATACTGCTGCTATTACTCATGCAAACAAATGAATGGAAACCAAAATAAGGTAAGTCACCATATTCTTAGGCACTTTGGCATCTGATCGAAATAATTGAGTTCACGACGACGGGAAGGGAGTTGGCTGAAGTAAAGCAAAAGACCACAACAGCATAACACGTCAAATGACAAAATATTGAACAGCTTTGGTTCAAAATCAATTAATTAATCATAATCAGATGTTGGTGTAGCTGTACAGCGAATGGTGTTAAAACCCATATCATGTGCGCCGCACGGTTACTGACACTTCAATTTGCAATAACTCTGAGACCCACAAAAGTGACAACGCCTAACAATTGTTATAAGCCCAATAATTGACCACCAACACCAAAAACCACACAACGGCCGGAGGTAGTCCTTTGCAACGCGATTCGGTAAACAAATGTCAGAGAACTAATTCCATTTCGGTAAGTACCTAGTTATCCCACGTTTAGCGTTACCTCCGGCCGGCCGAACATTCTCGTGTCTTAGGGTTTGCAACTGACCACGCAACAAGCGACAACAAAACGATTTACAATGACAGCACACACATTCGACCGTTACTAAGCTCTTTATGTACACAAATTCAGACAGGCATTTTGCGGTACAATACCACGCTGCGGATAGATTTCAATCCAGTTAGTTATCTCACCTGACACACCACGGCAAACGTAGATACAGTTGACAGATGTAGTTGATTGACTTATGTCTCGATGATTTATTGCTTAATTTAATTATTTGCCATGTGAGTTGCTCCCTCGGTTGCGATTGATTTTTGGTTTCGGGAGGAAGGTTAGGTCCGGTCCAGTGGTCGTCAGACTAATCGATTTGAATACACCAAGCTCTATGTATGCAGTTTTTTTGTGAAACGATGCGAATCTTGTTGGCGGCGGCGCGGCAAATTTGACACGGCCGGCATCCCACTGTGGGAACTGACGACGACAACTGGTAATAAATCGGAATTTAAAGTGCCACTCGGACATAAATCATAGCGGCGACGTGTAATTTGCAAAGTAGAGTTATATTTGGAAATTTCTAAACCTATTTTACGTACAGAGCGATTAGTTTTATGTTTATTACAATAGACAACGAGGGGATATGCTAAATGGTACTGTGTCGTGGGCTTTATTATTTAAATTGTATTTGTTGTCATTGTTTTAATTTATGGGATTGAATTTGATTATATATGAGAGACAGATGTTGTCTATAACTCTATTATCCTCGGGGTGGTCTTTTGTTTTCAACGTTATTTATGGGAGATTGTATCTGAAAGCAAATGGGATTAAGAGATCAGACTGGAATAGGATGTGGTGATGGGGTTTTTAGCGCCTAATTATATTTTAATTAGCATGCGATAAAAACAACGTTTGGTATAATATGCTTAAGCCTATTTTGAAAAGATTTGTTTTGTTTTGTTTGTTTGTTACTGTAATACACTTAAATCGCTTTCACCTATTCATGGATTTGTGTGTGTGTGTGTGTGTGTGGTAAATGGTATTTGACTTGAATTCATTGATAGATTTGTGGAATTTGTTTTATGCCCTAGGCATGTTTTATCAAAGCCTATTCATTCATTTGATGTCGTACGGCACCTTGATGAATGGTATCAATGGAAAATTCTTGTGTTGAAAAATGATCAAATAAGTCACCTCATTTAGGTTTTTTTTTTTCGAGGATGAAATACATGTTTGACAACTTTGGCACGTTCTCTTTATCTTGTGGTCGAACTTCTTGCATTTAATTACGACTAAATTAACGAAAACTTTTGACGCTCAATTTATCAAATGTACTTCTATAAATGTTTTGTCTTCACACACACAGAGACAAAAATGTGGAAGGAAGGGGAAACGAATGCTAAATAAGGCAGAAGTTGACGCCCATGTGAGGTTTGGTTAATCAGAGTTTTGAAGCGCAGCAATGTCGTCACAAAACACTAGGCACCCACAGGAAGTATTCCTACATTCAAGTTTTATTTGAGTCTAGATATCCTCAGCGATGCAGATACCTTTACAGAATCTGCTCAAGTCTGAGTCTGTTGCGTAGAAGACAATGTCCTATGAGATTTCTTGCCAGAATAGCGTCTTCAGAAAGGTACATAGGTGCCAAACCCTTCTGTGGCATCCCTACTTCCGAGTTCAGAATGAGTCTGGACAGATGGGAAAAACAAAACCTCATATCCTACTGGAACAACACTCAGGGACTCAGACAGGCTTAAAGAGCTATCCGACCCCTGAACAAATCCACTTAAAATATTCTCAACCATAAAAGGGACGATATCAGAAGACTTGCCGGCTTCCTCACCGGTCACTGTAGCCTCAGATATCACCTACATAAACTAAATATAGTCCAGGAATCTGAATGCCGACTTGGCTTAGAGGAAGACGAATCAGCAGAACACATACTATGTGAGTGCGTGGCTGTCTACAGATTCAGGAAGCGCTTTCTCCATAAGGAATTCCTAACACCAGAGGATCTTCGTAACGACTGGAGACGTTCTCAACTTCATTAGGAAGATAGAAAATCTCCTTGTCTAACTGGCTCCAGGCACAGTAGATCTTTTAGGTCGCAGTGCCATATGCATCTGTCGCAGAGCCTTACTAAAAAAAAAATGGGATTTCTATTCATTAGATTTAGATACTCCTTGTCCTCCAAAGCTCGACCAGATTTAATGCTGTGATTTGATGTACCATTTGCATACAAATCTTTGTCCAAATAAATGATTCTTTAGTTCTCTACAGTAGTCACCACAGTGACAGTGGCTTGCTGTACTCAACCCCCTCCAGATATTTGAAGTAAGACATCATAGTCCGCTGCACTTCTCCACATTCCTCCATCATGACTTACACAACATGGTGGTTTCCACTTGCCAAGTTGATCCTCATCTGATGTCATCGATGAACCATTCCACCTCTTCAAATTTTAATCACCTCTTAGCTCCTGGCTTACTCTATAAATGACGGCCACTGTCTCTGTCTTCTGCTTCTAAAAATTGAAAAATTATGATCTTTTCCGCCCCACTTACCTAAAATATTTACGAGTATGGTTGACACTGTTTTACATATCTCTCCCTATTCCATTGTAGTCTTCACAATAACCTCACAGAATTCGTGATTTTTATGTCTCCCTACGAAGCTTATTTTTACGACTTAAGAAGTAAACTAGCTCTAGGCGAAGTGATTTGATGGAATTCCTTCTAGATACACAAATTGTGGAACTTGATGGTTTTATTACGACCTAAAGTTTCAGCCTATTATCTCTAGGTGGTCTCAATCTACTATGCTCTGGATTATGTTTCCAACATAAGCGCCGGTTTATAGCTTCTTAAGTTTTCAAAGGGACTAGAGCTTATAAAAAGTAATCCGAATCCAAATAAAAGTTCGCTTAAGGTAGCACATTCCTGAAGTTATTTGTTTTATGCTTTTTAACGACCGCTACATAAAATTTAAATTAGGACAAATGCATAAGCAGTGCCTATATGATATTTGTTAATGCGTAGCTCTATGAAGCTTTTGTAGAGTTGACGCATGATGACTCGATAAATCTAGAATGGGATCTATAAGCCGTGATTCTGGTAATGTCTGCACGAAGTCTCTTTGGTCGTTATGGCTCAATGGTTCGTGCCTTGGACCGACACAGGTTCGAGTCAGCAAAAATGACCCAAAAATTGATAATCCTCCGACGGTTTATTTTGTCATTAAAAAGCTTCTTTATCCGCTGTTCAGAGTCGGCAATAAAACTGTAGGTCGCTTCCAAATATATCATGCACATCAAGGAAACTATTCATATAACGCAGTTGTTTAGCCTCTTCCTTAGATGGAAGAAGGTCAGCTGTTTGTAGAAGGCATGGGTGTATTTTACCATTGACTACCGAAACAGGGAAGCTCATTCAGGCATTGGTATACAAATTTGGTTAGAGAAGCCGAATCAAGGGTTTTAAAAGCAGCTTGACTGTCTACAACAACAGCGATATTCTGTTCGCACGGGTTGAATTTCCTGCAAGAATCAGGGATTACCAATAGCTTCGTCTAGAAGAGCTGGCAAAGTCCATTAATGATGATGGTGATATCTTTAAACTATCGGTGTCGAAGTACTTCAAAACTGCAGTACTTCTTTGCTCTATTGAGGAAGACCGTAAAGTACTTAGAATCTCTGAGTCTAACTGCGTTACATAGGAGGGCAAACTTAATGTGTAGGTCGAGAAGCAAATAATCCAAAGGAAGTCAACTTCAGGAGACCTTTGATCTTTGAACCATTTTGAGTTGAATTAGGTTGTATTCTTTGCTTAGCAACAAAGTCATCGTTGCTTGTGGGCATACACCTGATTTCTTGGTCCGCTTTTCTATGTTTGGCTTTATGTTAAGCTTTGGTTTGCTAGCTAACACAAGAGAAAAGTGTGAGTGATTGATCGAACGAGGGTGAAGCCAGTCATTTTCGTTCTAGTGGTAAATACCATGCGTTCAGTCTTGCTCGAATTGACACCAAGACAAAAAAAACAGTCGATCAACTACGAAAAAAAGCTGACGTCAACTCTACTGTATACGTATAACACTGGCAGTAAGGTAGTCAATGGCTTAAAAGTGTTGATCGTACTTATGCCATCGGGATGTTCGAAAGAAATACTGTGAATTATAAGCCATGACAACATTACCAATATTTCTCCCCAGTCATTCTGGACCACCCTCGGAGCAAAAAGTCTAAAAACTTAATACCACCTGAGTTTCCAAATCACTACACCAGCATAAGCGCTGTGTGAATAGCATGATAAGGGTATTCACAACCCCTTTAGCGCAAGTGAATTGTAAAAAATAAAAAAGTCCACAACTTGTAGCCCATTAGCTTTAATACTGCCCTAGGCAATGTCTTTTGTCGGCAACTTTGCTTAAGTGATTGTTGACTGAATAATTCTTGTTCCATGGAGCAGAGAGGTGAGCTTTTTACTGAGATACCTACTCCTCTTACAGCTCATTGATATAATCTTTAGTAGCTTCAGTATAAAGGCTATTAAGAGCCCCTTCTATGGCTAAGAAGGTAGCAAAGACGTATTTTTTGTAGCGGATCGATTGTTAGATTGTTCTCACCACCATATTGGGTGGAATTTGGATCGGTGAAATTCTTGTAAAATAATTCGCATGTATATGTCTAAGACGCGTTTTAAGGTTTCAAGTATAAAGGAGATTAGGCTGATTGGTATAAAGTCCAAGGCAAACTCATGTCCACGATACACTACTTTCTGTATAAAAACCATTCAGAGTACGTGTCTAAGAATGAAGTTGAGGATACGGCTTCTTAAAACTGACGAAGGCCACTCGCGTCTCTACATCCTGGGAAATGTGTTCTCATCAAAAGCTTATGGCTTTCAGCAGTGGATCAGGTTTCGGTATCCCAACACTTTTCTATGGTTTATATATGGTTGGCGACGGTTTATACAACAGAAATGCCACTGAGCTCCACCGCGGCTTTGTTGGCTTTGACTGCTTTAATGTCATCAATGAACTTGAAGCTACAACGCAAGTTCCATTCCTCTATTTTCTCATTGAAAACCAACCAAACCCTACACCAGATGTTGATTTACCAAACACTGCCCGCCACTTTCATAGAATATCTCCTCATGCATGTAGCATCTTCTACAATCTTCTCGACTTGAATCTACAATATTCTATGGTCGATGTCGCATCAAAAGACCCACTAACTGTCCAAACGATCACTTCTTCATTTGTCTACATGGGCAAAGGTGTTACCCTTTTCAATTGCAGACAAACCACTGCTAAGCGACAATGTCAACTCGTTTCCTAGTATAATTCAATCACAAATCTCATCCACTAACCGTATCTCTCCCTTCCTGACACAAGAAAAATCCTCCAATGATATACGCTGACAGATTGATGAAGTGAAAGCTTAATTATTGCACACCGAACCGAGTGCCGGCTGCATCACCTCACTATGCAGAAGCTGCATGTCATCTGACATCCAAAATGGACACAAATCCCGAAAAATCCAAACACTTAACAGCCTATCTCTCGAGTACACTGCTGACAACTGCCTCCCTCGCAACTACAGCGACGACGACGACGAAGACGCATCATCCGAGTCGGGGTACACTCCACTCCACCATGCGGCGCACTCTGCCATGGCACCAGCACCAGCTCGGTTGTGTTTTATTTGACATGGACACAATACACGACGAGATTGACGGGACATACTTGCTCGAGCACTATCTCCCCAAAGATATCTATCTGCAGATAGGCACTCGGAGGAGTTCGGACGGGCTATTTGCATGCGGAGGCATTTCGGGCTTCGTAAGGTATGCGGAGGCGTTAAATGGTTACATGTTGGGGGTCAGCAGCGGCGAAAAATTGTTCTGCTGCTGCTGCTGGCCTTACGATTACAGTTGTATATCTGTGTGTGTGTGTGTGTGTGTTTGTCTGTTTAGCCGGGAAGTGGGAGGTTAAGGCGATAGAGTTGATTGGATGCCTCAGAGCACTAGAAGATAAGAGGTGTTTCGACGGTGGTGGTGGAGAAGGAGCAGCAGGCAGTGTGCTTTTTTGATTGATTTTGCTTGACTTCTGGCTGCGGGTTGGCTGCTGCGCTGCACAGCACATACACACAAATACGAACACCTCGCGCGGAATAAATTGCTCCGTGTAGGTCCATTGTGAGATAATTTTTTTACTTTTTGTTTGTTCGCTCATTTTCCTCACTAATCATTCCAAGTGTGGAATTTTGATTTGAGCTTATCAGGTGGCAGGAATCATGGATCAGGCAAACGAACGAAGGAGTATGCGACATGTGCACAGACACCGTTTAGACCAACAGTTAAGCGCAGCAATTAAGTAATTTTAATTTGATTTTTATTTCGCTTAATTACATCCAAGAGGGAGAAGATTGATGTCGATGAGCGGACCCAGGAGTCAAATTGTCAATCTATGAGTGTACAATTGAATAGAGATGCATGAGTTGGGAATAATAAAATCGATAACAATCAAGATTGACATTCATGGTGAGTTTTGTCAAGTGAAGGACTCTTGGAACGGCTTTGCCTATTGTTTCGTTGTATAGATGGAATCTCTGACAAAGCATGGAATAGAAGATTGATCTTTTGAAGTATTTTGAGGAATTACTATGCCTAAGAGTGCTTTGGTTGCAGTTAGTGGTTTACGGCATGAGTTCATTGCACCAGAACGTACAAGGACGTAGATACCCAAGGCCTTACTACTTCCAACGATTCATGTTGTACATGCTATCTTTTTCGCAGATACAAGGCGGTTCCACAGTTTTTATTGATGACTCCGAACGGCGAATGGAGAAACTTTGTCATGAAAAACTCTACCTTCGGAGGTTCGTCATTGCCTGAGGGAGGTGGGTATTTTTTTTTTTGCTGAGATTTCAACATTTATTAGCTCAAAAATACCCTTCTTTTGGCTTGACATCCACTCTGCTCTTGTATTGAGTTGTTTCTGGTGCGCAGCTGGGTAATGAGGTGTTAAGGGAGCCATCAGTAACAAGAAATCAAACTTTTCAATGCCTCAACAGCCTTCAACGAAATTCTAAACATTTTTAGCAATTCTCATAGATGTCATAGCCAGGCTAGATAAGTACAGACATCTTTATTGACCCTCTGATAGGATATTCGAGTAGAACAACTCAGTTTGTTAATAAAACCCGTCACACTTATCGGTACCCCACATTATCTCACAGCAATTGAAGACAAAAAGCATCCACACATGCATCCCTCGTACATTTCGCTCACAACAACACTATCCTACTTCATCTGAAATGTTTACGGTTATTATCTTAACCAGTGATTAAAACATTTTTACCTCACAGGCATAACTCTCTGCTAAGACTTGTTAAACTCTTCTACTTCCCATTCAGCGCAGCAGCTCTACCACCTTCAAGGCGTTCGCTATCCAATTGTTGTCCTCTTTATCTCACAAGTCTACACACCTTCACAGCAACCAAGACCCCTTAAGCTGGGATTTCATAAATTTCAAGATCGTAAAATATCTGCAATTAACCGCCAAAAGGAAAACGATACGGATTAACATGTATATCTTGTAGACGGTCGTCGTTGTCGTTGTTGTCGTCGATGTTGTTGTTGTTGTTGTTGTTGTTGTCGTCCGTCCACCCTGCTCACTGGAACGGCTCACAAATTGTCATAGATAGATACGCATAGTTAACTAGAAAAAAAAAATCATCATCATCATCATCAGAGCCTTGTGGTAGCTACAACAGTTCTGCCGCAGGCATCCATTCCTATTCCATTTCAATCAATAGAAAATTTATGATTGTGCTTAATGTAATTTGCGAGACTCGGAGGAACCCACGGCTGATAGCAGTGCCGGTGGAGTACACACAGCTGCTGCTTGATGTGATAGCTAGCTGACTTCGATTACGCCACATACACCAATTGGAAGTTATTGCGACATTTTCCTTGATACCAAAACGACCAAAGATTGGATGTGGAATTTCTCTGTTTACTATCTGTAATTATAAGGATTTCCTTTATAGATCCGGCCTCGAACTACCACTCAAAAGCTGAGTTAAATTGGATTGGCTTCGGTTTGATTTTAAGAGCGTTATCAAATGATTTCGAATTTTTATATTGCAATTGGATGCACTTTGCAGAGAAAATTGATGATAAAAGAGTTGGTAAACGAACTTGATAGTGAACGTTGGTATTTGTCTTATTTTGCAAAGATATTTGAATACATATTTACAAGAGATTTAAACGGCGGTAGTCAGACCTCAATACCAATTTTTCTGGGAAACAAGAATTTTGCTCTGAAGGGTGACCAACCTACCTGACAGAGAAGAGAAAAGCACTGCAACCGTAAAGATCTTTTGTGCTGAATCATCAGACCTTACTTTTGGATCACTCGTATGGTGGATAGAATTGGACAAAGTTACAGCAATTAGCTAGGTAAAAGGGAAGCTTTGTGATTATCACCACTTACAGGGCTAGAAATATGGCTAAATCTTCTCCCATGAGTACCTCTTCATGTAATTAAGCAGCAAATAGCGCATTTCGCTTAAAAGAATATGGCATCCGGCAACACAGCTCTTACTAAGCGGATAGGGTACTGCTCAAGACTTTCTTTCGAACTATTTCATCCTTTTACCTAAAAGATGAGATTGGGAGTCCAACATACAAACACATCTACACCAATGAGTCTAAAATAACGTTAGTAACTGAAGCTGGAGTTTTTTGTAAGCGAATTCATATTTATGCTCCCAAATGCAATGCCTCTTGAGCTAAAATCTTCACGATTGAATAGGCTGTGATAGAAGATGAACTGGCTACGAAAGGATCAGCTCTAAGGTCCAAATCCTTATAAAAGCGAAACGTTGTCCATTTGTTTGTTTGTTACTCTGTAGCACGAAAACTACGGAACTAATCAACTTCAAATTTTGCACACAGAGTGGCTATACCTCGGGTCACAGTATAGGCTACTTTTGGTTATTAAAGTGTAACTTCGCAAATTATTGGTGGTCACCGTGGCTTAGTGGTAAGTGCGTTGGTTCAATACTCAGCCGACCACCGAAACATTTGTTTGCAACATTATGAGGAGGTATGTATGTATACTTGACACGACAGCTCGTAGAGAGCCAAGGCCTAGCTTCTCACAACTATTCATGTTGTGCATCTTATACTCTTTGCATGAATGGAAGGGACCTACAGTTTTAATGCCGACTCCGAACGGCGAATTGAGAAGCTTTTCATGACAGATTATACTCTTGCAGGTTTGTCATGCCTGTCTCTCTTCGGTGGTTAGTCCAACGCACTCACCACTAAGCCACAGCCGTTCGAAGTCGCCATACATAATCAATAGTTACAAAATGCAGGGCCGTCGAACTGTCATGCGAAGAATTTGTTATTCACATCCCTATTGGTGAAGTTAAAAGGCACTTAGACCGCCTGCCTCTCCTGAGACGATTGTTTCATATTTTATAGCCTATGGCCACAATTGAATAAGGCGAAGAACCAAAAGCCTGCTGATGAACTTGGTGCAAATTTACTAGATTATTGCAACGGAGGCCATCAAACACTTGCTAAGTAATTGCCCAAACCTTTAAATCCGTCGCCTTCGCTGGATAAGATGTTTGCGAAGAACTTGGACAAGTTCTGCTTAAAGGGTATCACAATTGACCACTGACCCCTGTGTAAACATCAAGGTGCACATACTCTCTAACTCTCTAACCTAACCTAACTAAAATTAAGTTTTTCTTTCGTCTTGTTTGCGTGGATACTGATGACGTATTGCCTTGTCGACAGCACTCAAGAAATTATCGCATGAGTTAGGTTGAACAATGGCTTGCCCTCGATATCCGTCGACAGCTTGCACATACTGACCTCATACAATGAATCATTCACATTCATCCAGATCGTCGAACGAAGTTGCTTACGACGAGGAACATATTCTTGTAGATTATCATTCCAAACTTAGAAAACACAACTTCCTTGACACCACCTCTTCAAAAGAGAAACAGTCTAATCAATTGAATAAAAGGATGGAACTTGGCAGAAGGGTAATCGCTTTTCAGTAGACCTGTCACCAATGACTTCATAGTTTGCAAATTGTAGGCTAAGACTGAGAATCAAAGACCCTCTTTGGTGTGTCAAAACATAACTCTCACTAAGTGACAAAGACACACCATTTCACACGGGATAAAGAAAAAAGTTTAACGAATCAGCCAAGAAATTAACAGATGGTGTACATGGGAATAGGGTCCTTGTGAAGAGTCAATTCAAAGTTTGAGAAGTAAAATCCTTTACAAGTTGAAACAAAGTCAGAATTTGAGATCTAAACTGCACATCGTTCAGACACCAACTCATGCAAAAAGAAAACACGGAACACAATATTGACCAATCCCCTACGACTCTTCTAAATGATCCCATCTCTTCAAATAGCACCATCATTCTCAGCGAAATGGTAAAAAGTTCACCTCATCACCATTCTCTTTGAAAATACATGACAAAACAGTCCACTTTTATCGAATTGAACTCATTTATCATAGCAAACGCCCAGAATCTACCCTCCGGCAACTCCTAATAATTCTTTTGAAACCTGTAAGCGTCAAGAAGTCCTTGTTCTGTGTAAATCACCTGCGCGACATAGTACAAAGCAATTTGCTTGATGAGGCTAGGATCACCCTGTGTGTCACGACTTTCAGAACACAACCGAAATAATTCCCAAATCCCGAACAACACGAAACCACCACTTACTTGATATATGGCCACCAAACTTCCCGAAACTGAAAGAATATCCACTTCTCCCAGCCGCCATGCTGTGCAGAAATGTAACTTATCTCGAAATGTCATGCGACAATGATGCATGTGCAGTATTTGTCTGACGAGAAAGTTTCCCCTGCAATTTGTCTCCATCCGTGGAGCACGTATCTAATGCAAGCACTCATAAGACACCTAAATCAACCGGCTCTGCGCCTTAATTATCTGCAACAATAAATAATATTCATTCATTCCGGCGAGCGGTGACTAAGAGCAATTTCAATGCCATGACCTCGTTCATTTCCACTGCACTGTCATCTATCAATCTCGGAACGCAAAACCGCACAATCCGCACTTGAATATGGGTCAACTCTTCTGAGAAACATAACAAATAGTCCTTCGTACTGGTACTGGTACATGCTACCACTGTCGGTCGGTTGGACAGTCCCGCAACAATGTGAAGTGAAGACAACAGAGAGTGCGCTGTGCAAAAAATATGTGCCAATCATCAGCACAAACAAGCGGATACTCGACTGGTTTTTCACTACCACGGTGACCACAGAGCACAGCACACAGCGGCATAAAGCAGGATCCAATGATCCAGAGCAATCGTAGCGAACCAGGTGTTCACGGCTTGAAAGTGTACTATACAACGCAAGCAAAAAGAAACCTTCATCCATCCATCAAAAGTCCGCATGCAGTGTGTGCGCGATATTCGCCCGGCCCGGTGTGTATAGCATGTGCCTTCTGGCCATGGCTCGAGTTATGTGTGTTCTGCGTCGGCGGCGGCGGTGCAGTTCTTCTCCATCGCACGCAGCAGTAGGTGGAACAGTAAAAATTAGTTGTAAGACTCTCCGGTGGCCGGTATCTTGTTCTCAGTAGGTAATCCTCCTGGATTACGTGACCGGTACGACCGGAGAAATCGGCTAAAAAAAATCTCAAATAGCAAACAGATTACATGACGGCACATCACTTGACCATAAACAAATCACAACGGATTAACGGACGCACATTAGGTGAAATTATAGGCATGGCCGTGGCCGTGTGCTGTCGCTCCTAGTCACTTTCTTAGAAGGAGGACAAAAGACTATCGTCACGGTAATCATTATCATCGCCATTTGGAGGAATAGCTTCCGATGTAGCGCTCCAGCAGCTGTGCTGATGTGGTTTACCTAAATGTCAATCATGGTCGGACCGGGAGATGAAGAAAACAATGTTTAAGGCGTGGGAGGCCATCGGCTTGCAGTGACGTTGGAGTACCTACTTACGTTGGAAGTGAAAACTTTTTGGGTGGTCATTCGTTTTTTTTTTGTCGTTAGACTTGTCATGTTTGCCAATTGTCTTAAGACGGCAATAGGTGGTTTTTTTTCCCCCGTTTTCTATGGAATAGCGGTAATGAATGGGTTCAGCTTGATTGGTGGAATTTCGAATTGGAATTTGGACCACATTCACGAGGGATAGGAACAGGTATATGGATTATATCGGCGGGGGACAGGATCATCCGAATTCTAGGAAACTTCTATTCACGAGACCAGTTCTGCTCACCACATGACCTTCTCTCAGCAGACAAGGTCCATTATTAAGGAATTTGAACACAATAAAATGCGTAACGCACACATTTCCATGTTTCACCAAATGTCACACCATTCTCAGAACGAACACCTTCGTTGTCAAATCCGTGAAATACCAGCAACCTTAGTCGAACTTGTAAACACGAATAATTTTCCCAGCGAGTGTGTTACTTGGCTAAAGTAGACGCACCGACATGACTCACAAGAGGCATGCATTGCCCATGCATCCTCAAATCGAATTACGAGACCGAAATTTCGAAATTTATCCAAAAATCGTTTTTGGAACCGCAATTTATGCGAGAGCCGCGTCTCACTTATCCCGCCGAATCGAACGAAGATGCTACGGCTACCGACTTGGTGTGGACAAAAGATATTTGCTCAAGAATCCTCCGACGAGCCAATTATTTTGACATAAAAGATACATACGCGTATGGCATGCATGCATGAGAGTACGTCCGTGTCGTACGTGTACACTTAAATACAATGATTATGTGGCACATCGTGTGCCAATTGTGAGTGAGTTAGGACCTTTCCCGAGCTCATTTGGCTCGGGAGCACGTATGTTTGGTGGTGGTGTTTTTTTTTTTTCGATTCGCTGGTCGGTTACATTTTTGAAGGCTGTTTTTTTGTCGGACCGACTTCGAAGAACCAACGGCTGGGGCTGGAGGATTTTGGGGCAATTATTTTGCCGAAATTGATATCATCAATGTGGTGGATGCACTTTTTTTGGGATTCCGTCGCGTAGCCGTTTTGCTGTCTCGTCGTTGAATTTTCAGCACGCTGTCCACTTAACATATACTCTTAATGGAATTTAATTAAGAAGTGACGTAGTGCTGTTTACTTTTAGGTCATGGGCAATGGATTCGGGGATTTTAGGAGAAGTGACCAAATAAATACCGCCCAAATGAGCTTCCGAATTTAATGCGACATCTCCTTGATTGGGGTGGAAATTATGTCAGCATGAGCTTACAGTGGTGCACAGCAGTGAGAATATTAAATCGGTTGACAGATTGAAGGTTATGTTTCTGTTGAGGCTAATTTGGGTTAAATGTCAGTTGTAATTTTGCAAGAGTGATGAAGAGTGATGTGTGTAGATAGGGAACTCTCGGATCAATTTCAAAACTTGCGTCCTCCTATGGTCTACATCTGAAAGCAGATCTAGATTAACAGAACCCTCTCAGAAGTGCGATAAGTTTAAAGAGTGGCTACCTGATGATTCTTCATGAATCCATTGTGTTCCCTGTTATGGGATCCTTCATACCTGTATTGCTTGCCTCTTTAAACCGCCTTGAATCAAATATGAATTTAAGAATGACCTTCAGTGACATGGTTAACAGTTTGCCCGAATCGCTAAGGCTTAGGGAAACGCAGAGGAAATGCATCTCGTCCTCTTCGGCGTCCATGTCGTCAAAGATCCGGTAGAGGTCGGTCATACTTTTCAAATGTCCCGCCAATAGGGTGTGATCCGTGGGGCTGCTAACTACTAAGACAAAGTATGCTATGCTGTAGCCACATTTTCTTTGAGGACTCTTTGCAGTTTCTTTTCGCGAAATGAGAGGACTTATGTAATATTGAGCTGAAGACCTCCTGAAAGACATTCATAGGCGGCTCTCAACTGTTGGTTTATGTGAGCAGTGACTAATGTAACAAGACATCCGGACCAAACCTAATGTAACTCGATGCAGGAAAGGACCATTCGTCGACAGGAAACCCACTTTGGCTCTACATTGGAAAGAATCTACGAAAAAGGACTCAGTCATCCGGTATAAAGTTGATGTTGTCACCTGACTCTGTGAAATCCAAACCTGATTCCAAAGCATAAGCCACAATTGAAGACAAGAAGAAGAGAAGGACAATTTTCACATCAATTCTGGAAAAACCACCCTCGGAGCAAAAAGACTGAAACCTAATACTACCTGAGTTTCAAAATCACTACACCAACACTAGCGCTGTGTTAATAGCATCATAAGGGTATTCATAACCCCTTTAGCGCTAGTGAATTATAAAAAAAAAAAAAATTTGAAAGTTGAAGAAGAGTACGAAAAGACATGTGTAGTCCTTGTCAACAGGGACAGTCCAGTGTTAAAGACTTATTCGTTGGTCATTTTCTTTCGACAACATCTTACAGAATGCATCTTACATGAAGCAAAAAAACCTTCCTTTTGGAGGTCTCTTCGACCGTTGCTGAAGGTTGTCACTTTTTCAAGATTGATGACCGGCCAATACATTGGGAATGCTACCAACTTAACTACCCTGTTACTGTCAAGAAGTTGCTGATACTTCCGCTGTGGAATTTCACTTCGGAAAGAACTGCTTTGGACTTAAAGACAGCAGTATGGATTACACTGACTACAATTGACATGGAAGCTTTGTTTTCTAAACCAATAGCAGTCGTTTTAGGTTATTTGCTTCTTGCATTCCTATAACTCTTCGAACGTCATGGCGCTGTTTTCTAAACAACTTAGCTGTACCACCCAACAGTAATTTGAAGACTTTTTCAACGCTGAAATCGATCACAATACCCATCACCTTGATACACAGTTTATAGAATAACTTAACGTCGCCGAATAGTCTAGGAAGTTGCTTGATCTGCAACACATTCCGTAAGCCTTTCACAACTGCCCTTGAACCTTATTAAGACATTAACATCACACAAGCGGAACACTAGTTTATTTATTAAAAATTTATTTGAATTCCATTGTATGAACAAATGCAAAATAGACTAACAACTAAATCAATGCCCCCGTCAACCGATACACCAAAAACCATCTCGAAGGTCCACCAAATCGAGCGCCCAAATTTATTCCTAAACCATGATGCTTCCCATCTATTTTTGATTGATGTTGCAAAATTACAACAACGTTGTTTCATTTTGGAATCCAATATAACTCCCGCCTCCGAAATCAATCACAATTAACAAATCGATTAACTTCATCATATACCCTGGGAACGCAACAGAGACGTTCGAAAAACTCTGCCCCAACCGGGGCATTAGCATACCTAATACCTGCCCATCCGAGCCAATCAATTTCCGACCAGCATGACAGTTGACGATTTTGTTTAAATAACAATTTGCATATTTTATCCTAATTATAAGTAACCTACAAATTTTTCTGTTTAACCGTTGTTTACACACGGTCGCCGGAGACGTCTGATGTCTGAATGTCTGAACTAATCAAAATTTTACCAAATTTGTGCCAAACGGAAGTTCATTGGCTACGCGTAGTGCTGCCAAGTGTTTTGATTAAAATTCATTTTGACATACGAATGCTTTGGAATCTCTGGATGATGGGGCACCATTAATTTTCGTTCGTGTATCGGTTGGCATCACATACGGAGAGAGATGGTTTTTTTTTTTATAAATTCACACGACAAACCTTCGTGTGAAATGGTTTTTCTCTTCGTTTGGCATTATGTATGTGGCGCCATGGGCCACAGTCAAAATTTATACGAGCATTGATAAGCTGGTTATAGATGGAATTGCAGATTGAATTTTGGCAGTTTCCATTTTCGGATTACCATTCAAGGTAACCGAAGCGATATTCGCACGACGGGAGTTTGATAAAATTATGGATATCCATGTCTTTTGTAGACTAAGGCGTTGTGGTCTTGTTCGTTGTTTAGATTTTGAAACACGTGTTGAACAGTCTAGTCTAGTAATCTGAGTACGATTTTGTTGTTGGAATTTCACTAAATATATTGAAATATCGATCACGGATGGACATTTTTAGAGTTTGTAAAACAAAACACTTTTGTTGGCCCTTTGGTTGATGCATGAGGCATTGGGACTTATTTGTAAGATATTATGCCGAAACTGCAAGGATACGTAAGACACACAAACTATGGATTGCCGTATTCTTCTGCAATTAGCCATAGTTGTGTCAAAGCTTCCCCTGATTTGCCCTTATGACATTGCGAGAATGACTTTTGTATCAAAACAGAAGAAAAAGTGCTGACTTGACATATTTTTTTGCTTTTTGTACCACTCCTAGTTATGACAAATTTATATCATGTGGCCTATGTTCAAACCAAAGGTATGAAGGATCCAGTAGTGAAAATCACATTTAAACTTATGAAATGGTTCTTGAGTTTATCGCATACAAACAAACGCCGAAACAAGGAAATGTATGTAATAGTAGTACATATCAACTTAGTTTGAACTAAAGATACAAGTCTTTCAACCTCCTTCCAGGACGATCCTTAGAAAGCTATCTCCAGTTGTGTACACCGAGTTGTTTGGGATCACCCTCCACTTGCATACGCTATCAAAGGTAAACTCGTCCTCTTCCGCATAATCTCTCAGTTATGGGGTCGAAGACTCTTCGGGCTAGAGCATCGGCATTTGTCTACTCTACAAGCAAAGCCACCGTTTTACACGTATTTTTGATCAGGTCGCTGTCGCTGTGCATCTTTTTTGCATCTTCCTCTCAATATACCGTCAACGCAGAAAGAACCAACGTGTAACATAGAACTTTTACCTCCAAGATATATAGTACACTCTTTTCCATCTTTAACAGTGTCCATGCCCTTTCACCATGAGCGTTTTGTACAGCGCCTCCTTGTTTCTTTTTGTTATGGCCTTACTGCAAAATTGTCTCCGAAGGCCGAAGTAACAGCGAGTGTTATTCTACGTGGAGCTCTGCATAGATTTCGTTGGTACATACATAAACGAACTCCTTCACAACCTCGGAGCGATTTTAGCAGCTTCTGGTCCGATGCCTGCGAAGACGCCATTAAATGCTCGCTTCGTTCGGCCGATGATGTCAATGTCGTCTGTATAACCAAGTACCTAGAATTGCACTACCTTCCTAGTACTAGGAATTTTGTACTACCAAGTTGAGGAAGCTGTATGACAGTGCACCCGTAGTGGTATGAAAGGTCTCTCTTAGCAGCAAGCGTGCTCCATCTTCATCTTACACAAGCGGACACATTTTACAGGAATATCGAACCCATAGGTGGCGCCATCTCCTCTTTATTCATCGATCATAAAAGTCGAAGTCGTTAACTAGGTGATGGGTATTCATCTGCAATGCTTGAGTCTTCTCTGGGATTAAGTGTTAAGTGAAGTTTGTCGACCTTAAGTTTCAGTTCATGATAAGAACACTAAGCGTCTGTACTTGGTACTGGTGAGGTGGTGTCCTCCCCTATGAATCGGGTAAATGGTGCTAATGACCACAAGAAGTTAATCTGAAACTGTAACTTCATGCTTCCAACTAAATTTTGAAAAACAAAATGAAATGATTCCCCCAACACTTTCAAACAAATGAATGCTTCTCCCAGCAATCATACTCCATAAATTCATCCCCACATTGTTGCAAAGCAAACAAAACGTGGACAAACACATCTTCCTGAGAAAAACGTTCTGAATTACTGTTGTTAGTTGCTCCTCTAATAACACATCACAACCCATCAGTTGTCCTACAGCCTCAACATCATCCCGGACGTAGAAAACAACGAGCGACATAATTCCCTTCCTCCACTAATTCAATGTGTATCCCGCTTTGGGGCCATCTCCGGTCCCGTCTGTCTAGCGAGATACGCACGCCAAGATAGCCACCGTTTGATCGCTTCGCAATCACCTAAATTAAATCCTTACACTCTTACATGTCTTTCAATTCTTCTAAGTCACACACCGGCTCGGCATGTGTGTTTCGCTAACCACATTCGAGATGTTCCCAGCAAACTGCCGACCGCAGCGCAGCCCCCAAACGATACCAAATCGCTTTAGGTGTTTTGCAAATTACGAGAGATCAACGCGAGATTAGAGTTTAAATAGTTTCATTGGCCGGTCGGTTGATGTGGTAGTGGTAGTGATAGTGGTTAATATCCTGGCACGTACGCGCACATCTTGTACGTGTGTGCGCAGCAGCATTGTGGCATTTAACGGATCTCTCTCCGATCCATCGATCCGATCCAATCTGGCCCGATACGATGCTGTATGCGTGCATGTAGACCTATCGTACACCAATTGAACCGCGAGGTAATTGACAAGTTGACTCTTATGTCCAATTTCTGGCGCACACACACACACGCGAGCTTCAATGTTTTCACAATCCGGAAAACTGCTGCTGCCGGTCAAACCAATTATACCCCAAACTAATGTCCGCCATTTGACAAATTGAGAACATAGTCGGGCCGATAATCGGTGAGATATTCGCCACCAATTCAGATGATATCTCGATTGGACGAGGCTAGTTAAAGTGGATGATTTGCATGGGGTTAACGGCGACGTGGTCACCGCGATAAGGCGATTACAATCTTGCGCATAAACCGCTGTATTTAAGGTGACAAACTGAATGATTGGTCGACTGTGGCGGGGGCAGGGTAATGCTTTATTTTAATGGCCCGCATTAAGGCAAAGTGTAACGCTATTTTCAAATTGATATTATTGCAATAAAATTTGAACTGGTGCCGTATCGGCGAAGGCGCAACCAAACTTGCTCCGGCTGTGGTCTTGCATATATCAAAATTAGGCGGACATTTATGTTTTTACAAGTTTATGGGATCAATTCAGTTGGTGGTTGGCGACCGTTTGTGGACTTTAGTTGGACTGGATTTTTGGAGAATGACCAATAAACATCTTTGTGGAAGGTTCGCTAAATACGTTGACTTTACGCTGTTAATTGGATCAGATTTATTGAACAGGCTTCAGTGTTGGGAAATTTACTTCTTTTTTGTTGACACAAAGTATTCTGGCACTTAGAACTAAGAGCGAATTTGTGAGCTGAGTAGGCAGTGTTTGACTTCAGATTTTTGGTGAAGAGGCTCTTAACTCTCCAACTTATGAAGGAAATATTGATGGGTATAACCTACAACAAGTTTATAAGGAAATCCAAGAGGAAAACCTCGATATCCTTCTGTGAAAGCTTAATTATGGAACAATAAGCAATTTCTACCTTGTAGCCATGGTAACAACATTCGTTTTCTAAAATTCGCTGACGGTAGCTTCACCAACAACCATACTTAATCCCTTGGTCTGCTTTGTCAAATACGTAAAAGGCACAATATGATTTTGAAGAAGAGCCGCACTGCCAAGAGCTTTCCTTCGACACTGCTGCTAGTTCGCTTCCTAATTGATAAATGAAAAGCCTTTTAGGGCATATTTTCAACACCAACACCATGAAATGGGGTATTTTACTCAAAAGTCAAAGGAATCATCCCTGCCTTGTGGGCACACGGAATTGAAATGTAAATAGACCTGCGACTTCAGAAAACCCCAAAAAAAAAACTTTAATGGGGTCAAATCGCACGATCTCGGTGGCCAGTTCACATCACCTCCACGTAAGATGAACAGGCCCTCGAATTGCTCGTGCAGAATTTCCAATGTCACACGTAGCGCCGTCCTGTTGAAACCACATGTCGTTGGTGTCCATATCATTCAATTCCGGCCAAAAGAAGTTGGTAATCATCGACCTATAGGCCTGGCCAACGTCGTTCTCAAAAAAATATGGACCGATGACGCCGTCAGCCGAAAATCCACACCAAACAGTGACTTTTCGAGATGCATTGGACACTCTTGGATCTCATGTGGATTGGTATCGTCCCAACTTCGACAGTTTTGTTTGTTGACGTACCCATTCATGCAGAAATGGGCCTCATCGCTGAAGATGATTTTTCGATGAAAATTAGGGTCAGTTTCCAACTGCTCCAGAGCCCATTCAGCGAACACACGTTGTTGTCTATGGTCGTTTACCTGGGTCAGTTGAATTTTGTACGGGTGCAGGCCCAAGTCACGACGCAAAATTCGCCAAGTTTTGGTCTGCGAAAGGCCGAGTTCTAGTGAGCGACGCGAAAATGGAAGGGACCTACAGTTTTATTGCCGACTCCGAACGCGCGAATCAAAAAACTTTTTCACGACAGATCACCTGCAAAAGTATACAAACTGACGAGTTTGTCAAGCCTGCGAAGAGGTGGTGCCGCCAAAAAATGTATTGTGGTTTTGAGGATCAAACCTGTGTCCTCTCGCTTAGCAGTCCAACCACTAAGCCACGGCGACCACACTTATGAAGAATTGCAGCCTCGAAAACTCTTCTCGATCTTACTTTCCCATACACTAGTGTTTAGAGATCAGCCGAAGCTTGTACCAGAATACTGCACTGGTGTGACATCTATAGAACCTAAAAGCAATACCGGTTCTCTCACATCTTACATCACCTTAAATTAACTTCACAAGTCTTTTCAAATACATTATCCTCGAACTCACTGAATAGAACAACCGTCTTCCAATCAAAATTCATTCCCAATCTGTGTGGTTAATGGATATAAGCGGAGCTGACGCCAGTGCCTTTATTCCGAGCTAGCAGTCCCTCTTGGCTTATCCACTTCTGTTTTTCAAACAGTCTCTTCTGTGACTTTCCCATCAGCCACATGCAGTTGGAATTCATTTCATGGAAGCACCTAGTCAAGCATTTCTCGTAAGGTGCTGATGTCTTGCTAGAGTCAACTTCAAAGCGGAACAGTTCTAGCCAGCTTTTGAAGGCACTGCTCTTTTTGATCACTTACTATCGTGGTCCTCGGGAATGAGGTCACCGATGAGCTTGTCGGGCAAGGTCTGGTTTGCCTGTATCTTCGGTTAGGGCTTCTATTGATGGTTGAGTTTCTAGTAAACACAACTGTAGATGGTATGACTCTTCAGGATGCAGGCAGACTAAACAGATCCTTCCCGACGTCTGTAAGAAATCCGCGGCATTCTCGCTGTCTCTCAGCAGAAAAGACTACAGACAACTTATTGGCATTATTACGGGACATTTCTCCTTTGCCAAACATCTCAAGGTGTTAGGTTAAAGTGGCACCACTGTCTGTGATACTTGTGGAGAGGGCGACGAGACTGCGGAACATTTCCTATGTGATTGTCCTGCCTTTGCTCGTATCAGGTGGGAGGTTTTTTGAGCTGATGTGATGAGTGCTGGTAACCTCAGCTCCGACGTTCTTAGAAAGACGAAAAAACACAGTGAAAGGGTTGTACTTGCTGGTAGTACAATGGCCCTGTTTTTGTGTCTGAGTGCTCCAATACCCCGACAGAACCAAAAACAAAATTGTGGTCCTCAGTGGTGAAAGTTCTTAGAATGTCGGTAGATTGTCTATCTTTGTTTGATCCAATAGGTGCAGTTGAGTAAAGTGAAATGCACTGCTGAGGGTACAAGTCAGTTTTCCTTTTGGAAAAGGTGACAGATTTCAAGGCATAATCATTCACCAGGGAATGTATTTAATGGTTTTTATTCCTACTGTAGTCTTCTGGATCTATTTTCAGGTCGGACAGTGGGCTCTAAAAGTCAAGCTTTGAACATTAGACAAAGTTGAACTGTTGAAAAGTTGAATAGTCAATGTGGTACTATTCGGTTGCTGCAGCCGATCGAAGATGAAATAGTCTAGATGCTATGCTTCTTTCTTGGACCGAAATGCGGTTTGACGATCAGTCTTTTCTTATGACTACTGCTCTCTTATATGCGGCTGAAGATTCAATGAATAGCTGCTTTGAATTCCATTAGTCTCCTCCAGTACCAGTCTTAGTCTATAGCTAACCTGCTGTACTGAACGCTTGATGTCCCAAAGAACCTCATTTGACAAATGTACAGTCTACGTTCTTCCTCAGTATTAAATCAAAATCATCACATTAATGATTACATGGAGGACGTAGTTCTTATTTGGACTAAGCATGTAACAAGTCGCGTCATTTTTGAAAACAACTTAATCACTATAGCCCTTTAATGAGCTAATACAAAGCAAGCACTTAGCTGCTAGATCACCTACTAACTACGTACTTAACAAGACCGTCCGTTGTTAAATTGATTTTAAGTACTCCTAGTTCATCGAAATTTGACACCCCTAATTGACGAAAGGCATTCATTTTATGTACCCACTCACCCTCCTAAATACCTACAAATTGCTTTGCACATTATACCAAATCGACTGCAACAACAAAAAGGCCCCTTTCAAACAGAAGCGTCCACAAATGGATTTTCCTGCTCATTAAATTGTCTCCTTTTGTTAACCATGAGCAGCCGATTGAAAGAAAAAAAAGGAAATGAAACCTTTCCGCAGCAAGTAGCTGTAAGCTAACAACTCAATAAGTGAGTGAACATGGTTAACACCCAGTTTTCCAACAAAAGCACCGCAAAAGGATCACCAAAGCCGGCACCATACCGGGCCATTGCATTTTACACCTAACAATAATAATTACTCGAAATGGTATAAGGGTTGAGCTCACCAACAACCACACTGAACATTGGGTGGCCACCGTGCTACGTACTTCACATATAAATCGTTCCACCCAGGCCTAATCTCGCCATGGGACAGGCACTTGTGAATTCACGATACGTCTGTGCGATATCGCGAATGCGCACCGCACCGCTCTATATCTATCTGCCAGCGCTGTCATTCTTGTCATAAGGGAATTACAATTTTCTAAAGACTCTGTCTCCGTCTGCGTATGTCTTCTTATAAACGCGAAAAATCAACTTCATTATCACAATTGCACCGCTATATGCGCAATCGCAAATAACTGCGACCGAGTGCCAGTACACGCAATGCACAATGTTAACGCCTAACGACCAATATGGTCGTGCCAATGCTTCATGTCTGTTGTGCCCGCTCCACCGAGAGCGCTTTCAGTGAATATTTTATTCCCTTTAATGGTTTTTTAATGGTCTGCAGACTGGCTGTCGGCTGATGCTTGACGGCTTTCTGATGCTGATGCTGATGGTGGTGGTAGTGGCAACAAACCACACAGCCTCCGATGAAAATCTAGTTCTCCTTTTTGGAAAAGAAATTGAAATTTAATTTAGATAATGTTAAATCCGTCCATGATTGCGTGGTTTTCAATTCCTCCTCACGCGCTCAAACAGAATTCCAAATGTAAAACTTGATGCAAAGTTAATTGGACGAACTATATACGTATGGCAGTGCACAAGACCATAAGGTGTGACTTGTGGGCTTACAAACGAGTAAAAAATAACTTGATTAAATCAATGTGTATCGGCCGATTGAATTTGGTGATAACACGGCTGTAAAACGTGCTGTAGTCGTAATGGTCGAATGACGTATGTATTCAGAGATTTGCCAACAAGATGATGCAAATTTATGGGTGTTTAATAGAAAAAACAAAACAAATCTCAGCTTAAAAGGGAATTGTGATTTATTTTCAATTAAAATAGCACGAACTAGAGGAGAAAAACAAACAAAAGAGTTGGGAAACGAACTAGTTTTCGTAAATTGAAAATCTCTCTGACATTTGTATTGAGGTGGCAAACGGTTTTTTTTTTTTTTCAGAAAAAACAAATTGAATTTTTGGAATGTGAGGTTACGACGACACTGGAAGGACACCTAAATACCTGTCCAAGTCGTCATCGACGTTTTTGCAATATTTCGTGTACAAAATTTAAACGAAAAAAGTGCCGGCAACACAAGTTAAGATCCGGCTACTGAAGGTATTTGTTGATTTTTTTGAAGTAGACTTCGACCAAAATGTGAAAGATAGGGTGACTCATTTGGCCTATTTTTAAGAAATATTTAAATTTAATTGGTAAGATGGTTGATTCCTGTATACATGTTGTAAGCTACATTACTCTTTAGTTGTCGACACGGCAAAAAACTTCACAGATACACAGAAGAATGAGTAACACCAAGACGTATCTTTGCTGTTGTATGTTGGAGTGTGATCCAAAAAGATTAGAGATTTTAAGAGCAATGTCATCCAATTCACCATCCAGTTAAAATAGAAAGGGTTCATGCATCGTTATTTTTGTTGCAATGTCATTGTTTACAACAATCGATTACTAGCTTCCAACAAGATTGGGAAGCATTTAAAACCAAGACTGATCGATATCTCCTCAGTCTCTCCTGCAATTTTCATGTTCTTGCTCTGGTTAAAGGGTAGTCAGGAAAGCGTGCTAAGAACACAAATAAAACTATTTGGGACAACAGCTCATAGAGAGCCGGAGCCTAATCCAAACGGTGGCTGATTAGGATGGCAGCCAGGAGGGAGTCATCTTCTTCCATGTCTCGACAACTTCTAATAAAGGATAAAGAGTGCAATACCCAAACAAGACGGTGGTTATTTTAAAGACCATCCCTCGTCTATTCTACTAGAGTCCTCTGAACCTTTCTACATTTAGTGCCACCCATATTATGAAAAGCGTTGTCAACAAGTCTTATGAGGCTTATGAGGCAAAGAGGCAAAAGTAGGTCAATTTTATACTGAAACCATCTAGATTTCCTAGCGTAACAGTTAAGATCAGCCTGACTGACTGATCCTTGAGAAGATCGTTTAAGAAGTATTTGCCCAAGGTGGTTTGCCAATGACGAGACACGAATAGAGGAAGCGCATGCAGCTCCTGCAAAATGGTTACAGAGTTTCGCCAAGAATTAGTCTTATTTTGGCTGCAATTATTTCCACACCAACATGTCTTTCAAAGCAAAGCATTCATACTGATCCCTGCAATGCAATTCCATATCTCAATTCAGCTGCTGTGCAATGTCTTTTCAAGGGCAAAAGCAATTTCTGACTAAAAAGTGAAGAAAACAACCGGTACAGATACAATTACAAATCGATATTGGAAGCAATCTCTTAATGCCTCACAACTCATCTGATATCTTGAGCTACTTACGTACCACTTTGTAGGGTAAGATTTCTTAAAAATTAAGCAATTTACCAAAGTGCACCCTGTATACAAATTAACTATTAACGTCAATTAAATAATATTTTAATTTTTCACTTATCATCTCGTATATCATTCGAAGAAATTAAGTTATTAATACCTTAATGACAAACCATGTAATGACACATTATGAAAGCAAAGACAAAAACACCAACAACCGCTATTCAATATTTTAATCTTCATTTACAAGCTGTCAACACACTTCCAAAGAAAAGAAGAAAGGCATTTCAATGCAGCATGCAACACTCACTTCTATCGATCGCCGGCCGCATCCCTCCTCAAGTGCATTCATTAACATACGATAAAAATGACATTTTTACTACTGTCCATTTCAATTTGCATGATAATTTGTTGCAGATATTCCATAACAGCACTTGTGCGGTTCTGCGTGTGGTTGATATTTTTACCCCCACAACATTCTTCAGCGCATTTACCACATGACTTTACCTAAAAAGTGAAACTAAGTAAATAAATAAAATTTAAATTGAACTACTTTAGAATTCTCGCGAGAGATATTTAAATTAATTGGCGGCTGGGAGCTGACTGACCGACTCACGAGAGACGCGAGGCAGACCAAAAATCAATTTAGCCAGCATGCCAACTGCATGCATGCATATGGGAGGTATAAAAGTACACAAAAAGCAATAAAATTGGATTCCTTTTAAAAAGTGTTTTTTGTCGGGCCCATTTTGGCCTGACTCTGGATCTGTGGCTCTGTGGCAGCGCCACCAAAAATGGCCAATGTAAATCAATTTTGATTGAAATATTTGGCATTTGGACTGAGTGCGATCGCGGGCTCACACACGCACACCTATATTTCTTCGGCGGCTTGGCCTGGCCTAGTTTAAAATAGATGTTTGGTCGATGTGACGGCTGCTTGTTTTGGGCAAATTTTCAAATTAGAAACAAAACAAGAAATGGACACACACAAAATGGTTCTTTTTTTTTTTGAATATTCAAATGGGACGAACGGCCTTAAGTGGATGGCGGCCCGTGATAAGAAAGCAAGTTTCTGTCCAAAGACTCAAAAACATACGGAAGTCAAAGTGATTTAATTTTATAGCCAGCCTGTAGCAGAAAGCCCATCGATCAGCAAATGCAGATCTGACAAGAATCTCATAAAGCAAGCAAGCTCACTGGGTTGAGTTAGTGTGTAGCCGAAAATAGATGATTTGGTTGACTAAATTATGGCCGAAGATGTCAACTGTGTGTGGGCGATGTGCGCCCGTTATTTAAATGGACTTTTAAAGTAGTCCAGTCAAAGATAAATAGTAGTTAGTTAGTGTATAAATTTTCAACACATTTTTAAGCATGAAAAATGGTCTTGTTGTGGAATGCCGGTCATGAATGGGGCTAAGTTCGTTGTCCAACTCTTTTGTGAATAATGCGCGACTTTGAAATTAATTGGAAAATACAACGTTTTAGGAGAGAAAATAATGTTCATGGTATTATAATTAGATAGATTGCCCTTAAATTGTGTTGATATACTGTGGGAGAGTATTCGAATTTGGCTTCGAGGGGTAATTAATGTCACTGAGAGAGTTATCACCGGTTGCTTGGTTGCAGTAGTTAAACGAGGGAAATTAAAAGCCCACCATAGATTATCTTGACCAAAAGGCTGTGACAGTGGTATTTTCTAAATTGGTATCAATACTTCCTGGGCCATTGCTGAAAAAAAAAACATCAATTCAGACCAAGCGACAGATCAATGAAATATTTCCAATCGCAAAAACTCCTCAGCAGTACGCTTTTCGTAACAACAGATCGACTAGTGATTTGTTGGCATATCTCACCGAAAAGTCGAACGAATCTCTCCGTCACTTTGGAGAAAGTTAGATTGATGTGCTTGACAGGGTTTGACACCAACTTCTTTTGTCGAAAATGCAATAGAAACTGCCTTTCAAGGCATTCAATTCAAGTTGTTTTGGATGGTTTAAGTCCGTTATTCACCGTGAAAATGTCGCCGTTCCCCAAGACTCTCTTTTGTGCCCCACTTTCGTCCTCATTTTTATAATCCAATGCATTCCTTCGCTGACATTCGCTTCCTAATTCACGTTCCTGGTCTTCAGAAGCAGAAGAACCTATTAAATCGCGAACTCGGATTATAACATATGATTCAACCAATGGAGTAGGGTGTTTTGTCACTTAAGCGAAACCCAAACTTAAACCTCTTAAGCCTACTTTCGAACATATTGATCTCCTGATAAAGAGAATGATGGTAATAATATCCATGCCCACCAAATCGTTAAGATCTTCGACGGAAGTGGCTCTCAGGTGGAGCAGTCTACTTTTGGACAGGTCACGTTCTCTATGGCTTCTGCAGAAATCATTAGAAAAGATTCCTAGCCTTTTGGTATGATTGTAGAGCTGATTTGTGGTCGTTTAACCATTACTAGTCCATAGGAGAACCTCAGAGTTGCTTCGTTGGTAACATGCAGAGGGTAGTGCGTGTTCTAGCGAGCTCGTCGGTCTTGCAATGTCCTAGAATGTATGCTACAATGATCTGTAAGTTCAGAGGTAGCATCATCTTACTCGTCACGGCCGAGGATTGCGACCCGGAATTTGCGATCAAATCTCAGTTTAGCTGGAGTGTATTCGGTGTTATTGTGTTTAGAATTGCATTGATCAAGAACAGAGGAATGTACTATACAACTGCGCTGAGGTCTTGAGGCGAATTTATTTAAAATAACTAGGGGCAACAGATGAAACAATACATCTAATGCTGCGGAGAAAGTGGCTCTTAGTCCACTAAATTTGTTATGGTGAGGCTCGATTGGATATCCCTTCAGCAGTATTATTCTAAAGTCTAAACCATAATAAGAATTATCTTTTTGTAAGCATGACCTCAGTCTTTTAAGTTTTCAAATCTCAGCTACATCTTGAGAGCGATGAAGATTCGATTTCCGATAAATTCACAACATCAATTGGCGTGAAGCAAGGATGCACCAGTGCGTTCGCGAGTCTTGGGACAGAAGTGGCCAAAATGGGACTAGCGATCAACGAGGCCAAAACTAAGTATTTGCTATCGACGAGAAGGGACGCTCAACATTGAAGAATCGGACAGAACGTCACTATAGACTGCTATAACTTCGAGGTAGTAAAGGACTTTGTCTACCTTGGCTCTGCTATCACTTCTAAAAATGATATCTCATCAGAAATCAAACGAAGAATAACTCTTGCCAATCGCTGTTTCTTTGGGCTGAGAGGGCAATTGAGTAGTAAGGCCCTTTCCCGAAGAACTAAGGAAACTCTGTACAAGACCTTAACCATCCCAGTCCTGCTCTATGGCGCTGAAGCAAGGACTTTATCAAAGGCCAATGAAGATACTCTTGGTCGCTTCGAGCGAAAAATTCTTCGTAAGATACTCGGTCCCGGCTGCGTTGACAGGTTATAGAGGAGGAGGTTCAACGACGAATTATACGAGCTGTACAGCGACATCGACCTAGTTACGCATTGGTCGTTAAAGATGGTTAGGACATGTAGAGCCTGAAGAGTCTTCGAATCCAACCCGGAGGGACAACGCAGTAGAGGAAGACCCCGCGCACAAGAAGGAGACCTCAACCAACTTGGAGTGCGTAACTGGAGGCAGTTAGCTGAGAACGGGGCTAATTGGAGAAGCTTGTTGGTTGAGGCCAAGGTTCACCCCGAATTGTAGCGCCACCTGTAAGTAAGCAATGACATACTTAATGTTGTTCATGGTGGAATCAAGTTTGACTGAGTTTTGATCCCTTAACTGAGGTATGCGTACAAAATTGTCTTTCTTTTCGATTCAATCGAGTACATAGATGGCATGAAACTCAAGGATTGTTGCAGAAACCGCGAGATCCTGAGAAAGAGCAGTTCTTCTACAAAACCAAACCAATATGCTTCCGTACTTCCCTCAGTCTAATATTTATTTTCAAAAATTTCACTCCAAAACCCACACAATTATTGAGATCACATAATTTGTTTTATTTTTCTAATAATCAATGATAAATGTCTTCAAATTAACGGCAATTAACTTAAATACGTGTTTTCTTTAATAACCATTAATTTTCCAACACTTATAACTCAAAAGTCGGCAATTAAGGGCATCGCTCAAAAAGAAGACCATATGCCCACCAACAAATGCCCAATGAACGAATTTCTCCATTCCGTTCTCTCTCTCCTCATTCATAAAAAAAAAAAAAATCTATAGCGGTTCTATCTGATTAACTAATGAAGAATAAATAAAGTGTTCAAATTATTAATCATAACACTCTGCGGATGCATCTTAGCATAAGCACGCCCCTTTTACCTTTCCGGAGCGACTTCCAACCAAAAAAAAAAGGTCACAAGCTCTCATAAATCACTTTGAGTGCCAAAGCGAAGCAAATATACCTGTCGAATTGAACCATACCTGTCGCACCGTGGAGTGGGAGACATGTGCGAAAAATTGTCATATCAACGGTGACACCCCAAAACGAAATAGGTAGCAAAATCAGCTCCTCCTCTCACAACCAATACACACATCAGCCGTCATAAATTCGGCCTAATCTCCATTAAAATAGTTGTAAACGGTAAAATGTAGAACAAAACCCTGCGGAGAACAATTAAAACACTTTTTCAAAATTTATTTGTTCAGGTTTTTCAAAATGGATTCGAATTTTTTCCAATAAGTGGACCAATTTTTGATTCTTTTCATTCGTATCTCTGTATCTATTCATCGACATACGGACTTGGGGTTCTCCCCAATTGGATGGCACAATTTAGGTCCGTTTGGGTGGTAGAAGATACACCAACCACAACAAATCATCGAGATGGGGATCATCTTAACAGTGGTTTGTATTTTTTTTTTTTTTTTAATCATGATCTATGAAATGTAGATTGAATTTAATTTATATATCTCGATCTTGGTTTCACTAATGAGTTATGGGGTGTTCTCTTCTAAAATAGTTTTCTCTTTTGCCCCGAGAAGCTCTTTTGGAAGAGAACAAACGAAAAGACAAAACACCTGACGCACAGGTATTAAGATACAAATTAGATTCAATCAAACTAGACAAGAGCGCATTGGTAAAAATAACTAAAAGAAGAGGTCGTCGTCTGTCTGTCGGTGTCGGTGTCGGTGTCGGTGGTAAATGAAGAAGAAACTATTGAACTTCTCCTATCAAAACAGATTGGTGTGTGGCTCTCCTATACACGTATCTAAGTATCTATTGTGGGTTTTTGGTGTGCTTTTTCGGCACGCACGAGATTTTTTGGGCATAGTTTTTTTTAAGATCTGATGAACTGCTTTAGTTGTTATCGGATTTTGTGCGTTAACGGACCGCGTTTTTGGAGTATTTCTTCTATGTAGACGCGATTAGTGTTTTTTCGGCGGATAGATGTGTTTTTTTGTGGTTTAACACAAATTCTATTAAGAATTTGAAAGATGTATATATGTTCTGTAAGAACAATTTGTTTATAGTGCTTTCAAGTGAAGTGCATCATTCTCATTGCAAAGGATATACAATTTAAATTCCTGTGGATATATATAAATTTCCCGTAGGAGAACCTCAAACAAATTGGTAAAACATGTTTTTTATTGCATCGATAGATTTGTTTTTTTTTTTTTTTGAAAATTCAAATCTAATTTCAATGTAAAATCACGATGTGAATGCATTGTTTATGATAATGTACATTCATAAATTGTAATTTTCTATTTTTCTTTTATTTAAATATTTTTCTATATATTTTATGGTGTTTATTGTTTTTTTCTTTATTGGAAAGTCGATTGGTCGTAAAAATTGAAAAGTTCACTAAGCAGATATGCGTCGAAAGAATTTAATCAAATGCAACACCATGTGGTTATAATGGGATCGTTCAAGATTTCTCGGGGTGATCGGGTGGCTAATTGATTATTATTTTGGGTGTATTTTTTTTCTTTGGGGCGGGGGAAAACTCATGAACACGCGTCAGATTTCACTGGAAAAATGCCTCGGTATGGAATGTTTATGCGGTGTTTTACAACTGTTTAATGATGGTGATTATTGAAATGGGAAATATGTGTTATGATCTTGATAAGAACTCGCTTTGAGGAATGTTAGGAATGAAAATAGTTTCGTTTTGGTTAAAAGAAGTATTCAAATGTTGGGAGAATTATAGCTAAAGAAGTCTCGTAAAGTGGATATTCCCATCTCCTAAGGTAAGACGCTGATTTTTATCTAAAAAACTTCAGATTGCATTGTAATGATCTTTACAAGCTTCGTTAAATACCTTAATTTCACAGGTGATTCAGTAGAACGCTTGACCACGCCTCCATTCTGTCACATTCTACACCACACCCAGTCTAAAGTTGAACGAAAACTTCCAAGTTACCATTCCTTCCAGGTCATTCTGAGAGGAAGATGTATTTCTGGAAGATAGATCGATTCACTTCTAAACAGACGGATCAAAAACTAACGACAGGGTAAATGGAGATGTTGCCCTCTTTTTCAATCTTCCAAATCATTAAAGCGCATTCCAAGCGGAAATAATGACGATTGAAGAAGGAACTGATATGGAACTGCACCCATTCTAACAGGAAAAGTTTCCTAAGATATACCTATCGTTTCTTGAACTTAAATTTCGGTAACAGAAAGAACAAATCTTAGGTGGATAAATGGTTTAATGAAAACAGATTTGATCAAAGCCAGGTCTGAAACGCTCTAAGCATTGCAATAGATGCCATTGCTAGTTACTGTCTATCAGGCAAGCATGCAACAAGGCTTGGCGTATACTCAAACGATTAGATGCTGTTAAATGAAGAAGAGTAAAAACTGGGTCTCTCTGGTAAACGAAAACTTAACTTAGGAGCCTTTTCAAACAACATAGGAATCTTTATTGATAGCCAGGCTGCCATCAAAGCGCTCCACTCACTTACTTCGTCCTCTAAATTGGATGCACAGTGTAAGGAAACTTTAACGCAGGCGAACGTTTGGTTTAACGTCACTCTACTCTGGGTTCCCGGCCATAGTAACATAGAGGGGAATGAGAGAGCCGACGCGTTAACCAGATGTGGTTCTACCCTTGATGTCTCCCTGGCGGAGTCAGTCTGCTTCCCTATGGGACTCATCAAGGGTAAAATTTTCCAACACTTTCTCGCTATTGCCAGCTCTAGGTGGAAAAGACTAGCAACCTGTGTCATATCCAGACAGACATGGCACACCTGTAATAAAAGCAGGACGAATGACCTTGTTAATATGAACCGCATCGAGATAGCAAGAATCACAGCAATTATCACGGGCCACTGGCCAATTGGTCCACACGCTGCCAAGTTAGGCATCCCGTTCAACCCCCATTGGTGTCTCTTTCAGGTTCATCAGATGCAACCACTTCTACCTACCTACCCCACCTAGGAGCCTTCTTCTATAACAACGTTGGTGATCTGATAAACACAGATGTAAGGAACCTTCTACGCTTCATCAGAAACTCCAATTGGTTCAATGCATAGGTGAGGCAAATCTCACCAAAATCCACGTTGCATGGGTTTAAATGCTGACTTTGGCTGGCAACCACTTCAATCCTACCCAACCTTAGTTCGCACGTCAACTCTTTAGTTTTCCTTCAGTATATCTGATAGAACTCATTTTCATTTCAAGTTTTTCTTAAACAAATTGACGATCTACGACGGTCAAGATTCTCATCCTTCGTCCTCATTTTCAACACAGCCTACATGCTGTATAACGGTCGACGTACTTTCTCCTTTTTTCTGTCTCTCTTTCTCGCTATACTAACCTTTTGGTATATTGCTGTAGGAAGGTAAGCAGGATGTTCTTCACTTAAGCTTCTCAGTCAGGCCAGTTCTTCGGCTTCCTCGTTTCCCGTGAAACCTTCGTGACTCGGCATCTTATCGACGAACTACGTCACTGTGACTGACCAGCAAGTTGCATATTTTCTTGTCTTGGGTGTGATGTTTCAAGAGAACCTCGACTTTTAAAATAACAACAACTTCGGCTTGGAAGACTATTATTAAGTATTCTACTGGTGGATCATTGCAGATGAGTTGCTTTTGATGCTGAAACCTTAAGTGTATACAGTTTCTTGTTTTATTCATTCCAGCTCTATGGAGGAGAACCCTGTTTTGAAATTGTTAGCAAAATTGTCCCCAAAATCACTCTGATGGTTGATTACCCACCAGACTACACACTTTTTCTTCTTCATCATCAAAACGTGCATGTGCCTTCAAACTCCACTGTCGCCTACTCATGAGCTATCTGCTCCAGATGTACAGTAAGTACAATTCGTAGTTGAATCTCCTCCTCCAGAGCTCTCGTCCACACAAATGAGACCGAATATCTTTCGAAGAATTGTTCACTCCAAGCGACTAACGGTATCTCCATCCGCCTTCGATAAAGTCCATGCTTCAGCGCTGGCACTGTGGTATCCTTAGTTCTTCGGAATAGACCCTTACAACTCAACCGCCTTCTCAGCCAAAAGAAAGAGTTAATCTTCATTTGATTTCTAATGAGTTTTCGTTTTCAGAAGAAGTGATACCAGAACCAAGGTAGACAAAGTCCGTTCGTGGTAGTTATTCACAAGAAGTGTTCTTTAATGGACTTTAAATATATATACGTATCCAATCATAGCTTCTACTTAAATATAAGAAACACTTTCCTTCTGTCTAACACCACCTGACCTGAACTTCACGCTTCATTTAGTAGGATTGTAACCGCATCGTAAATATGATCATAAACATGGTGAATAAGTTAAGACAAGATTCTAAGCTCATACAGGATTACTCATTTATTTAAAAATAATGTTTAGGATGTGTAGTACCTACTGCCAACTGTTTCCTTATAGTCGAAAGATTATTGCTTTTCATAAGAGATCTAAAAATTAAACATGATTTATCTCATGCATGCGGTTGTAGCCTCAATCCTCAGATGTTAATTCAGTTTGTCGGCTAAAAATAACACGCGTCATAAATTTAATGTTTTTTTTTTTTTTTCTAAAATATTTATGCGAGTCTATGCTCTTGTAGACAATAAAAATTCATTTTATTACTCATAATACAACACTCGATAATCAACATTTAGTTGCAAGCAAAAGAAGAAAAAAAAAAATGAAAAATAATTACAAAACAAAAAAAAAGTAATTAACACCTCCAATGTCATACCACACCTTGTTCTAGTAGAAAAAAAAAAGGTAATTTTATTTTACAAATATAAAACCCACAAGTCAAGTAAAATTTTGTGTTTCCCTCCCCCTCCCAAATGACATTGAAATCTCCCCCCAATGACACAAACATGTTTTCTTTTTGCGTGTCTTTTTAAGAACTAAGTGCTCCATTTATTCTGTGATTTGTGTGCTATTTTAGGAGACGGTATTATCAGGTTTTGTCTTAGGAAAGCTCACAAATTATAATGATTAACGTTTTAATTAGTCGACTACTAGATTGGGTATTTTAATTTTAGTAGACGTACTTCTATTGGGCCGACAATCTTTGGTTAAATGAAAGAGTTTAGTTGGTTATTTATTTGTTTTTTTACTGTCTGGAATGTTTATGGGAAAACAAACGTTTAAGGATAGGGTGTTTCCGGTATAGATAACGGTTTAATGGGATTTTTTTAATTTCAACAGTCAACTGGTTGATTGGTTGGTATATCCGTCTTAATTCGTTTTGTTTTTTTTTTACTGGCGCTACAGTTCGGAGTGGAAATGGACTTCAACCAACTAGTGTCTCCAGTCAACTCAAACTTTCAATTTCGCCAAATTGGTTAAGATCCCTTTCTACTTGTGTCCGCCATTTAAGTCGCGTTCTTCCTCTACTGCTACTTGAAAACTCTAGTGTGCATCCACCCTAAATGTCCCAGCCATCTAAGTCGTTGAGTCTGTACTCTTCCAACTAGGTCACCTTCCCCTCTCTCCATTTATGCAGATGAAGCTGTGAATCACCCGAAAAATGTTTCTCTCAAAACAACCAAGGGCGACTTTATCCTTTCTTGACAAAGTTCATGCCTCCGCACTTGTACTAAATCACCGAAAGCGAGCTTTGGCTCAGCGATTAGCCATAGAGGTAGTCTGCGTCTGATTTCAGCGCTGAACGAAGCTTATATAGAGTTCCTAACTATCTCAAAGTTATATCTGTCTAGACTCCTTTTTTGTTGACAGCATGTACCTTGTTTCAACTTTAGTGACCATTTAACCTATATTTGACACTTTCGTCTCAAGACTCACGAACGCTAACGTCAATATCGTCAGCGTTTGTGGGGAATTGACTTTTGTAATAGTGTGCCTTTGTTGTTGGAGTTTAAGTACGATTCTTTCAAAAACGATGTGTTCGTTTCAAAAAATGTTCACATAAACGGTCTTAAAATCGATAAAAAGGTGGAGGGCATAGATTTGATTTTTCTGCCGTTGGTACTGGACTTTCCTGGCCTAAGGCTGTAATGTTATGGATCACTCAGGTTGCTAAGAAAAAGGCTTTATTGAGGAAACTTATTCCTATTTAGTTGAATCTTCGCGTTTCTTGAAGATCGGGCGAACAATACTTACGTTCCATTCGTCGGACATGCTTTCGTCTGATCAGTAATCTCCCGCTGCTTAAAGTAGCTCTGAAGTTAAGCCGTTTGCTTTCTGGGACTAAAGTTTGGATATAGCTATCTTTACTTCGTTCAAGTCGAGTAGACGGAATTATTGGCTTCCATCCGCATCCAAATAACCGCTGTGTCCGTTGGCGGTTGCAATTGTCGCAGTTTTTCATCGTTTTTTTTGCCCGACCTATTGCACTTCTTAATGCGTTTCTTTATCGACTGCATGCGGGCGTTTAAAGGACCTTACATTCTAGTACAGCTCCGATCATTGTCCTTGTTTCACTTGCAGCTTATAATTCCTGCCGGACAATTTCCTCGACGGCACAACCACCAATTTGAAGGACCAGATCCTTCACTTGTTTTCCTAGGACGAACGCCAAATAAATCGAAGTAGTCCGTAAAACAGTTTTCCCTCCCTCTCTCGCTAGCTCACCCCAAAAGCCTTCCAAAGTGGTTGGAACTTAATCCCCAATACTAGGCACCCGGGGTTCACTGCGTTGACGTGAGAGTAGAAGTTGGTGTACGGAGAATAGTTTGCGAAAACTTGTATCCACTTGTCTACCCTCGGAGGCATATATTTCAACCCGTACTTCGACCGTGTGAAGTTAAATTTTTGCACACATTTGAGTGCAAATTATTACTCCGAGCAGTTCCATTACATCTTCAGTGAATGCATCATCTTAGTCGTTGAAGCTTTGCTTTTTGGAAAATTAATGAGGACGAGTCGATGCTCAATATGGATCTCCACTCTTGGGCAATCCAGCGATGAAATATCGTTTCTATAAAACCATTCCAGCTGTAGTTAGAGACCACAATGGTAGACCAGATCTATTATCTTTCCTTAACTGCATTTTTATGGCTCTCTCCTTTCGTGGCTCCAAAGTTATAGATATGTTACTACGCCTCATTCGCCCTGCAGAGTGTCATAACAAATCTTCGATTAAATAATCCTCATCGCAGGCATTAGAGTTCCTTCCCAACTCAAATTCAATTCCAGGAAGTGTACTCGTATTCTCCATCTTTTTTGGTTATGCAATCTCAAACATCTGCCTCAATTTCTTCGAAAGAAATTGATATATATCGCCTCTGTTTTGCCCTGTCCCATACAAAATTGAGGTAATAAATCCAAAAATCCCTGCCGCCACCGCAAGATGTGCCCTTAACACACATCTAGTAGATAAATAATGACGTTTAATACAGTTGCAAGTTCTACTTAAAAACATCCGATTTCGATTTAAAATTGTTTTTTCCATTGAGATTGTGTCCCGAAACAGATCGGTTTTGCGACTTCTTGCGAAATCCCCCCCCCCATAGATTGGACCTGGTCTTCATCGTTGTTGGCTGCTGCTTCGCCAACTTGCAACTGTTGCAAAACTACCATGGGAAGCAATTGGACATGGACTCTAGCCTCGAGTGGAATCTTTATTGCCATACATGATGATTCGATGAAAAGGCATAGATATGCGCTGCTCGACTCGTTGCTACTACTCTACAAGTGATGTTCGATTTTCAAGATGTGTTATTTCCTCACCGAATTTTTCGCACACACTCACACAAATATAGATGAGCACCGAAATAGATTACACGCCAAGAGTGAGCACATTTATTTTAACGATCCTCATTCGTAATACACCAAATGGGATTATTAAGTAAACATATGAATGAACGGATGGTTTGGTGGACCGGTGGTAACATCCAAAACGGCAGCTGAAGCGAAAAAGAACAAGCAAACGAGAGATTACAAATCCGACGACAACGACGACGACCAATCTGCCAACTAATCCAGTGAGTCCATGAATAAAATTTGACCTCATTCTGTCGGATTTGTAGTAATCACTTGGTATGTGTTAGGCCGTGTGTTGCTGCACACACGATAAGACAGGTAACATACCGCCATCTTTCTAGATATATGAGTTCGGCTGTTGGATCTGTGAAGATCAAGAAATCGTTTTGGAATCTCGGTAACTGAATTGATAAGCGACAGCTTCTTGAGGTCTCTGGAGATGGTATTCTTGTTTTTCGTTTGAATTCGCAATAAAGAGGTGACACTGAGATGCTGTTGAATGTCGGCCGTGCATAGTTGCATAATTGCAAGTAGTGCACGTGAGGATGTGCTACTGATGGTGTAGTCTCGGTGGAATTATGTGAAAGTTCAGTCGGTTTTGGTTTTTTGTTGGAACTTGGACATATATATCATGGAAAGAGGTACGAGGTGTTTGATTGGCATGCGTGAAGGAAGTTTAAGTTGAAACACCGGCATTACTCAGTTGTGTATGACCTGTTTTTTTGCTGCCCTTATCCTGTCTTGGCTAAGAACTATCAAGATAAGAAATACTTGCAACAAATAAAAATTGCGAAGAAAATCATGATCTTGAATGGTTATAGGATCATCTTTGTTTAAAGAACTCGTGTTCTACAAAAGGTCTTTAATGGACACATGGACTTTTAGGTTTGGCATGGATTGACACCAAGTCGACAGCCTCTAGTTTATGCCCTGATTTATGATTTGAATGAAACTATCGTTCTGCTCTGTAGTGGGTCAACCAAAGTCTCTGTATCATGGTAATGCTTGGTCAAATGAAAAAATATGCATGACAGTCAAAATCTCTTAATTCTTTGGCTTCTTCACAGTCCTTCACCACTGAGGCACTGAAAATCCTTAATCGATACAACGATGACTGACGTTGCTAATTCGTCACGCACATTTGCTTCTATATCACTGCGACCCGAAACCAGGCTTGTGTGATCCTTAACTTATCACTCAAGCAGGCAAGCTCGTGAGGGTATTGTTGTACAAGTTTGAAAGATATGATAGCCGTGTACATTCAATAAGTCATCCTAGTCCTAAGCCCCTACTTCTGCCTCGGTTTTCTATGTTTGACTTGCAGTTAAGCTTTGGGTTGAGGATAACGTTTAAACTCAATGGCGTCAGTTTAGTCTTCCACGGACTTACACTATGTCCACAACTTGAAGCACAAATGCTCACTTTTCCAGAGCAGTTTCTGGTCAACATCACCAAGGCGAGGACAATAGACCAACCAAAAACAATATTCGTGACGAAATTGGAGAAATTGTCTTGAAATCAATTCTAGAATGGAAGGCTAGAGGCGGCCCTTTGACCAATATCATATTCCATCCAATGGAAGACCAACAATCCAGAAAAAGTTAGGAAAGCTCGAGTAACACTTTTCTCTCGCAGAAAGGCAATCGGAAAAAATGGGGCCAAAGAACTCAAAAGCTCTACACTGGGTGGTGGAATGGACTGCATAAGCCAGAAAATCTAAATAAGGTCCAAAGATCAACTCATTTGTGTGGAGCATTATGTGTGGCAACCTCTGCAACACTGGACATCCTGTTTCATCTGATATTCCTCTACATTTTTGGCAGCTAAACGGTGCAGCTCAACAGAAGACAAAGGCTACAACATACACAAGCAAATTTTAACAAAACCTTCCAAGTTATCATCGCTTTCAAGTCTTTTTGGGAAGAAGATTGATTTCTAGAAGATAAAGTCGATTCGCTTCTACACCGACAGATTAAAAACTAACGACGGGATGGTTGGAGGCCTTAGCCCCTTTTCCGTCTTCCAAATCATTGTGTGTTCCAAGTGAAAGTACTGCTGATTAAAGATGCCTTATCTTTGCTAAAGAAAAATGTGATATCCGCACCTTTTCGGACAGTCCAGCAGCAACCAAGTTCTCGGGATAATTTTCCTTAAACTCAATCCAGATTGCCGATCGTCTCTCATAGAGATGGCGCAGTCTTAATTGCATGCGGGAGCACAAAAGGAAGTTCCAATTGATTCAATGAGTAGGTAGGTAATTTGAAGAGATAGCTTCATCATGCGATTCACTCGAATCTCTACGGATCCATTGTGTTTCTCTAACGTGGACTATCCAGTCTGAAAAGGAGAAGATAAAAGAAGATAAAGGTCTGGGTGAATGTAATTACGATCATTCCGCCTTACTGAACCATCCTGAATTCGTGGCTTCTAAGACAGGTCGTTGAATAGTGTTCACCAAGGGCCGTCTTCCTTGTTCTATGTAAGCTGGGGCATTCACATAGAAAGTGAGTTGTGTTCTCTTTCACATCTGTATTTCCACAGCTTCTGCATAGGTCGTCTGTGTAAAAACGGATTCTTCTAAGGTCGGCCGCCAGTAGGAAGTTTGATCTGTTTAGCGCAAGAATGTGCCCCATTTGTCCAGAGTTTCCTGGAGACACGGCATGATGAGAGTGCGCTCCATCTCTCGTCAGCTTATCTTTGGAAGTCGAGTGCAATGTAGACACCTCTGTGTCCCGGGGATCCACCAGAGTGTTATGTTATGGTTCGCGATGAGGGTTTTAAGTTTGTCACAACGTTTATTGCTGTGGATGAAGTGGCTTTAAAGCGGCTTGGCTGTCTATGTAAATGTCAATGGTTTTTCTAGGGACTGAGCTTCATTGATAGCTCACGGGCTACCTCCACCGCCGTGGTTCGGAAGTCTTATTGACCGCGTTATGTTGAGTTCTAGTGAGTAGATCGCAGAACCAACTCCTTCTTCGGTTTTTGACTCGTCAGTGAAAACCGAAATATTCATCGAGTTACGCTGGCCCACTTGTCTCTTGAGGGGATGATCGTTAATATGCTGAAATCAGGAGAGTAGGTAAGGCAAAATTTCTCCAAGATCCATGTGGTATCCTAGGTTTAAGTGGCTGCCAGCTATAGCCACCAAACTTAGACCAATAATAGGTCCATTGTGATACCACATGGATCTGAAGAGATTACCCTACCTACTCGCTGAACCAATTGGAGCTTTTTATGAAGTGATGTCCGTGTTTATCAGGTCGCCTTAGTCGTTACCGTAGAATTCCCCTAAATGGAGTCTTCTTTTACGGGAGAGAGCTGGACAGTTACAAAGAAAGTGGGGAATAGTTTCCTCCTCCTCTTCGACCATGAAGCTTTCACAAAAATCGTTTGAATGGACACCAAGCCTTGTTGCATGCTTGCCTTTTAGACAGTGTCCCGTGATGACACCTATTATGGAACTGATATGCGATCTGTTAAGAGAAATTAGATTCTTAGAGCGTTACAGATCCAGCCGTGGCCCAATCCGCTTCAACCTAACCTAATCAAACAAATGTAGTCAAACAGAAATAAGTACCACTTCTCATGATTCACAATTTATTAAGTTCGCACGTCAAGTCTTTTGTCTTTCTTCGGAATTTCAACAAGTAGGTAGGTTGGGTACTCACTAATTTGTAGGTGTTCCCTCCTAATGAACGGACTCACTTAAATGACAGTCAACTGTCATTTAAGGACAAATTAATTCTCAACTCGAATGTACTTACCAAAGAAATTGTTTCTTTAGAACCCGCAGGGACATTCTTTATTGTGTAAGGTCAAAACCAGTTACAAACCTACTGTAACTGTATTCTATATAATTTACATATTTTAAATTCTGGTTTTGTACTTAGTTGCAAAGTGTTTGAGCTCTCAGGCTTCTATGACACATGGAGTGTGACTGAATATTGAATAGATCAATCAAAACCACGCCTAAAATAATTTCCTTATATCATGCTACAGTTTTGTATATGCAATGTTGCAAGTTAATCCAACTTATAATTCAAATATCAATTAAAGTCGTTGTAAGGTGTCTGTAGAAAGCGCCATTTAAATGATTTGCGAATGTATTGAATGATTTTTAATTGTGTCGAACTGATCGCGAAGAATATAGAAGATTTCTCCGCGTAGTAATCCAAATTCTTTTTTTTTTTGAGCCCCTGGCTTCGGGGGATTACAAATAAATTGGATAATTCGATTGAAAAGGAAGCAAATCGTACTACAATGGAGGAAGTTTTGAAGTTTTTTTTTTGTTTTGTTTTTGCTCATTGACCGCAGGGTGTTTCGCGGTCAAGATGCTTTAGGGCAAGAAGAGGAAATGTGTCAGATATCCATCGGATAAATTACCAATAACAATGGATTTTTTGTGGGGATGATCTTTTTTGTTTAAATTTTGTGGTTTTTTTCTTTTCTTTTTTTGCCATGAAACTGGAAAAGAGTGAAAGATGACGAACTAGATTTTTGGAAATCCGATTTGCAAATAAGTACGACTTTTGAAAATTATAACGATACCATGCCCAAAAAAAAGAAAAAAAGAAGAAGAAGATGAAGATAATGTTTGACAGAATGTGATACGGCATTCAGAAGGCAGAGAAGGAGATGAATCACAAGTCAAAAAGCGTTAGATAGAAAAAAGTTGTTTTATTGTTGTGGAGGGTGAGTGAGAAAACTAGGTCAACAGAAGGAGCAAATTTAAAACATCTCGTGAAGCTGCTATTAGAAACTGAAAATCCCTTGCATTTATGCGAAGAATAGTTGCAAGAAGCTGGTGTTTGACGTTCAGGTGACTAGCCTTTACCTGACGACAAAGAGAAGCACATGCTTAGCTGATGTGGATAAAATATTTAAGCAACTTTATGAGAAATTTCAGAATTGAATACTCATTCGGCTAACCGAATAAAGTAGAAGTTGTTCCTATAAAGTCTAACTCTAGCCTAAAGGCTAACTCTAACGTAGAAATTGTGCCTATAAAGTCTAGATTACCCACTCTCCAATATCAGTGAATACCACATTCAGATGCAAAAACAGGTCCATTGTACTATCAGAAGGTACTGTGTTTTCTTCGTTTTTCTAAGAAAGTCGAGTAAGAGCTTCAGTGAGTTTAGGTAACCAGCACTCATCACATCAGCCCCAAAAATCTGCCACCTGATACGAGCAAAGGAAATGTTCCGCAGTGTCGTCGCCCTCTCCACAAGCATCACAGACAGTGGTGTCACTTAAACCTAACACGTTGAGATTTTTGACAATGGAGAAATGTCCCGTAATAACGCCAATAAGTTGTCTGCAGTCTTTTCTGCTAAGAGACAACGAAAATTCCGCGGATTTCTTACAGACGTCAGGAAGGATCTGTTTAGTTCGCCTGCATCCTGGAGAGTCATGCCATCTACAGTTGTGTTTGCTAGAAACCCAACCATTGATAGAAGCGCTAACCAAAAATACGGGCAAACCTAACTTGGGTTCAGAGCCGGAGAAGTTTTCCTTTTGAACCTTGCCTGGCAAGCTCATCGGAAACCTCATTTCCTGTAATCCCACTGTGTCCAGGGACTCAGACAAGTCTTAGAAAATTCAGTCTTCCAACCGAATTCAAACTAGACCTGCATTCCCGAACTATTTTTGATCTAGTAAGAAGATTGAGCCTTAGGTTAGATTAGGCTAGAGTGGCAGGCTGCAAGTTGCAACCTCACTTAAACCAGATGAGGACCTTTGTGATACTACATGGATCGACTACCTTAATTTGGAAGATATGTATTGTACGACGTGATTGTAACCTAATATTGTTGATCGAAGTGGGTATACCCTATTGGAGCACTCAAACGGAAAAATTGGCACATTGTACTACCAAGTAGACGAGTAGATGTTTTAGTGATAAAGAAGTGATAAAATTGTCAGCACTGGTCACATTAGTAGCTAAGATCCGTAAACTGGTCCTAGAAAAAGCAGTTCCTTCACCCTCTCAATAGATCTAGCATGGCAAAAGTGAAGTGTCCCGTAAGCATGTCAATAAATTGCATTCGTTTGGGTTACCTGAATCTTGGACAGTCATGCCACCTCCAATTATGTTCACCAGTCATCAAACTATCAATGCAAGCCCTAATCGAGGACCTTGGCAAACTGAAAATGGGCTCAAAAACAAAGAACAGCTCATAAAGAAGCCTAGCTTCCCCCAACCATTCATGTTGTGCGTGCAACATTTCTCACACAAATGGAAGGGACGTACAATTTTATTGCCGGCTCCGAACGGCAGATTAAAAAGTCTTTTCATGACAGATTATGCAGGTTTGTGGTGTGTGGACTCAATCACATGAACAATGAACCACAACACTCCAACCAAGAAAGTGTTTGTCTTTCAGCCAGCTACTTCAAGATGAAGAGGATTAGAGGGATTGTGCAGGATCGCGATCAATGGAAGAGTGCTGAACCAGAGTTAAGGTTCCTGACCGCTGACTAACTATTAAATGGACTGTGAGGTGAATGGACTTATGTAAAAGAATCAGTGGATTTTACACTCACTTGCATTTTAATCATGAAGGCAACAGCTTTCATACTTTCCTTCCTCATTCATCTTTAATTTCATCATCTCCATCTTCCATTGCCCGTCAAAGTTTATGGTGATCTGCTTCTCATTCCTTTATGATGCGTAGGAGTGCAGGCCAAAGGAAATTACCAACCAACTTTTGATTGCCTGTAGTCTTCCAAACTTTAACACTTTCCAAGTTTGACTTCCTTACACAACTTATGCAATCGGCTCTCTGCGAGGCTCATAAAATGTCGAAGTCTCATAATAACTGCTCCTGATTACAAAACTCTGCCATCAAAAGATTATGACCACAAATAAGTGTGTAAGAGCGGAGCATCACTGCCAGCCAGCTGCAGCCGCAATCTACATCGCGGCGTATACATAAAGTGGTGCAATGTGGATTCTATGGCATAGTCATTAAAAACGATGTTTTATGTGTGCTACTCATTTGAAGCCGGCGCAGTGGCTTGACTTGAGCTCGGCTCATTTAGAATTCCCATCAATGTCCGATTCCGAGTGGAATTTCTGGGGTGCGCGCGCGCGCACCTCTTGTTAAGAGCTCGGCGATTGCCAAACTCTGATGTGGCGCGCGTGATGCACCAACAAGAATTCCCATTTTTTTTTTTTCGTCTAATTTGTGTGATTTTCAGTGCTCCAGAGCCGGAGGGTTAGAGGGTTAAGTAAAGTGCAACATCGGCAGAAGCAGGAGCAAACATCATCTCCGCGAGCATCTTGTGATAATCGTGCGATGGCAATCAAATGCACAGCATGTTCATCCACTAGGCGATATGGCATACACTCTGAACAGCCGCGCATAAAAAGTATCTTTCTGAAGCTGAAGTATCTCCTCCTCCTCCTCTACAAGAGATGTTATATTTTTTTGTTTTGCTCTGGAAGTCGTTGTGTGTTATAATTACGCAAGCGTCAGGAGGATTCCTCCAAAATGACAGAAAAACTTCATGAAATATGCAGGAGGAGACGTATCTGTGGGGAAATCTCCGGAGCACGTCTATGAAAATGAAGTATCTTGTTTGGAGAACACAACGAAAAAAAAAAGATAGATACGAGTACTTATATCTATTGGCACGCACGCAAAATTGATATTATGATCGAAGATACTTTGTTTTCTATTCATCACCGTCTAAGGCAGTCGACTCAGTGATGACGGCACAGATGATCGCGGTGATGATCTCGTCGGTCCAGCCGTGTCGTCGGTAGATGGAGACACGATAGTGCTGGTGATTCTTTTTGGCAGATCTAGATGCAATGCAATGCACTGTGTTGCGATTTATTTTAGATGCATTTTGAATGTTCAGCGGTGACAGTGGAGGGTACGGATACGATGTGGTAACAAATGTGGGAATTTAGTTTTTCAGTCAGACAAGTGATGCAGGAGCAACATGATGTGATTTGTAGCGAGAGTTTGATTGGACTTTTTTAATGAGTTTACTGGTTCTTAGGTTTTGTTTCGCTATTAACTACTTTGGATTGGTTAAATGGAATGCATTGCATGTTTGTTGCGAAAATGCATGAACCGATGAGTTGTTGCAGAGGGTGCTTTGAGGTAATTAAGTGATTATAAGTGTGCTGGAGGTGGTGGAGAAGGTAAGATGAATTAAAAATTGACTGCCGATGGTGTAACAAGGTGCTATGAATGGATATGCTCTCAAATGCATGGTATGTAGGCAGTTAAATTGCAACAACCGCAGTTAAAGTCTGATTTAGAAAGATTATGTAGTTTTCAATGCGAAAAGTGATTGCATTAATCGTTTAAAGACGGCCACTTAAGTGTCGTTCTTCATAGCCGTATTGGCTCCATCAACCGGAAATTCCATCAAAATCTCGTTTCTAGAGTTGACCCAAATTGTGGTGGTAGCTATTAATTTACACGACTTAAACATATTTATGATTATTGCAAAGTTTCTAGGAACTTAAGGTGTCTATATTCCTGTCGTTCGTTAAAAGCCTCAAGTGACTGTCATGGTGGACGTTGGGGTTACAAACAAAATAGTTTGCCATCTTTTTTCGACAGCCAGGTAGCGATGGCTCCGACCTCCTTTATTTTCGACAAATGGCTGTTCACAACAAAAATATCCATCTAAGTGCATTCCCGAACACAATGGCGTTGAGGGCAATGAGATTGAGAAGCTCAATCAAAAGTTGCATTGTTGATGTTCCTTGCCTTGTAGTATCTCATTTGTCAAAAGACTGCAATTAATTGGTAAAAGTTTTTATGTTCACAGGGGTTGGTAATCTCAATCAATAGGTAATACACCGTCGCTTGATGTTGAAAACACAAGGGTTCGCTGGAAGGAAAACATTTCAGACATTTCTGTCACCCGGTAACGAGAAATCTCCGCCCTTCGTAGTCGACAATAAAACCGCTAGTCCATGAGATTCGTACGAAAAACATAACACACGCGGCATGAATGGCTGGGGGATGCACTCGCACCCTTTTTGCCCGCTAACGGTCTAATTTGAACAACTGATTTGTAGCTTTTAATCATCCAGATAAACACACTGCCATTGAATCATGATAAAGCACAAAAATAGCCCAAATTCATAGGCTCTTCTATTTCCGCCAGATAGTGACAAGCCTGACAAACCAGTCGACGCAGAGAATTTCCGGGTTTAGTCAGCAAATGAACTGTTCGAGTTCCATTTTTCGGGCTTTGTACCAAATGTTTAGTTTTTTTGTTTAACCACTTGTAGTTTGACACTTGTCTAAAATCTCTCCATTTTCACGATTTCACCAGTCAGTCATTTCAAGGTGAATTCATTTCAACAATTAAGGACCCGTAATGCACGACAACTTCCCGAAAAATGGCGGTAAGCTGGAAGTGTCAAGAGGGGTATTTTCATATACGTATACGTAGCAAGCCACCAACGCTGCTAAGCATGCCAAAATCCTACTACGTCACCTCAGTTTTCAAAAATCAACTTATATGCTGCCCGCTGAAAATGACTTCAACATGAGCTACGAGGCCCTTTTTATGCGTATATCTCTATCCTAATGGACGGCTCTAAAACAACCGAAGGAATCAATGTCGGTGTCTTAACATTCATCACTCCTTCAGTCACTGAAGTGTTTCTCAAGCCTAAGTCACGGCTATTAATCAAGCCGCGACTTGGCTGAGGATTCACCCTGTATCATGCACAGATATTGGGATTTATATCGCCGGGCAAGCTGCAATCATCTCCCATGCATCCGGCACAACCGAATTGAGGGTAGTGAAGGATTGCTGCGTGTCTCTTAGAGCCATCGCTAACACACATACTCTGTTGGGTCCCATGTTACCGCGATATTCCAGGAAACTACGTGGCTGCCGAATTAGCCAGACAAGGCTTCCAACGTACAGTCAGGAACTCGACTTATGTCGCTTGTAAAGCACCTTATTTACATGTTTGCCCTGTCTAAAAGCAAATTATAGATGGCGTGGCCTTTCCTAGATCCTAAAAAATCAGACCAGCTCTCGAAACCAACTAACCTCCTAGCAAGACACTGTATCCTAGCGGGCCATCCGCAGCATTTCGGTATTATATACAACGATTTCAGCAGGTTTCAGGTGTAGTCTAGGGTCAAAACTTACTACTTCTCGTCCATGTGTACCTCTTCTTAGAGGACCACTTTGAACTTCCTTACTTTAGTCAAATTGGCGCTACAGTCCGGGGTGGTCCTGGGCCTCAACCAACAAACGTCTCCAGCCAGCTCGATCTTTAGCTAGTTGCCTCCAGTTTTTGAGTTGGTTGAGGCCCCCTTCAACTTGCGTGCGCCACCTGACTCGCGGTCTTCCTCTACTGGATAAACCCATCTTCGTCGTGTCCGTCTCGATACTCACGAAAGCGTCACTGACATCACGCTTCTTTCTTTCGATTATGTCAATATCATCGGCGTATGCGAATAATTGGACGGACTTATGAAAGATTGTGCCGTGAGTTTTGCACTATTCTTTCAAGAAAAATGTTTAAAAAATCGAATAACAGCGCATCGGCTTGTGTAAATCCTTTTTTGACATCAAAGGTCTCGGTGAGTTCTTTACCGACCTTGATGAAACAGCTTGCATTCTCCATCCTCATCCTGCACAAACGAACGAGTTTGGCAGGGATGTCCAAACTAGACGTAGCTCTGTATAGCTCGTCTCTTGCCCTTAAAATCAATGAATAGATAGTGTGTATCGGTTTGGAGCTCCTGAGTTTTTTCCAAGATCTGCCGTAGTGTGAATGTTTAGTTGATGCTGGACTTTCCTAACCGGCACTTACCAGAGCCAGACAACGCATTCTCGGAAAACCCATTTTCAAGGAACTTTCTGCGATTTCTAACATAAAATTCAGCAACATTACCAATTTTCTTAACTCCACAGGATGGATATGAAAACTACACTCCAAGCTAAGCCCATCAACATCCAAGTCACGTGAGTTGTGGTATCAGGTAAATGGTCAGCGCTACTTGTGTCCTACTACTACTTCTACCTACCTACCCACCAACTTTCCTGGCCTTAAGCCACACTGTTATGGACTAATCCGGTTGTTGACTAACGGCTTCAGAAGTTCACACAGTACGGCAGCTAGGATCTTGTAGGCAATGTTAAGAAGACTAATAACTCTGTAGTTGGCACAGTACAATGCTGAGGTTCGACTTCGAACTACATAAGTATTTTTAAACAAATGCCAACAAATTATGTAATTAAATGTCACTAATTATTTCCTTAAATCTTTATATTGTTATATTTGGCAATTAAATTAAACTTTTTTGTTTTTTCTTTTGCTTATTTCCCTACTTCTCTTAATCAAAACTCCCACCTTAATTATTTATTCAGCTGACAAACACTTGTGTGCGCTGCTCAGTCATAGATCAGAGAAATCCAATTAAACATTTTTTTTATAAGAAAACAATAAAATTGTAACACAATACTATAAAGTTGATTTTTTTAAACTTTAATTTTGTTTTTTTATTTTCAGCTAACGACCATCGGATTATTGTGTGTAAGTCGGCTATAAAACTACCTGCTGTTAAACTAATTTCTCAAGAATATTCATATAACATTATTTAAGTGTTATACTTTTATTTTTTATTATTGTTTCAACTTTATATATATGATTTGCATTAATTATAGCGGCGCAATTTTATTACCTTGTGTTTCTTGTTTCAACACAATAAAATCGAGGGAAAAGAAAAAAAAAAAAAAAGCTGTCACAGCATGCTCATCAAATGGTGGGCTTAGTTGCTTATTTTTTCTTGTTTCTATTTTAATCAATTAATTTTCAAATAAATTAACTTTGCATTAATCAATTTCGCAATAAAAATTAATCATCACACAAAACTGATGCAAAAAAAAAAAACACATAAGTTGTTCGTGGTATAAAAAGTTCGTCTAGTTCTCACCTAAGTATGTATATGTACGTCAAAACAAACTTAGAAAGATCGTAAAACTATACTTACTTTGGGCAGTAAAACCAAAAATAGTCAGACGTCCGCAAAAACGGACTTATTTAGGTAATTTTGTGCACGAAAGAGAAACTTATAGATACTCGTACACAGTTCATTACGATTTATTCCGATCACTTAGCCGCCAAACTGAGTGTTGATGGATGTGATCTGGGTGATTGTACAAGTACGAGGAAGTTCATGTGATGTATCTGAGAGAAATTATTGAGCCGGATTACGATTTTCTACTCCCAGGTATACGATGATGAAATGTTTAATGAGGTATCGAGTGGGAAATCTTTTTATTGGTTACGTCCTGCAATTAAATTTTGTATTTGTTTAGGGGGATGCCAACTGAGACTTAGGTGGCTGTTTTGATCTAGATAAGATGGATTTCACTAATTTTTTGTAGATCGAAGTGGTTTTCTCAACATCTCTTCAAAATTTGCTGTCTCCGCCTTGTTCTGTACCCAGTTTCGTAAGATGATCCTTAAATCCATAGTAACCCGTTGGAAAACCTGTAAGAATGCGAAGCCTGTTCGACGGTTATGCAGATCTAACTTCTTTTCCGATTATAGTACCCGAAAAATTCTTTTGCCTGTTTCAGCCTAAAGAGCTTCCCTCAAAGTTTGGCTCTTCTTTCCTTAGCACTTCTCGTATCTTATGCAGTCTAAGTCTAACTTCATTGGCTACTAGCTAAGTGCAGAATAGACACAAGTATCCCCCTTAACAGCGTTGTCTCAAGTAAGCTTCTCGGGCATTGTATGATCATCTCTTTATTCTTCAAAGTCAACACGTGATTGACTGCTTTACAAGAAACCATTCAACTCTTCGGTGTTTAAAGCATCACACATCTGGTTTATCTGGTGTTGTTGTCTAAAAATTGTCTGAAGATGGCCCAATATGGACGAATTGAAACCAAAATGCAACTTTACGCTTAACGAAAACTTGCTAACTACTTCTCCAATTAGGTGCCTTCCACAACTTCATTTGTCCAACCCGGTTATAGCAAATGTCAGTTGAGTAATTGCTTAAGTCAACTCATTTTACTAGCTTCCTTGTAGATTCCGATGAGTCAATTGAATCCATCCGCTCCAATCACAAAAATCCAATAAAAAATCAAACAGTGTTCACACAATTTTTGCCAAAAACCCAGCTGTGTATCTATTTAAAAGTGGACTACTCTCGAAGTCTGTTTATGCATACAGAAACACTTGTTTAATTATTCCTCATGCGTACGCCTGATCGCTGCTCATCTTTAATTTAGTGATAGATATACTTAAGTCTTCTACAACTGATCATCTCTATAGGTATACACCTGAAAGCTGATTCTCCTCGGTAAGACTATGCTTTTTTTCCAGAATCGGTAGCGTAAACTGCTAAACTGGATTTTAATTGGACATCACGTACTAAATACGCAAAGAAATCGGTTAATACAAAGTAACGATGTTCAGATAGTATGCCCGCTGACACACAGCAAAAATTGAACAAGACAAAAAGTAACATGCACACTCGTATCTGAGTATCTCCAGAGTGCATATTTGAGATAGTTTTTCTTTTTTCTCCGCTTAGGAATCTTCCTTGCATTTGGATACACATAACATTCAATGGTCGTATATTTATTGCGCCTGTTACAGCAAAGAAGACACAGTGGACCTGTTTGGTGGCCTGGTGTGTGCTATTGCTATTGCTAATGTGTAATACATCTAATGGATGGAAATTGTTTGTTGGATCGTTGGCCCAAGGAGGTTTTTTTTCTATTGCAAATTCATAATGAATGTTTTTCTGTGGTAAGGTAGTAATTTTGTTGTTTAACAACAAATGTGTGTGCTGAGAAAATTATAGCAATTGTGTGTGAACCGAGGAAGTGATGCCATTAAAATCAATTGAGGATGCAAACAGATATATTGGATGGTATTTTGATAAATGTGACGTTGAAAATGTTGTTGAAATGGATTACTAACTCTTAGTTCTGAAGAAACAACTGTAAGAGTTTTAAAAGGGCATGATAACCACAAGATATGATCCCGCCCATAGTTCTGAAGAAGGGTTCTTTTCTGATTGTAAACTCTGGAGTTGAAAAATTGCACATTCTTTGGTGTTTCCCAGGATTCACTGTTGCTTCTGATGATGGCCTCTTCCGCTCTTGGCCTGCATTCATACATCAAACTCATTAAATTGTGATCATGAGTAGGCACAAAGGTAAATCAACACGTCGTTTTAGAAGCTGATAGAAGCTTAGTAAATTTTAATCTTAAGAGCTGTAGAATGGATTCTTTTGAATCTAGAAATCTGGCATCTGGCGAGTAGACCCTCCTTGAGGACTCAGACTCAAAGACTGGTCCATTGTACGAACAGATAGGGAACCTCATTTGAATCGGTTTTTTTGTTTGTTTTGTATTGCATAGAAAGAAGAGTAGACGCTTCAGTGATGAAAAACTAAAGTTGTCAGCACTCACCACATTACCATCGAGGATCAAATAATCCGCAATTTGTCTGCCGCCTTCACAATCATTGTAGATAGGGATGTCGCTTAGATCTAACGCTAAGGTGATCGGCAACAGCGACGTGGCGAATAAGAACGCCAGTTAGCTGTTTGCAATCACTTCTGCTAAAAGATAGCAATTCCATAGACGTCAAGGGTTATTGCTTTGATTTGCCTGCATTTTTGAGGGTCATCAATTGCTTATTGGTACTGTTTCTTCGATGATTGGATTTAGGCTGAGACTTTTCGACTGTCAGTCTCTCGTTTCGTTCAAAAGCAACACTATTCAAATGAAAGATAGAAGGTATGATGCTCAAACTCATAACCATTTCTAAGATCTACAATAAATCCATCACATCCTCCTTGTTACACTACCTAATTGTCATGTGAGAAATTACTAAACAACATCCCACAGTAGGTGGGGAATTTATTGAACCGATTTTCCTTATGCAAAACATATTTCACAATGCAAATACTCGATTTTACAATACCATACAATCCCTACATTTCGAACAACACCCAGCCATAGCTCATTTTCCACTTATCATCTTACCCACTGCTTATGTCATTGATTTACACACCAAGAACCAGAATCCGCTACCCAATATTTTAACCGCACAGACAACAGCCACACCGCATTTAATTATTTAACATGTTCTCCGATTACACAAATGACAAACAATACAATGTTGTTGTTAGCCAGAGACCGTTCACATTAAGTGGCTAATAAAACGCTTGACTGATCAGTTGTAAGATTAATTACCACTTGAGACATGAGTTTAGAAGACAGAATCATAGGTGGCCTAGTGCAAGTGTCCGGTAGCAGTGAAGAAATTAACATATCTACCGTCAAACATCCCCAAACAATTTGGTTCAAATGAAAAACAAGTTCGCAATCCAACCTTTCAACGAATTGCAATCTCTCAAGTACGTTTACAAAAGAATTTATGTATCTGAAATTACAATTAATCCAACAAACAGGAAGTGGGAACGTTACATTGGTCAAGAGTTCGACGGGTTGGGCACACCGTTGTATTGTACTGACAAAGACAAACAAACAAAAACCAGAGCAACGCAACGCAGTCCTAATTAACATACCGCTTTGGTGCACGCCCAAGAAAGATAAGTGGACTGCAAAGCTGTTGGTAATGTTATTCATATCTTTCGATGGTGGAGATTTCGCATAAGCCATCTGAGACAAAGGAACACGCTCTCGGGATACACACGGTAGCAATATGTTTATTAATGGAGTTATTTACAAAACCATACTCGTAATGTTTGCCCAGATCCGGACGGGACCGTGTCATTGATTCATCGAATATGCCGCCTCTGTCAGCCTTCTATGTGACAAAAAAAAAAAAAAACTCCATCCAAGATACACATTCTCGTACAGTCCTACACACAACACTGAATCATGTATGAACTTGGCAACATGATTAAGTGCACGTTAGGCGCAAACCTGCGCTGGAGTATGAAAATTCCGATAAAGGCCACCTGAGTCAATGGGTGAACGATTCCATTTGCACACAATCTCAATTATGATTTATTAATAAATTCATATTCCGTTTTATTTCTCTCCTTTGGATTTTACATTTGCCAACGGATAGACGTCGAGATGTAATTGGGAATATATGGAGCCTTTGTGTGCGAAGTAACGTACCGGAAAATGCCGAAGGAAATGCGCTCTAGAAAAAAAAAAAACTAAAAGTTGTTGCCTTGGATAGGTTGGGTCGTGATGATTTATTTTATTTAATTTTTTTTTTGTTTTTTTTTATTAATTTCAATTTATTGTAGGTATAGAGCGACTTTGAAGCTTTGCCCGCGCTAATTAGTGCAAGCGTATAAATTTAAATAAATTTTCTATAATTAATTGCATAAGTCTGTTTTTTTTTGAGTTGCGCAAGTCTGATTTCCTTCGCTGATAAGAGCGACTATACAGAGAGATACTTTTGGACATTTGGAGCGACGTGTGATTAAGGAAATGTCAGAAAAACCTTACCTTTCGTTACTTGTCAACGTGAGTGACAGCAGACTGTCGGTCGACCAATCCAGTGAATATGTTAATTTTATTCTATAAGAGTTCTCTTTGAATGGGTAAAATAATGGGCAATAGCTGGACTGAATGCTTTTTCTCGTCAAGCGTTTAGAAACTTTCTATAGATGCATAAAACAGGCTTGTAGAGCTTCCACACAACCGAACTAAAGAACGTCGTCGTTTTGTTACTTCGGAAGTGGCTCAATTTTCATGACGAATACTGATTCTGACTTCAACTTTTGCTACGTTTTAGGCATCTATAAGCTTTTTAGAAGATTAAACCTAACCTAGATAAGGGGTATTCGGGCCAATTTTATGGCCCGAACTTTAAGCAAGCAGTTTCTCTTGGCTGCTCTACATCTGTCTTTCAAGCAGATGGACAAATATACGACCGAGAGAAACATTGAACGAAACCAAAGTAAGAAACAGATTGTCATCTTCTCTGACAGCTAGGTAACGATAAAAGTTCTCAGTTCACAGCGTTTTTGATTATCTAAAGCTGTCTAAATACTCTTAGGCTGCTCACAATGAAATCACAGCGAGGGCAATAAAATCGACGAATATTTATGGGCACATTTCCCTTCTGTAGCCCATCCATCAGCCACACAAAGTTGGAGCTCAACTCAAGGGACCACCAAGCGAAGCTCTCAAAGTGGAACAAACAGCAATAATTCAACAAGTCAAGAAATTCTTACGCCAAGCAAACGTGGTTGAGTGGTTAGTACGTTGAACTTAGCTTTTGTCCTGCAGGCAATGACAAAACTCCTAGAGCACAATTTGTCATGTAAAAGTTCTCAGTCTGCCGTTCAGAGTCGCCAATAAAACTGTAGGTCCCTTCCATTCGTGCAAAAAATTAAACACACAACATCAAAGGTTGCAAAAAGCTAGGACTTGATCCTCTACGAACTAGTGGCGATGGTGTAGTGGGTAGTGTGTTCGCTTATGACCCAACCTGTGCAAGTTCGAGCCCGGTCGGGGAGCAGCATCAGTTTCCCCAACCACCACCACAAATAAAAGTTATCGCTGCTCCTGGAATTTCGAAAAACAAAAAACGGGTGATGCTGTGCTTCGTACGGACTTCCTGACTGGACACTACTCACAAACCTACAATCTCACCAAACTAGGTATAAGTCAAAAGATACTGTTGAGCTTATTTTATGCGAATGTCCCGCCAGACTTAGTCAACCATTCATTCGCAAGGCAAATCATGAGATTCCTCCATGACCTCGATCTAGAAAAACTTCACTTGATACCAATAATCTTTGAGGTCACAGTGCCTTTCTGGTCTCCGTCAGAATTGGTTGGAGTGGACTATGAGCCCTTCGCCTTAGAAACCGACAATCGCAGGCACCTAAAGTCTTGTAGTTGATGTCCCTCAACAAGTAGCTTGATTGAGATACACATGATTTTAAGTCGTTTTACAGTGTAGTCTACCGGCTGCCTTTGGAAATGACAACCGGGTTACTGTCATGTCTTGGATATTTTCCTATATCTCATGCTGAGATCCTCAACTGGCAACCTCCATCTGTATACTACAGATAAGTCCCTCCATTTAAAAGATGTTTCAAGTCCCTAGGTGATCTTCAAACTCAAAGAGCGAACAAATGTAAAATAATCTCGAGATGATTTCCACTTGCATGTAATGCATCCGCCACCTGAACCTATCTGATAAGTTCAAATCTCCTGCCACCAATTCGTACGTGAAACAAATTTTCAGTTGATAATCCTTATAATTAAGGAACACACAACTTATATCGGTAAATCTCATCTGCCCGCACCAATTGATCCCACCAATCGGAGATTTCTCTTCTTTTTTTTTTTCTTAAGTTATGTCCAACTTATACAACTCCCTGCCTGTAACAGCTCGAAAGACAAACAAATAATTGACTTTTGTTGTTCCAGCCGAAAACGCCACGAAACAGTGCTCACGTATGGAACATAGTAATTTTCAGATGAACCTACCTGCATCCCGAACCGCCGCCGCTGCCAAATACAAATATTTGTATTCCATCTGCGGGTAGTTGTAATATTTATGTCGAATATTTGCACAGTAATAGCTAATTTGATCACGAAAAGGTAATAACTTACTTTCCGCGCCAGAGAGATGCAACTCCAGCCGAGAGGGAGATTCTCTGCGCAATCCGCCACCAGATTTACCAGGATGCGCAGTGCATATGTGTGTTCGGAGAGTGGCATAAGTATACCGTGGTTCGTCGTGTGGCCATCAATTTTCTTGTAAATTACCAATACAGCACCAGCCTCTCGCTGTGTCATTTCACGAAATCCAAACGCATCAATAAAAGTCGAATGGTGGGGTAGCCATGTTTTCTGTTTTTTTTTTTTTTTTTTTTGGGGAAAGGTGTAAATAGATTGTTGATTGGTTCCTCGATTACGAAGTACGTTTTCTGTTTCTCCCACTTGTCGTTGATCATTTCTTTTCCTCTTGTACAATTTCACTAATTAAATGCCGACTTCTCCATGTCCAACTGCATTGGAATTCAATTCCAAATTCAACCTCTAAATGACCACAGAAAGTGTCAGTGGAACACGTGTACCAATCGCACCTTCAAGTCAACGTGAATTTCCCCAAACGTCAACGGAACACGAATCAACCCAACACCAATGTACCGATTCCAAATTCGTCCAACAAACAAGCACCGAGCAACGCTTTTTAACACGAAGACTCCATAAAAACAAAAAGACACAGACTGTGCGCGACACTACTTTCTGTGTGCGCGCGATTAAGGTACCTACTACACCTTCCTGTGACCAATGTAAGCCAAAAGAGCACCCCTTTTGCGAATAATGTCAGGCCAGGCCATGAGTGGTGCTGCTGATCGTGGAGCTGTAGAGCTCTCTCCCTAAAACGGAGAAAGATTTGATGGTTAAGACTCGGTAACAACTCCTCGCAAAGTGACAGTAGTTTGTGCTTGTTCATTCTATTTGGACGGTGATGCTGATGGGCCGATGATGATGATGATGAGATCCAGGAAAAGTGGTTAAGTCCTTTTGAGACAAGTACACCGACGACAACCACCATGTGAATAGATTAGAGATGAAGACGACGACAGTGCTCATCTCATCTTCGAATCCAAAATCATATGTTGGAACGCAGCACGATTGGAAGGAAGCAACAGAAGCAGCATTGCACAATCAGCGATGTGGAATGATTTCCATTCATCAGTGGTGAACATTTATTGGTGAAGATGCACGCGCACCAGGCCAAAGAAATGGAAATGTCTGCAAATAAAATTATAGCACGGAATGTTTCGCTTAATGAAATCCCTGCTGGTGCTCACCGTCGTCGTCGTCGGGCACCGGGAGACATATTGAGCATAAACTTGCAAATGGAATTCGTCCATGCAACATTGGTGAACGAAACAATTTGTGGCAGCGCGGTTCATAAATCCACGGTGAACATGTTCATGTTATGGTTATTTGGCTTTTGGTTTGGTTTCTCTGTGGAGGATGAGTTGCTGGCGGAGGAGTAGGTGGATGAACTTTTGCAGTGCATTGGAATATTTAAGTATTTTTGATTGTGCCTTATGGAGAAGCAGAGCTTCCGCGTTGATGAAATTTCAAGTAATCGTTGTTTGGTCGGGACAACCTGAGAAGTGCAGTCAAATGGATTGGTCTTTGTTTTAATAATTTTGTTTGAAAATATTTCGGTAGTATTGTCTGTAGCTCTGGTCTTTGTTAAGGATTTACATTTGTGCTTCTTTGGCAACAAGCTTTCATATTTGAAACTATGCAACGAATTATTGCACATCTGTTGGCTGCTTCCATAGGGACAAACTACGGTTCCAACTTTGGATATGAAATCTGTAGACACTTTTGTTTTCATCTTGACGACTTTTTTGTGATCCTTTTTCTGACTCGCTGTGTATTTCTGGAAACTAAAACAAGCAGAGTTAGGAAAGCTTGACATATATTTCCAGGAATCAGATTTTGCCTGCATGACGATATAAAAATGGTTTTTCCTCGACTATTTGAAGAGTGATTGGTTCTCTGACACTACTCTTCAGCTGGCCTAACCAAACAAGTTCCAAGAACAAAACAAGTCGGCAAATGTGAATTTACACTTCAGATCTTTTCGATAGTGTCTTTGAAATGGATTCGATCTAGCACCGCATGATCCTAGCACCGCATGATCCTAGCAAAAGGGCTGAATGGACACCTTATGTAGCAAATCTATGTCGCAGTACAGCTTCTTAATTTCTTGATTAAATCTTCTTCCCCTTTAGCCATAGATTGAAGAATTGACTCCAAACAACCACTTGAAATAGTCCATGCTGCAAAAGTGTTAAATGCAGTGTATCCTCAGTCTTTTCTAAAAATTCAGTTTGACAGAGTATTGTTTCCTTTAACCAATGAACCGCTAGAGCCTTAACGAAGTCAACTGGCAGGCAGATATACATATTCTGTCTATCGAACCTTCAATAAACTTTAAGTGTTCTTTAAAGTCATCCCCATTGAGTGAATGAGTCTTGAAATTGGATTGAAAACTAGACATGAGTGATAGTTGGTACGAAAAACATATCTGACACTCCAAATACTTCCCCAGGAATTGGTACAATCAAGAAGTTGATTATTTAAAAGTCGGAAACTCACTAAGGAGGTCTGTCGTATTTTTATTCATGCCTCGTTGTACCTTTTCTTTGCAAAACTTTAAAGTGAAATAAAGTGTGTCTTCCATTCCTACATTCAAAAGTTGTTTCGACCAGGCTTTACGTTCATTCTAGGTCGAGCTTGTGAGGAATTTGACAGTTTCAAGTTTCAAGTACGAAAGTTCATACTTCTTTTCCGAAAGCAATAGCCAAGTCGCCATTAAAATTCTGCAGTTGACAAGAAACCCAACTGCCAAGTATATTGGGAAACAAAACTCAAGTTCAAGTCCTAAACGGTCCTCCCCTAAATTTGGTCTAGGTTACTCAGTCGTAAATTAGAATCCAACTGCCAAGTATATAGGGGGACTAAACTCAAGTTTAAGTCCTGAATAATCCGCATCTGTAATTTGTTTCGCAAGTCCAGCGACCCAATCATAAACAAGGACCCAAACCAAACAACACTCACTGAGTTTGATTTTTCGACTGAAATCAAATGTTGCCAATCGCTCTCCACAAGGGCACCAGCACAAGAGTCATCCTTAAGAATTCGACAACCCGTTCCTGTCTTGGATTCTGCCCAAAGCCGGTTCGAAACACAGAGGAAGTCGAGCCTACATTTGAGCAGTGGTTGAACTTTTGATGATGTTGAATCAAGTAGCGAATTGATTAGATGCGAGCCAAAGGATAAGTGTATTCCAACCCCAATGCGACTTGTGTCAAAATCCAAAGGTAGCTTAATAGATATTCGTCAACGTATTAATCTTACTTACTTATCAGGCCAGCGGCTCTTGGAGGGTCTGAGCCTGAGCTAATGCCGCTTTCCATCTTTTACGGCCCTGGGAACGCTGCTTCCAGTTTACTAGACCAAGGTTTCTGGCGTCCGCGATTGCCTGATCTTTATACCGGAGGCTCGATCCTCCTCTTCTTCGTGAACCTGGTGGCTGGGATTCAAAGATCCTCTTAGCTGGAGCATTCTCGTCCATTCGCTCTATGTGGCCGAGCCATTGCAATCGATGGATTTTTGTCTTCCGGACTACATCCACATCTTTGTACTGCTCGTAGAACTCCCGGTTATATCTTCTCCTCCATCCGCCCTCCTCGCAGACTGGACCAAATATTCTACGTAGAATTTTTCTGTCGAAGGATCCCAAGATCTGATCCGCTGTCAACGTATCTAAAGCAGACTTATTCTAAGCAGCTGATTCTGCAGCCAAGACAGATAGTTCTTTTGGCGTTTAGAAACTACATTTTCAAGCAAAAGTCTTCCACTACGAGCCGAACAAGAAGAATCTTACTATTAAGCCTCATAAATTGGTGGAAACGCCCTTGAATCGTCGACCAAAGAACCAGCTTCATTGGAATGTCGGATTGGTAATGATTTCTTTTTGCTAGATCACTTTTCATTCATATGATCGGTAAGCACTTGAGCTGCATTGTGTCTCTTGTGCTATTCCCCGATGAGATCTAAAGCAATGGTGGGACTTTTCCTCAAAAAGTTTAAGGTTCTTCCTGCCAGATGGACAAGCAAATTTGACATTCGAGAAGAATTATTACCCAGACTTCTTCGAAAGACTTTTCACATGATTTTTATAATTACTCACTCCACCGAAGGCTTTGAAGTCTACGAAGTGTTTAAGTGCACAATCAAGTCAAGGTGTTCTACATGTATCACAACTTCGTCTCCTGTTCATCACTTAGTCTGGAATTCACCTTCAGGCTGTGAAAAATATCAGCAATGTAACACTTGTTAAAGCAAACGCCACCTAACTCGCTTCTAGATTTTTGAGTAAAACAACTGTGACAAGCGTCTTGAAGTGTTGCTAAATCACGATCATCTGAATTTTAAATTTCGAAACTGAAACAAGAAGGAAACCTGCCTCCCTGAAGTAACTACATCAATTTTCCAATTAAACTTACCTCACTGCGCGTACCCGAGCTGCGGCTGGAGAGCATTACCAATTCCGTACAGAACGAGATAATTTCGTCCCCCGGGACAGTAGTAGCACATGATCACATGACAACAAGACAAGACAGCCACGTTTTTTTTTGCCTACAATGCCGCTTTCGGGGCATTATTTGCGTCATCAACATGGCACACCGGTGTTACGCTAACCCAAATTCTTTTATTTTTTTCTGGTCCATGTTTCTAGGATCACAATGGAAAGTAAAAACAAAACGATCTTAGTTTTGGAGTCAGAGTCACCTACTTACCGAGTACTCTCGGTCTTACTTTCATGCAGCACGGACTCCTGCAACGTACGGTAACGACGACAGCGATGACAGCAGCGTAACGACACAACATTGAGAATCGTGAGTAGTGTGAGCACTCTAGCGCTCATAGAACGTGACACCCTTCGGGTATCTATCCGTACGTTTATCCTGGGGAACACACAGAGGTGAATTCGCAGTTCACTGTCGCGGTTGGCTGCCAAAGTTGGGCCTCCCACTACGGTCTGTTTTAGTGGTGGTCTTTGGTGGACAATTTTTCTGAGACAGAACTGTTATTTGTTGTTAGGTTTACTTTTGTGTGCCATTTTTGACAGCAACTTGTAGGTTGTTTGCATAGCTGTCAGTCACCGTGTTGGCTGTTATGCAAGACACACTCATACACAACTTTTTGACGGATAATTTCTATCAATTTGACATGCACGATGGGCTGTTATGCTAGCGATTGTTAAACTGTGCGTGTTTAGATACTTTTTGTTGCTTATTTAGTTATTAATGACTACACTTCTACTGGTTGGCAATGCTTTTTCGCAACACACCGTTCGAGTTTTCCGCTGGCGGCGGCGGATTCAAGAATATAATTCCAGCGGTAGGTATGAAATGATTTTTCTTTTCAAAACACAAGCCCTAGAGGAGGTAGTTAGGAACGACTGGGATATTCATCATCTTGTTGGATGTATTAAGGAGAGATACTTTAAGTGTAATTGAACGTGAGTAGATGCAATGATGATACATGCGGCAACAATGTTTAGAGTGCAATTAAATGATGATTTAGTCATTTGTTTCGGTCTCGAGTACTCATAGATAAATTAATCATTTGAATGATTGTGAGGTACCTACAGACAGTTTACCTGCGGCCGATTGAGTATCTTGCGCTGGCAGTGGGTAAGTAGGTTAAAGTGAAATGGTTAACAAGTGCCTGAAGTGCAAGCAAAAAGGGATCGAGGGATCGATTAAATGTGACAGATTGAAGGATAATGACTGGCGGTTCATAAGCATTTTTTTTTTTTTTTTTTAGCCGGAGGCAAGGAAACCAAAGGTTTCTTGGTCTTGATTGAAAGTGGCATTCATCTTTGCGACTTTTTTTTTTTTTTTGCTGAGAATGCCTTCAGAGATGTACTTGTACAGTTGATTCGTTGATGGCCACCATGCTTAATGAAGATAAATGCCAATAGAAGGATGTTAAGATCGTCTCGTTATTGCATTTCTTTAGCAAAGCAGTCATTCCTGGATAGTAGGTGCTCAACGTATTGAACGCTACCAATAATAACGTTACAAAGCTGTCAGTTTGTCTGTTTTTCCTTCATTGGAAAAATATTCGACTTTATTCTCGTCGTCACAAAGATTTTAGAAAAGATCTCCAAATGTTCAAAGAAAAACAAGACAGAAGGGACTACTGTCCACTGAGACGACAGTTCTTCACGTTCCGTTAAGGATTCACCTGGGCAAATATACGTCTACGTCTTTCACTGTAAGCGTTGAACTCTACTAGCGAAGTGTTTTGTCACCTTTTTGTGCAGAGAATGTCTCGAACTGGGAGGCTGAGATCAGTTTGGTCATCCTTGGGTTCTCTCAGATCAAACGCCATCTATTTATGGCCAACCAGAAGGCCTATTCAGTCCACTCTGCATGTCAGTGGACTGCTATTGAAATAGATGGAGAAGTTCAAGTATTTAGGGGTCTGATTCACGAGTGATGAAAGCAATTTTCTTGTAAGATTGCTCAGTCTGGATAAATTTTGTGAAAACTTGGTCGATCTGTTAGAAGAATGGTCGAGCTAAGTGTCAAAACTTTGTTCTAACTATCACCTGTAGTCATGCAATCTGGCAGCCGAAATAAGATTCCTTCGTGGTAAAACTGGATTAACTCGCAATGATTAAGTAAGAAACACCTGAATACGCGTGAAACGATCTATGCTCCGATGATTTGGTCACGTATTGCGCATGTCCCCAAGTCGACTTTCGAGACATGGCATCGAGTAGAACGAAATGGACGGATCTCTTGAGATTCCTCCTGATGAAATGGAATCAGATCATCGAAAAGGATGGCGAGTTCATCTGAGCATTCTACCCTCTCCGAAGGATAAGCAGGCCATTAAAACTGTATGTGTAAATGAATGCTTCACCCCCTCCCCTAAACATCTGTGATAGATTACATTACGCGTCCTACATCCTCAAGAATCATTGTTTTTCAGCAACTGAGTCTAAGAGTGATAGACATTCCTATCTGGTCTATGTAACCCCGCTATCTAAACTAACCTTCCCCCTGTTATTATCCGGTGATTAAAAACTTTTCAAGTATTCGATTTTTGCATGTAATCGAGGTTTACTTTCAAATATTTTTCTTCAGAAAAGGACATGGCAACGTTACCCGATGGTGATTGGAAATCTGCGGCAATAAATCACCTAATTCCAATGAATTTCCCTCTCTTTATCCTTCTAAGCCTGTCACGATAGTCAAAAGACATAACAAATTATGATTTCCTCTCTAAAAATTCCATCTGTTTCGTAGTCACACACTTGTTATTGGAGACGTGGGCTGCCACCGTAAATTTCTTAACTTCTATCGCCACCCAAGTCCCCAATCGATTTGTTCACTCGTAATATTTATATGTGAAGCCTGTCGCCATAAATACTCAATAATCACCCATGAATACGTTAAAAAGAAACATCGTATCTCTCATCGAGTTACTTCTTGTAAAAGATAGAAACTAGTGTTATGCAACGCTAGGAAATATGAATGCGTTGAAGGAATTCAATTTCAAGTATCCCATCATAAGGAAAAAAGTAATTATAATTAAAATCACACAGGCTTGTGTCACCTGTCCCGTAAAACAACTTGAGAGGATTGTGCAACACGTGCCCAGGTTAAGTATGCGCTCATAAAAATGTCACCGCAGTCATTGGGACTTTTTTTTTTGCTTTTAATCCCCTGCTTCACTAATTAACAGACGACATATTAGTAGATAGGTAGTACGAGTATGTCCCTCTGAAATGAAAAGCCCGCCTGTATCCCAGTGTATCCGTGTTTTAGTTACACTCCATCACAAATGTGTGTATCTTAATTATTTGATCAAAAGTGACAACCCGCAACCCATTAATTAAGACTGAATTTAAGAGCGTTGCAACAAGAAGTGTAACCATTGCATTAAGGCTTAAGCCACACAGAGATTAGGCGACAGGATTGGGGGACAGGATTGGGCGACAGTTGATCAAGTCCACTTGCTGTGCAGCCAGCTACAAGCGTATTTATTTTTTTATCGGTCCACAAAAATCAATATTTTTCCATAATTTTCTGCTTCTGCTGGTGGTGCTACCAATCAAGTCAAGATCTTGATAAGTCCAACGAGTGGCTGTTTACCACATGAATACATTTTGCCACTAACGTTGCTTGGCCATTTCTAATAAGGCTGGAGAGCATGGATAGATAATTCGTTTATAACAAGCAAGAACAAGAGTCGGATACGAAAACAGAAGCACCATTGGAGGGACGATCAATCGCAAGAGAATAAAACGATACGATCTGTGGTGTCCTTTGACTATGCTGTAGAGTGGGTTGTGTATTGTTTGGTTATATCTTTAAATATTTTTTCGATGGGAGCAACAAATTGAGTGAATAAATGAACAAATAAGCAAATGAATGAATGAATGAGAGAATGAGCGAATGAACAAAAATGAACGAAAGTACACTGCGATATCAAGTCTGACAAGTTTTATATGCATTCTGCTGATGCTAGTCGAAATTATTTTGAAAATTTGGTAGCTTCTGTCAAGTTTTACTCTGAAACTTTTTTATAGGTACAAAGGCGGTTCAAAGAAGGATAAATAGCCCTTTTTCTACTTGAAAGGACCACAAACATGTCTGTCTGATGTAAAAGAATGATGTAAGATCGACAAGTCTATCGATATTGTCAAGTCCGAACGTTGAATTTTTGTGAGTAAGATCTTCTTTGGCGTACAAGGTTGATTGGACCTCATTACTATTTGGACGACTAAATTCACTCATCGAATTTGTTATCTCTGATGTGCATACTTCGATATTTCCTTCGTCTCTTTTCTAATAAGGGAATGAACCTCTCAGAGTTTGCTTCCTGAAACCATGAACATTGAAGTTAGAATATCGTAGTTTCGGACGAATTCTCAAAGACCAACTAGAGATAGTATTATTTAAATCAATTGAGGTGTTTCTGGGAGTGAGCTTAGGCATGGTCAGAAGGAAGAAGTGCATTGCAGCTTTAGAACAAAAGTATCGTTTCAAGGACTGTAAGTTTACCAGTCTAAGACGATCTACGCAGGGTAAGTTGTGGTTATCATTCCAAGGTTAACCACGTAAAGTAAAGCAAATTGGGGGTGGACATGGTGTAATGGTTGCATCATCTCTTGTTACGCTGAAGGTTCCAAGTTCCCGATGTCAATCATAAAAAACAAAGTCTATCAACTACGAAAAAAGCTGACGACAACTCTACTGAACACTGGCAATAGGGTGGTCATATGACTTGAAAGTGTTCATCGTACTTATGACATCGGGATGTCCGAAAGAAATACTGTGAATTATATAAGCAATGGCAACAGTACCAATAATTCTCCTCAGTCATTCTGAACACCACTCTCAGAGCAAAAAAACTGACAATTAATACCACCTGAATTTTAAAATCATTACACCAACACTAGCGCTATGTGAATAGCATCATAAGGGTATTCATAACCCCTTTAGCACAAATGAATTATATAAACAAAAAAATGGTCAAGCTCTAGTTGATACCGAAGCAACAAGCTCCCCAAGCTTCACATGATGTGACCGAAACTATTTCGATGTATTTCTATTCAATCACAGACAAATGAGGGAGCATTACAAGAATAGCTACGGGCTCTGCCTAGAGAATGACATACATGCTGTTCAAGCTTGTCGCTTTGTACAGGACTAAGGAGTGTGCCAGTGAAATAAAAGCAGTTCTTACCTTCATTAGGAAAGTAGAGAAGTTATTTTTTGTATTTCGGGTATAATAAATTGCTCAAAACTTAGGGTAAGTCAGTCAATCAGATCTCTCCTCCCCATATGAAGCTTCTCCATATCATTCAACCGGCGAATCCAAATCAGATACACCACGCTTGAATAGGCATTATCAATAGTTTTAAAATTCAATAACTTGCGAAAAGAAACTGAAAAACTTATAATAGATACTTTGGCGACTTGAAATTCACAACACAACTTCAAACTTATGCGCTTACATCTAACCATATAGTATCTGGCATTTCCTGTTTTAACCGTAGATACATAGTTTGTGTATCAGTTTTCTTTTTAGTTCGATTTATCTGCCTTAGATACATTTTTTGTAAACGATCGATTGATGCAAACTACTATTGATGAAAATCAGTAATCTTTAAGCGGTGGTTAAGTTTGTTGAAGTTTTTTTTTTTCTGTTTCTTCATTTTCTGGGATCATTTTGTTGCAGAGATTGATTAAAGTAAATTTGTGTATTTTCCAAAGAATATGATAATCTCTTCGATTTAAATGGATATTTGTGGGAATCTTATTTCTTTGGTGGGACACTGGTCGGTGGGACTATGCAAGTGGAGATATCTTGAGAAAAATCAGGTGCGCGCATTGGAAATGATTATTGATTGAGTTAATTTAAGTGAATAGATGGGACTTATGGGGGCTAGACAACTGTATATAACTGGATATTTGGTAGCAGTGCTACTTATTCAGTGTGAATGTTTATATAACACTCGAAGGTAGTCCATTAATTAAGCTCTTTTGGGGCGATGGAACGAGATGCAGTGTTGTAGATAGTAGCAGGAAGAGCAAGATATGCATAATTCAAGAGTTAGTTAATGCTTTGGATAGAAATGTTGTAGCTTCTGAACTGATTGGATGTCAGAATTAGCTATGAAAACATGTTAAGTCTTATAAAGAATCTACAACGTGTTATAATGGCAAGTTTTCAAAAACCAAAAGATTTCTTAATCAAACTGGAATTATCAGTTCTTTGATTCAATTAGTCTTTTTACAGTTTGTCCTTCGAATACTACCGGCACTGTAGATTGGTGGTGCTCTCTATTGGTTTTTTTTTTAATCAAACAGCTTTGTGGGCCTACTTTCAGGCAAATCATCAAGTTTAAGACACAATTTCTAAACTACAAACATTCCGACCGGTATTTCCAACAATCTATAATCTACAACGATTTCAAAATGAACACGCATCGACTCCTCACTCAACTCCCCATACCTTCATCTCCAATCGTAAACTCCTGCTGTATACAGTAGCTGTTTGAGATTGGCAACAAGCAACTAGCAACACTAGCAATTAGCAACTAAGAACATTGGCAGCACTGGCAGAGAACCGATTTTGGTTCAGTACACTTTTTTGTTAAACTATATAATTCACATACACTTGCTGTAGGAAATACTATAAAACAGGGAAAGGGAAATTGGCATTGTATCGAAATAAGACTTATTATTGGAACATGAGTGTATAATCTATACAATAGCTTTATATCTGTATAAACTTGACGGACCACAGACGGAACTGCAAGCCCTAGATTCTTCCACTTCGATGATGAGGAGCTTACAATATCAGCAATCATCACATCTCCATCAAAAATCTATCACCGGATACGAGCAAAGGCAGGATACTCACTATGAAAATGCTCTTCAGTGTCGTATCCTTCACCATAAATATCAAGCCTAGCATTAAAATGCTTGATGAAAGTGAAGTGTCCCATTAGGATACCAATAAGTTGTATGCAGCAAGAATGCCACTGATTTCTTATGGACGTCCGGAAGTATCCCTTTAATCCAGCTGCATCTTGATAACTTATGCACACAATTGTGTTCGTTAGAGACCGAATCGTCAATGGAAGCCCCAACCGAGGGCACAGGAAGACCCAAAGTAGATTTCTGCTATTAAGCTTGGCTGGGTCCAGAATCGCTTCGCGCAAGGTCATCGAAATTCCAGTATGGATAATACCAGAAGCTACCTCGTCTTAGACGGTAGAAGGTAGAAGACCTCATTAAATAAGTATCAAAAGAAGATAAGTTAAGCAATGCATCTTGAGTAAAGCAAAGCGTATTTTAGAGAATTCCTGTGCAGGAGAAACAACCAGTTCTTTGAAATCTGACGCAACGGACAGTCAACGACTTAAGCGAAAGCCACAGCTCTTAGTGTCCATTTGCACCCGCTGTCAAGTGTCAGTAATTTATTTGACGTTTGACAGGTTTTTACTACGATCGTTACTGAACTAGATTCACAGCTCGATCATAAAACACTGACAGTTGGCTTTAGATATTCGCGCGCGAACTCAATCAAAATACCAAACCAGTAAACTTACCAACCCGTTCATGCTAACAACATTCAGATCGACCCAATCGTTATCGTTCCTCTAAAACGCCACCAAACTTTCACTAACAATTAAAATTCGCAAATAAATTTATACAGCCTCAATAAAGTTAGCTTCCCTCGCTTGCGATCACTCAACGGCCTACAGTCAGGCATCTGCTGTAGTCGACACGTGCAAGCGCAGCGGGTCTTGCTTTTCATTAGATTCCATTTAAAACCCATCAATGGATTCCAAGATTTGCGCAGATGAATTTTTCTCACGCAATAACCCCATTGACCGCCCCGACCACTTTTGCTGCAGCCTACATCCGCGCCCGCACCATCCGCACTCAACGATACACGGCCCGTCAAAGTCTAATCTGAAATCCATGAAACTGGCACAGCCGTCCATATCCAAATGATCTAGTATGGTAGCATACCACGATGGCCATCATCATCATCAACATCTTCAGTGCAAATAGATACACAACGTGAACAAATCGCTGCTGCTACCACTCTGTTAGCTGAAAGAGCTAATTAAATGTCCGCTGGGTAAGCAAAACATGCCGGAGCCACCGCTCTGCAGTCATCTTCGTTCACAAGCCACTTCAAACCGAATTCCGGATCTTGCCGCAATTATTACGCACATGCGTGGCTAGGTTTCCCATAGTAATCAGCCGCGATCGAGCAACCACCAATCAGATACGGAGACACATGCAGCAAGTTGCATTCTAGTTCACAACTCAGCGTTTCGGTCTTGAAATCATTGCCACCGCTTAGATGTTAATGTTGTGCCTATCAGGTGTTGATGGTCGATCATTTTACATTTTTCAATTACACTCGGCCAAACAGCAGAGCCGTCACCCGCCATACCATGCCATGAGTTCTTCTCACGATCTTCACGTCGCAGGCGATTCTTTTCCAGAGCTCACCGAAAGCTGCCCCGCAAGCACCGAATTGGACCGAATTCAGGTGCATTAAATGTTATCCCTGTTTTAATGCCGCCACCGCAGCTGTTGCTGTTGCTGTTGCTGTGGCCTCAAGTACTTAATGTTGGCGTTCCAGTGCACCAACTTTGACGATAGGCGAAATTGTAGCAATTAAATGGATGCGCGTGGTGCTGCGCCTGCGCAGTTTTATGCAAATTAATTTAAAGCACTTAGTAGTTAGTGGTGCCGGGTACTAGGAACAGGTGGAGACCAAATGAAGATGTGCGATCTACGCATGTTTGCTGCATCGCTTGATGGATTGATTGCATGTGTAGGTAATTAAGATGGAAACACACGGGATTACCTGACGAGTGAGATGTTCAGGGGCGATTGCAGTTACAGATTAAAGGGTACAAGAGGGGTCTTGTCATAATGGTCTCATGTAATTAATCGATTTAGCGTGTACATGCAGTTTTACCTGCTCAGTACAATCTTATCACAATGAATTATGCTGAAGTGATGGATTTTAAATGATCTCTTGTGTGCGGCTCGACAAGACGGTGCATTGTGTGGTCGTACCGGGGTTTTGCTCTGACAGAGGTCTTATGCGGAGTGATTATTTTTCGTAACGAACCATTCAGATAGGAGTTGGCACATTTCCCAGCTTTGATTGGTGGTCCTTGGAGATGTCGTTTATTATGTTAAAAATAGTTAGTTTGGAATAAATTCATACGAAATTTTGCGGAAAGGACGAAGCATAGTTGCGACAAGTATCTCGGACGAGTTAAAGTTTATTTTTCGCGTGCAGGTTTATAACAGCTCCGAATGTTATGAACACTTTAGATAATAATTGTGAATCAGTTGCACAGAAATCGGTTGGCTAAGAGCCGAGGGTACAAAGGTATTCAAGTAACGCTTTAGAATAGAATGTGAGCTCTTATCTAACTCTAGAAAGAAAGGGCGATTCAAACGACCTAATTACAGTTTAAATTTAAAAGAATTGAACACCTCACAAAGTTCTTCTGTCATATGGAACCATTGCGTCTTGCTCTAGCCTTACGGATTAAAGTTAGCTTCGTCTGGAAGACACTGATAGAGGAAAACTTTTATAGTACGCATCTAGTCAAGACTGATTGGTCTTAAACGGTTTGGTGTTTTTAGCTAGAAGGCGCAGGTTTTAAATGTCCATTCTTCTTCTAGAATCTTTCAGCAGTCTGTACAAATAAGGCGCATTCGTCCAACATTATAGAACTCAACATGTTATCAGTAGACAGCTCATGAATATTAAGGCAGAAGCGGTGAAATGGGTCTATGCATAGATATGAGTTCGGGAGGGTTGTTTACAGCTCTTGGCACTGCGGTTTGTTTTCAAAATCCTTACCTTTAAGGTTCTAGATGAGTTTTTTTTTGTTACTCCAAATATGTCACAAAGCTTAGGAACTTCTCTGGGTGGATAGCAGCAAACTGTCTTTTGGAATAACTTCCCCACCAAGAATTCTCTTTCTAAGTCGAACGAGGGTTAGGTCTACCGAAGGCTACCGTCATGAAAGGAAAATTAGCAACAAATATGATATGAACAACTTTGAGGTAGTAACTGACTTTGTCTACTTAGATTTCACTATTAAATAATGATACCAGCAAACAAAATCAAGTCCAAACAACTAGATGGACCCAGAAATCATTATAAACCTACCGTCTGTCAATTTTGTGGCAGTAAAAGTTGCAAATTGCATCTTTTCCCATTAAATGTTTCGCTTTACATACTTTACAAACATTTCCTGTTAAATTTTATCCATAGACTCGACATGAAGCAACTTTTTCTTGTTCAAAGTGGGCTAGCACAACCGTTTTTAAAATAATTACATTCAGCTGAAAGCCTCAATCAAATACTTACCAAAGCCGAGTTAAGAAAATGACTAACCATTAGTCGACTTGTTGAGGTGTGAACATTTCTAATTCAAGCCATTATGGCCTGGCCACCGACCAAATCAAAATAGCCGAATGTGGCCTTTTCTTTTAACAAGCATCCTTTCTGTGGTTTTCTTCAGCTGCCGACATTTTCATTCATCTCTGACAAATTTTAATAATTTTCATCTCAATCAACATTAACCTCAACTCTCCGCCATGACCAGCGCACTAACTACCAAGTGCACCAACTACCGCCTTTTGATTTGAAATCGATCAAACACAATTCAGTTCAACTCCGTGCGCGCAACGTAACGAGTTGTAAATTCAAAATGAAAACTTCGTTAACCCCATGCACCCATCCCGACTGTATATACTGTTGCTGCTTTAGTTTCGGAGCCAATTTTCATTTATGGCAAAGTCACGGGCGCCGCTGCCAAAATGCCAAAACGTCTTTTCTGCAAACACACCGAGGCTAACATAGAGTGTAACTCCAAGGTAACCTCAACATTGCACTCACGTCCACCCTTCAAAAATTGTGGATATTTCTTTCCGAGACTTTGTGAGATGACAGCAAACATGCCACACAGCTTTGGTAACAAGTCCTTCAGTGAAGCCTCTCTCTCGCTCTCTTTCTCTATGACTGCATTGCAAAACCATGGTAGGCTACCCAATGATGCTGGCCATGATGATGAACCAATGTTGCATGAAAAAAAAAGCAATAAAAATTAGAGGCCACTGAAGAACATTATTAACCGTTCGAAAGAACATCACAGTTTACTAGTTCCTGTAAATATTCTTTTCTCTTGCATCTCCGCTCGCCAATGCTGTAGATGGACATGTCCAGATAAAAACAGTGCAAATTTGAAATTTATTACCTGAATGTGGGGTGCTCCCACTACGTGGCTGACACCGAAGACCAGCAACCGAACTGGCCACGTTAGAAGGTTGCCACTATTTGCTGTCGCACCCACAGCCGCCACCTATTGCTAAGGTAGTAGAACGTTCTGGTATCTAAATTACCAATTTTATGCTGTTAGTTGGACGTCAGTTAGTTAGTCGGTTGAATTAGAATACAGTCTTGATGGCAAGATGAGACGTAGCATGCATGGATAAATTCCAAAAAAGAGAAAACCAAGAAAATTGCTTGGCAGATTTCTCCACAGTTCTCCTTTAACTACGAACAACCTTCTGTGCTTGTCCTACGTGCAGTTCTTGAGGCACAACAGGGAGGTATCAGCTTTTGGAAGATCCATCTTCTTTAGATGGTAGATAGCTAGAGGTGGCAGTTCGTCAAAAAGAACGCAAGTAGAACGAAGTGTGCCTTTTTGTTACCACGACTCGTGTGACCTGGTTGATGATGAGTGTTGATGGATGTGTGTGGACAGTCTAGATCCAACCGGTGGAATTAAGAAAGAGGATTAGAGGATTATACCTTCTTTAGATAGAACCTAAAGTTTCCCTGTCCTACTAGCCATTTGAGAGTCTCTTGTGTCATTCTTAAAACTTTACTCTTGATGCAACGGGCAGACATTTCGAAAGCAGAAAGTCTGAACTCTTCCATACAAGTTCATCTGCTCTGTCATTGCCCAGTATTGCCAGGATAAGGCCAACGAACTTCGTCTTCATCTTATCTGAATGTCACTTGCAGAGTTCTACTGGTATTGACTGCACTTCAGCTGATTCCTGGGCCTAAAAAATTCTGGTACTAAACCACCTGTCTAAGGCTAGTGTCAATGTTAAATACCTTGTTTCTGTCTTTTTACTTGAAGTCTTGCGCTTAGAATGATAACGGTAGTATCTAGCCTACAGCTACAGAGATCCGAAACAATGCGATTTAGTATAACTTCCAGTCTACTGGTCTATAAAGCTTGGCAAGGCCTGCAAGAATACGAGCATACAGAGGTGCACATTACCAAAAACAACAGACTTTAGTAGGTCTACTGTTGATTTTCAGAAAAACTAATTTACAGGAATCTCTAACAGGAAGGCCAAGTTCATAAGGATGCCTGTTCCTCTCCTGCCGATCATACTGTCCATCTTAAAGCTGATCTCCATCAGAATGTAGCCGACAAAAATATTCATCTTAATAATGTTCTCTTGAGGTGGTGGTATCACAATTGCTCCCACAGTGGATAAGGTCAGTTCGACCGAAGCTACTCATTTAGACCGCTTCCTTGTCCACACAGATGCCTCGGCCAAATGCTTTAAATTGAAGATCACCGGTCAAGCGAACACGGCCATGCAACGGGAACAAATCAAATTCCTAGTGAATCTTCGTATTCCCATCGGGAAGAGTTATTAAACTTAAAAGCATGGAATGCTAACACAGATGTGCACAGATGGTAGAGGGATGACTACTGCAACCGACCATAGACCGGATTGTACATTAACATCATCTTCATCATCATTAAGCAGAAGATTTGAATACACACAGCAGCGAGCGAGCGGTGCGAATTTCTGGCGGCAAAGAAAGCTGCCGACTTCTCAGTTGATCCAACTTCTGAAGGTGGCTGCCATGGTAGCGCAACTTTATCGATAATCGATTATCAGAAATATGACAAAGGCTGCGGGTATTTGTGCTGAAGTTGATAATGAGCCATGCCGAGGAATTGAGTGAAGACCACTCGAAGACTGGAATTCTTCACCTAGAGTGTGTGGTAATCGATTTTTCGTGTCCGAGTAAATAATGGACAGAGTCATGAGAGCTGACAAGGAAAAGTTAACATTCTGCAATTTTACCGAATTAATGCCGCCTAGGTCATTTGGTGGACAAAAGAGGATGTCGAATTGGGATGTAAATGGTGCGCCGCAAAGCATTTAAATGAACGTTTTGGAACAAACGGAACTACATTTGTTTACTAACTCGCGGCAGAAATTGGATGAAAGTAGTTTTCCAGAGAAATTTAGTAAAAGTTGTTTCGAAAATCACAGAAGCTGATCTACGCTGCTCTAAGTTTTCGGAAATAAATTTACAAGCCCATGGCTTTATATTGAAATTTAATTCACAGAGCTTAACGCGAGGTTAGGTTATGTATGTGGGCCGGCGGAGAGGAGTTCCTCTGCGCCACACTCAGGTCTCTAAGACCCATTGTGCTACCCATAGGGGGAAATCTTACCCTTAAACGTTACCCGCATAAAAAGTGTAATAGTAACTACTTACTGCGTTAGTGGTACAAACCATCCTGTAGATTTGATGAAGCCGTTCAGATCGTTCACCGGTTTACCAGATAGTTCCTCGAGATCCCGGAAGAAATGTCGCCCAAACATTTTGTATCTTAGATGGTACAGGCCGGGGCAGTGGCAGAGGAAGTGAGTTGTGTCCTTATGGACTTCCTCGTCTACGCAGCCTCTACACAGGTCTTCTGTCGTGATACGGAGTTTCTTCATGTGGTACCGTAGAGTGTTATGACCCGTTATCACACCTACAAGGGTGGAGAGGGATTTCCTATCATTTTGTATAAGTTTGGCGGTCCTAGCCTTATTAAATACAGGCCATAACTTCCTTGTGATGGTACAAGTGTCTAAAGAGGAGCATCTGTTATTTGCCTCTCCTTGAGCTTTGTTCCCTGCTTCGAGTTTTAATAAGCAAGGCGGGATATTCACCGCGAGTATGGCTTATTCTAGACTTAGTGCCGAGCCCTCTCTAGCGAGCTTAAGGCAACGTCCTTTAAGGGATTTCAACTTGTCGAATATTTGAGGCTTCTAGTATGTGTCGTTGAAGATTCAAATAATCAGCAATCAAGGCTCATGACCTTCTGATCACTGCTTTCACTAATCCTCATCAATGGGTAGGTTCAAGATCCTATTCAACTCACTGTGTGAACGTCTGAAACGCTTCTGCAGCACACGAATCGGCAAGCAGTAGTGTAGCTTCCAGCCAGATAGTTCGACTGTAAAGCAAATCCTCACACAGAGGTTAATCCTGGAAGAGACCAACAAATTTCAAGTTAAAACACACCACCGTTTCATCGTCTTTGAAGCCGCATATAAAAACATTCATTGTCTGGAGCTTTAAAGGATGATAACTTTATTCAGAATTCTGGTGCTGGCACAGCACAGCTCGTGCCAAGTTCATAAAGCCAAAATACGAAGACTATATTGACTCGGGCTTATCAAGCGTACAGACAACAATGCCAAGGCATGAAAAAGACCGCCGATTCAAAAACCAAGACCAGCCAAAGACAAAGCTGCATAGCAGCATAAAGCAAGGACAGCGAGGGAAAAGTATCGATCTGAAGAGAAGAAAAACCTGAGTTTAATCAAAGGATCTACGCGTTCTTCTAGGCCAAGAATGTCCAAAAAATGAGCCATCACAACCAAATTTGAACTACGAAACTACAACTGGCCCTAAGCTTGAAGAAGGGTTAGTTTTTGAATTATTACATTGAGTAGTATGTACATAAATGTTTTAAAAGTTCACCCCCACGTCGAGTTTGGAAGTCAGCACAGCTATCTCGAAACTGAAGAACACAAAAGCCGCCACTAGGCAACCCATCAAGGCTTGTAAACGGAGCTGTTCAACTATAAAAGTGACGTTCTCGTAGCGAGTGTTTATCAAATTTGGTACAAATAGAAGCACAGGTGACTAATTTAACTAAAAAGGGACCACCGCTCTAAGCTAACTAACATCAAAACAGGGCATTGCATCCAAGGCAGACTTGGCAGGAGCAAGAAGGCAAAATAGAAGACTCACATCCTCTGCAAAACACCTCTTCAAAGATGGATCCAAACCCTTGATTTGAAAAATCTAAATATTTTTAGGCATAGATATGACAGTGGTAATACTTTTGACCTTTAAGTACCTGTGTTCCAAAGACTAAAGAAGGGAGTTGAAGGATTCTCCCGAAATCACTTTCTATTTCAGCCCATTTAATCTCCCCTTCTTATTGGATTCGCACCAATAACTTTCCTTAATTTGTTCACTTTCCATCTGCACCTCCTTTTGATTGAGATCCAAGATAATGTCGAGGCGTGCATACTTGTGTAAAAACAAATCTGCGTTTCCGATGCATCTGAGTAATATATACTGTTAAGTTCCTCATTTATTGCCCTGAAGGAAAGTCCACTGGTTCCCCCATTTAGCACGTGACGTAAGCTAATCACCTATGAACTCCAAATTGAATCGAAAAAAAAACTAATCTCAGCGGCAATCACATCTGCAAATGACAATTTTCCCACTTTAACACTTCTCACCTGGTTAGGAGAGACCTCAACAGCATCACCACCAACCATCAACAATCTAACCAATTACATTCACCAACTTTCGCATAAGAGCCAACCCGCCAGCACCCTCCGCACCCTTGAGTGTTTTTTTTTTTCACAGCTAATAGCGGCAATTTAATTGCCAACATATTCAATTAATTACCAAGTTGTTAGCCCCCCATCTGCCTAGCACTAGCCGGGTAATTAAATTATCAAATCGTCGATTAGCCAGTGATATTTTGTGGTAATTGCTCGCACTCTGTCGTCGTAGTCATCGTCATCGTCGTCGTTGTTTGTGTCGTAGTTGTCGTTCGATGTCGATGTCTGAAGAGTCTTGTTCGAACGACCAAAACTTTCATCTATTTATTCGTTTAGTGCCGCATGACGACCGGCAAACTTCAGTTAGATACTTTTCGGTTTCAGTTCATTTATCTCAGTTCTGTTTGATTTATGATTTGGCCAATCAATGGTTCCGTTTCTGGATAAAAACCCAAAAATGATGAAGTTCCTCGATTGGGATTGTCTAACAGCGACTGAGTACTTCACAAACTGAAATTCCTATAATTTTGTACGCTCTCTTTTGGTAAGGTTTTGTGCGAATATTCGTATTCGATTGAGAGATGGCCATTTCTGAAGAGGAGGGCAGATGATCTCAGGCCGTGGCGAATCAATATGGACATGGTCACGTCAAATAGTGAATTGTAAGACATGATCGCACGGAGCACGTAGCAATGGTCAAGCGGAGATGGTGTTGGTCATGATGAAGATGGAATTGTTGGAAGAAAGTGAGTGAGGTCGATGGAGATTTTCATTATTGCATTGTAGGGAGTGAAATTAAAAGCAATATTCGATTAAAATCAAGAAAAGTCGGTTCTTTACGGTATTATATGGATTATATTGTATGGAAGAGTTTTGCGAATATGTTTGCTAAAGTAAGTGCAGATTTATCTAGGATTCGCTCACCTAAACAGTATGAATTGGTACAAATTGATTTATACCAAGCATATTCGGGTGACACCTTTCGAGATGGTTTACACAGGTTTACTCTTGCATTACTCTTACTACTGCTCAACCCCCGAAAGGTGTAAAGCAACAACCCCTTTGCACCATCGTTTTTAGAATTCTGCAACATGTCTCAACTTATTCCCGAAGTAAGAGATCCTTCTTCAAGAGCATGTGCTTTCAATACATGTAGAAGCTGTAAACCACCTTTAACGTTAATGCTGTGCCTATTTACACTTTTGTTGATTTATGGCCTGAAATCGCTTTCACGGCACAGACAATTCTATAGAAATGCACTACCAACTTCTGGTCCGACAAAAGAGGAGTCATATTCGGCTCATTCACCCCGGACCCGTTTGGCTTTTTTACCACTTTCTGGGCCAAATAGCCATCTTACTTACTAACTTTAGTGAAGCTTTCGTTCGGAGTGGATCTGGACCTCAATCAACAACTCTCTTCAGTTAACCCGGTCTTTAGCTAACTGCCTTCCTTCTACTTGTGCGCGACAGCTCAGGCGAGATCTTCCTCTACTGCGTTGTCCCTCCACGGTTAGATCCGAAAGCAGTCCAAGCCGAAACGTTGGTGCTCACTATCTTTTCATCTCAAACGACCATTGCAACGTTTTTTTTCTAGGTCGATGTCCCTCTACAGATCATCTACTCATAGTTCGTCGGCGAATCATCTCCTCTAAAGCTCGTCAATACGAACGGAATTGAATATCTTACGAAGAATTTTTCAATTCAGTCGGCAAATAACTTCCCAACCGCCCAAAGAAACAGCAATTGGCAAGAGTTATTCTTCGTCTGAACTCTGATAAGTTATTGCTGTCAGAAGTGGTCCATTACTTTCTCAAAGTTATTACTGTCCACTGTGACACTCTGCCTGATTCTTCATTGGATGCCCTTCTTATTGAAAGCAGTACTTGGTTTTATCCTCGTTTACCGCAACTAATTAGTTATTTTCGTAGTGCAGGGATGTTAAAAATCTTGAATATTACCTCAATCGACACAAAATTGGCATGATTCCCGTTTCTATTTGCTGGTTGTGACAACTAAGTTGAAGTGACTTCCTCAAAGTCATAAATAGATCATTTTCCACTTATCTTATTCAGACTATGACACAAGGAATTCCTCAATTTGCAAAAACCTACCTCATCATACCCACGTCTATCCTCCAATCAATTGCTGTCATTCATACACGGCTAACCAGGAGCTAAATTGACAGAACTCTCTCATTGAAACTGTCCCAAGTCATTTTAATATCAGAAATAGAACAACCTCCTGGAGCACAATTACTCAATCACATATCCTCAAGCGAAATCACTGCTCCAACTTGAAAAAAAATTAAACTATCGATACGTGATATCTAAACTCTCAGTGTTCTGGTGTCTGCTGCCACTCTGTCCGACATACGAGTACACCCAACAACATTCAATCAGAAGGCAAATTCACTGAGTCATTTCAATTATTCTATTGCGAATCGCAAATTGCACTTAAAGTCCTCTCTAACTTTAATCAATCGCCTCCAATAAAAAAAAATCTATCTGAAACGATTTCTCTTATCCAAAACTATCGCGCTGCTGCTGTCCTATTTGCAGACATCGCCTTTGGGTGCGGGCTTTTTTCTTGTTCGTCGTGTGTTCAAATCAAACCGTGAAACTTACAGATAATTGTCAAATATTCCATTGCACACTAGTACACACACACATCCACTAAGTGTTCTGTCTATCACGTATCTAGTTTGACTGCCACAGAACCCTCCAAGAATATTTACTTAGATTGTTCGACTTGAAAATTGCTTAAATTGTCACCAGCTTAATGAAAAAAACTGAAAATACTTTGAAAGCAATTAAAACAGAGACGTGCTTAACATTCAGATGCAATTGCTAAATATCGCTGCAATCTGTGACGCAAAGAAAAAGGAAATCGACAGTTGAAGTTGAAAATAGCATTTCACAAAATAACGTGAGCGCGATTCCTTTTTATTTTTTTTTGTACAAAACTTCCAAACATGACATTAAGTCTCTAGCTACGCCATCATTGACGAAGTCGCGTTAATGTAAATGTCGCAGGCGTGTAATTAAAAATTCGGTTTCCTTTCCATGTCCATAATATATCTGGCAACCTAGAAATGCAAAAATGTATTCCTGAATATTCATTGGAAATTGAGAAATCCACACTTTGAGTAACCAAAAACAAAAGAGTTGGCAAGGAAACTTAATTTGAAATTGGTAAAAATTCATTGCTGCTAAGGAAGGAATCCCCAAGAAATTTTAATTAGTTTGGTTCATCACCGGATGCTTGGATGGATCAGTGTTGCATCAGAAAAACAGATCGTGATTGAGGATTTTTATTAGCTGACAGGAATATAAGAAACAATCGAAATTGTAAACGGTTAATTAGGAAATATCTTTCCAGCGTGCTGGTTTGGGATTTTAGTGGAAACAAGCCACGATAAAACCAGTGTAGGTCCTTAGACATAGATTTAAGGTTTCTTTCCATATTAAGGCAGCAAGTTGGCCAAGTTTGTCAAAGAAACAGGCTTTCTTTCGAGCTAAGTGGGCTGAACACGTACAGAGAAGATGGAGAATCATTTCCACTTCAATTTCGTCCAAACAACTTCTGCAAAAATTAATTTATAGGAGGCCCACCTTATTGAGTACTATTAAGGGCCTTTTGCTGTCTTTTTAGATAGTGAAAGCGTTTGTGTTACAGCTTAGGCCAAATCTGTTCCATCCGTCCAGTTGATGATGCTGGTCTCATTTGAATTGAGCAGCAACCTGCAAGTAGCGAGAGGCATATTAATTTTACCCTTTTCTGGTGAAATCGATAGAGTTGTGCCACGTCCAGCAAGTTATCCAGACATACAGTGACCTAGAATATTCTTATGCCCTGGTAACCAAATTAGAAAATTTAGAGCGGTTTTTGAGTCGAAGTTGATAAATCTCAGGAATTTGACCGCAGCTTGGCTGTCGGTAAAAGTGATGATATCACATTGTACTTAAGCTAGGATTGAGCCTCCTTGACAGACATACTGCTAAGCCTTGCTAAGCATCAACATTTTTGCAGTTGTATGAACTAAAGGTTCTTCCAATAGGGACTTCCGAACTCTGACAGTTGATAGCCGCCATATTGTTGAAGCTACATCTGTCAAATTGGCTGTCATTTATTCAGTCTGTTTTGCCAAATCACCGTGGATAGATATATCGTTCAACAACTTTTGCAAATAATTAGATTCTTTTATCAAAATGGGTATTCTATTTGGGCAACGTTCATCGAAAAATCATGTTCAACGATTAGGCCCATTTCTGGATGAATGGGTACGTCAACAAACAAAATTGTCGGATTTGGGACGATACCAATCCACATGAGATCCAAGAGCGTCCAATGCATCCCGAAAAAGTCACTGTTTGGTATGGATTTTGGGCTGGCGACGTCATCGGTCCATATTTCCATCACCATCAACGGCAAACACTATAGGTCGATGATTACCTACTTCTTTTGGCCTGAATTGGATGATATGGACACTAGAGACATGTGGTTTCAACAGGACGGCGCTGCGTGCCACACAGCTCACGCCACATTGGAAATTCTGCACGAGCGATTCGAGAGCATGATCATCTCACGTGGAGGTGATGTGAACTGGCCACCAAGATCGTATGATTTGACCCCGTTAGACTTTTTCTTGTGGGGTTTTCTGAAGTCGCACCACAGCGGCCCTCAAAGCCAACATAACCCATGCCATCGGTCAAATTCAGCCTGATTCATGGGCAATTAGACATTTCAGAGGCGCGCCACTCAGAGAAGCCGCGGCGGACATTTGAACGATGTTATATTCCATACATAATGGCATCGATAGGCCTTTCAAACGAATAAAAAATGTCGATGATACCTCACACACACTTTGTTTTATTTAAATTTAAAAATCTGAAGCGCTTAATAAAGGACCCTTTATTTCTCGACACAAAAGATCTTTTAGCTCGTGGTGTCTTCTGGTCTTGCAGGTAAGAGGTCCCTTAAAATAGATTCCTTTAGGCTGAATCCGATAAGATGTCAGTTCTACTATTATTCTGGTAGAATCTCCTTTTTTAGATCGAAGTGCTCAATAGCTATAAGACGAAGGCAAAACTGTTCATATTTCCTTTATTTAGCACCATCATTCGTAACTGTGTCAATGTAACTCTAGACAAATGGTAAATCTATGAATCAACTTGACCATTGAGCTATCAATCACTAACTTTTAGCAAAAAAAAACTCCAAACTTGCAATGCCACATAGCTTTCCTACCGTCATCTCTCGTTATGAGGTCCCACGAGCCCTTACCCAATTTCATTAATTATACAAAATTCCTCCCGCAAAAATCATAGAAAGTCCAAAAGCAAACAATCTCACCTCCATAATCAATTTACACTCAAAACTTAATAGCAAATCATTAAGACTGATAATCATAATTAATCACAATCATCATAGCACGAAACTTATGTTTGCTTTTCCCCGTCGCGCACCTTCTCTAAGACGGTTTGTTGAAAATTCATTCAACCTGACATTGCAATTTGCCATCAAGCGAAAGCCAGTATAAACAGAGAGCCCCTCGATCTGGGCATCATCCTCTTAACCAAATTACCACCGCCGTCAGCACATCCTCTTTCACATAGAAATTCCATGCCATTAGGGTTCTTTGTTGAATGTTGGCAGGAAGAGGAAGATGGCAAGTTTCATTAGAAATTGCCAACGCACGCTTTTCAAATTTAGGAACTTGACGCGTCAAAAGTGACATGCAACAGTGGAAGGTGATTTTTTTGTTTTTGTTTTTCTACCGTGCCGCCATCATGACGCTGCATGAGTGGTTCCAATGCATGACATGACCTTCGTGAACATTTCTCTTTAAATTGCTCTATATGTTGATTTCTGGAGACCGCGTGACCGTCTTGTCGTGCAATAATTTCCAATTTATGGACTTAACTACAACAAAATGTTTTCTTTTTTGTTTCAGATGATCCTCATGACCTGCCCATATGTATACTACAGGCATCTTCTATGTGGAAAATTGAAATGACAGCCAACATTGTAGAGAGATATTAAATGCTCTGACAGACCTTTGAAATTACCAAGACGAAGAGAAGTGATTTTTTTTTTCGAACAGTGTTCCCGCATGGACTGGCTGGATATTTATGTAGGTCATCATTTTTACTGACACTCTGACTGAAGGATATTGACGGAGCAAAGGATAGAAATTATAAACGCTGGAAGTTTGTGTGCATGTGCCACCCTAACCTGCATGCATTCAACACTAGAAAGAGACGACTTTTTTCGCTAAGGGACGGTGCACGTTGGTGTCACAGCATCTTGGCATGATTGGCTCCGATGAGATGTCGTCAACCACGAGCATGGATATAAGTGAAACATTTCGGCCGGAAGATTTATCAAAAACGGATTTTTTCGATTTTGTCACAGCACCGGATATGGGTATTGGCATTGGTGTGGGTCATGATCGGCCACCCGGAACGAGCGACACCAATGGAACGACAAGTGATCCAGCGTTACAGGGTTATGATCAGGTGAGTTCACATATATATATTGTGTTTATGGGCTTAAATTTTGACACACTCGCGAGAGCACCTCGGACCTTTAACTGAGGGCTATCTTTTCAATCCGGCACATTTCTAGCCAATTTACTATGTTTTGAGTGAGATGCGCACAGCTTCTAAGGATGTGATCTAAAGTTCTCTCGGTTTATTTGCAAAATCTGAATGTTCTGTTGCTTCGAAGATTTGACTTCCTAAGGTATTCACGAAGAGTACAGTGTCTCGCGAGGAACACTGAAGCTTTCGGATTGTCCACATTAAACAAACTTTCAGACTACAGAAGCGTTTTCGAAGCTGAAATCACTGCCTGCCTGTAACAACAGTCTCTCATCAATAAAGGAAGTACCTCGTGATGATTTAAAGTTTTCCATTGACAGCGTGGAGACAATTATTATTATTATTATTTCGGGAGAGCTAATCAGCCCTTGGCACTGCGGCAGTGATCGCTGGGAAGGCCAATTAATGGTCTAAGGTTACTCCTATCGAGGTTCACAATGAAGTTTGATTTTCTTTGTGACAGTATTGGGAATAGCATTTATGAACATGCTTGTCCTGGTCTATTGAGCCAGACTTCCCAAGATTCTTGCATGCAAAGACTTTTCGCGTGTCTCGCGAAGAGTGATCTGCCTACCCCACAGAAGGGTTCGTTTCCAAAGAATTTTGTTGACGCAGCGTCTTTCGCCAGTGAGTCAGCTTTTTCCTTACCCGCAAATCCACTATGTGCAGGAATCCAGTGAAGAATGACCATATTGTTCCTAGCAAGGTCCAAAACTACTTTGCGGGCTTCTGGGACTTGTCTGGATTTAATGACAGGCGAGTCGACCGCTTTTAGGGCAGCTTGACTGTCTAAGAAGATGAATATGATTTCCCCCATAGTGTGAGAGGACTGATTAAGTCTCACACACTGATTAATGGCAAAGACCTCGGCTTGGAATATGGACGCGAATTCACCAAGGCTGACTGAGAAGTTCGCACCTTTTAATTCTCCAAAAATTCCGGAACCAGTTCTTATTTCCATTTTGGATCCGTCCGTATACCAGACAATGGAAAACGATATTAAAAAACTCGGCTCTGTAGCCAGGCTATACAATTGCTTGTGAGCTGGCAATCTGAGAAGACACCTCCTGCAGGATCAAGGAGAACACTGATTTACACAAATTTATTAACGCCTTGGATTAACTTGAAAGTTCATATACTCTTCTAATATATGAGTTGGAAAAAAGCAGTGGAGGAAAAAAAATTCCTTTAACTCACTTACGTAACCTATCCCAACCTTCCAGTTGACATAATGGGAACCGTATCAGAACCAAAAGTAATTGGATGCAATTTATTTTCTTCGATACTTTCGCAGCATTTGAGTCTAAAATTTGCAACCCAAACCAGTGTAACCTCAACACGTGTTTAGTCAAATTAATACGAAATCATGACCCTTTACCCGATCTAAACATTTGTGTATCTACAAGGCACGAAACCAACATTTCTTCGGTTAGACACTATTTCTTGGCAAAATTTACCATCAACTCCTCCTCCTCCGTCTGCTTAATCCGAAGACAAATTGAAATAACATAAATAATGGTCTCCACATGCATTCGCATCGAACTTCGAAACGGCCGAAAACTAATGACCCAAAAGCATCATCACACTTCATGTGGTCATTACTCTCGCACAGACTGTGTTTGGTTTCGAGGAAAAGAGATCTTTTCCCATTAATCCAGTTGAAAGCCCCACCACCATTATTTGATTATTTGCGAATTAAAAATTATTACAAATCTTTATTTTGATGGTTAATTTGAAAAGGTAAATAAATTTGTGCCAGGTGTCGTCCGCATGGTCGTTGTCGTGCCAAGGGAACGGAACAGGCATAATTTTAAGTCTCGTCGAGCGGGCAGATGATAGCGAAACGTCATTAGGTTTCATGATAATCAATAGATTAACACGATTTCCGATGATTTACGATATGACCTCAATGAGAGGGGAATTCTGCCACCAGAATCGTGGACGGACGTCTGCGCAAGAGAGACGACTCACGGCGGTGAAGCCCGGCAACTCTTCATTCATCATAATCACGCTGGCAGCTGGATGGGTCAGTGGTCCTCCTTGCTCCTGCCATCTCTAACGTCAAGTTCACGTTTTCCTGCGTGGGTCAATTTCGCGAAATTTCCCCCCCAAGACTTGTGTCCATTTCGTCAATTTACACCGCGCATTGTAAATCATTGTCAAATTATGACCGTTCGTGGTGGTGGTTGTAGGCTTTCGATTGTTTTACGTGATAATGTCAATTAGCTAGTCATCGTGGCCGAACCATGGTCCAGGGCCAATGATAATGAACTGATGGTGGAGGCGGGCAGTGTGGAAGTAGGAAGACTGGAAGCAAATGGGTCTCGTAACTTATCAGGATCTGGGAAATTTCTTTGCACGCAGATCGGAGATGAGTTAGCATGATCATGATCGGTAGTTTATCGTTGAACGTAAGAGGCATACGTGCTGACCTCTGGTGTACCATGGGATGTTTAAAGGGTTCATCAATCCGTTGCGGGAGGTCAGCTGCGAGTTGAGAGTTGATGGATATTTTTGACGAACGATAGACAATTAGCACCTATAACATAAAGCACATGGTGTGGGATGATGAACCCCCAGCTGCGAAGTGTGAAGTATGGGCTGAGAGGTTTAGTATTTCAGTCCTTTCACTGTTGGTGGTTATTGGCTTGTAAATTTGGTTTAGGGAAGCCGTTTTAAGTGGGTAAAACATGCAATTTTCGAATGCTATTGAGCCTGAACGTGTTCAAGTGATGATGGATATAATGGTGGCAGACCGACTATTATTTAAGAGGCAAAAGCTATTTGGAAGGCTAAGAATAAAAAAAGACACAAGTATATTGCGAAAAGCCGATCAGAATTTAAAATTGAATGGAAAGTAGTCGTGTTCCTATCCTGGCTATCTAAACACAAGAATTTGGTAGGGATGCCAAAACTAGGCATTGCTCTGCATAGCTCGTCTTTATAATGCAGTCATACGCGGATACGTGGATATCCATTGTCAGGTTGTCGACAAGAGGCTTAAGGCGCTTACACAAAACACCAGACAGGATCTTGTAAGCACCTCTATAGCAGGAGCGTTAAATTCACTGTTTCAACTTTGGATTTCCTAGGGTAGGAAAGTAAGTTGAAGTAGTTGTAACTGGTGAACCTGCCAGAGACACAAGTAGCGCGGATGCAGCGTTTAGATACCACAACTCACGTGATCTGGATGTTGATGGACGTAGCTTGGAGTGTAGTTTTCATATCCATCCTGTGGAGTTGAGAAAATTGATAATGTTGCAGGATTTTATGTTAGAAATCTCAGATAGTTTCTTGAAAAAAGGTTTTCCGAGAGTGCTCTGGCTCTGGCAAGTGCCGGGCAGTCATAGAGAAAGTAAAATAACGATTCCATTTCGCGTGAATTGTCGCAGCTATGGCAGTGGGAGATGAACGGGCAGCATGTGGACCAATTAGCCAGTGGCCCGTGTTAATTGCCGTGATTCATGCTGTCTCGATGCGGTTCCTATTGATTAGATCATTCGTTCTGCTTTTTTTGTAGGCGGCCCAAATCTGTCTGGATATGGCACAAGTTGCAAGACTTTTCCACCTAGAGTTGGCAATAGAGAGAAAGTGTTGGAAAATGTTGCCCTTGATGAGTCCCATTGGGGAACAGACTGACTCCGCATGGGAGGCATCCAGAGAAGAACCACATCTGGCTAACGTGTCGGCTCCCTCGTTCCCCTCTATGTTACTATGGCCGGAAACCCAGAGGAGAGTGAGGTTAAGCCGAGCGTTTGCCTGCGTTATAGTTTCCTTACACTGTTCAACTAATTTAGAGGACGAAGTAAGTTAGTTGAGCGCTTTGATGGCAGCCTGGCTGACAATAAAGTTTCCTTTGCTGTTTGAGGTAGTAGGACTGAGGCTTAGTATCTTGCAGGCTTCTCTAATCGCTAGTTCCTCCGCCTGGAAGGCACTCGAAGAGTCTCGAAGGAAGTACGATTTGAATACGTTTAGTTCCGCTGAGAAGACACCTGCTCCAATGCCACACTCCATCTTGGAGCCATCGGTGAAGATCGATATTATTATTGAATTTAAGTCTAGGAGTTGTGTGGTCAGTTATGGTCGAGGCCAAATCCGTGGGCAGGAAGTCAAGAGCCTTAGTATGGCTGTAGTGTTTTGGGGACCAAAGCCTAGATTCTCTGAGTCTGATAGGAATACACGAAACTATGTATTTGATATGCAAGTCCAGGGGCAGGATATGAAGAGGCACATTAAGAGCTTCTAACGAGCTCGAGCGAATCGCTTCTGTGGTCCCAATCCCAGCTGTTCGTTGAACTCTACTAAGTTTTGTGATGTTGCAAGCTTTGCTTAAGAAGGGCCACCACACGATTGAACCATAAGAAAGGATTGGACGAACTAGGGCTTGGATTTTCTAACTTAGTATTTATGTTTTGTTAACCAAACTCTACAGGATCTTTTGTTGATCTATAACCTTTACATTCATTAAGTATGATTTTTCAATCAAAAGGAACATGCTAAAGTGATGGCAAACCATAAATCTGCCCCATCCTTAATGGATCACTAACTCATAATTCAACGTAACTTTTCTAGTTTAGTCAAGATTATGACATTTTAATGCTTCTTCAATAGCAATAATCATTCTTAAGTCTTCCGTTATCATAAACCATTTACCATACACCGGGTGCATGCTCTTAGCAATAACAACTAGAATACGGATCATAAATCTACGATTAACCCTACAACGTACACTGTGTTGTATCAATATTTAATTAGAATAGCTTAACATAAATCATAAAGCCTCCAATGGAGTAGGTAAGTGTCCATCGTCACTCTCTTGGCAGAAGCATTTGCCTGGCATCTTGCAAACGTGTCAGAATATTTAATTAGCCAATAAACAGCGCAATGCCGGTCCCGGTTATGTTTTGTCTTCTATCGCTCAATACATCTAATTAATAATGATCATTTGAGTTTAGGCCTAATGCCAACACTGTGGCTTGTGTAGAGTCCATTTAATTTGCATAATCATCTTCTAGCGGTCATAAGTTTTTTGATGAAGAAGCGAACACTATGGGATACAGTTTAACGTTGTTCGATACCTTACGTTACGACCACGGCACATAATCTTAAGCCGAACAACATTTGTTGATTACATTTGCTGTTGGCTGGTAGAAGACATATACCCTCATGTAGTTTCATGAGCAATTCTTTGGGATCCTTTTGAAGCCAATTACTTCCGTGTCGTTGTATGCTTGTGTTTGGGCTTAGTTTGCCGGTAGTATATTGAAAATTTACAAATGGACATTATTATGTCATCGCTGGAAGTGTTTGTCATTAACATGACTGATACACGCGGATCGGCGCTAGAATGGTACACGGAGTGGATTTTTATGATGAATGCCAGTTTGGTAAGCCTAGCTTTGGTGGTTTGACAATGAATGTGAAAGGATATTTAACGTTTTATTAGAAAATCGAAGCGTAACATATGCATAGGCCTAGTCTTGAGCCCAATTATGGAACATTCGACGCAAACAATGGTAACCATAACTTCAGTTCTTGGAACAGTTTTTAAAAGTAAACTTGGAGAGCCGAACTGTAGATTTTCAGCCAAACTTTGACTAACATCAGCAACATTTTCTTCGGTGCCTACTCACATTGTCCTTGCCGTTACATGTGGCAAATAATTTGTAGGGAATCTTTTGATGATTCACTGGAGATCTGTGTAGTCTTGTGTATAAAAGGCTTCCTATTATCAGTTTCATAGCTACGGTCATGAACGCGGAGGGCAAGATTCAAATTTTGTGCCCCCGAACAAAGTACCGTGCGTATTTTGTGGAAAAAGTAATTGTTAATGCGCTCCCTTAAGGTCTACCTCCTGGGAAGCCAGTTTCTAGCCATGACACTGTTTATCATGACTCAGCTGCACAGGCTCTGTCTAAGACTGATACTCGTATGATGCTCGCTCAATAATCACAACACTAGAACAACCTTACACCTCTAAAATTCGTAATTCGTTTTCAAAACGAGGCAGCAGCTTACAAAGGTACTACGACCACTTATAGATTGCACTTGAGGAAATTATAAAAAAGTACATTGTAGCAACCTTGCTTAAGATTTCCAATTTGCATCCGTCTTGTGACCCCAGATAAAACAAAAAACCCGTTCTCCTTCAAGTTTTCGAGGACAACAATGATATATCACTTGATTCCTTCGCTCAGATAAAGAAAACCTTAACTCGTTAAAGCCTCTATACACAACATTCATATTTAAAACAATTTCAGTTCACTAATGAACTGATGACTGTGCTCGACTCGAATTCCACATGAAATATGACATCTGTTCATGTTGCGCTTGCTTGTCTCTTTTTTCAAAGGAATCTTTTCAAATCATAAATTTACATACCGTTTCTCCCAGTGTACAATTACTCTTTCGTGGTCAATACCTTTTTGGTACAAATCACCCTGTCATCCAGGTTAATTAAATGATTCGTAGGGAATTTATCTTTCGACTGCCAACACGGTACTGTTCACTATTTCATCGCTGCTGGAGGCTTAATAAGCCCATAAACCGAAAAAACCCATCATCAGCTAATGAACTAATAACACCAGACCCAGGGAGTCACCGCTCAGCTACCATAGAAGTCCATCTAAAAGCTACTGAAATGGACCCCATTCACTGGGACTGCATACGCAGCACCGTAACCGAATGACTCTCGAAAATAGATAAAAATCCCCGATAGCCATTGTTGTGCTATAAATTCACATGGCAGTGCAGTCCGCACAGCCATTGCCGCACGGCCGCCAATTCATCTTAATAAATCATTGTAACGTGTTCGCTGACATTGGTTTTGGTATCGCGCAAAACTATTGGAGTTCATTTGGAGCCAAACCTAAAGCCGGAGTATCTATTCCGGGTTTTGGTAGAAAAATAAAAAAAAAATGAAATGGGACATCACACAGCAGTGGATCGTCGCCAACATCTGGACAACATAGAACAGAATGTACCTGTCGTGTTAACTGTGTTCCTGCAGCTGCTGCCTTCGGAAATCGACCATGACGATGATGAAGTTTGACAGCGGGGGCACTTAAGGAGACATTGGCCTAATTGAAGTTTCGGGCTTAGACACACCATTCTCTCTAACCATGGATTGTTTCCTCTTAGCTGTTGAGTTTCTATGCTTGAAGCAATCTCAATAGCTTTGGTACTTTGCATGGCATAGACCTTATTTTTAGTGCGCTCACGTGACATATCTCTGGGATATGTTCAACGACCTTTATTGAATTTGATGTGCACCGAATGTCGTGTGTATCAGATATGGCACGCAATTTTCTATGTTTTCACCGTAGGAGTGAAGATCAAATTTTTTGCACAAGTTCATGGGACCGTCGCGTGTTAAGGTAGACTCACAGATGCATCGTTCTTTGTAATTCATGCATCTTCTGGTCTACGAAAATTGTATGGTCTCTCAAATGTGGGGGTACGAAGTGCCTAGGGTGAGTGATTTAGGATTGGATTGCGTGAATTATAAACGCTGAAGAAAATCATAGAGATGTGATTAGAGAAAGGTTGCGTATGAAGGCAAGAGTTAGTTTAATTAATGGACAGAGATTCATATGACTTTGTGGGTGTGTTCAATAAAGATCCGGGTCATACTTAAGGCACATATGTGTATTTAATTCGAGAGACAATTAAAATAAAACATTTGAGACGGTACTGTAGTTGACAATTACCCACTCCAGTTCGTTCTGTAATTGGCTTGAATAGTTTGACTAGTCTTAGGTCATAAACCGAAGTCGACTATCGACCTTATCTTAGACTGATCTTGCAAATGCCTAAGAAAGTTCTCACTTATCATGTTTCTTAAGCTGCTTTCCCTATAAACGAACATCTAAATCTCATCGTCTCATTCAAAGGTGCCGGATCCGGATTTTTCCACAGTTATTCCCTGACAGCGATCTCCAGCATTTATTTAAAATATGTTTGACTAAACCTCTGGGTTTAAAGACTTCCTTCTTGGTGCAACCGCCAGACATTTAAACCACCATTTATCTGCATTTTGATACGCTTTTCCATCTTCCCTTGTGGGCCAATGAGCCTTCTAGACAGCGCAACATACGAATTTTCTAACCTATGACCAGCACTCTTTATTGACAGAACTATAATACCACACAGAATCCCAAATGACACAGGAAGTTATGAATTTAATAAATGCAAAAGTATATGAAGTAGAAAATTTAGATTTGAAGTCGGTAAGTCAAGACCTCGCTTTACCCTTCAAACATATTTTAACTTCTTGTGTATGCAGAGCCAGAATAATTACATGCATTTACCTCTTCACGCATTCGACTTTAAGTCAGTTTACCACCACAAAAGGTTCAGCTAAAGCTTGAGAAAATTAATTTAAATGCCAGCAATTTAAATTACCTGACCTATTCAATTATTCTCCCGCTGTTTGCACCTTTTATTGTTTCAATTAACCCTATAAATCACAAACGCCTAATTTACATAAAAACACAATCAAGTCTGTGCGTAGAATGCTCGATGAGCACAAACAATAACAGCTGTACGCACTTTCACGGTCAGTTAAATCATAAACGAGAGGGTGGTGTATGCCTTGGTGGCAACATTTACCTATTTACACTTTGTTACTCCT